>JAJTUV010000798.1:600000-1200000 GCA_021653895.1 Mastomys natalensis
TTTGCCAAAAGTGTTGGCCCTGATCTATTGCTCCTTACAGAAGGGACAGAATCTGGGCTGACTGCAGTGTTTGAGGAGAAACCCCAGTGTTGACTTGAGGCAGGGAGCATCTCCTAGGTTTTCCTGAAATCTCTGAATCATCACAAAAGACAACATGTGTTCTCCTCAGACATGGCCTGAATATCAAGGCTCCCATAGTGCCCCAGAGGCTGCCTGCTTAGCCCTTGGTGGCTAAGGCCGAGAGGTTACTAGCTGAAGAAGCTTGATGGTGCCTCTAGAGCTACCCAGCCTCAGATCTCAGGGCTCAATGTGAGCCTCTTTGGGAGGAGCTGAGGTCGAGCTCCAGCCCACTGAGAGAAGAGCAGCCCTGAGGTAACCAGAACTCCAACCATGCAAGGCTTTATAGATCACAATCAGCAACTTGGATTACACCTGAAGCTGACTGGCATCACCAATGCTCTGCTTCGAATGCTGCAGTGCGTTTCACGGCACCAGCATCCTTAGCCAGGGAGGTTTGATGGCCTGAGAGCTGCAGGAGCTCCTGGGTAGCCTTCAAGGTTAGACTTTCACTTGAAAAACACAGCAGGGACCAGTATGCTGCCATGGATAGAGGGCAACAGAGAGAAACACTAGAAAAATAGTCAGGAAATGAGGCATGTTCAGTCACAAAATTTGGCTAGTTCAGTGATATAAATGGTATTTTTATTACCTGCAAATATTAAAAAATGAAATTTCACATGTTGAACCAAAAGGCTTGGCTCTAAAACAACCTACCGCCCACCATTGGGAGAGGAAGCATACACCTTTAATCCCAGTACTTAGGGGACAGAGGCAAGCCAATCTCTATGAATTTGAGGCCAGGGTGTCATAGATCCATTTCTCTTAAAAATAATAATTAAAAAAAAAAAAAACCCAAAAAACAAAAGGATAGTGAGCTCCAGGCCTGCAGAGCTATAAAGTAAGACCTTGTCTCAAAACAAAAGGGACCCAAAACCAAATACAGCCACCTACTAGCTCAGGCAGTGACTGCCCTTTGTATTTCTTGTGATCAGCTCAGATAACAATGATGAATTGTGTGGAGGAGGACAGAGGGGCTGGGGTCAGAGAGAGAGGAAGCTGACTTACCTCTGCTTCATCTGGAGCATTCTGGGTTGACCATGAGAAGGTGAGGCTATAAGAATAACAACTGAGAAGCCAACAAGAAGGGTGGCAGGCCTAGCCTAAAACATGCCTCCCTTCCTTGTATTATTTATAGAAATATGTTTATATAGTCCATGACCTCTCACTTTGTGTGGTTTAATACCTTTTCCCCTCTGCACTTAGCTCAGAATAAAGGCAGATGGAGGAGCCATGCGTTCCCTGTGTCTAAACTATTGGCGAGCTGTAACACCCAGGAAAAGCATGGTAAAGTCACTTTGGTACTTTTTAGAGTGCCAGAAAGTGTTCCTCCATTTTATGATTGCTCATGTGTCCTGAGGCATGTGTTGGTCTGAAGACCAATTCCAGGGTTAAGTGTAGGCAGAAAGAAGGGCAAGCCAGGACTGTGTTCTGAGAGTGTCGTCGTCGTTGTCGTCTGGCTGAACTCTCTGGCTCCTGGTGAGAACCAGGACTCTTGGAGATGTGGCTGAGCTCTTGGTCCAGGAGGCATGAGTTGCCATGGATCCAAACCTGGCTTGTGGCTGAGAGGAGACTGTGCCCTTAATTCACTGTTCCTCTCTCCACTGCTGTGTCCTCAGTCCTCAGACCGTTTAGTTCTGGCCTTTAAAACTCCATGCAAAGGGAGACATGCATCCTACCCAGTAGTTGCACAATTAAAAAGGTCGACAGCAGAGATCAGATTTCAGTCTCTTGGCTGTTGTCAGACTTGGTAATAAGCATTTGGTGCAAGAAGCCAGGCAATCTAAGTTTTCCCCCAGTACATATTCTGTGCTGAGTTAGAACCTGATGGGAGAGTGAACCCTAATGTAAACTGTGGTTCTGGGTAATGATGTGTCCTTGTAAGTCCATCAGTGGTAACAAATTCTGGTGTAGGATGTTCACAGTGGAGAATCTGTGCATGGGAGTCGGGGTATATGAACCTTCTGTTCAGTTTTGCTGTGAACCCAACATTGTTATTAAAAAATAGAATTAATTAAAAATAAGCAAACCATGGCTGTATGGGTGTAAGGTACACTGTTGAACTCAGAGTGCTGGGAGAGTGGCTAGTGTAGGGAGTTATGCGGAGGAGCTGAAGTCTGAATGGAGTGTGTGCTACCTGTGATCTGCTTGCTCTCTGTTCTAAATTCCTCTAATGAATAGACTCTGTCTTCTTGCATGCTGAGCTGCTCCAGCAGTTTCGATCACAGCCTCGCGATCACAACCTAGCGTTTGTGGTTTAAAGCAGCACTTCTCAAACTTTTATGTGCTTATGAATCAGCCAGGGATCGTGTTAGAATTCAGATCCTGATTCAGTAGGTCTCTTCCAGCGTTAAGGTCTCCGGTGTTTTCACGCTTTGATCTGTGGTCCATCAGTTTGTGACTTTGCAGTCAGGTTCACTGGATTTGGATTCTGACTTCCTATTTAGAAGCTGTCACCCGAGCAAATTATTTAACCCTACGTGTCTGCCTGCTTTGTCCTTTGTGTCCCTTCGTGAAGTCAGCAGAAGGTTCTAAAAGGGAGATACTGGGAGATGGAGAGCATGAACATGCAAGCAGAGATTCTGAATCCCAGCTCCCCCACCCTTGACCCAGCTCAGCTGTTAAATTCTTCAAGCCTGGCCACAGTAAACCTTGGGCCCAGGACCCATTCAGCTGATAGTAAATGTAGCAGAAGCAATTGCAAAGAAAAAGCATTGTGACTGAGTTCTCCTTAATCTTTCCTCCATGTTGGGAAGGCTGAGACCTGCCACAGCTGCCTTAGGGGGACAGACTTAGTTCTGTCTGAGATCCCTGTAGTAACAGCTCATTCCTGCTGGGTTGTTATTGAGGACATTTGAAAAGCATACCTTATTTTAATTTTAAATTTGTATTTGTGTGCATGCAGGGGCAGTGTGGATTCAGGTGTCCTCTTAGGCTTGAGGCATTGGATTCCCCACAGACAGAGTTTCAGGAGTTACAGGCAGTTGTGAGTTGCCCAGGGGTGGCCGTGAGAACCGAACTCAGGTCCTCTACAGGAGCGGTTGGCACTCTCAGCTGCTGAGCCAACTGTCTAGCCCCAGTTATAGACATTTTTAACAGATGCTTTTTCAGTATTGTTTTTTGTTGTCATTGTTTTGAGAAAGACTTTTAAAGTAAATATGGCAGATTGTTGGTGATTTTTGAGGAATTGGAAATAGCCACTCACAGAATTTGGGTTGTAGATTTCTTGGTCGCTGAGAGTGTAAAATGTTGAGTAACCTTCTGTAGGCCCCTTTTCCACTGATTTAGAGTATAGTAATTGGCTTTATTGCTGAACTGCAGTTGTGATTTATGCTTCTTCTCCAAGGTCTTCCTGCCTGTAGACTTGGTTTGGTCATCTTTGCCTTTGTGCCTTGTAATTACCATGAAATGGGCTGGGTGTCTGATGACATTATTCCATGTGTCTGTAGTCCCATTTATGTGACTAGTTACATATTTGTATAATTGTTAGTTAGAGCCTGTCTTCTTCTTCATGAGGTAAGCTCCATAGTGGCAGGCCCTAGTTTCTTCTCTTCACAGCTGTATAGACAACCTATGAATATGTCGAACCAATTACAATGGCCAGAGCCAGCAGGGACAGAATGGGACTTCTTTAACTAAGAGGATGGACAAAATGTCAATCTGTGATAGGAAGCATCTTGATGTTAGTTTGGCTTCAAGTTCTGCAATGTAGTGTGACTTAGAACATTTTTTTTTTTAGCCTGTTTCCTCTCCCTTTGGTGGGGATGTCATACATAGTTGTCTGATAGAGTTAAAGTGGGGATTCAGTAAAGTCCTCTCATAAAATACTTCATGTGGGCTGGGAACATAGCTCAGTTGTCACAGAGCTTGCCAGTCATGAACAAGACACTGGGTTCAGTCCCTAGCACTGCATAAACAAGTTGTAGCTGTGTATGCCCATAATCCCAGTGCTCAAGAGGAGAAAAGGATCAAAAAGTTCAGTGTTCTCCTCAGCTACGTAGTGAGTTCAAGGCCTGCCTTGGTTACATGAGATGCTGTCTTAAAAAAGTAACATGGTGGTTGGCACAAAGGAATAGCTTAATTAAATAGTAGTCACTTTAATTTAATCAAGAATCCGCTGTGCTTAACATGGCACAATTAACTTTCTCTTCCTTGTCCTTATTTCCTATTAATTTTCTTTACAAATTAAAAAGAAAAAAGATAGCAGTGTCATTCAGAGCCCCCTTGTCTTGGCATGCGAGAGCTTGTGGCTTACATCAGAACCTTTGGGGCAGGGTGGCCTGGAAGGATTAGCTTTCGCTCCTCTGCTAATCCCCACCCACCTGCACTCAGTGTGTGGCCTTCCTCCAGAAGGGCAAAGGCCTGGGTGTCTGTGCCTCTGGCCCTGCTCCTAGACCTGCAGTGCTGGGAGGGTTGGGGTGGAGCATTGGGAGGAGGTTGTCCAGATGAGGCCAACCTCAAGGCTCTAGGCTAAGCCCAGCAGGGCAGGGCACCTAGACTCCCTTGGGAGTGGCTGTTAGCATCCTACTTACAGTCCTGTCAGCTCAGCACCTTGTTACTGTTAGTCAGCTCCCTAATGAAACTGGTCTTTGGCTTCTGGGACAGCTGATTTCCAGAGGATTACTTGTATTGCACACTTTAATGCTTTTTAATAGCAATTTTTTTAATTAAATGGAAAGTCCTTTTGGAGGCAAGGGAGCAGCCACAGCAGGACTCAGGATGAGGCACTGACTGAGACCAGGGAAGTGAAATGAGGGGGAAGGAGGAAGGCTTTGGGGAGCTTGCTCAAGCCTGCTGTTGGGAGGGCAGCAGGTGATCTAACTGTGGCTCCTTCATCCTAAGAGCCCTCCCCTGTCATCTGCATGCTAGAGAAGTGAGGATGTTTGCAGATCCAGATAAGATCTACAGGATGGGCAGTGTGGTTGTTAGCCCTGGATCTGGCCTGGCAGGTCTCTGAATCCTCAGTCCTCATGTGAGAAAGGGGGCTGTGGTGATGTTCAGTACCTTGTGGCAGCCAAGTTGGTATTTTGCTTTCTGGCTGCTCTTGCTTCCTTGGTTGAAGGGGACACAGGAAGTGCCCCAGCCTTAAGGATGCTTTGTCACTGGAAAGGGCAGCAGTGTGGGCCTGCCAAGGAAGTGGCACCATGACTTTTTTCTGCCCAAGTACTTCACCAGTTGCTTTGGTGTCAGGCCATTCCTGAAATGCTCTGGAAGGTTTTCCTGTAACTGCTGAGGACTGGAGCAGAGGTCAAAGGCACGAAGGGAGTCCTTTGAAACCAAAGGTTCCCTGTAGGAAGAGTTTGGGTGAGGGCAGAGACAAGAACACCCACATAGGTAGCCAGCGCAAATCCTGGTTGTATTAGAGTGATCTTAGGGTTGGCATTTAACCCAGGGTTAGCTTTGCAGTCAGAGTCAGAAGACATCAGGTTGGTCTTTTGCCCAAGAGCCATAGAGGCAGGCATTGAAAAGGGTTGTGCTTGCCAGCCTTTCCTTGCACTTGATGAACTGAACTGCCTTCTCTGTCTGCTGCCCTCTTGGACACATCTATAGTACTGTTGTAGGCACACTTGTGAGTAATCACTCATTGGCTCTGTTTGCCTATGTGGGCTGGACACATTATCTTATAGGCTGCAGTCGAGAGGACTAGCTCTTGGACTCTGGGACCCACCAGTTAGTAACTATTTATTTATTTATTTTATTATTTTTTTTTTTTTTTTGGTTTTTCGAGACAGGGTTTCTCTGTATAGCCTGGCTGTCCTGGAACTCACTTTGTAGACCAGGCTGGCCTCGAACTCAGAAATCCACCTGCCTCTGCCTCCCAAGTGCTGGGATTAAAGGCGTGCGCCACCACCGCCCGGTGTTAGTAACTATTTAACCTTTGCTGAGAAACCAAAGCCTCTATGGTTCTGTTCTGTAAAATGGAAGTAGCAGTCATCTCAGGGCAGTGTAATAAACTCCTCGAACACTCTGTCCTTCCTAAATGCCATCACCTAGCCTAGGATCTGGCACATTGTATTGCTCAAGATATGCACATAAAATCACCAGTGTATGACATAAATCTACCCCAAGTCTGGCACACAGTATACATTGAATAAATGGTTATTATGACAGGGCATGTTGGTACATGCCTGTAGTCCTAGTATTCCAGATAATAATGGAGAAGGATTGCCATAAGCTCTAGGCCAACTAGGCTACATAGCAATATTCTATCTCAAAAATTAGTAAGGGCTAGGCATAGTGACATACTGCCCTTTTAATCCCCAAACTGGAGAGGGCAGAGGCAGGCAGATCTCAGTTTGAGGCCAGTCTAGTCTTATATCACGAGTTCTAGGCCAGCCAGGGCTATATAGTGGGACTCTGTCTCAAAAATAAAGGGGGAGGGTATATGGAAGAGCAGAAAGTGTGCCTCAGTGGGAAGTATGGCTCAGTAGGTAGTATTTGCCTATATACATGAGGTCCTGGATCACCCAGCACCACATTAACTAGGTGTAATGACAATATATTTTATATATATATAATATACATATATATGTATATATATGTATGTGTGTATATATATGTATATGTGTGTGTGTGTGTGTGTGTATATATATATATTTTTTTTTTTTTTCTAGCATTTGAGAGGTAGAGGCAGGAAGATCACAAGTTCAGGGCTGTCCACAACTGCATATTGAGTTTGAAGTTTTATATACAAACCTTGTCTCAAAGCAGTTGCTGTATTGGTTGCCTGAGTATGTGTGTGGCCTGCTCCACATGCCTTTCTGATGGTTCTACCTTTTCCCAAACCCTTTATCCTCCCGCTCCCACTTGCTCCTCTGAAAGAGCTCCTGGGCTCTCCCATCTTGTCTGTGTCTATTCTGTGCCACACATCTTATCTTAAGTGCACCTTCTGTGGGACTAGCCCCTCGAGAGGTTCTTGCTTTTCTCCATCTGACTGATTTTCTGAGCCACAAAACTTCTGTCTCTTGCCTTGGTCTGCAGTGGAAACCAAGCACTAGTCTCTTGCTGTGGCGGTGTACCCGTGGCCCAAGGGGTACTAGACACATTGCCACTTTTCTCTGCAGCATCTTCAGAAGCAAACCCTGTGAGGCTGACAATGGGGCTGGGTGGGGTTGCTACAGAGAATAGGATTTCTGAATTCTTTTCCGCTAATCTCTGTTCCCATCTCCTCTCTTACAGTGCGTCTCCATGACAGTATTTCTGAAGAAGGGTTTCACTACCTCGTGTTTGACCTGTAAGTGCCACTTTCTGAGGGTATGGGGACCTTTCTCTCCAGCTGACTGAGGACGAAAGCTTGGGAAAGGCTAAACCAGGCCTTCAGCCTCTACCAAGGGCTTCTTCCCATTACTTGAGGAAAAGGACTGGTGAAGTTTCTCTGGGGATGAATGTGCCTGCCCGAAGCCATGCCCCCTCGGCATCTCATTGTTCCTCACTGTCTGCTAGAGCCTGAGCCCCAGCGTGGCCTTGCTCCCTCCTTTCTGTTCTGTGCATAACTTGTGCAGATGTTTGTTTCTTGTTTCTTGGTGTGTCTCTCTTATTGGAGAAATAAAATAATGACTCTTTGTATGTCCTTAAAAATTCTGGGAAGTTGGAAGTGGCTTTTAGGAGTCACAAACTGTGTTCCATTTGTCTCTCTTCCACTTTGGTTGTTCTTTAATGTCTTAGGAGTGGCTCCTTACTTCCTGGAAAGCACTGTTGAATATTGTCATGGTTGAGCTTCTGTGTCTGTGATCTTATTATTCTTCAACTCTAGCAGTAGGTCTGCCTTTGCACTGCCATAGATAATGTCCTAATGGTCTTAGGGAAAGCTCTGACTTTTGTAGTTAGAATATTTTTCATGAATCCCTTATATCTTCATCACTCTCTGAGTGTTAGTGATTCTGTTAGATTATGGAACCAGAACTGTCAGGAAGGAGGGAAGAGCCCATGTTAGCTCATGGAGAACGCCTGTGCCATCGAAGGATGAACATGTTCTGGGCTCCCTAAGTACATGGGGAGTTGGGATGGCTCTAAAAGCTGTTTTACTGTATGACTGTTACCTGCTGGATACTGGAGTTGGCCAATGGGCCCCACTTCTTCTGACCATTTCTTCTGTTGGTTACAGTGTTACCGGAGGGGAGTTGTTTGAAGACATTGTGGCCAGAGAATACTACAGTGAAGCCGATGCCAGGTAAGAGGAATCTTGGTTGTTTGAGTGAAGCCCTTTGAGTTAGGATTGAAATAAGTCCTGGCTATTTGTGTGTGTGTGTGTGTGTGTGTGTGTGTGTGTGTGTGTGTGTGTGTTATTTGAGTAGTCTTTGGACTCTTGTCTGAGCAAGAGCCTGTAAAGATGTGGTAGAGCTGCACTCTGTGCATAGTATCAGAAGTTAAATATTCAACACGCCTAGATTAATTTCTTTCAAAGCCTCTTCTAGGTCGTCTTTATCCTATTACCCCCCCAATACCATTTTCCCCCACTATCATGTACTCACAAGCATGCCCAATGGCCCCCTCTGTACCTCTTCCTTCTCTTGACAAATTCTAGTGTGTACAAATTCTATGTCTAGTGTAAGGACATAGGGTCCTGGGGATCAGAGATAGGGAAAGCATCATTTTTGTCCTGAAAGGTATGAAGCTGGAGAGCTTCCTCAGGAGCTTTCAGCCTTTGTCACTTTGTCACTTTACTACCATGACCAGCTCAGCATGAGGATGTGTCTCCATCAAAGCCAGTATGTCTCCTGTGACAGCACAGTCCACCTGCATCGAGGCGCTCAGGTGCCAGTGTGGCCTGCTCTGCCCACCTTCTGTCTCCCCTTCACAGCCTGATTTTTGTTATCCTGCCGACAGCTTCTCTGGCTCAGGCTGCCTCTAGAGAGAGGGGGAGTGCCGCTTCCTCACGAATTTCTCAACCCTGAACAGCCGATGTTTGCTGATCAACTTCAGATGCCTCAGCCTGGGGAAAAATTCTCAAGTGGAGAGATGAATTCCAGTGCCAGTAGGGGAGGACCAGGTTGTGGGTGGGAGGAGGCAGGATAGCTCAGGGAGCTTGGGGGTGGGAGGACTATACCAGTGGGCTTGGCCTGGCTCTGCTGGGACACTTCGCACTTTTGCCATTTTTGGCCAGAAGGCTCTCCCTGCTAGCCGGGCTCTGTTCTAATTATACATTTCTGTGGAGACTCGCCTCTGAAGCTCAGTCTTAAAGATCTTTTGGCAAACTGTTGGGCTCTATGCTGTAGGAGGCCCTGAGCCCCAGTGTCCAGGTCTGATGATATCCATTGACCCTTTGACTCTCATAGGCGCCTCAGTACCAGATTTCAGAGAAACAAACTAAGTGCAGGCTACATAGGCTGGCACACCTGGATCTTCTGCAGGTCTGCCCTGCACACCTGATGGAGGCTGCTGACTGGGCACATACCAGCATTCTTCAGCCTCAGTGGTACTGACCTTTAGCACAGATAATTTTTTTTGTTATGAAGGTCTCTCCTATCCACAAAGAGAACTTAGAAGCACACCACTCAGCAGAGCTCTATAGTCCTCCATTCCAAGTTGTGCCAACCAGAATTATTTCCAGACATTGCCAGATGTCTCTTGGAGGGCACACTCACCCTCCAAGTGAGTGGAAACTATTGCTCTGGAGAACACACACCTGCTGCCAGGAATTTGACTATAGGACTAGCAAGGGTGTCAGTCTGCTTTAATAAACAGGACCAAAATAGGGTTCTGAGCTAGGTTGACTTTTTCTGTGCAAAATCATCAGAAATGCTGTGTAGACATCCTATTCAGAGCCCTTTTAAATATATTTCTAGAAGGAATCTATGTGCTTCTCTTATCTTCCTACTAGATGCGAAACTTTAGAGCAGTTAATATCTTAGGCAGTACAAGAAAACAGCATAAGAGTCACTCAGTACATGCTGGAACAAGTGGAGACCTGTGCTCACTGGTGCTGTCTTCCCAAATTACTGAATAAGCTTCTCTAGGAAAAAGTCTGCTTATGAGGAAAGAGAAGGAAGGGGTTGGGGGGGTCTCACCTTCCGTAGGAATACTTAGCATCTTTCAATCCCTAGAAAACAAATTCCAGCCGGGCGGGTGGCGCACGCCTTTCATCCCAGCACTTAGGAGGCAGAGGCAGGCGGATTTCTGAGTTCGAGGCCAGCCTGGTCTACAGAGTGAGTTCCAGGACAGCCTGGGCTACACAGAGAAAACCCTGTCTCAAAAAACCAAAAAAAGAAAAAAAAAAAAGAAAGAAAACAAACTCCAGCCTTTGCCTTAAGGTTTTGTCACACTGGAAAACCCACATAACTTTACCTGGGCCTCACTTTCCATCCCTGTGGAGAGTGTTATGAGGAGGGAAGAGAGCTCTTAGCTGAATGTTGTGGCACACATCCGTAATCCCAGCAGTCCTGAAGCTGAGGTAGGAAGATCATGAATTCAAGGCCAGCCTGGGTCACATAGCAGGTTGCAGGCCAGCTTATGCTACATAGCAGGAAGACTCTCCTTCAAAACAGGAAAAGGAAAGGAAGGAAGGAAGGAAGAAAAATGAACCTTTATATTCTGTTGGTATTGTAAATTAGTATAGCCATTTTTGGAAAACAGTATGGATGCTTCTCAGAAAAACTAAAAATAGAAGTACCATATGATCCAGCAATCCCACTACTGGGTAAATACCCAATGGAATTAAAATCAGGATGTTAAAGAAATGTCTGTACACCCACGTTCATTGCAGCATTATTCACAGTAACCAAGATATGGAAACAACCTGAGTGTCCATTAGCAGATGAATGGATTGAAAACACAGTAGTGTATACTACTGAGCCCTAAAAAGGCTGGGAATTCTGTCACTTATGACAGGATAGGTGAGCCTAGTTGACGTTATGTTCAGTGAGACAAGCCAGGCACAGGAGGACAAATACCACATGGTCTTACTTACATGTGGAATTTTCTGGATGATTTCATGAGGTAAAGAGGAATGGTGGTTAGCAGAAGCCAGAATGGGTGGGTGTAGGTGAGGAAGAGAGAGTTGGTGGTCAGATAGGAAGGATGAGTTCCCACATCTTACTTAAGCACAGCAGGTGATTATACTTTGTAATGTTTTGGTTGGTTGGTTGGTTTGGTTTGGTTTGGTTTAGCTTTTTCAAGTCAGGGTTTCTTTATGTAGCCCTGGGTGTTCTGGAATTCACTCTGTAGATCAGCCTGGCCTTAAACTCAGGGATCCACCTGCCTTTGTCTCCTGAGTGCTAGGATTAAATGTGTGTGCCACCTACCCCTGGCAATGTTTTAAAACGTACAGAAAAGGATTTTAAATGTTCTCACTAGAAAGAATAAACATTTGAGGTGAGGTATATGGTGGTATACCTGTAGCAGAATATCACATTGTCCATCAGAAGTCAATAGTTATTTTTCAGTTTAAAAAATAAAAACAAAATAGGTTGAGCTAGGTAACCTCCGAAGCCCAGGGTTCTAGCTTCTGTTTCGGCGAGCGTGGTCCGCACTGGCAGTGGCTGCTGAGGTGACTTAGCCCTACGCTGATATTGCCTTTGCTGCTCTTTCAGTCACTGTATACATCAGATCCTGGAGAGTGTTAATCACATCCACCAGCATGACATCGTCCACCGGGACCTGAAGGTACTAGACCAGACTGCCTGCCTTTGCCTCCTGCTTGTGACTTGCTGGCGCCACCTGGTGCTAGGTAGTGGTACTGTGTGAGCCCAGAGTAGGCTCCCTTTGGGCTCCAGGATGGATGCCTCATAAGGTTCTCCTTGTTCCTTCTGCAGCCTGAGAACTTGCTGCTGGCGAGTAAATGCAAGGGTGCTGCGGTCAAGCTGGCTGATTTTGGCCTGGCCATCGAAGTACAGGGAGAGCAGCAGGCTTGGTTTGGTAAGGGTGACCCTGTCTTCCAAGAATGCAGCCTCCGCCCTTCCTCCTTTTCCTGGTCTGCCTTCCTCTTTCAGAACTAGAAGTCAGGCCTTTAATGGTCCTGGCCTTTTCAGAACACAGGGGGGGGGGGGGGCCGGGCACTGAGGTCCCTCCTGACCCTCATGACTCAGTACAGTGGGTCTGGCTGCTGTCAGCACTGCATTCTTATTGCCTCTGGGGAGGTGTTTGAGTTCCTGGTAGGCACAAGTACTTGCCCTCTGATTTAGATTCCAGGCACTGCACACAGCCCAGCCTATCATTTTTTGCAGCCTGGATGCTGAGAGCTTATATAGTAAAAGCAACCAGCATTAGAAGGGCTTTGGAGGAAATTACAGATGTGGACTTATTGGGAGAGAAAGTAGGTTCAGTTTGGCTTTGCCTTCTCTTCTGCTGCAGGTTTTGCTGGCACCCCAGGTTACTTGTCCCCTGAGGTCTTGAGGAAAGATCCCTATGGAAAACCTGTGGATATCTGGGCCTGCGGTAAGCCCGTCCCACACCCTCAGCTCTTTGGTGTCATGGGCCCTGGCTTCCTGTGATGACAAGAAAAGAGGCATTACATTCATCCCTTCTGGGTCCACAAGTGCCTGCTGTATGTGAAACCATGGTGCTTGTTCTCCTTCCCTGTGAGAGCTGTTTCTGTCATGCCCTCCTCCCAAGTAACTTCCTGGATTATGTTGCATCCTTCTTGGAGAAGGACTCCTCCACACCTTAGAGAATAGACTAAAGAAGTCTCTGACACGGCTTGGTGCCATAAGGAGTGAGGCACGGCAGGAGGAACTAGTGGTACAGTGTTAACGCCTAGCACCACCTTTAACTCTGGCCTGGCCTTGCCTTTCTGGGTGGTTCTGAGCCCTGCATGGCCTTTCTTGGTTCCTCAGGGGTAGGTGACTGACCCCAGTGACCTGTGTGTTCTGTCTCGCAGGGGTCATCCTGTATATCCTCCTGGTGGGCTACCCTCCCTTCTGGGATGAGGATCAGCACAAGCTGTATCAGCAGATCAAAGCTGGAGCCTACGATGTAAGGATGGGTTTTCTGAGAGCTGAGCAGTCACTCCTGGAAGGACAGATTCCCTGCCCCTAAGGGTCTGTCCAAGGGATAGTGTTATTATCATTTGATAACAGGGCATCAGGGGACTTTGAGGACCCAAGGATGGGCATACAGGACTCAATTCTTGCCACCTTATATATAGGGAACAGATTTAAAAAAAAAAAAAATTGCTCCTGTTAGCTATAAAATTAAGGAACTCAGTGAAGCCCTTTGGTCTATTTCCACAAAGAATAGAAACTACGCTGTGTGCTATAGCATAGAGGGAGGATTTTAGAGGCTTCCTCCACTGCTTAGATTCCTTGGGCACATTGCAAAGCCTGTTTGCTCCTTAGAGAAAGAGAAAGGTGAAGCAGACAATGTCAGCGTTCCCTTCCTTCACTGATTGGATACATTGGCACTTAACACTTACTATTCTGTCTTCCTTTCGGGCCTTTAAGTTGACACAGCATATCTTAACTCTTGGGTACCACAAAGCATCCCAGTTATAAGACTTGGAATGAAGTCAGACTATGTTTCAGGGTAGAAGGCTCACAAATTTCCTGTCTCCCTTCCCCTGTTCCCGCTCCTCAGTTCCCATCACCAGAATGGGACACGGTCACTCCTGAAGCTAAGAACTTGATCAATCAGATGCTGACCATAAACCCTGCAAAGCGCATCACGGCTGACCAGGCTCTCAAGCACCCATGGGTCTGTGTAAGTCTCTTTCCCCTGGTCTTGGAGACTGAGGGTGGCAGCCCTGGTGTACTCCTTGCACTTCTCACACAAGGATTCAGGAGGGGCGGCAGAGGGAGGGTGAGTGTAATCCAAGGTCAATAAATGTCATCGGGGGACTTGGGAGTTAAAAAGTGCTCATGGGTCTTTACTTATCTCTCATACATCTTGTTGTGAGGCTGTAATTTGGTTCTGTTCTTGAATTAGAAGAGGTAGTTGATGGTGGAAAACAGCTGATACCCCAATGTGGAGTCCCAAGCTTGGGATATACTTTGGCCTCAACTCTGACAAGGACCCAGCGAGTGAACAAAAGAGGCTTCTGAAGTATTAAAGCAGCTCCTGAAGCTCAGTGGTGAAGCTCTCAGCTGAGTTCCGAGAAGTTCCTCCTAGGCGGTCAGTGTAGGCTGGTACACTGTTTCCATTCACGGATCTATCAAACCAAAACAGCTATTTTCAGATGAAGGAAAGGGTCTGGTACAGTATAGCATCCTGAACTATGATGTGTTTGTCATTTCTCGTGTTTTTTGAATGTCCTTTTGTGCTGGTCACCAGACAGTTCCTGGAGATGAGTGGGGCCATGGTCTTTGTCCCAAAAATTTAGGGAACAGGCATTCAAACAAGCAACCATGCCTATAATCCGACAAACACACACATTCAGGAGTGTCTTCTGCCCCTCATAGGCATTAAGGTCACAGAAGGCTTTGTGGAGAAGGCGATCGATCCAGGTGCTACCCTGCAGACAGAGGTTAACATAGAGAAAGTGAGAGGCCACAGGAGGTGGTCACCTGTAAGGAATGTTAAGTAGTTTGGTTTACCATGCCTGGGATTGCAAAAGAATGAGACCAAAAAAAAAAAAGGATTGTAGGATGTTGGGGAGGGAAGGTGGCACATGCCTTTAATCCCAGCACTTGGGAGGCAGAGGCAGAGATCTCTGATCTCTGAGTTCGAGGCCAGCCTGATCTACAAAGAAAGTTCCAGGACTGCCCAGGCTACTCAGAGAAACCCTGCTTGAAAAACCAACCCCAAAAGATTCTGTGTCCTACCAGCTTCTGCCTAAAGAGGTGAAGTTTATATTCTAAAGTGTAGACTTTTAAAGAGAGTATGCTATTTGCATTTAACATCGAGTTGGAAGCTCTGTAGAAAATGGAATTGCTGAGGCTGGAGGCAGAGAGGCAAGAAGCTGTCACAACTGTCTAAGAAAGGCCAAGTGAGGTCTTAGCTGAGGGGGAAGATGGAAGAGTGGGTGGTGCCACTAAATTCCAAGAGACTCTGAAGGATTTAATGTCTGGACTTAAGGAGTGAAGGAGAGGGCAAGTCGCTGGGTGCCTTTCGGTTGGTTTCATTAGTCAGGAGCAGATGGCAGCACAGTTCACAGACCCAGAAGAACTAGATTGATGTTTTGTGAGCACTGAGTGTGGCGTTAAAGAACCAGCAGCTGAGGCACCTGGGCAATAAGAAGTGTGGCTGTATGGTCTGGGCGTGTGGTTTAGTGGTAGAATGCTTTATTGGCATACATGAAACCCTGGGTTCCCATTCCAGCACCAAAAAGAGGGCATGGAATGTGGAAAAGAGGGAGCTGTAGAGATAAGAAGTTGGAAATGGGGCCTGTCATTTCTTCCTAAGTGATGCTGAGGATTTTGAGATATATGAAGTTGTTCTTGTGCTGAGCAGATTCCTGTCGTAAGCTTGTGTTGCTTCAGCAAGGGAGGAGCTGCCGCTAAGTACCAGCATCTAAGGACACGGAGAGTAAATGAGCCATGCAGAGAGGCTGAGAAGCTGACTGTATAATCAGAGAAGACGCAGGAACTAAGAACAAGTGGGCCTTAGTGAGAACAGCAGCGGCCAGATGCTGAACGGGTCCTCGACTAAGATAGGAAGGAGCCTCTAGCTCTGACTGATGAGAGGCCATGGGTTCATAATTTCACAGAGATGGTGAAATAGGATGGGGAGAGAAACTCACTTGTCTCCAGGTAACTGAGGCTGAGAAGGCTGGGAAGCCAGGCAGTGAAGGAGCACATGGTGGATACTCCTTAGGGGAAGACCATGGATCAGGAAGCTTTGTACATATAAATATTTGTACATATAAATGTTCACTGTTAATTGTGATAATTTGCACGTGCACTATTCACCACCCCACACACCTTCTTTCCTGCCTCCAGGAATCACTAATACTTGTCTTTGCTTTTAAGATTTACTTTAAAATTTTTATGTTCATGAGTGTCTTACCTACATGTATGTAGATGCACCACATGAGGCCCTGGTGCCCTTGGAGGCCAGAAGAGGGCACTGGATACCCTGGAACTGGAGTTCGCAGATGGTTGTGAACCACCATGTGGGTTCTGGGAACTGAACCTGGGTCCTCTGTATGAACATTTTTTTTTCCCATATATATGAGGGAACAAATAGTAATGCCTGTATGTGTATCTGGCTTATTTCACACAATGTAATATCCTCCAATTCTAGTGGGTGTTGTTATTGTTGTTTTTTAAGATTTTGTTTGTTGGAAGTTTGAATGTAATGTAAAGATTACAAAAGAAAATCTAATGCAGAAAGAGATTGACTGAAGAAGGACAAGTTTAGAGAGCAAAGGGAGAGCAGGGTTTCTGAGCCTAGGTCAGAGGTCAACCCTGGACGCAAGGTAGTCACATCTGAGACTTAGGTTAGGATGCAGGTAGGGAAAATCAGTATAGATGCAAGAACTGAAGCAGAAACAGGGCGTGTGCGGTAGCCTATTATTTCTCTGTGGGGAATTTTATGTGCGCACACACACACACACACACACACACACACACACACACACACACGGAGCGGAGTTGGGGAAAGGTAAAGAAGCTGAAGAGAACTGGTTTGGGAACTAGGCAAGGTGGTGGACACTATAGGCCATAGAGCCTAAGCCTAGCATTTACTCTCAACCTGGCTGACTGAGTTAGCAGTTGTAGAATGATAACCAGCCCTACCCGGGCACGCAAGAACCATAGAAGTACTGATGGTTGGAGGTCATTTTTATGGCCCACTACTTATAATCCTATAGTTCTCTGTAGCCCCCAGGGGCATCATTATATCATAGTATTACATAGCAAATGATGTTTACATTAGGACCCTGAGATGTCAAGGGTATGCAAACCATATCCAGTGGATTCATTTTAAGGAGGCAAGGAAAATGAAAGTAATACATTGGGTTAAAAAAAAAAATCCTTCCAAGATGATGAAAAAAGGAGAGAGCATGGTGGTGCACATCTATAATGCTTGTACTTGAGAGGCTAAGGCCAAAGGTCATGAGTTCAAGACCAATCTGGGGCTATGACACAGAAAAACAAAGATAATTTCTGCTTCAAGGTAATTCTCAGCTTTTGAGAACACAGTTTGAGTGAAGACCTCATGAGCACTGTGTAGAGCAGGCGCCTGTCTCCCCTGTGCAGAGTCAGGGCTACAGCAAGTACTCCATAAACAGTTGCTGAAGCAGTCACTGGGCCAGGATCACATCACACCGGATACTCTCTCCTCAGCTGCCTTTGAAAAGCTCTGTTGGCACCCACATGTAGCATCAATTATTGGTTATTCTCTTGCTCAAATTGTCCTTACATAACCTTGAGTTGGTGGTGGCACTTCCATTCTAAAGGCTTTTTCTCTTCCGTGGCCTCGTCTGGTCAGCACTGGGATAGCAGAGTCTATGACCCTATCCTGGCTCAGCCATCCGTGCTCAGGAGATGAGGACCAAAGGCAAGGGGCGGGGATCTGTGATGGGAATCTCATGGCATGTCTGTTTGGCTTTCAGCAACGGTCTACAGTGGCATCCATGATGCATCGCCAAGAGACGGTGGAGTGCTTGCGCAAATTCAACGCCCGGAGAAAACTGAAGGTGGGCCTTACTTCTGAATCACTGGCCTCTCAGAATTGGGGCTTTGGACAGTATAGCTCCTGCCTGGTCCCATAGGGAAGCTCCCTCCTGTTGGGACTGGGCTGTAAAGATTGTTCATATTGGGCACCAGAAAACTCATGTCTTTAGGCTCTGGCCAAGAGCTGCCTTTGCCTGGCTAAGCTGCCCTTTTCTAAGGTCCATTTGAACTCACGGACTCTCTTTCCCACAGGGTGCCATCCTCACAACCATGCTTGTCTCCAGGAACTTTTCAGGTATGTGTTCCCAGCTGTGCACTTTACTCTGCAGAGGTGAGTGGGCCAAGAATGGGATCTGGTCAGTCCAGGCTGCGTAGCTGTCTCTGGCCGCACCTGAGGATGAACAAGGAGCCTCTTAGGAAGCAGCTTGCCGATCGTTTCTGTTACCCAGTTTCTTAGATGTGGAGGGAAGGGCTTTTCTGAGGCTCCCAACTTATGAATTCTGTTTCTTCAGACCACCTAAGAGTACCTGCCCAGCTCCCATGTGGTTATCCCCTTCGTGTGTTAATTCTCCAAAGATTCTTCATACTCTAAGATTTAGCCAGCCTAGGGTATTGGAGAGAGTGCTGGAGGAAAGACAGATGAGATACAGTGTCTTCTCAGTTGCATCCACCTAAGATCATCTCTTACTTCACTGTGTCCAAGACGAGGTACCGAAATCGCACTGACTGAGGCTTAAGGTACTCTCTGACACTAGCTAAAAAGTGAAGAGACCATGGCTGTAGAGGTAAATTTGCATGACTGATTGGCAGAGTTGGGTCAGTAATTTGCAAATCACACTTGACATTTCTTTTTAGATGCAAGACATTCCAGTCCCCTTACCCTATTCTTATCTTCACTGTTCACCCTCAGTGGAGCACAGTGGCTTTTCTGTGAGGAAAAGATTGATGTCAAGACTTAACTGAAGGCAGAGAGGTCTCTACCCAGCTTGCTTTGGCCCTTGGTCCTCCCTTCCTCTAACCCCCAGCCTCGCTGTTTTGGTTAAAGACCCACTCCTTTCTCATCCTTCTAACAAGACTCTTCCCCTGCTTACTTCCTGCACCGCCGTGAGAGGGGCTTGTGCGGGAGTACCAGCTGCCTACCAGTTACAGTAGGTGGCTGTTCTGGGCGGGGCTTGCATCTTGGAGCTCAGGTCCTGCTGGAACCTGGTTCTGGGTAACTGGAGAGTTTTGGGTTGGAGGAGGCGTCAGGCAGGAGAGCTACTGCTCTACAACTCTAGCCTTGGACCACAGGGCTCCAGAATGTCAGGACTGGATAGTGAGCCCAGGATAACCCTGGTTTGGAGGTGTACTCCTATGTTGAGTACACACTAGAGGGTCATGCTGTCCTCCAAGAGGAGAGCAAAAGCATGTGGCTTGTTGCCTCCACAGAGATAGGGTGGCAGCCCCCCACAGTACTCCCTGTCCTGTAACAGAGATAGGGTGGCAGCCCCCCACAGTACTCCCTATCCTGTAAGGACTTGCATCTCTGTTTTCTTGATTTCAGAGCCTTATTAGAGGACGCTCAAGGGCATTTCTGTGCTGCCTGTACAGTGATATTTCCTCTCTGCTCTGAGTCAAAAAACCATGAGGACAGGCTGCTGCTGCTGCTTGTGTAGCCTGGCCAGTCAGAAGCAAGTGATCTTGGGCTGCAAGTCTGTCTCCCTGTCAGTTTCAGGACATGAGTATCCTGGTTTTAGGCAGTCAGGCTCTGTTAGGAAAGAGCTTTGGCCCATCCCTCAAGAGCCTTCTGGCCTTTGAGCTCACTTTATCCTCAGTCAGAAGGGACAGCAAAAACAAAAGGATGTTCTAAGCTTTCCATGTTGGCTTCTCCTGCCCTGAATTTGGACAAGTGAGGACAGGGCTATAGAAAGAGACTTCTACAGGTGTGATAAAGGATAGTCACCTGTTTCTTTAGGCATAAACTAGACTGCTTCCCAATTGAATCCATGGGGTACACGAGTAGTTGGAAAGATGTTGACATCTAACTAACTTAGACAGCCTTTCTTTTGTCTCTGGGGCTCCCTTCTTGGGTATCTTCATCCTCAGTGCACAGTGAAATACAGACTGAGAAAAGCAATCTCTCTTTGCTCACTGCTTACAGGGAGAGAGACCAGTATCTAAGGAAGGAACTGGGGCTTACCCATAAAGGTAGCTGCCCAAGGGCCATATGGGAGCTTTACCATGCCCCAGTCCTGCTCTCTTACTTGGAATGTCATGAGGAAAATGCTCTGTGCTCCAGGCATTCTGATAACAGGCTCATTTAAAACTGAGTGTGGTTTCCTCAGAAAAAGTACCTGCCTCCCACCAGGTCAGGCTCTTAACTTAAAGCGATTGTGGGGACAAGCGATGAAGCCATTGCCATGAATTAGAGGCATGGTAGTCTCTTCAGCCTGTCCAAGCCTCACAGGCCCCTAGACTGCTGTAGGGCTGACTGTTCCTGCCTCCTCAGTCTGTCCCCTGGTGCCTCCTCTACCCCAGCTCGGCTGGCTTGGCCATGCCACCTGGGCCTTGCTGTGCGTGGGCAGCCAGCAGTTCCTATGCCTCATGCTGGGGCATGCTCGCTGCTGACTGGCCCCCGTGGCTTTGCGGCAGCTCTGTGCACTGAGAGATTGTATCCCCTCAGTTGGCAGGCAGAGCTCCGCCCCCGCCTCGCCTGCCGCGAGCGCCGCCGGCCTGGCCGGGCAAGGTACGTGGCATGAGTCCTCCCTGACCGCCTGCCTTGGCTCCCTGCCACCCCAACAGTAGGGCCAGCATGCCAGGCCCACTCACCAGGGAGGCGAGTCCCATGCTTGCGGGCTGAGATGGGCATGCCATATGGACCACCTAACTTGGCATCTGCAAGCACATTGATGTTATGAAGGCCCCTAACCAGCCGTGCATGCTGGGCGCTTGCCAACTCTCAGGAGGCAGTAGCCTGGGGACTTGGAGTTGGGCAGTAGGAGCCTTTCCTCCAGATGGCCCAAGGGCTTGACCTGCAAACAACCCTGGGCATGGCCTGAAGCTGTCTGGTGCTAAGACTAGACTTTTGCAGCACCATTTAAGACCCTTCAGTGAAAGCCTCAAAATTTTTGGAGCCTGGAGTTTACAGACCTCTAGGTCTTTATAAAAGGCTGTGTAGTACAGAATCTATAGGGTCAGTCGTCCCTTGGTTTGAATGCTAGCCCTGTCACACATGGAGCAAATCATGTCAGCTCTCCTGCCCCTAATTCTCTCATCTCTGTAATGGTCTCAACAAGTAACACAGAGATACTAAGAACATGTATGTTGTAGGTTCTCAGCTCCGCCTGTACAGGACCACCAGCCACCTGGGAGCTCATTAAAAAAAAATACTGATGCCAGGGTCCCCCCCCAGACAAAGTCAGGATCTTTATCAGATGGAATAAATATAAGTGTTTTTTAAGTTTTCCAAGTGATTCTAGTGATCATCCTGAGTTGAAAACCAGCTGATAAATATAACAGTAGGCAAATCAGGCTTACTGCTACAGACACATTAGAACTTTCCTTGCCCACATACAGCATGGCTGGAGAAAAAAGATAAAGACCATTTTTTGAGAACCAAAATGTTGTGATGAAGTTATGTTCTTTCTCTCGTTGGAGAAAGATAGAACATGGCTTAGACAGGAATGGCCGCCTAAAGAACAGAGGAGACTGACGGGAGTCACAGCAATGGTAGCCATCACTCCTTATGTGCCAAGCACTCTGCCAAGTGCTTTGTAGGCATCCCATTGGATCCCCACCACTGTCCTGTGACCTAGGTGCAGTTCCATCCCATCTTATAAGTCAAGAATTTGAGACTAGAAGTGGTTAAATAACTCACGATGGTCAGTCACAAAACACAGCTTGCAAGTGGTAGAACCCAGGTAGGAATCTATGGCAGTCAGGTGGGTCAGAGAGTTGGGCTGGTCCTATTTCCCTGTGCCCTCCAGAACTCTCTCACCTTCTGTCTGCTGCCTTCCAGTGACCTCTGTGGCCTTCTGGTGTCACCAAAAGCCTGGTGTAGGTCACCAGCCTATGTATCACCCCATGGCTGGCTGGAATCTGTTCAGCAGCTCATAATTCTAGTCAATCCTTCCTGCTCGTGGATCCAGAGAATGGAAAAGGGCCATAGCTAGAGCCCAATAAACTGGTGAAGTACTGCCCAGCAAAAGCCTTCAGCCCCTTGGCAAAACCCTCCTGTAGGTGGTCCCAGGTTTTGTGTCTGTGACTGTCTGTCCTCACGTCTGGTCTCCTTTGTGAACTGTGACACTATTTTCTTGAGAAAACTCCGGAGATGTCTTGCATCCTTCCATCAAGAGGACTTCCGTGTGTCTAGAAATGGAGCCCTCACCCTTACACTTTGGCACTGTTTCCAGGCCTGGAGAGAAGCTGTTGAGGACAGCACTCCCAGTGCCCCAGGAAGCTCGTGTACCGAATGTGGTTTCTCTCCCTAAGCACAGGGCGTCTGCTTCTACTGAGCCCTCAGTCATGGCAGAGGAGGTCCTAGTGTGCCATGGCTCTGAAACCCTCGAGATACCCTTCCTGCCGAGGAGCTACTGGAATGAATGACCTTCTCTCAGGAGCTGTGGGGGCTCCTGGCCCCTTGTTAGCTCAGAGAGGATGTGGTGCAGGACATGACTTGCCTCTTTGTTTTCACAGCTGCCAAAAGCCTACTGAACAAGAAGTCAGATGGCGGTGTCAAGGTAGGTGTCTTCAGCTCTCTGATCAGACCCTGGCTTCTCTCCTGGCAGCTGCTGAGGGATTCTCCATAGGCACCTTGGCCATGTTGCTTTGTTTTAAGCCTTTTGCTCAGGACAGCAGGTTATACTGGCCTGAGAGGGAATAAAGGATATGTGTCTCCTCTCCTTAGGTAGATGGGAAAGATGTTGGGAGAATGATCTTAGTTACAGTTTCCTAGAGCTGGTTCTGAACCTGACTCTGTACACCAGCCTCATCTCCAGGGCTCAACTCTCTAGGTTTCTGGTTGGTTTGAGCCATTTGGTTAATCTTGTCCCTCTTTGCACAGCCTCTTTAATCAAAGCCAGTGTGCCATAGTAACTCAGGCAGGGTGTGCCATACTGGGACCCTGAAGCCACTACTCTCTTTCTGATGTTTTTCTGTAAACCACTTCCAGATCACAGCAAATGCCACAAAGAGTCTCAAGCGCCTCTAGGTGAAGGGACATGGTGTGTCACAGCTCATGGTTATCTAGTAGAGGAGTTTTTCCTGGGTGAGTCAGGGTGTAAGAGGGCCTGGAGTAGTGACCTGGCTCAGATGAAAAGCGGTTACTGGGGGTACCCACAGGGTAAAGGGTACACACATAGATTGGAGGCAGAAAGTATCCCGAGACGAAGACGCTCAATAGAAATTCATCCTGTCCTGAGACCCACCAACTGACACATCAGAGGACTTCAAACAAGGAATTATCTAAACCATAATCTCTAACAAAAGCACACACTGGGCCTTTCCCCGGGAGCTTATGTGCACAGTTCTGTCCTATACATGTGCCTCTGCTGCTCCTTTCTTGTTCCTTTTCTCTCTGCATGTTTGCTCTTGTGTCCTTCTGCCACAAGGAGGGGCACTCAGAACCCACTCACACCTGATCACACAGAGCTGTCATTTAGGGGAGCCCCCCAGTTCTAGACACAAGCAAGATGACCAAGCCAAACAGGAAGAGGCCATCAACAAGGTGGGCCAGATCTAGAAGCTCTGGGAAGAAGCGTAAGGGGCATAGGAAGATGAACCCATTTGGTGGTTGTCTCTAAGGTATGGAGTTGGAGGTGAGGGAAGACAGGAAAACAGCTTTTTTTTCTTTTCACTTTTACACTCAAATGCATTTTCTTTAGAATAAGAGAGCATTACCTCTGTAACCTAAAAACAGCAAAATACATTTGTGTGAGTTGTCACAGATATTGATGTTCTCTGTCCAACTAGAGTATGAGATATATGGTAGAAAGATACAAAGCCAGGCATGGCGGCACATGGGAGTACTCAGGAGACAGTCGTCAAAGGGAGGTGAGAGTGAGCCAACTTAAGATGACAGAGAAAAACCTCCGCTCAAAAAAACATCTTTTTAACAGAGAAGGGAGGAAAAAGTAGTCAAAACCACGACCAGGGCTGTATGGACAGAACTTTAGAGCTCAGTGGTAGGACAGCAACAGGCCCTGGGCTGCATTCCTTGCAGTGTAGGAAACAAAACAGCCTCAATAACCTGACTGAGCAGTAGACTTGGAAGTGAGTATTAGACTATAGAAAACACTGTGTGCCTGATTGAGGAAGCTATGGCAAGGACGATAATAAGAAAGATTGGAAGGGCTAAGGTGTCTTCATATGCACGAGGCCCTGGCTCAATCCCTGAAACAAGGAAAATGAAGAGATGTTTGAGTGTACGTGGGAGACTGGAAGAAGGCAAGAACTGCACAGAGGTGTCAAATATGTTACAATTTGGAGATGAAAAGAAGGTTCAGAAGAAAAATGGTCAGAAATATCAAAGGAAAATATTCAAAATTGACCAGTATGACAGCACAAATTCTAACTAAATCAGCCTAGAGGTTACCTGACGTCATGGTCTGGTTACACCCATAACATAGGGAATACCTGCTATGATGACAAGTGTGCCTGAAAAGGCTCACACCTGGGTATGGGCGATTTTCTAAGAATCCATCGGTTGGCATTGGGGCACAGTCTTGTAAACTTTGCAGTGGGGAGGCAGTGGTAGGCATGACAAAAGGTCATGTCTATCCTAAGCCACATAGCACAAAGAAATAAATAAAAATAATTAGCTGGGCATGGTGGTGAACACCTTTAACTAAAGGACTCAAGAGGCAGAGGCAAGAGTTCCAGGACAGCCAGAGCTACACAGAAAAACCCTGTCTTCAGCCCACCACCCACCCAAAAAAGAGGCAGAGTCAAGTAGATCTCCATGATTCTGAGGCTGACTTGGTCTCCATCGACAGCTAGGACTACAGAGAGAGACCCTATCTCAAAAAAGGAAGGAAGGAAGGAAATAAATTAATTCATCAGACAATGTCAAGGTTTCCAGCCTTGACTGTTAAAGTGATTATGAATAAAGTGTCTTGTTCAGGTGGGAAAAGTTATGTTTTGATCTCATTGAGATTAAGGGACAGGTGGCATATCCAATTGAGATGTTCTTAATGGCTCTGGGAAACACATGCTATGACCCAAGGAAGAGTCCATCCCTAGCCTTGAACCCTTGACTCTCCTGCCTCTCCCTCCCATGTGTTGATATATGCTGTTATGTCCATCTTTATGAACCAAGTTTCTGACAGACTCAAAACTTTTCTAAGATAATAGTTTCAAAGATGACTATCTAGTATACCATATAACATTACTCTAAGAAGATAATTATATATATAGATTCCAGAGCCAGGGTTGTATCTCAGTGATAGAATACTTCCTTAGCATATATAGGGTTCTAGGTTTGATTCCCTACACCATGCAAAAACACACCAATTGATTAGGACTAGAGCGATGGCTCACTTTTTGCTATTGAAGAGGACCTGGGTTCAGTTCCCAGCACTCATGTAACTACTTAAAACTGTCTGTAACTGTATTTCCAGATGATCAAATGACCTTTTCTGGCACCTGTGGTTTCTGCAGTCATATGGTACACAGACATACATGAAAGTAAAACACCTGTACACATAAAACAAAAATAAATAAATCTTTTCAAACTTTATTTTAGAGTGTAGCCTGGAATTTAGATTCCAGAGGCCTTGAGTGGGAGACAGAATCAGCTATTGAATTTTAATTCATTCCTTCTCCCATAGAAGTCTAAAACATGAAAACCTAAGGATATTATAAAAGGAAAAAATGGGAGTTATATGTTAAGATATTGAAAAAGGAGATAACAGAGAAAATGGAAAAAGAACAGATGCTGAAGAACAGAAGCACAGCAAAGCTAGACAGCGCTGGAGGTCGCGGAGGAGGCTCTGTGGGCAGAGCATGTGTGGGAAACTTAGCCACTGAACAGACCAGCTCCGACTCTTGGGACCGTAGATCAGCCATAAAGCTTGCCTAGCATGACCAGCCCTTAGTGCTAGTGGAGGTGGGGGGTGCGTAGACAGTCACAGGTATGGTGGCATGGGAATACTTTTATTAAACTGTTGAACAAATAGAGTACCAACCCCTTTTTTTAAAAGTAGAAAAATGATCTAAGAAGATCCATTGACAACCTGAAGATGGAAAGATAGGTCAGGAAGACAACTTTTAGCCTTATTACTACCAATGAAATGCAGTTGAAACAATGAGCCTGGTCAACAGAACGAGTTCCAGGACAGCCAAGGGCTGCGTAGACAAACCCTGTCAGGCAATGTGTCATTTTTATTATTATTTTGTTGTTGTTTGGTTTGTTTGTTTGTTTGTTTTTCGAGACAGGGTTTCTCTGTGTAGCCCTGGCTGTCCTGGAACTCACTCTGTAGACCAGGCTGGCCTTGAACTCAGAAATCTGCCTGCCTCTGCCTCCCAAGTGCTGGGATTAAAGGCGTGTGCCACCACTGCCCGGCCGTTTTTATTATTATTAATTTAATAAGCTAGCAATGGTAGTAAAATCAGTGTCAAAGCCATACAGATGTTCCTAACTTTTCTTCTGGGCATTTCTTCGAAGAATTCTAAAAAAGTATATAAAGTAGGAAAAGCTGAAAGCAGAAAGATGTTTTATATGACATTCTGTGAAAAGATTGAACTGTTTCAAAAGCCAGCCAGAAATAAATGATTAAATAATAACGAGGAATCCATTCAATAGACCATTAGGAAGTTAGTCATCTTGAGTTGGAGAGAAATTTGAACTTGAGTTGGTTCAGAAGTTTGGAACACATTGCTGCTCTTGCAGAATGCTGTAGTTTAGCCCCCAATGTCTGCCTCTGGTGGGTTACAGCAGCTCATCTGAGACCCCCTTCTGGTCTTTTCAGGCAGACCTGGGATGAGTAATCCATTGTGAATTGCCATATATTCATACTGAGATCAAAATTCATACCTCTGCAAGAGCATCGTCTGCTGAGCCATCTCTCCGGCCCCTGAATTGTATTCTTTAAAATACAATTAACTGTAGATTCTTATTCAACATACAACATGGAGACAGGAAAAAAAGAGAGAGAGAAAACTCAGAAGTATTTAATCATAGCTTTCTAAACATTGTTCTGTTACGGTGGCTTTTCTCTACTTTCCATACTTTTCACCTGGACCATGCATCAATACTAATCAGCAATTCAAATTATTCTGTACTAAAAATAAAAAGAAACTAGTGGACAGATTGGCACATGCCTGTACTCATAGCTCATGGAGGCAGGAGGGTCCAGATCACTAAGATGCCCTGGTTGCTAAGGTTATGAAGTTATCAAGGTTATCCTTAGCAACAGAGTGGGTTCAAGGCCAACTTAAAAAAATCAATTTTAACTCAAAATATTGATTTTTAAAAGTATAGCATGAATGTCTATGTGATATGTACCTTATATTTTTAATTGCATGTGAAAAAAACCAGAAGAGAAATAGGAATTTGGGCAAAAAAAATCACCCAGAATTCCTCTTTGTTTTTCAAATTGGTTATAATGTGATTGTAGTCTTTCTTACTCAGTAATATAGTCAACTTTGTGATTTGAAGAAAAGAAGACAGAATGTGGGACTTGGGACCTTTGTGGGTGCTCTGGAAATTGAGCTGTTGCCAGAATTATGAGGGAAGCCATGAAGTTGCTCAGAAGGCCCTGAGCTTTCTCATTTGGATTTTTTCTAGAAACTCTCTTCCTTTTCCAGTGCTTTTTCCTGAGTTCTTCAGCTAACTGTCCATAGAAAGGTTCCCTTCCCTCTTTAGATGTTTCTGTGAGATGTTTTCAACAGCTAGCATTGGTTTGGGTAAATACTGTATCCCACGGCTTTGAACTGGAGAACTTGAGGTCTATTCAAGCTTCTTTAAGAAGGTTGATGCTTGTGACCTCTATGGAAAGGCAAGCTCCACTTCTGAAGGAGAGCTGAAGAGGACCACAAACGCTCAAATTCTGTGAGGCCTCTGGACAGCTTGGCATTCTGCTGGTTTCAGGCCAGAGTGACTATCCAAGTTTGTTCTGTTTTTTTAATAAAAAGAAAAGAGAAAGAAGGCAAAAGTTATAGTTAAGTATTCTTGGAGCATTTGTTTTAATTGAGTATGAAAACACGAGCCCTGAACCCTTTAACTGTGTAAAATTTTAAATTTATGTGCAGTATTTAAATAGAAGTCAGACATGGGCCTTTGAAAGTGATCTGGCATTTAAACAATGCTGTGGTGTTCTGGTTGAGAAAGAGCCCAGCTGTGTGTGGCTGAGGGCAGAGCCCTGAAAAGATGGACAGAGAAACTAAAAGATGGCCATTGGGAAAAACACCCTCAGAACAGAGAAGGATGATTGGTTTGCCTGTAGGACAGCTTAGGAAGAACAGAGCCAGCTAGGAGAAAGCTAGGAACACACTTCCCATGAGGTAAAGCAGCAGTTGAGAGAGAGGTTTCCATTTGAATGCAAGGCACAAAGCAATTGCAATAGCTTTTGACAACCAGCCACTGAAAATCCCCAGAACTAAGTGACTGAGTGCCTGACCTGCTTCTCAGAGTTTACACTGGAGACATGTGTTGTTTTAGCTTAGGAAAAAGCCTTCTTCAGCAAACCTGGTCAGCGTCTTAACACTCTAGCTGAATGCAGTGACTTGCACCTAGAATCTCAGTACTTGAGAGGCTATAGGAATGCCACAAGTTCAAGGCCAGAATGGGCCACAGTGAGTACCTGCCTAAGGAAAGAAATTGCAAGAGAAAAAGAACAAGCATGAATGCTGTTGGAGGAAAGGATGAGATGGCTAGGTAGGAAGGTGAGAAGTGGGGCGCTGTCTGGACAGGGAGTATGCCCGATACATGTGTAAGGCGACGCACTTCTTTTGAGGGATAATTTTGGAAATAAAATCTCATATTTGAGCAGGCTACCCAAAAGGCTAATGCAAGCTGGCCGTGGCAACACACTAGACGGTGAAGGCAGGAGGATCAGGAGTTCAAATTAATTCTTGGTTATGTTTCTTGATCAAGACAGCCTGAGCTACTGGATGCCCTGCTCTAAAACAAGGTTTACACAAGCCCAGTATGGGGGCACATACCTGTAATACAACAACCCAGGAGACTCAGACAGAGGGTTTGCAAGTTCAGGGCCATCCTAAACTATATAGCAAGACCCTGTCTCAAAACAGCAAGGGACTAATGTAAAAAGAAGCCACAATAGGTTTTTCTTCTCCTTTCATTCAAATCCAAATTATAGACAAATTTATTTTTTAATGTTTTGCATATAAATTATGCATAGTAATGGGTTTCATTATGACATTTTCATACATGTACACATACTCCCACATACCCCATTATCCTCTAAAATATTCTTCTAAATATTAGTAGCCTACTTCCAGAAAACATCTCTTAAAGTAGAATGTTGGTCCCATGAGGGCAAAAACCATTTCTCAGATATGTTTATTATGCCCAGAACAACCCTCAGTAAGTAGTATTGGATGTCGTTAAGTGAATGTACGAAAGTCAAACAACAGACATATTCCAAAGAGACTTCTGTCTCCCAGTGAGCTAATTATAAAAGTCATAATTACCCTTAGCCTCTTAGTCTACTCTGGTGTATTCTCAATGTGCTGTTTGGTCTTGATTTTGATGCTCTGGTCTCACATGGAACCTGAGGTCAGAGCATCTAGTAGCAGTTAAAGTTACTTGCTCCGGCTAAGCACTCCCCTGGCTCTCCATCTCTGCATCTCTTTAATCACTGTAGTCTTAATTACAAACACTGCTATGTTTCTATTTTAGTAATGACAAAAAGCAAGAGAACATGCACGTCTTTTAAACCAGCATGGCTATGCTGACAGGAAATAGAATGTCAAATCTTAAGTATAAGATGAAGAGTCCATAGACTTTTATCTGACAGTAGTCACAGCTTCACTGAGATCTGAGTTCAGAAGTCAGGAGTTATTGAAGCTGAGCATCCTGTCCTAGCTTCTGTTGTATCCACATCTCAGACAGACCTAGCCGTAGAACACCCTTGTTAGTGTGCCAGTCCCAGCAACCCAACCCTGTAATTTTGCACAGTCAAATATTACACACACACACACACGCTTGTGACTGAACAAGACAGACTTCTCAGAGTACACTAAATTTTCTGTGTTTGTGAATCCGACAGAAGAGTTCTACAGCGGCTGGAAGAATGTATGTGCCTGTGGTCTGTGTACTGTTTTAACCCCTTTGATGCTGGACTCCAGGGTTCTTCCTCCTCTCTCCTCCTCCTCCTCCTCCTCCTCCTCCTCCTCCTCCTCCTCCTCCTCCTCCTCCTCCTCCTCCTCAATGCAGAGCCCAAGCTGGTGCACTAACCTGCAGCGTCTCTGTGCTTCTCTTCTCACCTCCTCTCTCCCCTTCTCTTTCCCTCTTGCTGTGATGTGTCCAGAAAAGGAAGTCGAGTTCCAGCGTGCACCTAATGGTGAGCCTTGCCTGCCCACCCACCCCCCACTTCATGCTGCTTGTGCCCGCCTGCCAGCCATGCAGACCCATTCTGCCATGTGCGTGTGCGTCATCATCCTCACTGCATGTCTGTGCTGTGTGGGCAGGTGTGGCCTGTCCTGCCAGGCGGGGCCATTGCCCAAGATCACCCAGTGGCCTTAGCAATGGGCACTGGAAGGTGTGGTATGGCACTCCTTGCTGTGGAGGTTGGATAGCCTCCCACAATCCACTGTAGGGAGTAGACCTGATAGGGATTTTGGGAAAAGGCAGCAGGCACAGGGAGAGACTTTCACTTAGGAGATGAGGCCTATTCTTCAGGTATGAGCAGCTGCTTCCTGGGGCCTGACATTCAGTAGGCATCTGTATAATGAGAAGAGCTAATGGTCGGCTTGTGGCTCTAAACCTTGTTCTCTTATGAAAATCCCATTTTCCTACGAGGTCCAGGGTTGTAGCCTGCTCACCCAGCCCTCAGGGGGAACAGCTACATTGAGAGACTACAGTAAATGCATCTTTTCTCATGGGACACAGGGCACCATGAGAAAACAAGGGAACAAGCAGCCTACTCATTATACCATCCATTATAACCAGCCTGGGGTGTTACTCTGCAGAGAAGGCCTGTCTTACCATGGAGCGTTCATCCCCTGTAAAGGTCTTAAGGTCAACCATGGGCTTTGTAGGCTGGGCACCCTTCTCCAGTCAGCCCCAACCAGGAAATCAAATTCTGCCCTCTGCTGTCTCAGGATAGGAACAGAAGATAATTGCTGTGGTGTGTTTTGTTGGTGATGGGGCTTTTGTTGTTGTTTTTTAACATGGAACTTCTTTCCAGCCTGTAGAATTCAGTACCATCTTTATAGTACCTGATGTTGACTCAAGATTCCATGCCTAGCCCTGGTTTTGAGGTGCTCTCAGCCACTGACAGCAGGCTGGGGTTATATAACTTAGATCTGGCCCATGAGGCCTCTAAGAAAGATGTAGAAGAGTCTGGATGCATTCTGTGGAGAGAAGACATATATTCTGACCATCAACATATCTTCGCTTACACTCTGAATAGAGAGGCACCTCACGTTTGTCTCTGTGCCTGTGAAAGATCTCAGGTTGTCGAGCCACTCTTTCAAGGCTGTGACTGCACTGGGACCCATTGAGACTGAGTTGAAATGCTCAGGGAGTCGGAAGAGGCAGAGAGCACTGATGTGGTTCCTGCAGTGGAGATTGGCCTTCTTCCTTCCTCTCCAGCCCCTCACACTCTTTCTTGGCTGTGTCACTCTGTAATGTTTTAAAAGGCAAGGAATATCCCTGGTGGTCGAGTTGCCATTAGGAATATTGACTTGCTGGGCGGCTTGTTCTTTCCTGGGAGCTGAGTGCTGGGACTGCAGCCACAACCACCACTGAGACTTGCCTGCCCTTCCCTGGAGCTCTGCCCTCACTTCCAGCTGATCAAGTCCAGGACTTACCAGGTGGAAGATGAAAAGCAGGGAGATCTGTGGCTATGTTTTATCCCCAAGTTGAATTCCACCCCGAAGCCCAGGTGGTCTTGCTCCTCTCCTTCCTCCTCTTCATATCAGGCTTCAGGCTGGTATGTCAAGAGGGAAAGGGCAACAGGGGAGACAGAGTTCCCAGTTTTTATTCTGTTTTAAGTCACCATCTTTCCCACCTGTAATGTGGGAAGAAAATCCTGAATTTCTTTGCATCTGGTGTGACTCTGTAGTGACTTGGCACCTGGAATAAGCAGAAATGTCTGGAGATGCTTTAAAATAAATCTTCGGCCAGTCCTGCAGGGAGGATGCCTCCTGAGCTAGGTCTCCGGGGCTCCCCAAATTCTCCATCTCTAACTATTGCTCCCATCCACATAGTGTTATGGTTGCCGCCTCAGGCCTGGCCCCTCTGCGCCAGACTGGGGACACGGGAGGTCTGGGAGTCAAACCTGAACAATTTTGGTGACCCTGGAGAACTAAACCGTCTGTTTTCTTGTCTCAGCCACAGAGCAACAACAAAAACAGTCTCGTAAGCCCAGCCCAAGAGCCCGCGCCCTTGCAGACGGCCATGGTACCTCTGACTACGGCTTCTCCGCCTCTGACCCTGGCTGCCTCCTGCCCCTCTCCTACCTCCTCTTCTTGCCTTACCTTCCTAGGGCTCCTCAGCTTTTGTCATTTTCCTCCCTCAGGGCAGACTGCTCTGTGTGCTGCCCTGCAGGCCCTTGCCCTTCATTCTCCTGCTTGGCAATGTTCATCCTGCATGGCAGAACCACCGCTCCTGCTCCTTTCGCTGCTGGGGGAAAGAGTGATCAGGGCTGCAGTTAGGCCTCCCATCCCCAAGCCTGACCCCTAGTGGGTCTGCTATGGGGTCCAGGGAGGTGAGTTGCTTTAAAAAGCACAGGGTAGGAGCTCTCTTGGTACCTGATCGTTAGTTCTTAGAAGCCTACTTGTAGAACCTGCCTCAACCTCTCCTTTGCATAGTTAAGGACAGGAGTGAGGACTGGGGTTCCCCAATGTCTCTCTGGTCCTGGAGAGCCCCTCTGTTCAGTCCTCTCTGGGTTTTTCAGCAGGTACTGCTTATCACAGAGCTCTCACTGTTAGTGCTGGCTAGCTGATGAGCTAGCAGGAAGGGAAGAAGGGGACAAATAAATGATCATGCCTGCCATGCCTTCTACTTCCTATGGACCCTCTTGTTATTGTGGGGTGCCATAGGGCCATCTAGGGAAGGCAGAAGGAGAGTGAAATGGGCATCTCCCTGAGCTCAGCTTACTGAAGGGGCATCCTAGGTCTTACTGGGAGATTTTATCTTTTCTGCTTTCCCTGTGTCCCCATCTTCTGCTCACCCCTTGATGAACACTGTTGGCAGGGCCTGACCTGTGCCCTGAATCCCAGATCTTCTTATAGATTTGCCTCATGGGGCTCCAATCTAGGAAGAACCCTCAGACCCAAGAAGCTTCATATACAGAGGCCCCTGTCCTCTCAGCTTCCTGAGAACCTGCCTCTTCCACCCTTACCAGCCAGTGCTGTCAACTAAATCCAGGGTTTTCTACCTCTCCGGGACCCTAGTTGAGCCAGTATATATTTTTCTCATAGGGATGGCTGGTAGGCAGGCCTCAGTGGTCATCATAGGGTCTCTAAGGGTACTGTGTAAGGGTATGGGGATCCCTGGGGAGAGCTTAAGTCCCCAAATCAGGAGGGTAATTTTTATCTTCTCTCACAGGAACCGCAGACCACCGTGGTCCATAATGCCACAGATGGGATCAAGGTGAGTGCGGCCACCAAGTCTATTTTACTTTCGCTCAGCAGGAAATGACTGGGCTGAGTTTCTAGGGTCTGAGAGATCTGTGGATGTTATAAGCAGGCTGCACCCCAAGGCGGAGGTGTTTGTGGAGTCCAGGGCCTGTCAGTCACTCCATTCTGAGGAATGCTGGAGCTTACTGATTCTGAGCCCAGGCTTTACAGTTGGATTGATCTGGTGTGAATCTTGGCTACAAACCTCTGAGCAAGTCACTTAACCACTTCCTACCTCAGCTTTCTTATTTGTAAGTTATGGGTAGTAATAGTTACCTCCACGAGTTAAGAAGTTTAGTGAGGAGGGAAAAGAAGGCAAAGGCCTTGGAGATACTTGATGAATAAAGTCCTTACTGAGCAAGCGTGAAGACTGGAGTTTGGAGCCCCAGAACACACATGGTGGCCCACTTAGAGTCTTTGCACACAGTAGGTAGAAACAGGATCTCCCAGACAATCTGGCTGGTTAATCTAACCAAATTAACAAGTTCTGGGTTCAACCAGAGACCTTGCCTCAGTAGCCAGAGTGGAGAGCAATTGAAGAAAACAAACAGCATCAGTCTCTGGCCTCCATACATGCACTCACCCATTCATACATGCACAGCATACACCATAGGTGCACTCACACCCATACATACATGTATACCACACACCATACATGCTCTCACATCCATCCATACATACACAACACACACCATAAGGCAAGAATATAGCCAGATCTTGCAGCATTCTCTTTAGTATAATTTCCCATTCCTAAACTTTTACTAGCATTACTTAATGCCATGGCTCTACCTTATAGAAAGGACAAAACAAATTTTCATGGGGGCAGGGAGGGGACTGGCTGGAGGGCAAGACCCAGTGAATAACATACCAATAATCAAATAAGATAAAAATCTAGTAGTGATAAGTGCCCTGAAGGAAGTGGTACAAAGTAAAGAGAGTGAAGAGGGCCTTTAATTAAGTGGTCAGAGAATGGCCTCTTAGGAGGGGATATCTGAGCTAGAAATGAAACATCAGTGGGAAGGAGGCAGACAGGCAGGCTGCCAGGCAGACGACACTCACTGCAAGTGCAGAAACTTGGCCTGCGTAATGCCAGAAAGAACCATGTGGATCTGAGCTCAGGGAGTAAGGGCCAAAGGCATAGATAAGAAGCTGGAGAGGCAGGCAGGGTTTTCAGTCTGGCTTACTTTGTGCCTGGGTGGGGGCCTGGGGGTGTTTGTTTGCTTTAAGACAGGGTCTCCCCATGTAGCTCTCTGGCTGTCCTAGGACTATGTAGACCAAGCTAACCTTGAATTGACAGAGATCCACCTGCCTCTGCCTCCTGATTGTTGGGATTAAAGGTGAGCTCGGCCTGTGTCTGGCAGTATGGTTTACATTTATTCCTGCAACAAAAAGCAGCTAGTTTTTATCCAGTGAGGAATAAAGTCAGTTGTAGTTTACAAGTTCGCTGTGACCACATTCTAGAGAGTGTAGTGAGGAGAGCTGAAGCTGTGGTAGTGATTCCTATCTGAGATGTCAGCAGCGCAGACAGACTGTAGCTGAAGGCTGAAGAGAAGTAAAATCTGGAGTTATGTTAAAGTCACAGTGCTGAACTTTGGGGAGGTATTTTTTTAATTTTTAAAAATTGGATTTAAATTTTTAATTATTTGGAATTTAATTTTAATTTAATTTTGGGCTGATGAGGATATAAGAGAAGGATGAAGGATGACCAGAGCTTTAGGATGAATGCCTAGGCAATGCCTTTTCCTGATAGAAAGCCTAGGAAGGGACATTGGGACATGAAGAGTTTTCTAACGAAGGAGCAAGGGTGGAGTAGAACTTCTCTGATTGCTCTAGGCTCTTGTAGGAACTCACATGTTCCTGTTCCTGCGAGCTTCCAAGGGTGATCACATATATGTTCTCTTGGGCCCACAGGGCTCCACGGAGAGCTGCAACACCACTACAGAAGACGAAGATCTCAAAGGTAGGTGTGGCCCTTGGAGGGGAAGGGACCCCTACCTGACCTGGGTACCTCAGCATTGATGGGGCATCTGTCTTCTCTGTCCCTGGAACTGGGATTGGTACCTTAAACTATAGGAGGGGTTAACCTAAAAGGTACTTTGCCTACACTGAGATATGACATTCCTGTCTGGTGAAAGCAAAAAAGGGCTTCTCCTCCTTCACCAAAGTCTAGAATTAGCTGTTTCCAGGGTCAAAGTGCAGAGAGCCGTTCCTGTTGTTAATGATGTGTGTCCCAGAGCAGAGGCATCTGCAGAAATAGGTCCTGGTTTTCTCAAGACCAAGGTAATTCTTAGGATGCAGAACTTTGGAGTTTTAAAATGAAGACAAAGGGTTATGGTATGAGTCAATGGTAGAACACTTGACTGGTCGTGCACCTCTCCCTCAAAAAAGAAAGACAGACAGACAGACAGAAAGACAGAAAAAAGAAAAGAAGAAAAATAGGAAGGAAAGAAAAACAAAAACCCAAGGACAGCCCCAGCTTGAGTTCTGGCCAGGGTTGTTAGAAATAGAACTGACCTGGTGTCTAAAGTTGCATTCATATGGCTTTGCAGGCCTGTGACGACCACTAGCCTAAACATGGGGCTGCCCCGGATGCCAGGAGCTATAAGGAACATGGAGGCCAGACCAGGGGGTCTGTTCTCCTGTTCTTTCGGTTGGCCCCTTGGAACTTCTGCCTATGCTTTCAATACGTGACCTTCAGTCAGGCCATCACAAAAGATAGTTTGTAGGACAGTACCATATCCTTGGGAGCCAAAAACATAGAAAGCATACACATATAAATGAGTTCAAACCGTACTTTCAGGGCTGCTGGGAGTGAGGTTAGATCACTCTGACACTGACAGAGTAAAGGTGTCTCCGCTGCTGGACTGGTGGCCAGATGGCCTAGCCCTTCTTGAATGCCTTATCTGGGAGCAGGGGTCCTTGTATAGTTGTTTTAAGGCTCCTTTGGAAGCTGCAAGCCTAGATCTGCTCATCTTTGTAGTGTTCCCAGCTGGGAGGCCTCTCTAGCAGAGGCAGCTGAGTGGGATGTGGTCCGGTGTCCACAGCAGCCCCAGGCCTCACCTTGCCCCGGCTCTGCAGTGCCAGTGGCTTGGGTCCTGTCCGGCTTGCTCGCTCACCTGCCTTATTCTGTTTGTTTTGGCTGTTCTGCCTTGCCCTGCCCTGCCCTGGCTGGCTAGCTGCCCCGCTCCGCACTGGGAATGGCAGCTTGGTGCCTGAAGGACGGAGCCCCCGGGACAGAACAGCCCCCTCTGCAGGCATGCAGCCCCAGCCTTCTCTCTGCTCCTCAGCCAGTAAGTGTGAGGGAGGCACATTCTGGCTTCCAACTCCCTGGCTCTTCCTGAAGCCCCTCAGGGATTCCCCCAAGAGCAGTTAGCCTAGCCCAGCTGCCTGTTAGTCAGCTTTAGGGGCATGGTGTCTGCCAGGGGAGGGGGCCTGCTGGAGGCACTAGTCCCAGGCAGGCCTGAATTTGGAGACCAGAGAAGAGAAGAGTGGGCGGGAAACCACAGTGTGGAAATGGAGCATAGAAAGGCACTGGGCTGTGTAGCAGGCTTTGCTTTGACAACAGCCAGGAAGAAGGATGAGGAGTCAGGTTCGTGAGGTGGGAGTAGAGCAATAGTACATTGTTACAGCCTAGGAATTGTGTTGCGGTTTAGGGTTTTCTGTGGGTCAGCCATATTAAGAGCATGGGCTCTGAATGAGACAGACCTGATTTTGAAACTTAGCGAAGTGTAGTGATACACAGTTACAATCCTAGCACTCAGGAGGCCAAGGCTGAGGCTGAAGCCGAAGGATCTCCATTTTGTTCAAGGCGAGTCTAGCTACACAATGGGACCTGTCTCAAAAAGAAACATAAATTCCAGCTATGCTACCTTCAAAAGTCTATGAAGTGTCTTAGCTTCCAAGAGCTTTGGTTTCCTTATCTGTTAAGTGGGGGTTGGTGAAGGAGTCCCCACCTCAAGCACAGTAGTAGCTGGCCAGGTTCCTGAGACTCATGTCTGTGTCTATAGTTCTGTCTGTGTTAAAGACATCTCTCTTGGTTTCTTTGCCCCACACTGTCTTTCCTAAATCCAATCTTCATCACCCATAGGACCCCAGTCAGGTCCTTCAGATAAATTTGATAGAACTCATAGGGAAGTGTTGTAAAGACATATCTACTTGCTTCTCTGGACAAAGGACAGAGCATATCCTCCTAAGCCCCTGCTTGTTCACTCAGGCTGCCCACCTCTCAGTGTTCTCTGTGGAGGTCCCTCCTGGCTTCATGTTTAGCTATGCTGCCCAACTACCTCCCCACCCCCGCCCAGATACTCCCCTCGGCTGTGCTGGCCCAGCTATGTCATGCTGGTACTGTTCTAATGCTCACATTTGTCTGTCTTGCAGCCTCTTGTGCCTGTGAGGAAAGGCTTGTGGCCTGGACCAGCCTGGGGCTCCAGTTATAGTTAGGGTTAGCCTGAACTCAGCCCAAGCTCGCCCTTATGCTAGAGACACCCCCTGCTAATAGTGGCTCTCTACCTGTAAGTGAGCTAACCCTGAAAGCAGAATGTCACCATGTGCCCTTTGGGTAGAGAAGGAGGGTATTAACCTACCAGCCTCTCAGTCTTGTCTTGACTTTCTGTAGGAACACATCCTGATGTGAGAACTGGTATAGGTTTCTAGTTTTTCTGAAGCTTATTCAAGGGCAGTGTAGCCATCACTCATGAGAGAAGCTGTTAAAAGTTTTCAAGTCCCAAGATCCTTTATTCCAGAAAAGCCTCATGGAAGAGATGAGTGTTGTAAAAAGATGCACGCATCAAACCTAGCTTTCTGTTCATCCTTTTGAAACTTCATCTCTAGTTTGATTTTGTTCTCAGGCAGACTAAGCTCTGGACCACTGACTAAGGGCTATAAGTGCAGTAGTTACTGCAGCCTGAATGAGCCCTTTCTGGTGTAAGAAGTGGTTAGAGACAGAGAACAGCCACATTAGAGTTGCTAACCCTGCTAATACACAGATTCTGACTAGAGGGAGGGATAATGACATTATAGGCTCCTCAGCTGTTAAAAAACAAAGATGTTTTCTGCAACCTGGTTGTTGATGGAGAGGTGGCAAAGGTCACAGATCCATAACTACTGGATGGGCTTAGAAAGGAGGTAGTCCTTAATTCTGCAGATGCCAAAAGCGGGGTGGAAAAGAGGGGTGGGCTTACTCCTCCTGCACAGGGCCTAAAAGACAGAGGAGGAGAAGGATGTCTTTGACAAATATCACAAGGGATCCCTGAAGGACTGAGGAAGGCTCTCTTGCCCCTAGGGAAGTTGCCCAACAGGTAAATTGGTGGATTTTTCCTCCCAACAGTGCGAAAACAGGAGATCATTAAGATCACAGAACAGCTGATCGAAGCCATCAACAATGGGGACTTTGAGGCCTACACGTGAGTAAAGATTCATTGCCCTCAGATTGTCTCCCAAGTCCACTTTTATTTCCCAAAAAGTCTCTGATCCTGTGGAAATTGCAGTCTGGACCTTAAGCCCTGTCTGAATCAAACCTTAAGCCCATAGGCTCGGATTCCTTCTAGGTAGACTCCCCACAACTGAGCCTGCCCTGTCATCCTGACTCTGGATGAAAGAACAGGACTGCTAAGTGGCTCTACAAAGAAAAACCCTGAAGAGTGTTGTTTTGTCAGCTGTAGCCCACAGCTAACCTGCTGTGGGCCAGACACAACTGATGAACAAGGCCTGTAATCCTATAGGCCTGACAGGCTGTTTTTACTCGACACCCCACCCTGGCCCTCTTTTCTGCAGGAAGATTTGTGACCCAGGCCTCACTTCCTTTGAGCCAGAAGCCCTTGGTAACCTCGTGGAGGGGATGGATTTCCATAAGTTTTACTTTGAGAATCGTGAGTGGGTTCGTGCTGCTGATAAACTCCTGCCTGCCCCTCTATCCCTGCCTCTGTCCCTACCCATCCCTTACCCTAGTTACCTCTCTCTGCCTTATCTGACCTTCCCGCTGCATCCTGCTCTGTTCACTCGCTCGCTTCCTTGTGCCCTGCTGGCTTTTAACTGGCACTGCTCAAAGGCTGAGCCCATTCACTTGGCAGCTGTATAAAGGCCATGTTGATCGTCACCGTTAGGGCCACTGTATTTCTTTAAGCAGCACCTGTCTCCAAGACAGACTATAAACTCTTCAAGATTAATTCAAGATGATCTCAGCAAGTAATAATGAAAGTCTGTGTCTGCAGGGTTCACAGTAAAGGAAATTGCAAACAGGATAACAATGTGTAAGCAAGTAACAGAGCAGTAATGGTGAACTGTGGGGTCAGAAACTGTGGCGAGGATGCCCTGGACATCGAGGGAGCCGAGCATCTGGATAGGGGAGGTCTATAAGCTCCTGGAAGTTCCAGAACTGAATCATCACACCTCCATCTCTACCTCTACTTGCTGAAACCCTCATTCTTCAATTTTCTTTCCTCTTGTCCACTTTATCCTTGGTGTCTCCTGTTCTGCCCCGGGTTTTATGTTGTAGCTGTCCCCCACCACCACCCGCTGACTCTGCGCATGTGATCTTCCCATGCTGCCTTCGTCATCCCTTAGCTATCTAAGTAATTCTAGTAGCCAGAACAGTGTTTATCTTAGTCCTGAGGGAGGTCTCTTGCAGCCTCTGTAATATTGGAGTGAACTAAAGGGGATCTGAATGCAAGCATCGCCATATGCAAGGCATATGCTGAGAGTGGCAGTCCAGCTTCCTTCACTTTCCAAGCCCAGAGAACCCTGGGAACTTGGGGGAGATCCTGAGCTGGGTGCTTTGGGGATTTCAAACTTTGATGTGCCTTTTCTTTTTAAGTCACAAATTGATTTTGAATGTGTTGCTTTTATGATTTTTCTCTTCTAGCCTTAGCTAGGGGCAAAATAAGCTTGGGACTTTTAAACATCAGCCTAACCAAGTAGAAAAACCACTTTATACCACAGGTTTTTATTAGAGCCACATGGTCTTGAATTTAAATATTTCATTTGATTTTGGTCCTTTTTTTCTTCATATAGTGAAGAAAATATCAGTAAAGAAATGCATCTCTCTTGCATGTAAAACCTCAGCATAATACCTAATGCTAGTAGTCTTGTTACCCACATCTCTCTTCCCTTTGGATGAAACCAATGTAATGGAGCATCATGGCCTCTGGGGGGCAAAGTTGGAGTACTTGGGGATTCTATAAATGGCTGCTGGAGCTAGAGTCAAGAAGGTGCAGCCTGTCAGGAATATGTGAGTGTCCAAGCCTAACGCCTGCTGCCTCCCCTTCCCTGCCCTGCCCCCTGCAGTCCTGTCCAAGAACAGCAAGCCTATCCACACCACCATCCTAAACCCACACGTCCACGTGATTGGGGAGGACGCTGCTTGCATCGCCTATATCCGGCTCACTCAGTACATCGACGGGCAGGGTCGGCCTCGTACCAGTCAGTCAGAGGAGACCCGGGTGTGGCACCGCCGGGACGGCAAGTGGCTCAATGTCCACTATCACTGCTCAGGGGCCCCTGCCGCACCACTGCAGTGATCTCAGCCACAGGTGCTCCTGGTCGGGGAGAAGGGACTGGAATGGGATAGTTTGGTTAGCTGAGGTGGGAGGAATAAGAGAAGGGAAGGAGGTGGCTCTCTAGGAAGAGGTATGGGCCCTCCCAGAGGGGTGACACAGACTGGGCAACATAGTTTTGATAAGCTATGCTCTGTAGTCAGACAGACTCCAGACTTGGTACATGCATTCTTCCCCTGCTAAGCCTTAGTTTCTTTAGTTATCAAAAGACGGGGAGTATTGTTCCTACCTCCATTCCAGAATGGATTGTGAGGATTAAGATACTATATGTAAAGCATTGAGTAGGCACTCAAATGTGAGACGGTGCTGTGTTTAAACATTAGCCTCTCCTGTTCCAGCCCATTCAAGGACTTAGTCAAGTGTGTAGTTTACCAAAATCCCATGAATTTACCTGTGTTCTCAATGTCCTCTGTTCTGTTGCCGCCTCCTGTTCTGCTTGACAGGGGCATTAGGAGATTCCAGCTGGAGGTTGAACCTTCGCAGCCAGTGACTCTGGAGGGCCTGAGTGACAGCGGCGGTCCTGTTCGTTTGAGGTTTAAAACAATTCAATTACAAAGCGGCAGCAGCCAATGCACGACCCTGCATGCAGCCCTCCCGCCCGCCCGCCCTTCGTGTCTGTCTCTGCTGTACCGAGGTGTTTTTTACATTTAAGAAAAAAAAAAAAGAAAATAAGATTGTTTTAAAAAAAAAAATGGAATTCGTACCATGATGCATTTTAAAACAACTGATAGCCCTTGGGCTTGCAAGAAGGCAGGAGTTTGTGTGATGCTCATCCAGGCATGAACAGTGGGCTCGCCCACCAGCTTTGAAGAGGTGAGCTTGGCCTCAGGCCCCCATGGACTCAGGGGGACCAGGCAAGGACTCTTGACAGAGCTTTGGTCATGGACAGAACCATGGTGTGGTTGCAGCCCCAGAGGTGGCCTAATCACCCAGTTCTAGGAGTGGACTTCTTCAGAACATGCATTGACACCTAGCATGAGAAAGAAGCAAACACCGTGGCTATTGGACCTACATGGGAGAGAATGCAGCGCTCCCGGCCTGCTGTCCCAGCCTGCTGTGGAGGCAGCTGTGAGGCGTGGCCTCAGGACTGAAGGCCTGAACTTTGCTGTACCGTTCCAGTTAGTGTAGGCGAGAAGAGAATTGGTGCTGCAGAAGTGTGTCTGACACAAAGCCGATGAGAAACCTCGTGTTAGTCTGACATGCACTTACTCATCCATTTCTAGGATGCACAATGCACGTGGGCCTGAGACTGAGGCCTGATTTCTGCAGGTGGGAAGTGGGAGGGATTGCTACTTTGTTTCCTGTTGGTTTTCCTAACGTAACAAGGAGAGATCCAGATGTCTTTGGCCAGGGCTCCTTTCGCCACTTTTGGCAGTTCTGTTTGTGTGCTGATCTGGACCATCCTTGTCTTATACTTTCATGCTGGTGGTCCCCATGCTGACCCTCACCTGGGCCTGGGCCCTCTGCCAAGTGCCCCTGTGGGATGGGAGGAGCGAGGCATCGGGATAAGAGTTGGTGGTTGTTACTATGCATTTTGGCTGCCCTCTGGGCTGCCTCCCTTCTTCCCATGCTGCACGTCCATCTCTTTCCCTGGGTTTCAGATTGAACTGACTGCTTGGGTGAGAAGTGTCCTCTTTAAAGAGACTCTTTACTGACCAACTGAAGTATAGACTTTTCTGCTGGACAGTCCGCATGGGCATCACCCCCTCACCTGCATGTACCCAAAAAGGGGTCCAGAGCCAAGGCTCCTGCATTCATTGTCCCTCTCTGTGCTCAAGGAGTTCCATTCCAGGAAGAAAAGATCTGTACCTTAGCCAGATAACAGAGAAGATAATGGAGGAGCAATTGGTCATAGTCTTGGTTCCCTCCCACCAAACAACTGCACATTGTCTGCATTTAGGGGGGAAAGGTGGGTAGATTTCAGCTCCTTGGATGACCTTCAGGAGACGTAGGAGCTGGGAAAAGAGACAGAACTACAGACTTTGGAACCAGCTGAGAAGAGAACAAACTCATGGGTGCTGGTGCTTGAATTTAGCCAGGCTCCTCAAGCGGCTTGTGCATGCCTCAGACCCTGGACCCTAGTCCCTTCCTGCCCTGCAGCCTGCAGTGTCAGCCAACAGATACCTTCACCACAGGGTTTGGTTTTGCTGGCTTGAAGACAACAAATGGTCTTAGAGCTCATTGAGACCCGTAGCTTCGTTTGGCTGCTCCAGCCCCACATCTTAGCGTTCTTACTCCACTTCTGGGGCTAATGTCAGCATCTATAGACTATTAATAGACTATTTAAAAAACAAACCACCTTTTAAACAGGAAATGGAAGGCATTTGATGCAGAACTTTTGCATGATGACATAGAAATAATTTAAAAAAAATAGTGTTTGTTCTGAATGTTGGTAGTCCCTTCATAGCTTTGTTACAATGAAACCTTGAAGATATTTAATAAAATAACCTTTAAACAGTCCACTGTGTTAATTGCTGTTGAAGACTCGTAGCCATGGGCTTGGAGTTTAGCAGCCTGCATGACAAGGCTTCACATCTTTTCCCACATTCCCTTGGGGAGCAAAGAAGAAAACTTCTCAAACTCAGCCTGGGCTGCAGAATTGGGGGTGGCAGAGAGGAAGTAGCCTCTTAAGCAGTGGGCCGTGTCTTTGCCCCGCCCCAGTCGGGGGTGGCCCCGCCCTTGGTACGCGAGCTCCCTCCTCCGCGGGGCTGAGTGGACAGGCCTGGGCCCTGGGCCCGCCCCGACGCTCCGCAGACTGTGCCACCCGGCGTGGAGAACGGGGTCCGCTCCGGTGGGCCGAACGCGAGGCCAGAGGCCTGGGAGGCTGCGTCTGGGCTGAGCACTTCGGAGGGCCATTGGCTTATTCCAGATCTCGGTCGCGCGGCGGACACGCTCAGGGAGCGCGCGGGCCCGAGCGGGCATCACGAGCCGCAGCGTGCCCCCTCCCCCTGGTGGGAGCTGTACTTGGGCCCGACTGCGGCGGAGCGTTCGCTCGGAGATGGCGGAGCCGCCGCGACGCGGCCCGAGGCCCCGCGAGCAAGGAAGCCGGGCGGCCCCGGGACGCGGCGGGGCCCGGGGACAGCGGGGACGCCGCCCACTCCACCGGGTGAGCCATCCTTGAGAGCAGCCCCCGTCCACGGTCGCCCTCAGTTTTCCCCATCAGACTTCCCACGAGTGTCGCCACCGAAACCACCCGCAGGGTCGTCCTGGGCGGCTACCCATCCGGCCCTGTGCGCCCCTGCCCCGTGTCCCAGCCGCTGGCCTCCTCTCAGTTGTCTCATTCCAGCACTCTGCCTGGGTCACACGAGGTCCTTTCAGCCGGTGCCTGTCTGGATGTGCACTCTCGGCCGCACCCCTGTCCCTTCCCCTCCAGCTCCCCCACCTGTGGGCTCCCCATTTCTTTGGGGAGCCTGTAGTTCCCGCAGGAGGGTCCCTCTATCCTCAAGGTCAGGTCCTTCCTCCCACAGCATGGGCTCTGTTGTTTATCCAGTGGTGGGACCACACCTCCAGTCCACCCTGACCCTGTGTTTGCTGCCTGCCCACTTTGGCTGACGACCCTTGGGTTTCTTCTTCCTCAGAAACTTTCCACTGCCACACACATGTTCTTCCTCTAACATTAGTCATCCTACTGCACCCCCACCAAAAGTTCTCACATGATCCCCTCTCTAAATCTCACCGGCTTCCTCTAGATATGAAGCTAAAATGCAGTGGTTACAACACAGGAGTTTGACAGGCCTGACCTTTAAATCCCAGTTCATCCACTAACGGAGCTTTGTAATCTTGGGTAAGTTACTAAACTTCTCTGGGCCTGAGATTATGCGTGTGTAAAATGTAACTAATACTAGTTGTGTGTGTTTTCACAACTCTTAGAGCTAGCATTAAATACAGGTGCTTCTTGATTTACTGATAAACCTTTAAGATATCCTAAATTAAATTGCAGATAGTACATCTAACCTACTGACCCCAAGAGTTTATGAGTGCCCTCTGCTCTGTGACACCAGAGCAGATTAACCTTCTGATTGTGTGACTGAGTATGTACTAAGTGTCTCTCATTACAAGAAAAGTATTGTTGGTGCTGGAGAGGTAGCTCAGTGGTTCAGAGCACTCGCTGCTCTTCCAAAGGTCCTGAGTTCAATTCTCAGCACCCTCATGGTGGCTCACAATCTGACGCTGTCTTCTGGTATGCAGATATACATGTAGACAAGGTACCTATATACATAAAATACATAAATAATAAACCGAAAAAAGAAAAGAAAACTATTGTGTCTATAAATCCACTACCTTAGGAAAGGATTAAAATTCTCTGGCCTGAGGTTGTAACTCCTGGTAGAGCATTTGCCTAGCATGTGCAAGACCCTGTATTCTATCACTGGCACAGAAAACCAAAACCCAAAACTATTTGAAGTATACTTTATACTAAATGTTTATCATTTGCACATTGATTTTTGGTGGTGGTAGTGGTTTGGTGTTTTTTGTTTGTTTGTTTGTTTTTGTTTTTTAAGAAAGTGCTTCTCCATGTAACCCTGGCTGTCCTAGAACTAGCTCGATAGACCAGGCTGGCCTCAAACTCAGAGACTGTCCTGCCTTTGCATCAGTGCCCAGCTTCATTTGCACATAGTAATAAATCAAAGTCAGGTCTATCTGTGTATGCGAAGCTCTCCAAAGAATGTCCAACAAGCAGTAAGTACTCAGTATATACTATTATTAAACTGGTGATACATGTAAAGTATAGCTAGCTTTCTGTGGGGTTCTCACTACTGCTAATCTGTTAGAATTTATTTGTTCTTGCCAGGCAGTGGTGGTGCATGCCTTTAATCCCGGCACTCGGGAGACAGAGGCAGGCAGAGTTTGAGGCTAACCTGATCTATATAGTAGCCAGAGCTACACAAAGAAACCCTGTCTATAAAAACAAACAAAAGAATTCAGTTCTTCCCATGATCTACACACACCTCTTCCTCCTATGTCTACTCCTGCCTCCCCATCTCCCTCTCTCCACCATTGCATTTAGAGCCTCACACATTGTAAGCATGGGCTTTGCTCTAAACTGGGACTCCATCCCCATCACAGTTTTTTTTTTTTTAATTTATTTTTATTTAATTTATTTTTATTTAATTTATTTTATTTTAATTTATTTATATTTATTTATTATAAATAATTTTATTTTATTTATATTTATTTTATTATATTTATTTTAATTTATTTTATTTTATGTGTATTATGTTCTACCTGTATGTATGTCTGTGTCAGATCCCCCTGGAACTGGAGTTATAGACAACTATGATCTACCATGTTGGTGCTGGGAATTGAACGCAGGTCCTCTGGAAGAGAAGCCCGTGCTCTTAATCACTGGGTCATCTCTCCAGTCCCCATCAGTTTTTATTCTGTCTCCCAGCTCTCTTGTTTCAATGAGTTTTACCCAGGCCAGAGCTGAAGTCTATATAAATTACCATAAGTCATCTCTCTGGATTCTGAAGGACCTTGCCTCTGCCTAAGGCCACCGAGGTGCCTACACCAGAGTGGGTGGTAGAGCGGTTTTGCCAGCTACTGACCAGTCTGTTGCCAGCAGCTCCAGTGCTGTTCCGGAAAGAGGATATAGTAACATCTCAGTTAATTTAGAAAGGAGACGCAGAAAGGGAGGGGAAAGACTCTAGATTCAGCTTTCTGGCTTTCTTTTTTTTTTTTTTTTAATTTTTATTTTTAATTTTTTTTTTTTCAGCAAATCAAAAAAATTTAAAAAGCATTCAAACAGAATAAAATGAAAAGAAACAAACAAACAAAATACCAAGGGTCAGATATACTTATACAAGAATTCTATAGAGCCTTCAAACAAGCAATACTTTTTGAGTTATGTTTAAAAAAATTCAGAACCACAATAAGCTCCTTCACAAAGCAAATAATATTGAAATAGTGAAATCAAGTGTAAACCCAACAAAAATATATAAATTATAGTCCAGTGCTTTCTGGCTTTCTTAGGTGCTAGTGATAGCATGCCCTGCCCCAGGGGTGCGTTTTCTCTTCTCTGCTGATTCTGCTGTGGATGGAGAGAGGGTATGGGGTATTTTTTTTTTTTACAAGTAGTAGAAAGGAAAGCCTTCCAAGTTCTGGTCTCAGAAGCTAATAGTATGATTAGCTCTCAGAGTTCCTCAAGTCCCCCACCATAGTGTGCATATGACTGCAAGTTCGTTAGTACTGTTGCCTGTGATGTGATGGATGTGATCGATGTAGAAGATTAAGACTCAGGAGGTTTCTCCTATCTGATGTTTCGTTGGATCATGAGACTTCTAAGATGTGCCTTCCACTTGTTATCGAGAGCCCACTGGAGCCCCTGCTCATTGGCAGACTTCTCAGACACGGGATGGGGATTTCTTTCAGAGTGGAGCTCTGTTCAACCTCCTGGCTGTTTGGTCTCTGTGGATAGATAGGCTCTTTCATAACTTCAGTTGCTGCCCTAGCTTGAACACAGGGGAATGTGGACATTCCCTAAGAAAGTGAACAAGCTATGAAGCCAAGGTATGGGATCCAACGTATATTCTTCTACATAAGCTTTACTCTTTTCTAAAGAACGAAGTGTCTGTGTGGGAGAGAGAACTTAGTAGGGACGGTGCCTGCTGTGCAAGCACAAGGATCTGGGTTTAGATTCCCATTATCCACGAAAACCCTGATGTGTGGTAGCACACATTCCCAGCACGGAGACCAGGGCTTTGGTAGCCAGCTATTCTAACTGGGACAGAGAGCTTCAGGTTCAGTGAAAGACTGTCTCAAAAATATGAGAGCAGTAAAGGAGGATACTGATATTGTCCTCTGGCTCTATCCACGTGCACGCACACACACGCATGTGCACGCACATGCACAGAAGAGATTATCACGTGTACATGGGGTAAGAGATGGGACAAAGAGAATAGCTAATGACAGACTTTCAAAGGAAGAAGTTGACCCGCCAATTTCTTTGCTTTACAGATTGTAAGGGCCAATCTTGTGGACTTCACTGACTTCTGATGTAAGAACCTCCACCAGGGCTGAGGGAGCTCAAGTTTCAGCCTGAGGCATGGGCCAGGGGGCCATGGTGACCTGAGAACTGTGGATTCTGTCCAGCACACCCTGTTGCTCCTTCTGCCTCCCCTATCCTGTATTGAAAGGGTTTATGTTCATCTCATCAGGGAACTGACCCTAAGAGAATTCCTTCCCCTGCCAAGATCGTTCCAGCCCACAGAACTCATCCTTCCCATCTCCTGAGGTGGGAGCAGTCCTATCCCTCCCTCCGTTCTCCTCGCCATGCTCCAGCTGTGGAAGGTGGTACGCCCTGCTCGGCAACTGGAACTGCACCGCCTCATACTGCTGCTGATTGGTTTCAGTCTTGTCTCCATGGCATTCCTGGCTTACTATGTGTCCACCAGCCCCAAAGCCAAGGAACCCTTGCCTCTGCCCTTGGGAGACTGTAGTAGCAGTGGAGCAGCTGGCCCTGGCCCTGCAAGACCACCAGTCCCACCTCGACCCCCAAGGCCTCCAGAAACAACTCGAACAGAACCTGTGGTCCTTGTGTTTGTGGAAAGTGCATACTCACAACTAGGGCAGGAGATTGTGGCCATCTTGGAGTCTAGTCGCTTTCGTTATAGCACTGAGCTAGCACCTGGCCGAGGGGATATGCCCACCCTGACTGATCGTACCCATGGCCGCTATGTCTTAGTCATCTATGAGAACCTTCTAAAGTATGTCAACTTGGATGCCTGGAGTCGAGAACTGCTAGATCGGTACTGTGTGGAGTACGGTGTAGGCATCATTGGCTTTTTCCGAGCCCATGAGCACAGCCTACTGAGTGCCCAGCTTAAGGGCTTTCCCCTCTTCCTACACTCAAACTTGGGGCTCCGGGACTACCAAGTGAATCCTTCTGCTCCTCTACTACATCTCACCCGCCCTAGCGCTTGGAGCCAGGACCACTGCCTGGTGATGACTGGACCATCTTCCAGTCCAATCACAGCACCTATGAGCCCGTGCTTATTGCCAGCCATCGGCCAGCTGAGCTCCCTGTGCCAGGACCAGTTCTTCGGCGGGCCCGGCTCCCCACCGTGGTGCAGGACTTGGGGCTTCATGATGGCATACAGCGGGTGCTGTTTGGACATGGCCTCTCTTTTGGCTTCACAAACTTGTTTTTGTTGATGCTGTTGCATACCTCACTGGGAAGCGCCTCTGCCTGGACCTTGACCGCTACATCTTAGTAGACATTGATGACATCTTTGTGGGCAAAGAAGGTACTCGAATGAAGGTGGCTGATGTTGAGGTTAGTTTTTCTTTTTCTCTTCTGTTTATTTTGCTAGTAAATTTACCACCTCTGGCTATCAGATTCCCCGCTTTGATTCTGAGATGGTCATAGATACAGTCTCTACTTTTTATAGTTGGAAAGAAAGCTACTTACTATATATTTCTCAGTTGGTCTGTTTTCTCCTGATTTGGCATTTCTCTACTGTTTCTTCCAGGCTTTGTTGACCACCCAGAAGAAACTCAGGACCTTAGTCCCCAATTTCACGTTCAACCTGGGCTTCTCGGGCAAGTTCTATCATACTGGTGAGCTCATTTCCTATTCTTACCCATTGTAGTTTGATCTATCTCTTTAGTATTGACCCTGGACACACAAGTTGGAGAAAGGGACAAAGTTTAGGGTCATAGTTCAGCAATGAGCTGGTGATGGACCGGGATTGGCATAGGTGAAGAACACTCAGGCAGTGGAGCAACAGAAAACCTCAGGCCCTGGGCAGGAGTCAGTCATGGCCAAAGGATGGAAAACGGTCAGAGCTGTTAGAAAACAAAGGGCACAGGGACTGACTGAGCTGTGATCATAGGGACCGAAGAGGAGGATGCGGGGGATGACATGCTGCTGGAGCACCGCAGAGAGTTCTGGTGGTTCCCTCACATGTGGAGCCACATGCAGCCACACCTGTTCCACAACCGCTCTGTGCTAGCTGACCAGATGAGGCTCAACAAACAGTTTGCTTTGGTGAGACTCTTGAATCTCTTTCCCATATTTTCTCCCAGAGATAATGTTTCCTTTTTAACACCCTTCCCCCACCGTGGATACCCTGTCCCTACCCCTTCCAGTTTTCTTTCTTTGGAGGCATCCCCACCCTCTTTACCCTCTACTCCCCAAACCTCACCAGGTCCTGGTGAGAGTCTGTGCCATTCCCAGGAGCATGGGATTCCTACGGATCTGGGCTATGCTGTGGCCCCCCACCACTCTGGCGTGTACCCGATCCACACGCAGCTCTATGAGGCCTGGAAATCTGTATGGGGGATCCAGGTGACCAGCACTGAGGAGTATCCCCATCTGCGCCCTGCTCGCTACCGCCGTGGCTTCATTCACAATGGCATCATGGTGAGGGATTCCCACTGCAAATGTGATAATGAATACAGTAAAACATTTTTTAAAGATTTGTGTGTGTGTGTGTGTGTATGCGCGCTGTGCGCTCTATCTGCATGTACACCTGCATGCTAGAAGAGGGCATCAGATCTCATTATAGGTGGTTGTGAGCTACCATGTGGTTGCTGAGAATTGAACTCAGGACCTCTGGAAGAGCAGGCAATAATGCGGTGCTTTTATCTGCTGAGCCATCTCTTCAGCCTTGCATATAGTACATTTTCTTCCTATAACTTCAAAGCAGGCGTCTCTGAATCCAGGGAATTCCAGTGCATACTGACGTTGGTCCTTACCTGCTCTCCATCTTACCATTCACATCTCATCTATCCCTGTATCTTCTTTTCCTCTCAGGTGCTTCCCCGGCAAACATGTGGCCTCTTCACTCACACGATCTTCTATAATGAGTATCCTGGAGGTTCTCGTGAACTAGATCGAAGCATCCGAGGTGGAGAGCTCTTTCTGACAGTGCTGCTTAATCCGGTAAGGTGCCAAAAGGGAACCAGAAGACTAGAAAGCCAGTCTGTTGTCAAGCCAGTGCCTTTGTGCACCAAAGCTGGTTCTGAGATAAAGGCTCTCTAAGTCTCACAGGCAGGCATCCTCTTGCAGATCAGTGTCTTTATGACCCATCTGTCAAACTATGGAAATGACCGGCTAGGCCTGTACACCTTTGAGAGCCTGGTGCGCTTCCTCCAGTGCTGGACACGACTGCGTCTGCAGACCCTTCCTCCTGTCCCTCTTGCACAAAAGTACTTTGAACTTTTTCCTCAGGAACGAAGCCCGCTATGGCAGGTAAGGATGGAGCTCAGGCTGACCTGATCTGATGGGGGTCAGGGTTTACAAGATTAGTCCTTATCAGATTCGTGGCCTAACCTTCAGAATCCCTGTGATGACAAGAGACACAAAGATATCTGGTCCAAGGAGAAAACCTGTGATCGACTCCCCAAGTTCCTCATTGTGGGACCACAGAAGACAGGTAAATTATTCACAGCCAATTTATCTCGTGCTGCCTTCTCATACCTACTTCTCATTAACCAAGTGTCTTGAGGAAAGGATTCATTTTTTAAAAAATTTTATTTATTTAGTGTGTTTGCATGCATGTGTATACACATGCTCAGGACAGCTTGAGGACATCAGTTATTTTCACTGTGTTTTGTTTTGTTTGGGTTTTGGTTTTCTTGGGTTTTACTGTGTAGTTTTGGCTGTCCTGGAACTCACTCTGTAGACCAGGCTGTCCTCAAATTCGCAGAGCTCTGCCTGCCTCTGCCTCCCAAATGCTGGGATTCAAGGTGTGCATTACAATTTTTTTTTTTAATTTTGTGTTTCTTATTTGTTTAGTTTTTGAGACAGGGTCTCGTCACCCAGGCCAACCTTAAATCCTCTGATCTCTTTGCTTCAATTTTCCAAGTGCTGGAATTACATTTGTATGCAAAATTTGTACACCTGCCTCCATCTGCAGAGTTTAAAAGATAGATAAATAGGGGCTGGGATGTTTGCTGATCATGTACAAAGCCCTGAATTCCAGCCCCATCATAAAACCAGTATAGTAGAGCAGGCAGGATCAGAAGACCTCACTTGCTATACAGGGCCTTGGTTGTATAGCAAGTGAGGCCAGCATAGGCTACATAAGATCCTGTCTCAAAAATCAATTTGATAACAAGACTTGGATGTAAAGGCTTGTAATCCCAGCAGTTTGGGAGGCAGAGACAGGAGTATATCAGCTTCAGTGCCTGCTTGGCTACAGAGTATTTAGGAAAGCCTGGGCAATTTAGTAAGACCTAATCTCAAAAAAAGAAAAGCAAAGAGGTCAGAGGCCACAGCTCTATGGAAGCATCCACCATGTTTAAAGGCCTAGACTCGGTTCTGAGTGCTAGGGACGGGGAGTCTGAGAAGGTGGAGGGTGAAAGCTGGTTTAACTCCATCCTGGGCCTCTCTCAGGCTTTCTTCCTCTCACTTTGCTTTGGCTGAAGGGAGTATTTTCTTACTCCCTCCAAACTCATGCTGTTTAGCTGGCTGTCTTCCGGAACAGTGGTCTTTCTCCTCCCTACAGGCACCACAGCTATCCACTTCTTCCTGAGTCTGCACCCAGCTGTGACAAGCAGCTTTCCTAGCCCCAGCACCTTTGAGGAAATTCAGTTCTTCAATGGCCCTAATTACCACAAGGGTATCGACTGGTGAGATGGGTCCCCTTGCGTGTTCCTCAGAGCAGTACTGCCTTCTCCAAAAGATAACCTGTCTCAACTTCTGTCAGCTCACAAAGTCTGGGCTCGCCACTGAGATCTTTCTTCTCTTTTCTGTGGTACTCTCTAGGTATATGGACTTCTTCCCTGTTCCTTCCAATGCCAGCACTGACTTCCTGTTTGAAAAAAGTGCCACCTACTTTGACTCAGAGGTTTGTACCACGGCGGGGGCTGCCTTCTGCCAAGAGCCAAGATTATCACTGTGCTCATCAACCCTGCTGACAGGGCCTACTCCTGGTACCAGGTTTGTCTCAAGTGAGGGATCCTGCTGACAGGGCCTACTCCTGGTACCAGGTTGTCTCAAGTGAGGGATCCTGCTGACAGGGCCTACTCCTGGTACCAGGTTTGTCTCAAATGAGGGACACATTAGGCCTTCAGGGAGAGGTGGAGAAGGTAGTTCCTGCCAGAGACACAGAAAGGAATGAGAGTTGGGAAACTAAACTAGTCCCTTAAGAAGGGGTAGCAATGCTGTTGTCTCGAGACAAGAATATGGCCAGAATCATTGTCAAATCAGCAACCCTGTCCCTTTTTACCCTCTGTCCTGTAGCACCAGCGAGCACATGGAGACCCCATTGCTCTGAACTACACCTTCTACCAAGTGATTTCAGCTTCCTCTCAGGCCCCTCTGCTACTTCGCTCCTTGCAGAGCCGTTGTCTCGTTCCTGGATACTATTCTACCCATCTTCAACGCTGGCTGACTTACTATCCCTCTGGACAGGTATACTCTCGCAAAAGCCCGTATTAGGGTACCCTTCCCTTCAGCCCAGTCTCCTTAAGAATAGAGAGGGAACCACATCTCTGTCCCTTCAGTTGCTGATTATGGATGGGCAGGAGCTTCGTGTCAACCCAGCAGCCTCAATGGAGATCATCCAGAAGTTCCTGGGTATCACCCCCTTTCTGAACTACACAAGGACCCTCAGGTGGGAGAGCATAAGCTAAGGGAAAGAAGGTTTTATGGGGAAAAGGGAGGAGGCTCTGTTTGGAAGAGACATTTCTCCCTGTGGGCTAGGAGGGGTAGGGTACACTTGTGGGGCTTGAATTTCCATTCTCCCTGACACCTAATGACCTGTCCCTTTGAGTAGGTTTGATGAAGATAAAGGATTTTGGTGCCAGGGACTTGAAGGTGGTAAGACTCGCTGTCTAGGGAGAAGCAAAGGCCGAAGGTACCCAGACATGGACATGGAGGTAAGTGGAACCTGGGTTACGGCTGCCACTCCACCTCCAGGGTCTGACTTTGCTGAACTCTTTACTCTTTGTTTCTCCTCTCACTTTTTTCTTCCATCAGTCTCGCCTTTTCCTTACGGATTTTTTCCGGAACCATAATTTGGAGCTATCAAAGCTGCTGAGTCGGCTTGGACAGCCAGCCCCCTTGTGGCTTCGGGAAGAATTGCAGCATTCCAGTGTGGGCTGATGCCCCTGTCTTCCCATACCAGCAAAAAAGCGTGCTAACTTCACTGAGGGGCAAGCCTTAGAGCAGAGCCCACAGGGGGATTAACATGGCCTGGCCCCTTACCCCTCTACCTCAGTGGCCCCCAGTATTGGAATGGCTGAAAAGGGAGGGGCATCCATCTCTTTCCCATAGTTTTGGGGCCTGATAAAAGGGACTTCCCTTGGTACCCACCATGATACTAGCTACTGGGTACCTTTGACCTATGAACCTGGGAGGTAAGGAAGAGAGGGTCCAGAGAAGGGGTAGAAGAATGTATTCAGTGGTTCCCCTCCTCATTCAGCAGTTTGTCAATGCCTACCCATGAGAGGGCCCCTTTAGTCAAGACTGTGGGATCTACCTGTGGCCTGGCCTCTCTAGTGTCATTCACATTGAATGGGGATGAGGTCAGACAGTTGCTCATAGAGCTACATATGAGCCCTAGCTGTGGGCTAGAAATGTCCTTAATAAACATCCTTATTTTTCTGTTTTGTCTGGTTCATTGCAGTGAGGGGGGGGGGGGGGGGGCGGAGAACCCTAGACTACAGCAGGTATCAGCTGTCTTTCTTTCTTCTACAAAGGAAGAAGGCAAAGACCCAGAAAATAGAGTAAAAAAGGAGTTTATATATATTTATAAATGCCAAATAAATACCAGAGGCCACCCAACGCCCTCTCCCAGACAAGGCTGTCTCCCCAACCCTAGGCTTCTAAGGTCTGAGACATCTTGGCCCCAAGCTACAGCCCAAGAGCAGCTGCCAGTCTGGGCTACAAGGGAATTGAGTGGGGATGATCTGTCCAGCCAAGAGTCACATGACCCTCTATGTGAGGGCCCCCCATAGCCACAGGCCTGTGTCCCTGTATAGGGCCCTACGGGGGCCAGACTCAGGGAGAGAAGGTGGTTATCTCTAGAGAGACCCGCTGCCACAGCTCCTTGGTCTGTTTGCTGCGCTTGAGGTTCTGCAGGATGTCGTTGAACTGCATCATGCCCATGGGTGTCAGGCAGAAGGCGCTGCGGGCGCTGCGGATCGCATTCACAAAGTCGTCGTAGTCGGCAGGGGTCAGGTGAATTAAGCGGTGATGGATGTACTGGAGGGTTGGAGGGAAGTCAGCACACAGCACACACAACTGGGGCCCCACCTCTCTCTCATGCTGAGGGCTCTGGTCCAACTGCCCAGGAGGTGTTCTACCCTTCTTCATACTTCTTGAGTTATCACCTGCATGTATGCCTGCTGACAGCGCTGCACCAGTTGGTGGAAGGCCGGGGCTCGAAGGTGGTTGTGGGCATGAATGGGGTTCAGCCGCTGCAGCGTCTCCATGACGATCTCCTGCAGCACAAACGGGCTCAGCACCCCCTTGGCTGCCCCCACACAGAACTGGTGCACGTAGTTCACTCCTGGGGGGCAGGGAGGGGCATGAGACGGGGGTGGCCACCGCTGCCCTAGGGACCCACTTCTGTATCTCAGCTCTGGCCTGACAGAGAGTCACCCTCCACCCCAGGAGCTGAGGTAACCCTCCACCCCACGCGCTCGCACACATACCCGACCAAGGCCTCAACTCTGAGCAAGAGCTAGGAAGGAGGTGTGGGATAGGAAGGTAAGGGAAGCAGGTCGGGGGTTTGGGGGGGGCAATGGCCCTGGGGAGGGGAGGTGTTACCCAGCTTTGCTGCCAGCCCCAGCAACCATTTGACATCATCAGTGTAGGGGGGGGAGCGGGAGAAGTTGTTGGGGTGATCGTTGTGTGCCCGGCGACCTAGCATCTCCAGTGCCAGCATCCCTAGGGAACACAGATGGGCACACACACAATCAGATATATCCTTCACCTTCTCTCCCATCCAGGTCCCCTCCCCATAGTAAACAAATGAAGAGCCCCTCACCCAGCTGTAGGTAGGAGTACAGAAAGGGACTTCTTACCAACACGGTAAGCAGCATGCAGGTGGTGCAGGCTGTGTGGATTGACTGGTTGACTGTGCGTCTCCTCTTCGGGTGGTGGAAAACCTCCGCTTACCAGAGGGCTGGGCTGCGTGGTCAGAGCAGGCAGTGAGGCACCCTGGATGGCTGGAAATGTGGATGCTGGATGGACACTGCTCACTGAGGGTAGATTGAAAGCCCCGTGAGAGAAGAGGTGCAGAGGAGATGCCCTCCCTACCCCCATTCTAGTGCACCTCCCCTCCATTCACCTGCTCCCTGTCCCCAAAACTCACAAGCCACACTGGTGGGCAGTGGGAGCCCTGGCTCTGTGTGGTAAGGATGGACTGTGATGGGAGCCATGGAAGGGACAGGGAAAGATACAGCAGTGGCAGCAAGCGAGGGAGGAGTCACTGAGTAAGGGTACTGAGCCCCCAGGAATGCAGGATGCACACCCTGTGACAGATGGGAAAGGAGAGCAGGTAACAAGTCTTGTTAGGCAACATGGGCATTCCCACATTTCTTACTTAGTTCCCACCACCTTCCCAAGGCTCCTGGACAGCCTAGTACACACCCGAAGTACTCTACTCCAACCCCTGTGAACTAGTGTTCTCCCACATGCCCACGCCATGAGTAAAACACCAGTCTCACCTGTGGGTATGCAGAGCTGGGCACAGGGAAGACGGCAGGCCGGGGCATATGAGGCATAGGGTGGGCAGGGTGAGCTGGGTGGGTGAGGTACTGAGGGCTGCAGGGCAGGTGGGGCTGGAGAGCAGTGTAGGGGTGCAGTCCAGGGGAATGACCATGCCCCAGTCCTGGACCTGGATATAAACTGGACCCCACTGAGATGACTGGAACCACCGTGGCTGCTGCTGTCACTGCTGCTGCAGCCACCGTAACAGGCTCAGTCCCTGGGGCACCCCTACCCTCAGGGAGTCCCCGCCCGGTCTCCCCAGCAGCCCTCATCCCACTGCCACTACAGCTTGTAGCCCCTTCACGGGCTGTGGACGAGCCGCCCGCTGTCTCCTCATAAAGCCAGAACCACTGATGAGCAACCTCAAACAGCACTTCAGGGTACACGCCCCCACCCTTGGCTGCCTCTTCCACTGCCATGCAGGCCTTCTCCAACATCAGGTTATCCTGGAAAGCAGCACAGAGCATTAGGGGGAGAGGCCTTACCCAGGAATGAGGACTGGCTGAGGGGGCATCAGAGGTCAGAGTCACTGACAGACTCACTTACTTTAACGGTAGTGAGAACTTGACACAGGCACTGAACAAATAATTGTTCCCTCCCACACACCCAGAGCTCATCATTTCTCTGAGTCCATTCTCAGGAATCATCTTGTGCCCTAAATAGTAAGCCTCTGTTTGCTTGTGTGTGTGATGAGAATAATCCTAGCTTCAGGATTAGAACAAAACAAATATATATAATAGAATATAACACATAGTATATAAGTATAATAAGACAAATGTGAAAATGTGAATTCATATTATTAGGCTGAGTATCCCTAATTTGAAAATGGAAAACACTAAAATCAGAAACTTTTTGAACCACAAGGCTTGTTGATACCTCAAGACGAAAATACCATGAAATATGCTTTTATACACAAACAGGGCTGGAGACTCTAAGTCAGTTGGTTGCCTAGACTGCATGAGTCCTTGAATCCAATTCCACATGCATGCATTCAGACAGACAGACAGACAGACAGACAGACATAGGCAAGAAAGAGGCTAAGAGACACAAGATTACCTCTAGGCTGTATGTGTAATTAACATATGAAATACGTATTTCATAACTAGTTTTGGGTCCCATCCCCAAGATCGCTCAGGTTTAAGAAAATAGTCTGAAAACCTAAAATACAAAACCTTCTAATCTTGAACCTAACAGACACTCAATCTGAAATATGTGAAATGTTATAATGAGAAAAAAAATTAGATTCTTCATAATCTGAATATGGGGGAATCAAGAGAGGGTCCCTAAACCCCAAATAATAGCATGTCCCAGCTACTCAGAAAGCTGAAGCAGAATTGTAAGTTCAAGGCCAGCTAGGCAACTTAGACCTCTTGGGAGGAGAGAGAGGTAGAGGAGGAGGAGGGCAGGCTGCCAAGCCTGACACCTTGAGTTTGATTCCTAGAACCCACATGGTATAAGAACAAACTCAGACAAGCTGTCCTCTGACCTCCACACACACTGTGGCACATACCCCACCCCATCATGTACATACACAAGTAACCTTTTTAGAGGACAAATGTTGGGCCCTTAAGTTCCCCCGTGCCCAGATGGCAGAAGCAGGACATACCTGTTCCTTGCACTGCACCAAGGCTCGCTGGATTTCATTGGGGTTCAGTGCGTGGGCATGAGGCAGGCAGCTTAGAGCCAGCTCTGCCGCCGCCCTCACCATGTTGGAGTCTCTTGCTCGTGACGCTCTGTCAGCCAGCGATGCGACCTCAGGGGGTGTCAGGTGCCCATCCCAGCATTCTACCAGTATAGTCAAGGCTGCACTGCCAATCTCCATCGCCTGCCCTTCGGGGAGAAGAACAAGGAGCAAAGTGGGCACCACTGGAGCTCTGGAGATGAGATCTTTCATCAGATCAGTAATGTCACAAAGACAAGACCCTTCCTAGTCACCTCCATCCTGTATGCAAATCATGACATTGGATTTACCTGTAATCCAGGATACATGGGAAGAATAAGTACGAGAAAGCCAGTTAGGAGAAACAAAGTTATGCAGGCCTAGGGCATAAAGCCCAATCTCAAAGGCGCAAAGGTGCAGGTTGCGATGAGGACCCTGGTGGCCTCCTGAGGAAGATGGATGTGTGAAAATGGAGGTGCTGCTGTTGCCCCCTGCCTTGATCAGAACTGTCTTCGCCAATTCGAAGTAGAAGTGTGCAGCTGCCTCTGATGGCTGATTGGGTACGTGGGGGGCATGACTCTCAGGGCGGCGGCCTTTGTAACACCTGACGGAGCAATGGGGTATGGACAGGATTGGAGTTCCTTCAGAATGGAGTCCAAGTAGGTTAGGAGGGACCAGGGCAAGCAAGGCTCTTAGGGGACAACAGCTGGGCCACACTAGAAATATGGTTTTGAGAATGGGCTAGATGGGTATTTCTCCCTACTGACCTGCCAACTTCAACCGTCTTTGCCCGGGCCCCTCCACTGGCACTAGCCCGGCGGCTTCCACTGGAGGATGAGGAGCCCAGAGAGTCTGAGGAAGAGCTGCTAATGCTGTCACTGTCTTGTCCTCGACCCCAGGAAGTAGGGGCCCAGCCCCCTCGAAGTGGCCTTCGGCTTAAGGTAGGAGAGCTGTCCGATGTGGTCTCAGGAGCACTGCTGTCAATGCTGGCCATGCCTAGTTCCCCCAAAATGAAGTCAGTCTCCAGACTTCAGGGCTAGCCTTCCCTCCATGCCATCCCATAGGCTGTTGTACCTGTGTGTTTCTTTTTGGGCCGCCCTGGGGAGCCCCAACCTCGACCATTATAGCCTCCACGACTGCCAAGTGCTAAGCGACTAGGAACCTTCCCCTCTGGCCGTGGAGTCAAAGCTGCCTCAGGTGGAAGACCTTCACAGGGGGAATGTGGGGAGCTTTCTGAGGGAAAAAATAGAACACTGGGATGAGCCCAGGAAAGAGCACAACCCGACTGTACCACCCACCCGCCCTACCCAGTTCCCCCACCTCACCAGGCACATTCTTCTCTGTGAAGCCCTCAGTGGGACCTGGCCCAGCCCCTGCCACAGTCCCTGGCTGAGCAGGCCCGGCAGAGCTTGAAGTCAGTGGCTGCAGGGCCCCAGGGGTAGATGGGGCCCCATGCTTTGAAGGAGATCTCTGGTTGGCTGTGGCTGGACGGCTAGATGAGTAGAAAGAACTCAGGGTCTGTGGCTTATGTGTCTGGCTTTCTCGGTCCAAGAGTTTGTCTAGGATCTGGAGAAGAGACAAGCAGTAACATGACGTCCTTTATTTCCTGAATTCTGTTATCCTCTTTTCTTCTTGAAGCAGCCTAATGCTACCTCCTGAGGAAATCTTCCCCAGTTGTAACTACAGGATAACCTCCCAGCTTACATGTCTTGGAATCTTCCATAACACTTACCTGAGGACTGAACATATTGATATTCAATAAATATTGAAATAAATGAATGATTGACTTTATGCTCTCTGCTTCTCTTCTTCCACCTCATGCCCAAGCATACCTATAAGAACCATTGGTCTCTTGTTCTTTATGAGAAGTCTCCAAAATTCTCTACTTACCTCCTACACGCAGACCAGTACTTTGGTCATTGTACTGGAAACTTCTGAGAAAGATTGTGACATTTTGCTCACTCGCTGCCTGGCAAAAACCCAGTATCTCAGTCCCTTACCTTCTTGAGCTTGGCCTGGTCGTCCTTGTAAGTGATCATGAGTGCTAAGGCCAGGTCACCCTTCTCCCGACGTGTGCCTTCACATAGGAGGGGATGTTCTGCCTCACTCACTGTTGTCTTCATGCCTGTGAGGAGGGCCTCTTGGGGATTAATGTTTATAGCTCCAAAACACCAAAACCATACAAGCCAGGACCAACTACCAGTTCGTGAGAAAAAGGTCCCCACTGCTTACATCCAACCTTAGCTCCATCTGCTTTCAAGACCTTTGTAACCTGCTCTATTCTACTGGAATTAAAGGTGTGTCTTACATACCCAGGCATATCTAACTTCTTGTTTGATTGCTTGCTTTTGTTGTTGATGATGATGATGTTTTTGAGGCAATACTCATGTAGCACAGGCTGGCTTCAAACTTGCTATGTAGCCAAGTATAAAAATGAACTCCTGATCCTCGTGCCTCCACCTCCCAAGTACTGGGATTGTAGGCATAACCATCATATCTGGTCTTAGAACTGAGTGTATTTCTGACACTTTCCTGTCTACAGCTCTATGCTCTTTTAGCTGACATTACATAGTCAGTCACCTCCTTGAAGGCTTTCTTTAGATTTTGATTTACTGTCCTTTAAACACCCATCACATGTAACACACACACATTTAAGTTTTATTTATTTTTATGTATGTATGTATGTATATATATGTATGTATGTATGTTGCTTACAAGCATGTATGTACCATGTGCTTGATGCACCCATGGAAGTCAAAGAAGGCATTGCATCTCTTAGAAAATGGAATTACATGTAGTTATCCATCATGTGGGTACTGGGAACTAAACCGGAATCCTTTAGAAAAGCAGGAAGAGCTTTGAACTGATGGACATCTCTCTAGATTACTGACTGTATAATAAGCGATGACCAGTTGGTTCCCGCTGTCATCTTGACGTTCCCATCACAGTTCCTCCAGGCCTGAACAGGCTTTGCTCATGCACATGCTCAAGACACGTACCCAAGGCAGCAACTGCTGCTTCAAATCCTAGCTCCTCATCTCCAGGCATCTCATTATTCCAGTTTCGACTTGGGGGCCGGGAACCCGTGAGAGAAACCACTAGATGAAAATTGGGTCATGTCAAGGAAATCAAAGTACCTCAGGAAAAAATGCAAAGGAATCCAAGACCCTCATCATCCAAGACCTACCCAGGAAGCTGCCTGGTGGGTCCTCAAGATGACTCTGACAGAGTCTTAGAACTTTTAGTTTTCCTTAATAAAACAAAACCCTCCCCTACCCCCCTCCAAGTTCTCCACTTATTGTAGGGCATTATACCTGGAGCACAAAGAACATCAAAGATGAAACTGGCCAACATGAGGGGCAAGACAGGCCGATAATCACACAGTGTGCCCTCCCGAAGTTCTTCTGCCCGGCACCGAATGGTACTCATTTCACTGGGACCCCGAGGGATCTTCTTAAGCAGAGCAGCTACCTCAGATTCCTGATATGCCAACTTTACCTGAGAGTACAGGAAGGAACTCAGACCTCCTCTACCTCAATGGAGATCACGGTATAAGACTCTGAAAAGGTTAAGGATAAGACAAAGGAACCTCTGACCTCCAAGGCCTTGGTTGAAGCAGGAGGCCGCTGTAGCTCCAACGCAAACATGCCAACTCGGAAGGCCAGGTTGTGGTGCTCGGGGCGCTCACTAAGCACTGTCAACAGGAAAGCTGCTTTGGTCAGAGTGTTGGTAGCCACCCAGGTCTGACGGCTTGTGGATACTTTGTTTTTCTTGCCCTAAATGGGAAGTGCAAAGAGTTGGACAAATGAGACTGATTTACCTCAGTGGAGATAGAAGGAAGCTCTCACTTGGGGTGGGAATAGGATCGGGGATAAGTGGGGCCCGGAAAGTAGAGGAAGGAGGTCTCTCTCACCTTGGCAGGGGGCGGCTCTACCTTGAGGTCAGGTGGGTTGGCTAGCAGGTCCTGGGCAAGCTCCACAGTGAGGCGTGAGGCCTCATTGCTGTAGCCATGGGCATGCAGGGCCTCAGCACAGGCAAATAAAACCTACAGGACATAGGACCGAAAGATTGAAGGCCTTCACTTGAAGAACATTATACTTGATAACATAGCACAACAGTCCTAAAGCACTGGGTGCCGTGCTGATCCTGGGCATACCTTGGGAATTCAGTCTGGTTACAGACACCACTATCATTCAATATGATGTGATAACAAGTATTGCTGAAAAAAGCCAAAAGAGGGGGCAAATGGCTAGGATGGCTCACAGGGACTTGGGACAGAAGAACACTGCTACTCTTATCTGTGAAAGTGGGGGTCATCTCAGGTACAATAGGCTAGGGAAGCAGAGGCTATGGGGAGCGAAGAGAGAGACCTCTAAGAAGACAAGGTCTGTTTTATTTGAGCCAGGGTCTCACTATGTAACGTAAGCTGGCCTCCAACTTGAGATTCTCCTATGTCAGCCTCCAGAGTACTGGGCTAAGAGGCATCTGCTACCACACCTGGCAGGGAGGGATTCTAAGTTCAACAATCTTGTGCCCTTCTCTGTCTCAGAACTTTATGGTCTCTAAGACTTGAAGGAGGAACAAGAGCTAACCAAGCCTGGTGAGAAGATTATTCCAGGCAGAAAGGCCAATCTGTGCCTAAGTATGTAGGCAAGGGGAGCACAGCAGGTCCCAGGAATAAGTGAAGTACATAGAGGATGGAAGACAAAGCCACGTAACACTGGAGAAGCTGGCAAAGATCAGACAGAGTGGAGCCCCACAGGCCATGCCAAGGACCTTTGCTTTTACTCTAAGGGCAGCAAGCAAGCACTGAAGACTTTGAAGTAGCACACTGACACAATATCTGAGAAATATCCAGTACAGAGGGCAGACTGCAGACCAGGAGGTTGGGATGCCCTACAGAATATAAAGTCATGCTAATGATCTGAATACTTCCAGCCAGAACCATGGGGCCCTCTTAGGCATCTGAAAAGAATACCCCACAGTCCCTCTCTTCTTCAGTGGCCTCACCTCCATTCGGCTCTCCTGTTCCAGTGGCTTCAAACCAGCAAACAGGTCATGCTCCTCCCCAGTCCCGCCCTCAGCCTTCTCCTCCTCGCCTCCAGCCCCATCCTGGGCATTCAGGTAATATGCTTGGTAGTCATCATCCTCCTCTCCAACTGCAGGAGCTGCCTCTTTGGTTTTGTGTAGCCCGCTGCCACTGTCGTCTGTGGAAGGGAGGTCATCTCGGGTACAGACCTCCCCAGGCAGCAGGCCAGGGTGGCCTGCAGAGGCTGTGGGAGGCTCAGGCCCTTCTGAGAAGTATACACCAGCATCTTCCTCATAAGTATCTGGGGGCTCGGGAAGGAAGGTAGAAGGTCCTCTGGAGCCAACCGAGGGAGGGCAGGGTGGAGGGCTCTCAGGGAATCCACCAAAGGTACTGGCCTCTGCACCCAGGGCCAGGCTGCTGTCATCCAGGCTCATCTCTGCCAGGTCTGGTTCCAGGGAGCTGTCTTCACTGCTTAGTCGTCGTTTGCTCCCACTGCCTGCTGAGCTCTTGCCCCCACTGCCAGTCCCACCCAGTACCTTGGCTTTGCCCCCACTTGGACCCATCTTATGCAGAGCCTTATCTCCTCCTTCGGCAGAGAGGCGGCGGGGACCCCGCTGTGAGGAGACCCCCTCACCCAATCCTTTGCGCTTGGCCCCAGGTTCCTTGGGCCTCACAGCTGGCTCAGTAGGAAGAGGTCGGGGCCGAGACTCTTCCAGGCCCCCAGATCTAGAGGTTCCTGACCTAGCAGGCAGGGCCCGGGCCCAGCACAGGGCTAGCTTCCGGTCAGTGCCACTGTAGGTAACACCAGGAAGTGGGTAGGCCTCTTCCCAGTTAAAGTAGCAAGCCTCCACAGCTGGCCGGAAGCCAGGGAAGAGCCTCTCGAGGGTCTTCTTGTGCTGTCCACGCTTGACATTCTCAATCACCTTCAGTTGCCACTGACGCAGCTGTGCACACAGTTCCCGGCGGCTGTGGAAACAAAGGGCAGGAGGCTGTCAGAGGGATGACAAGCAGTCTGCACTGAGAGTGGAAAGGAGGAGATAAAGCAGGAATCTGCCCTCGAAGAAAGGCATAAACAAGGGGCACAGTGGGGAGGGGCTGATCTTTTTGAGCCAGCACTATAAGACATCAGTCCAACAATCATGGATTTTGTAAAGTGAGTCCTATTTAGGGAAGGGGAAGAAGAAAGCCTATTAGAAACAGGACTCACTCCGGGTGGTGGTGGCGCACGCCTTTAATCCCAGCACTTGGGAGGCAGAGGCAGGCGGATTTCTGAGTTCCAGGCCAGCCTGGTCTACAGAGTGAGTTCCAGGACAGCCCGGGCTACACAGAGAAACCCTGTCTCGAAAAACCAAAACCAAAAAAAAAAAAAAAAAAAAAAAAAAAGAAACAGGACTCACAAACCTCTAGTAACACCAGTGCTCACCATGTCCCATTTCTCCTATATTCAAGCAGATTGTTCAGTGTATAGGCTGTCCTGGGCTGGTCTTGTCAGAATATAGTAACCCTTAGGGGAGACTCACCGCTGAGGGCTGAGGGCAGGGTCCAGCACAGCCAGCCTCCAGAGGGTAACCATCTCGTCACACATACTTGCACATGCATGAGCTGCTACCTCTGACTGCCCATTGCTACGGCCTGTGTGACCACTGGCACTGCTGTGTGAAGCTGAGGTGCGCACACTATACCACCAGCCTGTTATCTGGAGGCAAAGAGAGATATAAGGTACACAACAGCTCAGAAAAATCTAAAAAGCCCTTACCCTCCTCCATGCTCCTGTCAGAAAGAGGAAAATAAGATGAGGAATGGAAAGAAGGAACTACCGCACAGCTCCCCAGTCCTGAGGTGTTACCTGTTCGTAGGTGAGGCATTGATCAGTGAGTATTTCTAGCAAGGGGGCAGCATTGCTGTCCCTTCGCTTGAACATCTCTCGAACAATGCTAAGCAGGTTCCAGACACCCTCAGGCTCTCGACCCCTCAGAGGGCGCAGCAGACATGCCCATTCAGCAGCGGCAGGAGGCTCCGTGGAAGAGAGGTACATAGAGTTTACATCACTGTAAAAGGAACAGAGAAGGTGACTAAGGTGGGGCTGCCAAACCAAGGAGGTGAAAACAGCAGGGTTTTGACCTAAGGGATCCTGACCCTGATACAGAGGAAAGAGGAAAGACAGCTGTGACAACATTCTTCACCTTTCCCTGCATCTGTGTCAATATGATCAGCCAAAAGAAGAAAAACAACTCCGGCTAGATCTACCCAGATAGGAAATCACTGACTGTACAAGGTCATCATCAACCATGGAGTCATCACTGATGCCCAGGTGCAGGTGCCATGCCAGGGCAGGGATAAGAAGGAAGGAAAGATTACCAGTGGCCTAAGGAGGGTACCTTCTCACCACAGATTTAGTATACAATTTACCTGAAGACCACAGGGGAGGGGCCACAGAACTTGTGCAGTGTCTTCTTTATGTTGTCAGTGAGTGTTGACTCATCCAAATACCAAGTGCTCTGGTCTGAAGCTGAGGGCCCCGCTGTAGGGTCTGGGAATGACAGGCAATCAGTCACCTATTGATAAGGACCCAGACTCACCTAAACATGGAGCCTTTAGGAAGTGATGCCCTGTACTAGCAGCTTGCTTGCTTTCTTTCCTTCTCAACACACTCACCTGGGGCTCCACATACTGTATTGATGGCTGTTGACTGGGAGGAAAGGAGTTCATCTAGGAGACGCTGGGCTGTAGGGAGAATCTGAGGGAAAAGGACAAAGGCAGAGAGAACAAGGCACAGGTGAATCCAAAGAGGCCAGGGTGTAACAAAAAGGCTGAGGTGAAGGCTGAAAGGCAGCAGTGAGAAGATGTCCCAACCTCACCCACCTGCTGAGGGAGCTCACTGATAAGATACTGAGCAAATTTTTGGAGCTGGTCCCTTTGTAGCCGAGACAGGGACTCTGAGACTGGAGCCCGAAGGCAAACAGCAGATGCCTGAGGGAGCAAAGAACCATCTGAGAAAAGGTTTTGAAGCTGAAGCTGGGGAAAGATGGGCAGAGGGGAGGTAAAGGGGCTCACATTGTGGCCAGGCATGCAGCAGAGAAGGGGGGAATGGAGCGTAGGATAGGGCCAGGATAAATTGGGAGGGCCTCACGTTGTGAATGCGGAAGAGACAGAGTGCAACGACATGGGTGCACCATTTGGCCCCAGCCCCACAGGTACAGCTACAGGAAGTGACCCGGCAGCGGTCAAACATCACAGCCACATTGTAGGCTCCTTTGGGAGGGACCATCTGCGGTGGCACCACTGTAGCACTCAGATGGAATCCTAGGAAGAAATAAGGGCAAGATCAGAAGTAGCTGCCAAGACCAGTCTCTGCCCTCTTCCCTGGACCCGTACTGAATTATACAATTCATTCCACATGGGTTTTTTGTTTTTGTTTTTTTAAGACAGGGTCTCTCTCTGTAACCCTGGCTGTCTTAGAACTCACTATGGAGACTAGGCTGGCCTCAAACTAGCAAGAGATCCACCTGCCTCTGCCACCTGAGTGCTAGGATTAAAGACATGCACAACCATGCCCTGCAGCAAAGGTTCTTAATCTTTCACACTAGTGATGGGGAGAGGTCACTACAGGGCATGCCAGAACCCTTACCTATCTGCAGTGGATCTTTCACAGCTCTCATTCGGAACAGCTGATCCCCTCGCTGGAACTCATCCGCACTGCCATTGGCTAGGCATGAATATAGACTGGGGGGAAGAAGAGGACATAGCCACAACCCAGCAAATAACCTTCCACAGACACTGAGAGACCACCATGCTCTAGGCAACTCTCTCCTTAGGGGAAAGCACCTCCCGGCTTTCCTTATCTTCCTCTTAACAGTTCCAACTACAGTATCTCTTTTGTTCTGCAGAAAGCCCAGCAGTCAGTGTGAGATCTTAGAACTCCATTACCCATTATCAGTACTCTAGACTCACCGAATGTCCTCTTCATTCTCAGGGAAGCTCCAAAAAGCAATTCGGAGTTGGAGTTGTTCTGGCACTGGAGGATAAACTTTCTCCACAACTTCAAATGGGATGTGAAATGCCACCTGCTTTGCTGACAGCTCCACCAATGGGATTACCAATCCATCTTCCAAAACACAGATTGGGATGGTGGAAGAGAAAGGGCCAGAATTATTTTTGCAATAATTCCTTGAAACCAGTGCCACACACACACTCTCTTCTTGGAAATATATATATAATATATTTTTGTTTGTTTGCTTTTTTTATTTTGTTTTTCAAGACAGGGTTTCTCTACGTATACCTGGTTGTCTTGGAAATCAAGAGATCAGCCTGCCTCTGCCTCTCAAGTGCTGGGATTAAAGGTGTGCGCCACCACCGCCCGGCCCCAGCTATACTTTTAAGTTTATATTTTATATTTTTTTATTATGTGTCTGTGTGTGAATTTGTGCATGTGAGTATAGGAGACCATGGAGACCAGAAGAAAGTATCAGATCCCCTGGAGCTGGAGTTACAGGTAGTTGTCAGTCATCCCACATGGGTGCTGGGAACTGAATGAAGGTTGTATGAAAAGGCAGCAAGCACTCTTAGCCCCTTCTCTCTGGTGTAATGACCCAGAAAACTCCTTTTGGGAGAGGGGAGATGGCATTCTCCAGCCACACACAGTCAGGTAGCCAACCAGCCTTGGCCCAGAACAGAAGATACCAGGGAGATTCTAGGAAACTTCTGGCCAGATAGGTGCGTTCTAGGACTCAAGTAGGTGATCAGTCTACTCACAGGCCTCAGAATCAAATTTCCCACATTCTCCATTTAGATTCCTATTATACTGCACTGTCTCTTGGCATTCACCTCTGATTGCCTTTTTACTTATCACCTTTCCTCTAAATGACTGCAGCCTCCCCCCCCCCCGCCACTAAGGAGGGAAGATGAGCCAGAACTCAGAATAATTAGGGACCTCATGAGGCAAAAGAGCCTAAAAGGCCCACACAGTCTGACTGCTCATCCTGGAAGCCATGGGTAACTGATTATCCCAGGGCATTGGCTGTTGCTCTTGAAATCACCTGGAATGGAAAGGAGTTAGCACTCGAGGTTTTTCTACACTATTTTAACAAAAAGCAGTAATGATATAACAGACTGAAGATCTCACAGCAAACAGCTACATTCGAAGATTGGTTTTAAAAAAAAAATCACAGAATAGAGAAGAACCTTTTAAAAACAACAGCAACCTTTTTACAAGCAAGCAACTGAAGGTGGCTGAGGAGGGCATGGGGCTAGAAATGGTGTATTCAGGCCAGATGCAAAGGTTGTCGAGGAAGGGTCAAGACCTTTCCAGGCTGTACAGCCAGATCCTCTCTCAGGAAGATAGCAGGCAAGGAGGGAAGAAAGAGGGAAAGGATCTTAACCTATGCAGGACCGACCACATCAATATGCTGAAAATCTTTCCCACCATGCTTTTAGTTATTTCCCCTAAAGTGAGACAATTCACATTCTCACATATAAAGAAGTAGGGAGATCACACAAGATTCACATTGAAGCTGCTTCAGTTCTGCACATGTATGTGTGCACACACATACGAACAAGTGCTCTCTCTCCAACAGAAGTTGACTACTACCACTCTTAGAAAATGGCAGAGGCAAATCCCTCTGTATCCTAAAGGGACACCAGACATCTCTGCAGCTTGCAGAACAGGTCTTTTGGAATGGCCTAGCTACAACACATACATTAGTCCTTTCAACTACTGAAGAAAGCCAGCTTCCACTGAGGCCCAGGACAAACACTGCCTCGGGCTGAGTGAGAGAAAGATGTGATGATTCCTAAGCCTGAGAGGCTTCTTTAGTCTTTATTCTCCTTTCTCCACCCCCCTCCAAAAGCAAAATTTTTCACAGCACTAATACATGACTTCATTGGAAGACCAAAAATGAAGGAAACACAAAGGAAAGGTGCTTCATGAAGAGAGCCCCAAGATAACTGCTCGCCCCACTCAGACCTCAGATATGGAAGTTCAAGGCTCCCAGCCTTTACTTCTAACTGATGCCAGGAGTGTGGCTTAACCCTATGGATTACAGCATCTCCTCTCACAGGCAAGTTCACTTCCACTTTCCTCTTTGTGGAATACTTTGTTGGTGCAGCTTATGAAGAGAGATTAACATCCTGGAAGCAAAGCAACCAATCACCATCCCATAGAGTAACACACCTCAAGTGGTCTCTTTTTCACAATCCACGACTAACGACATTCTCTTCTGCCTACTTTTGGTTTACTAAAGGCCAAATTCTGTTAAGCATTCTTAAAACAGAAAAGGGGTGTTCTCCCATATTTGGTCTCTAAGGCATAAAGGAATAACAAAAGATCTTTCTGGCCAAGCCAGGATGTTCTTTGCCTTTGCCACAACACAAGCTTGTGTGAATGCGCGCAAGTGAACGGATTCATTCTCTCATTCTCTCTCATCCTCTCTCTCTCTCTCTCTCTCTCTCTCTCTCTCTCTCTCTCTCTCTCTCTGCTCCCCCCCCCCATCTTTCTCCACACACACCCCAACTCTGCTATTAAGATGCCACTCCATCCCTGGAAGGCCAGAGAAGCGAGTCCTGAAGTCTGTTCTAAGCTTGGGACAGCTCCCGGTCCGGACAGCTCCCAAGCAAGGCCCAAGCGGGACCAGCCTGCTCCCCTCCCCCTTGCAACCTTCCCAGCTCATCCTCACCTCGCATTCTGGTACCTCCACTGCCACCTCCGCCACCGCCTCCAGTGGGGGAATTGGGCCCCGCTGACTGTTTGCGCCATCCTCGCCAGTTCTGGCAAAGGCTCTCGGCCTCGGAAATGAACGAACAGAGTGAATCCTCCTCAAAGCGGTCGGAATCCTCAAACGAGAAGCGCTCGCCATCCTCCCACTCCGCGAACATCAGCTCCATGGGGCCCGCACCCCCCGGGGCCGGGTCTCCCCCCGCGGATCCGGGGCCTGGGCCGCCGGCCGGGGACTGAGGGGAGGCCCGGGGCCTGAGGGGCGAGCCGGGGCTGGGGGTGGCCGGGGCGCTCAGGGCGGCAGTGCCGGGCGAGGATCTCGGGCCTGGGAGGGACACTGGGCCGGGCCTCACCCAACAGCGAGGTGTGAGTGGGGATTGTGGCCAGTCTGCGAGACTCGAGGCCGGGACGAAGCGCTGGGCGGCCAGGGCCTCTAGGCGGCTGCGGCGCCGCCTCCCCCATCAGCTGATCCGAACTTCCGGCCGCGCCGGCCATCACTACTTCCGCCCTCGCGTGCTCTAGGACTGGACCGCGTACGGGCGGGTGTAGGGGACACGTGTGTGCATTGCTTGCAGTTTTCTCGAGCCCACCCTCACACACAGCTTCCGAAGGTACAGGAAAAGGCCACAGATTCTAGCAATTACTTGATACCCATAGTGTCCCTAAAGAAGAAGCAGCCACTGTTCACATCGAGAATCGCTGGCTGTCAAGGGACCGTGCAGTGACCATTGGATAGGTTATTGTCACGCTTCGGGATAGGCCGAGGCCGCATCGCCTTCTGGGAGTTGCAGTCCAAAGCCTATAATCCAGCCACTTTAGCATCTAAAGGAAGGCGCCAGGAAAGAAAGCATTTGATTTCAGGAAATGGAAGTCTTTTTCCTCCGTACTGCCTTTGAATATGGGGATTTTTAATCTGCGAGTGTGCGTGTGCGATGAAGGCCTTTTATTAGTATAGCGAAATCCGTGGATGCCTTCCACCTCGCCTGATTGTTTATGAATTACACATTAATTAGGTTTAAATACAATTATCGAGACCTATAAAACAAACGTGTAACATACTACTGTTTACCTATACATTAAACGCCAAGATTGGCACGGTATTTAACTCTTACCTTTTTGGTTGTGAGTCCAGCCTTTATTGGCTGAGCTACCTCTCCAGCCTCGGCAGGGTATTTTAATTGATAATGTTTGCCTAGCATTTACAAGGCCCTGGTGTTCCATGCCACCATCCACCCCTCTTTATTATTTTATATAGACACTAATGCTACTGTCGATTGTTTCGTATAATCCTGATTGAAATGTTAAATTTCAGCTGTGACTAGATATATTTCTCCTCATCCCTGTTCACAGACTTATTAGGCTAATGGGAATCTACTGACTCTAGATTAAGACTCCCTAGTCTAAAGTATCCCAAAACTGATTTTCTTCTTATAACTAAGACCCAGCATGCAAAACCAGGCAGTTATAGTGGAACACACAACTATGGGGAAATCTAGCTATTGAGAGAGGAAAGACCCCTTTTCACCGTAGTAATTATCACATTAGACTATGGAGAACCCTCATCTCTATACCACATTAATACTATCAGCTACGAAGAAAGGGTTAGCTTGATTGTGCCTGAAGGGGCAGAACAAACTCAAAATCCCACACAAGTATTCCTACTATCAGAGGACAGTAAATACTTTCAGCAAACAGGAGAATGTAAGGAAAAAACAGTAATTTACAATGAATTGCCTATAAAATCTTAGTTCTACCACTTGGGAGAATTAAGTGGAAAGTCACTGAAATACTGAAACATAATCATCTACTCCACCTGATTATTTAGTAGAAAAAGAAAATAGTTGCCAGAGGGGAAGTGAAAAAACTTACCTTCAAATTTCTTAGATAAAAGTTACTTACCAAATTTAGAACATAGTACTGCTTATTTATACATTGAGCAAGACTGGGCAGAGTATTTAACTTATTGGTAGTTTTTACTTTTTAATTTTCTTTTTGGTGGTTTTTGTGACATATTTTCACTGTGTAGTCCTGGATGTCCTGGAACTCTTTATAGACCAGGCTGGCCTTGAACTCAAGACCTGCCTGCCTCAGTGTGAGCCCACAACTGCCAGGCTGGTTTTATTATTTATTTTTTTTTTTTTTAAAAAATTTGTTTTGTTTTTCTTTTTGAGGCAGAGTCTCTTTGTGGCATTGCTTAGAGATCTGCCTGCCTACCTTCTAAGTGCTGGGGAAAAGGCATGTACCACTGTTTTAGTTAGGGTTTTATTGCTGTGAGATACCACGACCAAGGACATTTAATTGGGGCTGGTTTAAAGGTTCACAGGTTCAGTCCATTTTCATCAAGGCAGGAACATGGCAGCATCCAGGCAGGCATGGTGCAGGAAGAGCTGAGAGGTCTACGTCTTCATCTGAAGGCTGCTAGTGGAAGACTGACTTCCAGGCAGCTAGGATGAGGGTCCTGAGCCCACTCCCACAGTGACACACCTACTTCAACAAGGCCACACCTCCTAATAGTGCCACTCCCTGGGCCGAGCATATACAATCTGTCAGAATCACTATATCCAACAAATTTTTTTATGGTATGTATCTAAGTACACTTGAAGGCCCCAGAAAAGGCTATCAGATCCCCAGGTGCTAGTTATAGGAAGTTGTGAGGCACCTAGCATGGTTGCTATAGAACCCAATGCCAGTCTTCTGCAAAAGTAGCAAGCACCCTTAAATGTTAAACCATCTCTCCAGGCCCTAAAAAAATATTAATTGTACAAATCAAATAAAATGTATCTACAGGATCTCTGGGTGCAGTGTATGCACTTGCTTCAGTAAGCACTTTGGACAGACTATTTGTGAAGGATGCACTCACTGAATACAGCTGATGACAAAGAAGCCCTGCATACAGAGCCTTCACTGCCACTATGTGTCTAAAAGCCAAAGGACTAAATGATGTAAAGGATTTGAAAAGCAACAGAAGCCGGGCAGTGGTGGCACACGCCTTTAATCCCAGCACTTGGGAGGCAGAGGCAGGCGGATTTCGAGTTCGAGGCCAGCCTGGTCTACAGAATGAGTTCCAGGACAGCCCGGGCTACACAGAGAAACCCTGTCTCGAAAAACCAAAAAAAAAAAAGAAAGAAAGAAAAGCAACAGAAGATATCCAAACTTGTTCTTCAAAAGCATATTTGGACTGGGAGGTGGTGAAACATGCCTTTAATCGCAGCACTCTGGAGAAAGAGGCAGGCTGATCTTGGAGTTTGAGGCCAGCCTGATCTAAAGTGAATTACAGGACAGCCAGGGAAACAGAAAATCAATCTCTCTCTCTCTCTCTCAACAAAAACAAAAGGAAAGGAAATGAAGAGCATACTAGGAAATAAAGAACTTCCAGGGTCTAGGGGAGATTATAGAGCTCAAAAAAGGAAGTGCTAAGGGTTAGCTCAGGGGTTGGGTGCTTGCCCAGTGAAGGGAAAGGCCAAGATGTTCATCTCCAGGATGGAGTTGAGGGTATGAGGAGTAGCTAAGTAGAAGAAATGGCCAATTTCTTTTTAGAGGGTTTTATTTCAAGACAGCATCCAGAACATGATTAATCCAGAAGAGCAAAATTAAGTGTCTTGCCTCATTTTACCCTTCAAAAACACAGAGGAATGCAAATGCAAACATCCCTAACATGCTTTTACATAGCTGTCAGAAATGAGAGTTCATTGGAAATGTTTCTCCATTTTCAGCTGAGATGAGATTTGTTTGGAAATCTCTGTAACAATTTGGTCATTTTGTGGGGAGGTAAACTCTCGGACTGTCCCAGTCTCTCCTGGATTGATCTCATTTTCTTGGCTTCCTGAAAACAAAACAGAAAAAGAAAAATACAGCTTATTCTGACCTAGACCCATAACTTTTATAATATTCTATACCCAAGCGACCCTGCCTCAAAGAGTAAAGTGGAAGAGGAATGGAGGAAAATTCCAGACATTTACCTCAGGCCACCACACAGTACTGGTGCCCACAGATGTGTCCCTGCATAGTCAAACACACAAGCATGCAAGCACTTACACACATGCATGGACGAACACACTCACACACACACAAAACAAGTAAACAACCTAAAGAAACAAAAAGGGGATTTAAAGGGATTTGGGATGTACAAATGATTGCTACCATCTGAAACTATATTCTAGCTAGCAAATTAGTGAAGATCAACCTTCATCAAAACTTAGCTTTTCTCACTTTGGTGAGAGTGAGCCAGTTCCAGATGAATAAGAGACTCTTTACCTAATTTAGCACAAGGCCTACTTGTTCTTTGACTATTTGTGTTTATTGTCTTGCTTGTGCCTTGGCTATTTGCATCGTATTACTCAACCTAGAACTGACCTTAATACTTGCATGTAATTAAAATGGTATAAAAACAAAAAGGAGGAGGGGGGATGGGATAGGGGGTTTCTAGAGAAGGGAAATGGGGAAAGGGGATGACATCTGAAATGTAAGTAAATAAAATTTCCTAAAAAAAAAAAAATTATCACAAGGCCATGTGAACCATTTATTTGTATTTCCTTTCTTTTCCCAAGAAGGTACACTAGGAACCAGACATCACCTGAGCTCTGGAAGAACAATCGAAGAAGTCCTGGATCTCTTTCCTGCACGCCTCATCGCGGAATTCATTCTGCTTCCAGCAAGCCATCATCATCGACATCTCCGTGATACAGGTTGCCTCTGGAAGGAAGAACTGGGGGACCTTCAGTCACAGGCCGACCTAACACCTCTCTCCCGAGATTACCCAGTCGCCCCCGTTCCCAGTGCTCACCGCCCTTATCTCGGCGTCGGTTCCCTACGCGGTTAGCTAAGATAAGAGGTTTGTTGGGTTTCAGGATAGGTTTTCCCGGATTCGCAAACCGCGCCAGTCGGCCGCGTAGACTAGGCGTCGCCATTTGCACAGCGTTCCCAGTAGGCTCCGCGACGCTGTGCGTGACCCCACTTGACCTCTACGCGCTTGGCGTGCGGCCCACGGCCAGCTGTGCGCGCATTTTCCGGGTCTTGGCCTCACAGTGACACTCGAGTTGAATCCCGTCGGGCCGGCAGCCGACACCAGGTTAGGATGCTCTACGTTGTGCACGCCCTTTGCGTGCTCCGGACGGGGCAGGACTCTAGGGCTCCATGTCCGAGGCTGCCACTTGTTTGTGAGTCTGTGTCTGTGTGGTGGGTACCACGTGAGTGCAGCGACCGTGGTCCAGGGGAAGGCGTGGGATCCCCTGGGGCTGGAGTTAAGGATATTGGGTTGCTGGGTTGCATAGGACTTTTGTTTTAACAAATCTGTGAGAATGATGATTCTTTTTGCCAGGAGGTGGTGGCGCTCGCCTTTAAATCTCAGCACTGGGGAGGCAGACGCAGGCTGATCTCTGTAAGTTCGAGGCTAGCCTGGTCTCCAGGATTGCCAGGGCTACACAGAGAAATCCAGTGGCGAAGAACCAAAGTAAAAAAAAACAATGGTTGCTTTTTACAACTCTTACATGGACTGCTGGGTAGATGTTGTTTACTCGTTTGGAACATTTATGTATGGCATACACAACACTTAACATTACAACATTTATATCTTTTTATAAGACCTCCAGTTATGGGGTTGGGGATTTAGCTCAGTGTTAGAGCGTTTGCCTAGCAAGCGCAAGGCCCTGGGTTCGGTCCTCAGCTCTGAAAGGGGGGTTGGGGGGGAAGAGACCTCCAGTTGTGATTTGTTGGACTTAAGTGTTTGACTTTTAACTGTTTACAAAACCGAGTCAAGCGAAGTACTATGGATTCTTTGGGATTTGCAAATGAATTCCCAAGATGTTTCTGCTAATGGAAGCAGAATCCAGCAGTCCTGTAGTTTATATGATATCTACTTTAGAGCAAGATTTATTTGCATAGGTACTTTCTTGTTCAAATTATTTACCACAAATGATTGGAATTCTCCCCTGATAACCTACATGAATGACTTTCTTCCCGAGTCCTATAGCTCAAGGCCAATCTCAGGAGGGAAATTCTGGGGACTGGTTCTGACCAAAGTCCATCTTTTGGTGTTTGGTATCTAATAAAGCTTGCTTTAAATTTAGCCCAAAATGGTGGAGTTGGTTTTTCTGGTGAATCTCAAGATTAACAGTGGGCTCACATTAGAAGGGTTTTCCCTCTATGGCCACACCCTACCGGCAGCCATCACCTCACCTACCACACACAATTTTATTGTGACCTTATCTAGTCCAACATCTACTTTAAAATCTTAGCTCGGGCTGGAGTGGTAGCTTCGTGTGTAGAGTGTTTCTAGATCTTCCAGAGGACTCAATTTGGTTTCCAGCATCCACTTCGCAGGGGTCATAATTACTTCTACCTCCAGCTTGCATGCATGCACACACAAGGAATTTTTTTTTCTTTCCCAAACTTTAATTTGCCAAATTTTTTCACTTTACAAAAATATGCAACACTTCACGAAATTTGCGTGTTATCCTTGCACAGGGGCCATGCTAATAGTCTCTGTATAGTCCCGATTTTAGTATATATGCTGCCAAAGTGAGCACGGAAAAATAGTTTTAATTTTTTTTTAAGAGAACTTTTTTCTTTTTGAATATTTATTTCATGTATGTGGGTACACTGTCGCTGTCTTCAAACACACCAGAAGAGGGTATGAGATGCCCATTACAGATGGTTGTGAGCCACCATGTGGTTGCTGGAAATTGAACTCTGGAAGAGCAATAAGTGCTCTTAACCGCTGAGCCATCTCTCCAGTCCCTAAATAATCTCTTTAAAAAAATATTTAAAATGAGACTAGCCTTTGTGTATCTTATTTATTGCTAATCTCTAGTACCTAAAAAATAGTTATGTCAGAGGCAGGAGACATTAAGAATTTGAAACCAGCCAAAGTTACATATAATGAGTACTAGGCAAGCCAGGGCCACATAACATGACCCTGCCTTAAAGAAACAAACAAGCCGGGCGGTGGTAACGCACACCTTTAATCCCAGCACTTGGGTGGCAGAGGCAGGTGGATTTCTGAGTTCCAGGACAGCCTGGTCTACAGAGTGAGTTCCAGGACAGCCAGGGCTATACAGAGAAACCCTGTCTCGAAAAACCAAAAAAAAAAAAAAAAAAAAAAGAAACAAACAAAAAATAAATAATATAATGAAACAAAAAAGGAAAAGTGTTTACCATTATTTTTTACAAGTCTCCAATTTTATCACCCTCAATCCCCCAAAATAAGCAAATACAGGCCAGTAAAATGGCTCAATTGGTGAACAAAGGTGCTGCCACTAAGTCTATTGATATGAGTTCAGTCCCTGTGACTGGTAGAAAGAAAACTGACTCTCTGACATACACATGTACAGGGTAGTACAAGATACCACACACATACACATAATAAACAAGTGTAATAAAGTAACTAGATAGAAGACACTGTAAAAAGTTTATTATATAAAATGAAACCTGAGATAATAAAACAAATAGTAATACTTGCCATCAGCCTTGTATTCTATCCCATACTCTGGTAGTAAATAAAAGATTCCTATTAGAAACTTCTACCACTAGTACCCATAACCTATAGCAAATATTATCGCTGTATACATAGTAGCTGAGCCTCAAACCAGGAAAAAAATTCTTGTTTTTTTCATATGGAAAGTAAGCTTTTTCATTGGTATAGTACTATGTAGTTATTCATAGTTCTTTTCCTTGTGGAAATGTAGCACCTGATTTGCCCTGTTTTTTTAATGGTTATTTACATAATGATAGGGATAAAGGATAAAGGCTGGGAAGAACTGAGCAAAAAACCAGGCTTGATTCTCCAGCAATAACTGTTCATGAACAGCTGGCTCACTTTGCATAAAAGTGCTAGAGGCATGAGTGTTCATGTGAACTAGTGGAATGGACAGGACCCTCCACCCGCATACCTGTCACCCTTCCTGTTGCAGATCACATCTGAGTTCTGATTTAGGCTTGTACTTGAGTAATACTTATTTTGCTAAAGGAATCAAAACCTGCACTGAAATTGATGACTTGATTAGGAATCAGAATCCTCTGACTTGTTTTATACTATATTTATTTATTTATGTTTGTTTATTTATTGAGATAGGGTCTCAACATAGAGCTCAGGCTAACCTGGAACACTCAATCCACCTGCCTCTGCTCCCAAAGTGCTGGAATGCTGAAACTAAAACATGCACAACCATGCCCATCTATACTGTAAAATGTTAACTTTTTTTTTTTTTTTTTTTTTTTTTTTGAGATAGTCTTGCTGTTGTAACCCAAGTTGGCCCAGCACTCATGGACCCACTTTTTTTTTTTTTTAAACATCTTGTTCTCTGCAAAAAAAATCAAAAAACAAAATAAGTTAAACAATTTCCTTGCTATTACTGAAGACATTTTTTACTAAAGAACAAAATAAAGGTCTGGGCACATAAGTCAGAGGCAGAGCCAGAGCACAGAGCCTTAGGATCCATCTCCAACAACACACACAATGAAAAACAAAAATTTTAGCAATGTAATTCCAACCTATGTTAAAGCTTTTTTTGGTCACATCTTTAGATGTCACAATATTAACCATGAAGCCAGGTTGCTTAAAGCATCTAACATGCATATATGTATCTATCTGTATAGACATGGATTTACAGATATCTGTAGTTCACAATCAGATACACTGATAAACCAAGAGACTTCTCAAGTAATAATATGTCAATATAATAAGTGTTGCTCTAAGGTCCCAGGCATTCTTTCTTATTGCCCCAGAAAAAGCTCCTGGTGTCCTACAGCAGTAGGCAGTTTGTCTATATCTTCAAACCTACAGAGGTTTAGTTGTTGTAGATATAATGGGAGTTTTGCTTGAATATATATATATATGTCTGTGCAGCACATTCTTGCCTGGTACCCATAGAGGCAAGATGAGGTATCTAATCCCCCTGGATCTGGAGTTACTGACAGTTGTCAGCTGTTATGTGGGTGTTGGGAATCAAACTTGGGCCACCTAGAAAAGTAGCCAGTGCTCTTAACAGTGGAGCCATCTCTCCAACCCCAAATCTAAAGTTTTTATTTAGCTAACCACTTAAGGGTGACTTAAATCCCTTGCTTTCTTCACTGTTTGAACTGGGGCCTTGGACTGGCTTTATTAAAAAAAAAAAAAGTAAAAACAAACAAAAACCACATACACACAAAGAAACCCTCGGTATTAGGGTTGTAGCTATAACTCAATATATAGAATGCTTGCCTTCCCAAACACAAAACAAAAACAAGAAACCAAACCAGTGACTCAGTACCATAAAGGTATCTCGAAGAATGTGAGAGAACTTGAGTAATGGATTGAATGGAGCTTTGCAGCCCTAGAACAAGGCAATACACTGGACTGATGTCAGTGTCATATTAGCTACTTAATCTGTCCTTAAGAGAAGGAATTCCAGTACCAAGATAAGGACAAGTGAATCATAGGCAGAGTCATAGTGACCTGTCCCCTGAACCTTCCCCCAGCTGATACCCTGTTCTGAAAGGTATCTGTACTCCCTCTGAACACCTATGATCCGGTGCCATTTCCCTTCCCCATATCCTGCCTTTTTGTGTTTATGACCCTTGTGTGAATAAGTAAATTACGATTTGATTCAAATAATTAAATACGTTTTAAAAAATTTTTTTAAAAATTAAAAAAAAAAAGAGAAGGAATTTCAAATATACCCCAAACAAGAAAACTAAGCAGTAAGAATGATATGTTTGTCAATCTTTCCAGTATGTGGAAAATAGCCTAAAGCCAGAAAGAGCAAGTTACTTAAAAGACATTTGATATTAAAGACAGTGCAAGTATTTTTAAAGAAACTTGAAGAGCTGGGCATAGTGTTGTATGCCGATGGCCCCAGCTACTTAGAGGCTGAGGCAGGTATTGTCAATTAGGCCTACGAGTTGGATGCTGGCTTGGGCCATGTAGTGAGACCCATCTCCAAAGGGAGAAAAAAGCAGAAATAACGGGAGTAACACATCCACACATACGGCTTTGCCTCCCCACCAGTGTTAAGCTGATGAGGAATGGACACTATATAAAGGTACTAAATAACAACGGAAGTTTTATAGATCATAGCCTGAACCATCCTGCCCATATTTAAAATGATGAAATGGCTACAGACATGAAAAGTGTACTTGAGTCAAATGGGTGTTTCTGGCTTCTGCTTCTCTTTAAGGAGAAGCTCTCTTACCACAGGCTGAGATACTGGCTCTATACCACTCAGGTAGAGAGGGCAGGAGAATCAGTGAAAACATCAATCCATAGTAGACAGTATTCACTAAAGGTTGATGCTAAAGCAGTCTCCTTAAGTCTTCCAAGCTCACAGCTCTTGGATGAAGGCAGTTAGAGATTTTTATTCCTTTTCATGAAGATCTCATGTACATAATCCCAGAATTTCCTCTGCTGTGTCTCATTGTTGTGGATCATGGCAGTGAGGGCTTCCCCCTGATAGAGACCTTGCCAATAATCTTGTAGCCACATTTCCTTCCAGCTGAAATGATAAAACAGGAGAGGTGAACTGGGGAGCCACAGCAGCAATAAACAGGCTCTGCCTTCCTTTGAGTGATCCCAAAGAACTCATAAGCAAGGCCATGGTGGTAGCACACACTTTTCATCTCAGCACCCAGGAGGCAGAGGCAGAGGGATCTCTGAGTTCTAGGACAGCCAAGGCTACACAGAGAAACCCTGTTTTGAAAAAAAAAAAAAAAAAAAAAAATTAAGCAGATACTGGGTCTCAGGATAGGACAAGGCTCTGCTGTGAAGGAAAAGAGATACGGAGTAAAAAATAATTCTAGTCTAAGAGATAGGAAGTAGGTCATAAACATAAAGACATCATAGTACTGCAAAGTAGCTGACACTGCAGACTTGCCTCCAGCTCTTAAATGAGGAAGTGCAAAGGGTCCAGAGCATGGAAACGGCATTCTAGAGAAAAGCAAGGGAGCCTTTAGATGGTTTTAACCTTCAGTTATTTGAAAATCTAAATGAAGGTACAGTGACATCTAGTGTGTAGAAAAGGCATAACCTGAATTTTCTTTTGTTAGTGGGACAGGGTCTATAATAGCTCAGGCTGGCCTCAAACTCACTGTACATGGTAAAACTAAGACCTTGAATTCCTGATACTCCAGCCTTGGTCTTTTTGGCATTAGAATTACAGGTATGCACTACAATCCCTGGCTATTTCCCTACTGTTCTGAATTTTCTTCTATTAAATCATATATTCAGCATCAACAGACAGATTCTTACTGAAAGACTCCACCATCAAGCCCCTGTTGTGCCAGCAGCATATGTAAGCAGGCCTCTGCTGCCACCCACTGTTGAAGTCACTTTCTATGAGCTATTCTAGTAATCCCCCTCTAAATTAATTGTGGTGGCTTGCTGTGGGTGGTTTCAACATTTCCTTTCTACTTCCCATGCACACCCTTCCCAATGCAGGTATATCCTGCTTTCAACTCACTTCCCTTTTCCCACACTGACCCCCAATATTAATTATACACCTATTGAAAGCATTCCTTCAGTTCTACTTAGAGTGAATTAGTCAGGGCATATAAAAGTAAAAGGAGGGCTGCGAGTATAGCTTAATAGTAAAGGGCTTGCTTAGCATACTCAAAGCTCTGACCTTATCACACACACAAAAAAAGATGCAGATGCTTTTCATAGATATAGTGGCTTGCTCTGTAATCTCAGCACTTGGGAGGGTGAGACAGGAGATCAACCCAAGTTTGAGGTCAACTCAGGCTACAGAGTGAGACTCTAGTCTGTCTGGTTAGTTGATTACTGCAGACGAGGAAAATCCTTTCAAAATGCTCTTATTGGGCTGAAGTGTGTGACAAGGTGGAAAAGTATTCTCCTGGCATGCAGAAGGCCCTGGGCTTAATCTTAGCACAGCCAAAACTCATCTTTATGTTGCCCACCTCCCCAGTAGCTCAGGTGCTGATCCTCAGCTCGGCAATCAGGCTATTTATAGCTTGGCCCCACTGTATATGCTCAGCTTTTCTAAACATCCCCACAGATGGAATAACAGGTGTATCCACCACATCCAGCCCCCCAACTACCACTGCTATTAAGGCAAAGTGAGCCTAGACTGTCTTTTTCACAGTTTCCAACACACTAAGAAAGCAAGAAGTTTGATTTGGCAGCTGCAGGGCACCCCAGCTTACCTGTCCCCTTACCTGTCATTCTCAGGAATCTCTTCGACTTTCCCAAAGCCAGGGGTAGGCACTGGACAGTTCATGTGCGACGACTTGGCAATGTGAGGCTCGGGAACAGGAATGTCCCCAGGAGAGGATGCATGTGCTTTCTCGGCATCCAGCCGAGCCAGTTCATGGTCACAGACGAAACACTCAAAGCCATTGAGGTAGTTAGGCAACATAGGATCATTCACTCCCCACTCCCTGTGCTCCAGGTTATCCAGAAGAAACTGGTTGGTGATGCCTCCAGGCTGTTTGTATGTCAAGTATTTCATATACTCTTCATCATTTTTGTCCAGAAAGTCAATAAACTCTGCCAACTTTTGAGGGGACTCAAAGTCATCAATTAGGATGATGGAATGATTATTGGGCATCCAGTCCCTCACAGAGGGTGATCCACGATACACAGGCACAGCACCCAGATGCATGGGGCGCCACAATTTTTCTGTCATGTAATCATTGCAGATGGCATTTTCCAGGGCCAAATGGAACTTATAGCGCGACAAAAAGGCCATGAGTTCTGGATCCTCGGTGGTGGCCGTAGCTGTGTCCTGTAACCGCACCGTGGGCGGCTCGCGGTTCTGCAGGCACTTGCCATAGGAATCCACCTAAGCGAGTCAGAGGACGGCGGTCAGCACGGTGTGGCGTTCTCCCGGCCCACCCCCGCCCCGCCTCGCCTCGCCGCTCTCTCACCCACCGGGATGTAGCGCATGAGTTCGCGTACGTAGCGGTCCCTGTCGGAAGGCACGTCGCAGTGGGACTGCAAGTAGAGCAACGGCGCGTACCCGCGGCGACGCCACTCGGCACGCTCCTGGAGCGGAGGTGCAGGCCGGCGCAAATAGGCGGCCCCGGGCAGCCATTGCAGCGGCAGGGGATAATCCGAGTGGCGGCTGAAGGTGGCCGTGAGGTTGAAGAGGCGGATGCCCGGGCCGTGGCTCAGCAGGAAGTTGTTGAGCGGCGACTCCTCGTGAAGGAGCGCCCAACTCTGGTGCGCCAGGCGCGGCAGGGGCGCGGCAGCCGCGCGGAAGTCCGTGCCGTAAAAGAGCAACGCGCGCGTCCGCGGGTCGGCGCGCGCCCGTCGATCCCGGGACGCCACGCACGCGCCGTGCGCACACTCTATCCGCTCCGAGTCACCTGGGAAGTGCGGAAACAGACCTGGGCTCCACCACAGCAACACTGGTAGTTCCGCCGTCTCCGTGTCTCCGGGCGGTGGGGACCCCGCCCCGCGCGCTATCCCTACGGCGCCTAGGGCAGCCGGCGGCTGGAAAACCGCGCCATCCCACGGCTCTTCCCACTCTGCCTCCCCACCCGCCTCCCCGGAAGCCTCGGATCCGGAGCTGCTGGCCGAACAGACACTGAGCACCCCCAGGGCGGCCAGCACCGCCTGGGTGCAGCGAGCAGCCATGTCCACACAGGACCCGCTCCGACAGTACGAAACCCCCCTGCGGCGAGTAGGGAGCGGACCAGGGCCTACGCCATAGGGGCACAGGGCGCATGCGTAACTCCTCTCAGGCGCAGGCAGGGTGGGGAGAAGTCACGAGTAATGAAAGGGATACTGGTTACATCTTATTTTATTTCTTTACAAATTAAAGATGCATTGAAAAATAAACCAATGAAAAGAAATGAAAGGTCCATAGCAGGGGCATCCTGGGCTGGGAGCAGGCAAGCCTGACCACCGTCATTCCTAGGCCTTGTCCTGCCCAGCCAATTGGAGTTGGAAGATAACTTGTCAACCACTCAGTCAATACCAAAGCCCAGTAACGTCCTGGCACCGGAAGACAGGGCTCCTGCCATCTCTGCCTCTCCCCAACAACGTTTCTGGTGGAAGCTGAGTGGGATGTGGGCTGGCTCTGTGAGGTATTGCAAGTTGACCATCAGGCTCTCTACAGAACCATCCAGGATTGGGGCTTCTCTATCTGGAAAGGAGGCTGCTACTTCCCCTAGGTGTTAATATGCTTTGCAATTCTTACCCCAGGCTCACTCATCTCTAGCTATGTGCTTCTGTCCACGAAGTGCTCACCAATCATTGCAGGGGAGAGAGAGCACGCACAGTGGAAGTAGAGAGACAACTAGTCATCCATTCTCAGTAACTATGACTTTGCTACTGACCACCAGGCCCCCAAAGGACCAGCTATTTTACTCTCCACCACCTACGGTCTGTACCCCAGCTCTTGTGCACCTGTATATTTTATCCCTAATATAGGAAGTTGTTGATGACACGGAGCTGAATTTGCCACCTCCTGTAATAACCCTGGGATTCCCACTTCTTCCTGCCTGCTCCTTTCCTCTTGGAGGCTGGTCCAAAGGGACACATTGTTGCCAGGGCCTGGCTGCCTCCAAACCCCCAACACCAGTCATATACAGTGAACTGAGAAACTACATTCATCACAACAGGATTAGAGGAGAAAGGGTAGAGTAAGGGGCCTGGGGCACCTTCCATCAGCAGGACATGACAGAGTGGTAGGGTATTTGAGCCCAGAAAGAAGGTGTCTCCTTATATCTCACCCTCCCCCCCCAAAGAAGTCAACTGAGGTCAGCTTACATGACTTATAAGATATGGAACTGTCCCAATTTCTCTGCCAACCTGGGGTTCTTCTGGGAAGCTGGCCTGGGACCCTATGCCATTTACCCACTTGCTTTAGCTCAGTAGCTGCCGAATCTCCTTGTGCATATGACAGAGAAAGTCCACATAGGATGCACCTCCACTTAGGCTCTTGTCTTCCACTAGGAAGTGCTTGAACAGCATCTCCAGCTTGTCTTCCTGTTTGACCACGATAAGCTACAGCCAGAGGGCAGATTGTAAGGCAGGGCAGATGGTAATGAAGTACTCAATACCCTCCCTCCCTATGCTCCTTCCTGCTGACTTGACAAAATTAAAAAATGCTGTGCTGGGCATGTAGCTCAGTGGTAAGAGTGCTTGTCTGGCATACAGAAGGCCTAGGGTTCAATATCCAGCCCCACCACTGCAAAACAGAACATCTGTGTTACCTTCATGTACCGCATTCTCTGTGCCCGTAAGCTATCAATGAGGCCTCGGACTTTCTCAGACAGTGGATTATCCAGAACTGGCAGAACACTCTGGAACAAAAATTCATTCATTACTATGATAAAGTACTTTTAAGTCCATCAAGAGCCAACAACACAAATTTAGGTATTCTCTGAAATGAAGAAACCAGAAAAAACATGATAGCCCCTTCCCTTGCCTCAAGTGTTCTCTGATACATAATAAAGGGATGAGCATGACTTCACTGGCCCACAGTCAAATCACCAAAGTGTTTTTCCATACCCATCTCATCCTTGACACCCTGTTCTCACCAAGCCACTGGTGATCTGACTGAAGGAGGACACGTTGAAAAGGCTCTGGACAACGCCTTGTTGGACACTTGCTCCCACCCACACAAAGAGGTTGAGTCCATTTCCAGCAAATATATATCACCACTGCTTAAACGCTCTTCAGAGGCTCGAACTGCTGGTGGTTCAGTGGTACTATCAAGGGGAGACTTTGTCTAGACAAAAAGGAAAAAAACATCACCAAGAACTACAACATACTCCTTTATGCACAGAAACTAAGAAAGCTAAGTCTTTAGATAGTAATATGAAATGTACATAAAAACAAATTTCTTAGTGTTGGCAATAAAGTAATCCACCCCCTCCTTCTTAGAGGCCCTGTCCTCAGTACAGTGTCTCATACTCAATCCTCATTCGCACCAGTGGTAGGAGCCGAGGATAGAAGAAGACATTGGTCTCAGCCACATCCATGGAGGAAACCAGCTGTCGAACATAGGCTCGATCATCAGTAGTGACCTCAGCTCCAGGCTGCAGAACATCACTCTTCAACACACAGTTCAGGTAAACTGGGAGTAGCTTCATGCACTCAGGAAGAATCAACTGAGGGATTTATGGAAATAAAGTCAGTCACTGGTCATGAGAAGTCCCTCTAAAATGCAAAGTTTTGTTGAACCAATCCCTCCACTAATATCCTTCCCCACCTGTCCTGCAGAAGAAGGGCTGGCACAGTTCTTTCTATAACAGGCCAGGATCTGGGCACACTGGGTGATGAGAGTGTCACGGACAGTCTTCACAGGGCTACTCAGAACAGCCCGGTATGCTACATGGGAAGGAGAGACAACAGTCACTGGTTTGCTTCCCATCACATGTATCTTCCCACTATCACACCTACTCAGGAGTGCTCAACTCTTGACCATCCTGGCCACTTCCACCCTGCCCTGCTTCTACTCTCACCAAACTTGGCCATGTAGTTGATGAGCGTGTCAGTCTCACAGTTTCGATACAGATCAGCCAGCTGGGTGCAGCAGTTTAGGGCCAGGTTGTGGATGCGGAGCCGACGCTGCCCTGCACAGCTGGTATAAAGCAGGGCACACTAGGGAAGGGAGAAAGGGGGAACTCACACCCCTCCCTCACAATTTTACCCACCCCTTTCTTCCCACTGAGTGCACCCCAACTTCTGTCCCCTGTTCCTGTCTCCCGCCTGCCACCTGCAGTAGGGCTCCACTCTCTTCATTGAGCCGGTCATCATGCTTGAACTCTACAGTCACTGTCTTGTCTCCATCCAGTCCAGCCAACTCCACATCTGTTGTATTGCTCATGTAGAAAGCTCCAAAGAAATCTACAGCACGGATACCTGAGGCCACAGAGACAAGTCAGGGCTAAAGGTAGGACATATGTCTCAACCAGATTTAACCTCAACCAAAACTCACCAGTACTTGTCCGAACCCGCATAACAGCATCAAAGCCAACCACCTTCTGTACATCCCGACGCAGGTCACTCAAGAACCGTTCCTGGTCATTCTCCATCTGCAGTCCATGCCCAAAGTCACATCACTGACCACACAACTAATCCTGTAGTCAGTCTCCCTGCACCCCTTCCTCTCAACAAGCCCACTTAATCAGAGTAACAGCAAAAACAAGGACAACAGTGACAATGAAGCTTTTGCAGATTCATGACATAGCAGGGAGCACATAGGGTGCTTTATATATAATTATCTCATCCTGTAGACAAATCCTAGTTAGTAAACTCTACTCTGCAGATGAAAGAACAAAAGACAAGTAATTGAGTATTCTAGGCCAGTAAGTGGGGGCCTCAGTATCAACCCAGGAGTGACTTTAGAACCTCTGCACCTAACCACTGCACCCTGGGCTCAACTTCACACACCACTAATGAAATAATAGCTAAAGAGCCACTCCACATATAAACAGATATTGCCACATTCAGAATCCTATACCTGGAAGCAGGCATATTTGTAGACAGAGCCTCCAGTGAGCTGGGGAACAACAGAAAGTGTGGCCACATCGACATATTGGTTAGGGAAGAGGAAGAGGTCCACACAGCAGCCTTGGGCCACACACTCTTTGGCCAGAGTCTGATAGGTACCTGTCTGAGGCTGAAACAGAGTCTGAAAGAGAAGAAAATAAATGTCAAAAGCTTTGCCCAACTTGAGAATTGTATATGTAAAATGAGAAACTCATAGTTTCAAAACTTCGGACCTACCACCTTGTATTTCCCACAGGAGAAAGTTGGAAAGAAAAGGAAGAATAGAAAGGGGAAGGGAAAGGAAGGGAAGGAAAAAGAGAAAAAGAAAAGGTACGGGGTGTGATTGGGTACACCTATAATCCCAGCACCCAGAAAGAAAGCAGAGATAAATCACTACAAGTATGAGGCCAGCCTGGACTACTTAGTGAATTCCAGGCCAGCCTAGGCTACAGAGATAAACCCCCTATCTCAAGCAAAAAATGAAAGAGAAAAAGGGAAGATTCTAGTCAAGTCAACCAAGAATTTTGTGATGGAGTTGGCAGTTGCAAATGGGCCGAATGTAATCCCAGTCCACCAGGTGGCACTGAAGAGTTGACATGGGAAAGTTACAGCCTTCCTCTATAATAGAATGCCCCTCCCATCTTGAGTCACACACCTTCTCCTTGTCTGTGTTGATCAACTTCCTATCATCTCTATTCTTCAGCTTCCCTGGGGCCTCTGCAATGGGCAAGGACGTGTGGAACAGAAACAGCTTTCCTGCACACTCGGCAGCCTAAGAGCAAAGATAAACTACTCATTTATTCCTCCCTTTATTCATCCACTATTCACTCATCTTTTTCTTTGTTGTTCATTAGGCACTAACTGTGTAAAACGGGCTGACAGTTATCAATCCAGTGGATAACATGGTCAGAGGAAAGCAAGAGGACGTTGCCAGGGACTCCTGCCTTACCTTCAGAGCTTCCATCCCAGCCTGGATAACTGGAGCAAATACTGTCTCTGTCTCTCTTGTATCTGCAAACATTTCTGGAATCTGATCCAATAAGCTGAAAAGATAGATAATGGCAGACAACCAAAATTGCCACCCAGATTTTAGCTGCCTCCATTCTGAATTTCCTGAATATCTGGCTCCCAGACTGAAAACTCCTGGAACAAACACACCCCTGGCCATCCACTAACTGCTCTGTAACTCCCTGGCCTTCTACCGTTGTACCTTCCCACTCTCTCTCTCCATCTCTTCATTCTCCACCATCTGGTTCTTACCTGGTGATAACAGTCCGAGACTCACTGACATTGACCAGGAAGCCATCCAGCAGTGGCACAAACATGTCAGCCACATCAGATACAACCATCATCTGTGGCTGAGCCAAGGAGCTCTTCACATTGTAGAAGTGGAGCACTTTATTATAGGTGACAAAGCCAACTCGGATTGCTGACTCTTCTGCTCCACCCTCCCTGTAGAAAATGACACTGTTACTCAGACTGGCCACCTTCTTCACCTTCCACAATTTCATGACATAGTGTTCCCCTTGCTCAGTTAACCCAGACACCCACCATTAACCAAAAGGAAGCAGAACTTCCTTAACTCTCACCTAGGCAGGTAGTCTAAGAGTGACTTGAGCTCCTCACAGAGGAGCCGAACAAGACCAGTCCTGATGGCATTGTAGGAGACGTCAATCATAAAGATGAAGGCAGGAGGACTAGGGAATTTATTGTTCTGTAGAGGAAGGAAATTTTGAGGGTACAGGGAAACAGTAAGAAGGCAATGAGCACCAAAGGGGATCATGACAGAGTAAGGGAAATGCTAAATAGCACCTAATTTGGGCTTTCACAATCCTCCACCCACTGTTCTTCTCCCACCATCTTCCCTTACCTTACAGTAATCTACAGTAGCCAAGAACTCATAAGATCCCAGAGACAGCTCAGGACGGTCATAAGCATCCACACGTTTGCCAGTATGATCCAGATGTTGAAAATACTGGGGAGGAACTGTGGAGAGAATGCAGTATGTTACTCAAAAGATTCATTCTCAACCCAAGTATGCCAACTTCTAGCTAAACTCCTTCATATCATTCCATACCCATCCTCACTTGTACCTACCTCCCCAGCTCCTGAGAAATGTTCCCTCATCTATCTAATGTGAAAGAGAACGATGCGGATGCAAGCCTTGCCCCAGAGTTCAGCTCCCACAACATACCATCATTGATACAGCTGCAAAAGGAGCACTGGAAGCGCCTCCCTCCCTCAATGAATGTCATGAGAGGGCACATGTATGCTTTGCAGCGATTACAGCGCAGGGGGCCAGATTCGCCATGGTCCACAACATATGGTGAAGCCTAAGGAACAAAGAGAAGGGGCTCAGGTAGAAGGAGGCTATAGAAGGATCAAACATATGGCAACAGAAGACACAGACTTGAGGGAGAGGCAGCATGGCTCAGGTATTCTGCCTGGGGAAGGAATACATCGGAAGGGAATGAGAACAATGAGAACAACTGGAAAAACCCTAGCGCTCTCTCTCTTCATTTTCTATCCCAAAATGCATTCCTTCCTAAAAATGATGGCCTATGAAACTGGCCATAGCAAGCCAGGGGCTGCCATGAGTGTATGAAGACAAAGCCAAAGATGCTCCTCCTGTCCTGGAAATGACGTCTGCTTCCTTCCCTGCATGTCTATGATACTTCCCCATCACTCAAGAGATTTCTGTGACACCTACTGTTGTCCTGTAGATGTCATCTTACAAACATACTAACAGCATCCAACTGTCCTCACTAGCACCCACACAGGAAATGAGAAGACAGAACATACACTGTGCCTTGACAGTCCAGTTCTAGAGAACTCTTTTTAAGTACATGTTACTTCTTAAGATCTACATAAACAGCTACCTAATTTTTTAAAAAAATGTTTTTGCCAGGCACAGCGGCGCACGCCTTTCATCCCAGCACTTGGGAGGCAGAGGCAGGCAGATTTCTGAGTTCAAGGCCAGCCTGGTCTACAGAGTGAGTTCCAGGACAGCCAGGGCTATACAGAGAAACTCTGTCTCAAAAAAAACAAAAAAAAAAACAAAAAACAAACAAACAAAAAAAGAAAAAACAAAAACAAAAAATGCTAATTCTAGGTCTTGATTACAGTACCTAAGCACTATCTACCTAAAGTAGTTTGTTTGCCTCTGCTTTCATCCTTACCACTGCTACCAGGTTTGGGCCCTGGGAAAAAAAGATACCAAACATACTGTACCTTAAGGACAGATGGGGGCCCAAGCCAGGTAAAGGATAGAGTACTGGATACAATAGTACCTTCTTATTTATTTGCCTATACCCAAGCTAACATAACTTGAGTTTAAAAAAAAAAAAAAAAAAAAAAAAAAGATACATAACAGAATAACAGATTTGTCATCATCCAGAGGTGTGACCACGCAGTGAGTAGTCCCTACATTCAGGTGTCTTGCCTCTAGAAATTAGGTTGGCCCTACCTGTTTTAAGACAGGGTGTTTCAGGATATAGCCCTGGCTGGCTGTGGGGCGGTGGGCTGTGGGAAGCAGCTGGGTGCCTGGTTGAGCAAGCCTTGAACCCCGGACCTTTACCAGGACGGCAGGTGTTCGGCACTGCCCCCAGGCCCTGGTTCTTTTCATTCAGCTTCGGCCCTCCACAGCCTCTCCCAAAGGGAGGTCCATGACTCAGTCACGAGGAACAGTGCCTCAGGCCCTCCCACATGTAGATGAGGTATCTCTAAGCTCTCTGACCAAGCCAATAGGCATTATCTGCCAGACCCTAACCCACATGCAGATGAGGTATCTCTAAGCTCTCCGACCAAGCCAATAAGCGTTATCTGCTGTCAGACCCTAACCCACCCTGAAACTGTATAATAAAGGCTCTATTCGGGAGAAGTAAAGGGGTGTGTTCCAGAATCATCTTGGTGTCCGGGAGTTTTTGTCTCAAGAGCTGTAACACTTGGGAGAGATCCGCTCTCCCGGAACCTTCCTGGGGCACCAAGCTGCTTCCTTGCCTGCTAGCCGGCTTCTATCGGCCCAGCCCGGGCGGCTCAGCGTGGAGAGACAGGTGCAGCGCCTGGGAGTGACCGAGCTGTGACAGCGGAGACTCGAGCAGAGGCAGCAGCGGAGGCAGGCAATCTCTCCTCCCTGCTTGTACTTGCACCCTTTTGGCCTAGACCTCTCACACCAGGCTGGGCTGAAGACCAACAGACAGCGGAGACGTGGGTAGAGGACCTTCCCTGCTCTCACTCTGTCCTCAGCCGGGAGATCATCGTGGGACACCCTCCAGAACCGTTCTCCCACAGCTGGCTTTATCATATATATCTTCCTACCTCTGCTTTGTGAATACCAGGGCTAACTCTTTGAGATGGAGTTTACTGCGTGGCTAGGCGGGGCTGGAACTCTATGGTCTCCTGTTCCAGCTTCCTGAGTGTTACAATTACAGGTGTGAGCCTCCACACACAGCACACTCTGTCTTTTCATTTGTTCCTCCTATGAACCCTGATCTCACAAAATAGTTTGTTTGTCTTTGCTTTCATCCTTATCACTGCTACCAGGTTTGGGCCCTGGGAAAGAAAGATACCAAACATACTGTCTGTCCCCTCCTGCCCAACCAAGATGTCTTCCATGCCAGCCAGAATCCCATCTAGAAAGAAACCTCTTTCCCCACCCCCACCCCCACCCCATTTCATTGTATTCTAGCCCCTTCCCAGACTTACCTCCTCTGGGGGCAGCCTTGCCAGTGGCTTGATGACAGCTGCCAGAGGCACCTGAGCCTGCTTAGCCATGTCAGATGTACAAGGGATATTATAGGATGTGCATCGAATGTAACGGGGACTTGCATTCCCTGAAGAAGGTAGAAGATTTGAGTCATATCACAGAAGCTTTCTGGGTACCAGCTCTCTATTGGTGAGTCACCCCACCTCCACAAATGTTAAGAGTTGGCAGTAGCTTTTAGACCCTGAAGGACTGAGGTAGGGTGGGAAGGACTGCTCTCTGGTTAAAGACTAACAAAAGCACGGATCTATAACCTTAAGAGAATTAGCCACCATAAGGAAACAGACATTAAAGTTCATCTCACCTTGGTCTTTTACCAAGAAATTGGTGGTGACTAAAGGTGGCACCTGTCCCCGTACACCAGTGACAAATGGCTCTGAACCCCGGTTGTTTCTATCATCTTCAATAACCTGAATCTGTAGGAGAAAATTGAAGTGAGTGGGATGATAAAACAACAGGTACTGGACAAACGCAGGCCAGAGCCGGTAGCACAAGAACAGATAACTTGCCAAAAAACACTTCATGCACCAAGCATGCTCTCCTTTTGTAGACCATATCAAATACCACAGTACTGACCTTCAACTCTGCAGCAGCTAGCAGGAGACGATGGGTAGGCCTTGGTGAGAATGGACTTTCTGATAAACCAACCCCTGGCCTCCAATCATTAGTGAGTACCCTTTTATTTCTTCTACTCCAAGAAAGCTTATCATGATAAGACATGATTGGATTCCATTCTCCATCAAACATTTCCCTCCCTTCCTCTCCATAGGATATACTGAGTCAGAGCAAGGAGAACAGAGGACAGAAACCCATATAGAAATGGATCTACCTGGAATGGTTCTAAACTCAATGAAATTAACAAGGAACACAGGGAGGAGAGAATTAAACAGGCAGAAATGATTAGGTAAAGTAAGGAAGCAAATGCTGCCTTCCTTTCAGGTGAGTACCAATGGGTCCATATAGGAGAGGATGAGTGCCTGATCCTTATGGCCCAGTCCTCAAACTCTACTTGTGACAAGACATTGAGGAGAACAAACATAAAAAGGATATGCAAAGCTGGTAATCAGACCCTTGTTCAGGCTGGTGACCTTTGGTTAATTACTTCAAGATGAGTTTGATAAAACCAGAAAAAGTAAAGGGCAAATAAGACTATATCCCGCAGCAGAGAGTTGAAGCTTAGAGATCACCAAAGTCTAAAAATCCTCAAATGAGAAGGTCACCCACACTCTCCCAAAGCAAGAAATCTCTCTCCCCCTGTAAGAAATGCTATGAACCTATACATTCATAGCCACCCATTGCAACATCTTTCCTCATACCAAACTGGAAGGATCTGCTGCTCAACTCTGTCTGGTTCCATCACATGCCACACAAAGCTCCTGGAGGAGCCAGCAGGACTAAAACCAAAGCTTAACATGCTACAGGGCCCATCTTAGGGGCTGGCCATCCACCATCCCATACTCAAGGCACTGCTGATAGTTCTATGTCTTCTGTACATGTGACTTGGGGCATGCATATCCTTCAGCTTATAAAAGCAAGGATCTAGAAGTGCTCAGGGAAGAGAATGAAAAGGGATGGACATGGTGGATGAGGTGAAGTCACAGGCATGCATGAGTGACACTAACACAGGATGACAAGCACAGACTCCCACCCCTGCACTTACTGGACTAGGAATGGCATCAGGGTCTATTCTGTGCCTGGTTTTCTGCTGAGGAGGCAGCTCATTAAGTTGCTTTTAGTGTTTTAATAATAAAGGCAGCAGGGATACACAGGGAGGGAGACAAAAGAACAAGAGGCAGATGTTACTTCTCTAACCCTGGTGAGTCAGACAAGAAGAGCTGGAGCCTAGCTCGGACTGCAGAAGTCAGGGACCCAGTGGAGACCTCACAAGGAGACCTCAGTGACTCAGACTACAATGGAGCAAGATAAGCTCAGGCAGAACAAGTAGGAGGCAAACAGGACTCTCTAAGGAGGCACTAATGGAAAAAAAAACTTGAGGAACAGGAAGTTCCCTAGAAGGTCAAACCTATACCTAAGCACTTTCATGCTGGGAAATGCCTCAGCTATCCAGCTAGACTCTCCTTCCTACCGTGGAGGAGAGAAGCAGGGCGGGGAGGGAGGAACCTGTCGGTCCTCCTGGGTTCCCCCTTAGACAATAGGCTTCCTCACCATGGCAGCTCCCCAAAGGAAGAAGGAAGAGAACGAATGGAATATGACAATGGCTAAGTATGAAGAGGTAACTGACATCGATGTTACAGACAGGATATAAAGCAGGCCCTATGTGAAAGAACTACTCTACCTGTGTCTGATAAGGAACGGGTGAGTACTCCAGCGGCTCTGGGGACAAGCAGCTTCCTCAATGGACTTTATATGCACCCCGCCTTTATACACTGTGAATGCTCCACATTTACACAGTAGGGACAGTAGGTCAACAGTGCTGGGGCATCATCCTACAACACTGCCTACATAGGAGCAGAGAGGGACCACTGAGACTTTCCTGCTCTGACCACGTAACACCAGAGAGCTCCTACCTGCTCTGAGGAGCAACAGAACAATGCCCTACTAGATCTAAGGGAGTGCGACATGGCCACTACTCCACAGAAGGACAAAGATGGCCATGTTGTTGTTATTATTATGTCCAAGAGCCACAGAACAATGCCCTCAACCCAGAGCTCTACCACCATCCTCATCACTCTTGGTTCCCTTCTTCCCTGTATAGCTGTTGAGTTAAACTGCCTTAAAGACTTTGAGAACTTCAAGTTCCATTTCAAAGGGTTAGTCTTTCTAAGTCTTCAAGAAGAGGGTTGAAAATGGAATGTTATCAAAAATGCCAAGCAAATGTCTCATCTAAGGTCCGTCTACTCCTCTGGTCCACAACGTATGCTTTCCAAGACCACATGAGCCCCTACTTACAGGGCTAGGGATGGCATCAGGGTCCAGGCGCTTAGGAGGCAATGGTTGAGGAGGCCCAGGCTGACTGCCAAAGGTGGGTGCTCCAGGGTATGGGCTTTCATAATTAGGTTGAGGGCCTCGGGCTGGTCCAAAGGAACCTGAGAGACAAGGGCATAAGGTTGACAAATTCACAATCCTTTCCCTATCTCTTCTTAAAGCCTCAGGAAAATAACTGGACCCTTTGAAACAGATTATGAGGTCTAGTAGGTCCTGAGGAAGCCACTCAAAAAAAGACCACACTACCCGAATGAACTAAGAGTCATGAGAAATGTCTTATAAATCCCATATCCTAGCAATGGTACCCTAAAGCAAAACAAAAACTGAATAGCTGAAGCCTTTGACTTCTAGCCAGATGCTAGGGAAAAACTCACCATTTTGCTGCAGCTGATAACCTGGCTGTTGAGGGGAGTGCATAGGTGGTGGTGGTGGTACTGGGGGCCCAGTCATCTGGGTACCTGGGGGCAGAGCATGAGCAGGAGGCGAGGACACGTGGTTAGCCTGGTTCACTGGGAGACTCCCAAAGCCCTGTGCAGACGGGAGTGGACCAGTCATGGAAGGCATCCGAGGACCACCTGAAGCTGGGGATGTGAGGCTGGAAGCCAGTGGTAGGGCAGATCGCAGGGGAGGCTGGACTCCAGGGTGACCTTGAGCCTGGCTAAGAGGAGGAGTCTGGCTCGGAGGATAGGAGCCATATGGACCAGAATTAGGGAAATTTCCTGAGGCTGAGGCCAATGATGTTGGTGGACCTGAGAGACAGAAAAGGTAGAGGTGGAGGCCAAGTCATTCTGCCTCATTTGGTAATTTCTGCTCCCATCAACAAATAAAAACCAAAACCAAACAAATACAACTAAAGCAAAAAAACAAAACAAAAAAACCAAAACAACAAAAACAAAAAAAATCGAAAGACTATCCCAGCATCTGGGCTCAAAGGTGAAGAAAATAAAAATTTCTAGAACCAAAATTTCTGAAAAATGGATGAGAGCATCCTGGTCCCACTACTACTTACCATAGCCCAACCCAGAGTGGGGAGGGGCGTGGGCCACAGCACCACTGATCTGCATTCCTGCCAGCTGTGCAGTCACCTGTGTACTTGTCGGGGGAGGGCCATAGGGCTGAAGCACAGCTGGCTGGCTGACCACAGGGGCCAAAGGGGGCCCAAACTGCTGAGAACCAGGGACCCTGTAAAGACAGTGAAAGCAGAGGTGACATGAAGGTAGGATGTCTGTGAAAGCTGGCAGAGTTCCACACCATAACAGGAAGCTACACTGTGTTCTGGCATTTAATGTTCATCCTGAACTCTATGATAGTTTCATACATGTAGAGTTGTGGCAATGTGTACTTTCCACTAGGCTCACTCCACACATACTAAGCACTCTCAAGTCGAATATTATTTATTTTGATAGACAAGTTACCATCTCCTGAGCTTCAATCCTAGATCAGTTTTGTGAGAAAGTTGGAAGGAAAGGCACACATAAGCAGACTTACAGCACAGCAAGTGTTCACTAACGTGAGACTGAATAGATACAGCTGGATTCTTCAACTCTCTCTCTTTGTTTTGTTTGTTTGTTTGATTTTTCAAGACAGACTTTCTCTGTGTAGCCCTGGCTGCTCTGGAACTTGTTCTGTAGACCAGGCTAGCCTCAAACTCACAGAAATCCACCTGCCTTTGCCTCCAGAGTGTTGTGTGTGCATGCATGCCTACGTACATGCCAAGGTTAGTGAATGTGTGGAGGTAGGACAAGTTGCAGATATCATTTCTCCATGCCCACCACGTTGAAGCAGCCTTTCTAGCTTCTGCTGCACAGCATACTCCAGGATAGTTGGACCTCAAGCTTCTGCCCAATCCTCCTGTCTAACATCGCATCTCACTGCAAGACTGCTGGGATTACAGATGTACACCATGCATCTGGAATAGGTTGTGGCACTTAAATTGAGGTTATCAGTACTATTACCCATTGAACCATCTTCCCAGTCCCTCCTGCCTTATTTTATCTCTACTAAACAACTAGTCCTTTAAATTTGATCAGTTCTATCTGTTCTTGAGTTTAACACTCATCTATTCATTAACTCACCCACCCAACCAGTCACTTCTCCTTCAACTGGTATCTCTTTTATGTGTATTGTATTGAGACTTGAACCCAGACACTTGCATATGCTAGGCATGCAAGTCCTCTAATGGGAAACTATCCCATTACCCCCATCCCTAGTCTTGCTTTCAACTAGTTCTTCTGCTAGTGACGCTTACCTCAAGCTCTTTGTTGGGCTTTGCATTGTTTTGTGGTCCAGAACACTGAACATGCTAACCACACAGCAGATGCTCAGCGAATCTTGTCTGACTAATTATATTGCATGGTACTGCTCTAGTCATGTGACTCAACACTATCAACTGCCCAGTGTTGTCCTGTCAAATGCTCCACCACACCTGTATATAGCATCTATAGGTTTTCTATTTTATCTAAACCTATAGCAAAATAATGAGACAGAGCAGATGGAAAACTAAAACACTAAAAGCATAACTGAATGAGCTAGAACCAAAGTCTAAAACTGATTCCCAACTTACTTGAAAGATGTAACATAGATATGTATACTTGAACAATTCTAATACAGCCAATAGCATAAGAAAGCAATCAGAAAATATAGACCACTACATACAAAAGATCCAACATGTGCCTCCTTCATGATTCCCTCCCCTTTCTCCCAGGAGTAACTACTCCTAATTCTCAATTACCATCTCCTTGTCTTTAAAACACTAGAGTTCAGTTTTGTCAGTTTTTAGCCTTCTTAAAATAGAATCACGGGCTGGAGAGATAGCTCAGTGGTTAAGAGCACTGGCTGGTCTTCCAGAGGACCCAGGTTCAGTTCCCAGCAACCACATGGCAGCTCGCAACTGTCTGTAACTCACATTCTAAGGGATCTGATACCCTCATACAGATATGTCAAAACACCAATGTACATATAACAGAATCATCACACACACACACACACACACACACACACACACACACACTGGATTTTGTGGGTTTTTTTTCATATTTTTATGAAATTTATCCATGGCATTCCCATTCCATTAAATGTCATTCCCTTAAGCTGGTGGCACACACCTTTAATCCCAGCACTCAGGAGGCAGAGGCAGGTGGATCTCTGTTCAAGGCCAATCTGATCTACCTGAGTAAGCTGAAGGATAGCCAAGACTGTTATACAGAGAGACCCTGTCTCAAACAAACAAACAAATGCTATTCTATTAGACACACCATAGCCTGAGCTAGTGAGGTGGCTCATGGTTTAGGTAAAGGCTCTTTGCCACCAAGCCTAACCTGAGTTTGATCTCTAGATCTATATGGTAGAAGAAGAAAACCAACACCCACAAGTCACCTCTGACCTCTACACTCATCAAGCATGTATGCAAACAAAGAAACTGTAATAAAAAATGCTTGCCAGATGCTGGTAGCACATGTCTTTAATCCTAGCACTTGGGAGGTGGAGTCAAGCAGACTGAGTTCAAGGCCAGCCTAGTCTACAGAGCTAGGACAGCCAAGTCTACACAAGGAAACTGTCTTGAAAAAGCCAAAAAAGTTGTAACTCAACTAAGCATTTTACTGTATGTATATATTTGAGTTTTCATGTTTTTATGAGGTTGTTTGGTTTTCTGGTCCTAGTGATCAAACTCAGGGCTTCACCACACTAGAGAAGCATAATTTTGGGTCAGTAAAAACTGTTGCTGAGGCTAGAATGATGGCTCAGCAGTTATGTATATGTATTATTCTTGCAGAGGACCTGAGTTCAGTTCTCAGCACCCACATAGGATGGCTCATAACTTCTTGTAACTCTAGCTCCAGGAGGAGCTAATGCCCTTTATGAACACCTGGCCCACCAACACATACACAATTTTAAAATAAATCTTAAAATAATAGTAACATATGTATGTATGTATGTATGTATATATATATATATATATATATATATATATATATACACACATATGCCTAGATCTGTTTATAAGGGTTGTTGTTACTGTTTGTTTGTTTGTTTGAAATAATCTCTAATGTGTAGCCCAAGCTGGCCTCAAACATGTGATTCTCCTGCCTCAGCCTCTCAAGAGCTAAGGTAGGTCACTACACTAGGCTTATAGCATTTGAAATGTTCCCTTCCCTCCCTGATTACCAACAGCCAACCTGACCAAAGCAGTACTTCTCATTCTCTCTGACAGTGCTCAGAGACTGTTCCTGCAGGTGCAGTCCAAAATCAGTCATGGGAAAGTGCAAGAACCCACTTCCTATCATCAGCACCTGCTCAAGTTTGAGACCTTGGCTTCTTGGGTTGATGATTTCCACCTAACAGGTGTCTCTGACCTGTGAGACTTTCATTTTCTTTCTAACAACCTAATTTTCAGTTTGGGGGAAAAATTTTTTTTCTTAAATTTCTATTTCATCTCTCTTTTCCAGAGTACTTCAACAAAATGTTTTTCAGGTTATAATAATATTCTACCCCCCAGCTTAAAGTCTTTGATCTGATGTGTATTGCAGTGGCAATACACACCTTTAATCCCAGCATTCAGGAGACAGAGGCAGGTGGATCTCTGTGAATTTGAGGTCCAACCTGGTCTACAGAACGAGTTCCAGGACAGCCAGGGCTACACAGTGAGACCCTGTCCTGAAACAAAGTAAATTATACTGACAATCTGCCTGCTTCTCCAACTTCTTTACTCTCCTATTTGTCTGTCTATTATCATGAATTGTGTCCTACATTTGCCTTATCTAAGACTTACACTCAGTGACAGTATATGAATACAAGACACTTGGTAAGTGCCAGAAATCATTTTTCCATTTCCATATCCACTACCTGGTTATATTTTTAAACTGTTCCCAGAACCCAGACAACATTCTGACAGATGTGCCCTCCTCCTTTCATAGACTCTGATGCAAAGAGAACTTCATCAGGTCTCACTTAGGCAGCTTTTTTTCTGAGTCTCTTCTTTTCTTTTTCTGTTACGTACGCACTGTCACTCTCTTCATGTACACCAGAAGAGAGCATCAGATCCCATCACAGATGGTTGTGAGCCACCATGTGGTCACTGGGGATTGAACTCAGGACCTCTGGAAGAGCAGTCAGTGCTCTTAACCTCTGAGCCATCTCTCCAGCCCCTTCTGAGTCTTCATTTCAGAACTGGCTATGTACAAATTTAATCAGTCAGTCCTACTAAGTGCCTGGCCTAGTGAAAAGGGAGACAGACAGACAGCCCTGGGCTCTTTCCCATCTCCTCCTTAGCATATGCTCATGAGGACTGGAATCATTGTGGGAATAGGTATCTGGTAAAGTGGGGGAAAATCTAGGTTCACAAAAAGATAATACGGAAAAGAACCCAGGTACTAAGATGGGTCCATAATAGGGCTGGACATTAGCAGTACCTGTAACCTGGAAAGGCTGGCAACATGGCTCAGTGGGTAAAGATGCTTGCTATCAAGCCTAAAGACTTGAGTTTGTTCCCTAGAACCCACATACTGGAAGGAGAGAACGGATTACAAGTTCTTCTCTGACTCTCCACACATGCCGACACACATATCATTCATACATACAAAATAAATAAATGTAATAAAAAAATAATTAAAAGACAAATAGGCTAGATAAAAGAAAAAAAGTAGACCTTTCATAATATCCCTAACCTACTTTCATCACATTGATTTAAGCTCACCCAGTACATACCTTTGCATCTGAGCTGTGGAGCTTGGCCCATTCTGTATATCACCTTGGCCAAATTGGCCATATGTAGTCTGACCACAAGGAACCTGTGCTGCAGAGGTCGGAGGTGCCCCCGAGGAAGGTGGGGCTCTCGCACACCTGAGGGTAAAGGATAGAAACTAAATGGATGGGAAATAACTTTCTCCTCCATCTTGAGGGAGGAATGCAAAACAAGGATCAGTAAGGGAAACCTTCACTGATATAACCCTCCAGCTCTGCACAGCAAAAGGGATACCACACCACTTCACTGCAGCAGTATTTGGCTTGTGGCTGTCCAACAAACAGGCTACTTGCTCTGACTCTGAAATCAGAGCAACATAATATAGGACCTTCCTCTGACCAATACACACTTTCTCACTCAATCTAAGACAGTCTTCAACCTTTTCCAGGAAAACATCTTACTCCATAACTTAGAAACTTGGATACATGTAGAGGGTGATGTAGAAGATGATGAGCCAGAATATAATGAACTACTCTATAAGGAAAAGGGCTCTACACAGGTGTGGTAACACATGCCTTTAATCTGAGTACTTGGGCAGGGGCAGGCAGATCTCTGTAAATTTGAGGCCAGCCTGGTCTACAAAGTGAGTTCTAGGACAGCCAGGGCTACACAGAGAAACCCTATCTTTAAAAGAATAAAAGAAAGGAGAGAGAGAAAGAGAGAAAGAGAGAGAGAGAGAAAATTAGGGGGCTGAGGCTATGTTCCATTCCTAGTACCCACATGGTGGCTCACAACCATCTCTAACTCAAATTCTAGAGGATCCAACTCCCTCTTCTGACTTCTGAATCCATACATGCAGGTAAAACATTCTCACCAGTAAAAGAAAATAAACATGTAGTGAACTTAAGATAAACTACATGGTGGTGCACACCTATAATCCTGGCCATTTGGGAGTCAAGATGACCAGAAATTCACGAAACTGAGGGTGGAGGTAGGGCCATGTTTGCCTGTTTGTTTTGTTTTACAGTGCTGGGAACTGAGTCCAGGGCTTCGTGCACGCTAGCCAAGTGTTCCTTGACTGAGCTATGCCGACCACCAGAAAGGCTGCTCCAACCCCTCCTTTGTATACTTCCTATATCCTATTCACGCTCTTCTTGCCTGCTTCCATGTTCAGGAGAGTTCCCACAAGTCGGAGTTCTGTCAGGACAGGCAGCTTATCCCATTGTTAATGCCATTACCTACATTCTCACAGAAGCTGGGTTCTGTCCTTTCTCTGATCACATCTCCCCTCGAAACTATGTCCACTAAGCTTAGCCATACTTTTGAAATGTTCCTGACCCTTAGGAGAAATCAAGTTCACAAGCTGAACTTGCTCCTAACCATAACAGAACCAGATAGATTTCCCTTCAATAATAAACCTCTTTCAAAAGAGAATGACAAACTCCAGTCTGATAAGTCAAACATAACAGAGCAAAAGTGGACTCTGTCCAGTCAAAGTTCCACCCTAGAACAGGGTACTTCTTTTTTTTTCTTTGGTTTTTCGAGACAGGGTTTCTCTGTGTAGCCCTGGCTGTCCTGGAACTCACTCTGTAGACCAGGCTGGCCTTGAACTCAGAAATCCACCTGCCTCTGCCTCCCAAGTGCTGGGATTAAAGGCATGCGCCACCATCACCCAGCTTGGGCACTTCTAAAAGAACCAAGACCTAACTTGACTACTTCACGATTTGTTTTTGTACAGTGATTAAAAAAGTGGTAATATTTCATTCATTTTCAAAACCTACCCATGCCTTGCCTGATTGATACTTACTTCCCCTCTTTATTAAATCTACTCTCTTAAGTTTTTATATGTATTTATTTACTAGATTTATGTATTTTATTTCATGTGTAAGAGTGTTCTGCTCACATGGATGTCTGTGCATCACATGAATGACTGGTGCCTACAGACATCAGTACAGGGAATTGGATCCCTTGAAACTGGAGTTATGGATGGTTTGAGCTGCCATGTGGGTCCTGGGAATTGAACCTGGATCATCTACAAGAATAAGAAGTGTGTTTAACCACTAAGTCATCTCTCTAACCCCCATAAAATTATATTTATGTATTTATTGGATGTGGAGATCAGAAGACAATTTGTTTTCTCCTTCCACATTGTGTATCTCAGGGACTGAACTTGGGTCATTATGCTTAGTGGTAAACACCTTTACCTGCTGAGCTATCTCAAGCCTCTAAAACCACCCCACCCACCTTATTCATTCATTCATTCATTCATTCATTGGTGGTTCTGGGTATTGAGCCTAGGATCTCATACTTGTTAGGCAAGCACTTTGCTAATGATTTATAGTTTCTTTTTCACTTTTACTTTTAGACAGAATCTTACTCTGTTACCTAAGTTGGACTTGGACTCACTCTACAGCCCAGGCAAGCCTTGAGGTTGGATTCCTCCTACTGCACCCTCCCTTATAACTGGAATTACAGGCCTGTGACAGTAGGCCTGCTGGAATCTACTCCTAAACAACATAGGGTTTGGTTGCTGGGCAGTAGTGGTGCACTAGGGAGGCAGAGGCAGGCTGATCTCTGAGTTCCAGGCCAGCGTGGTCTACAGAGAGAATTTCAGGACAGCCAGGGATACACAGAGAAACCCTGTCTGGAAAACAATAACACAAAGACTCACCAGAGTTTAGCATACTCTACCTCTTTAGCCAGCATAACCAAAAGTCTACTATTAATAACTTTATAAGGTTACCTGTAGAGGACCAGCTAACCTTCTTGGAAAAGTAATATAAAACAAAACTGAGGGCTGGCAGCAGTGTAGCTCAACACTAAAGCATGCATACACAGGGCCTGTATTCAACTCCCCAAGAGACACACATAGACTCTAATGCAACACCAAATTCTCTTATTTCACTCATATTACAGAACATCTAAGAAGAGGAAACCCAAGCAAAGAAAAATGAAGACAGTAAAAGATCCAGGGAGGCCGGGCGGTGGTGGCGCACGCCTTTAATCCCAGCACTTGGGAGGCAGAGGCAGGCGGATTTCTGAGTTCAAGGCCAGCCTGGTCTACAGAGTGAGTTCCAGGACAGCCAGGGCTATACAGAGAAACCCTGTCTCGAAAAGCCAAAAAAAAAAAAAAAAAAAAAGATCCAGGGAGTACTACAAGTCAGACATACAAATAAGCACTTAGATTCACTTACAGACAAATGTGTCCTATGGAAAAGAACCACAAGTCAAATAAGAGGCATTCTCAACACATACAAGAACAAGTGACTTCAGGGAGACGGAGTCAACAGCAACAGAAGAGCTATGGCCACAACCCTTCCATCCAGCTCTTAGTAATGCAGTAACAGTCATGAGGCTATCCAGGGTGACGTCCACCAAAGTGAGGTTTTTTTTTTTTTTTTTCCCCTGGTTTTTCGAGACAGGGTTTCTCTGTGTAGCCCGGGCTATCCTGGAACTCACTCTGTAGACCAGGCTGGCCTGGAACTCAGAAATCCACCTGCCTCTGCCTCCCAAGTGCTGGGATTAAAGGCGTGCGTCACCACCGCTTGACGATATTGAGGTTTTTTTCTTTTTTGTTTTTTTCTTTTTTTTCAAAGTGAGCTGTTACTGAATCTGGAAGATGCATTCTTACTAGATGGCTTACGTAGAAACAGTCACGTGTAAAAACAAGATGAGACATGACTATTCCCAGGGCCCTCGCTCTCAGAGAGCCAGATTCATATTCCTCAATCACAATCACACTCTAACCTGAAGACTGCTCACTCCCTTCCTTAGCTCAAAAGGAACCTAGAAACATACCTTGAGGAGGTGCCTGCTGATAGCCTGGCACTGGGCCATTGTAGGCTCCATAAGGAGTAGCAGGGGCTGCAGGTCCTGGTTGCCCACCATAACTAGACTGATGATACCCTGGGAAGATGGGCTGGTTCTGCCCAAATGGTGGAACAGGCGGAGCTGACTGGTTGACATTCATTATGAGAGCATCCCCGATCTGATCTCACCTATTGAAAAGAAAGAAATCAGTCAAAACAAACTTTCTAAGGAGAGAGCAAGTATTGAGGGAAGGAAGTAAGAGACAAAAACGAATTGATCTTATCAGGCAGTGATCAGTTGAACTGTTCCCACACTACCACAGGATCTCAAAAACTTCCTGCTGCCGCCAATACCTAGTCACTTTCCTCAAAGCAAGGATTTTGTTACTGTGAACCCCATGTTGTGAAACTGCCAAGAAGGTATAAATTTCAACTTCAGACAGACCTAATGGAACAAAACAGCAGCCGCCATTCTCCAGTGGTATGATTTTCAGTGTCTAGTCACACTGGAGTCCTCTGTCTGTAACTACCATGATGTTACAGGTAAATATAAACAATGTTTCACTTTCCATTCATTGTGTCTACCACCAAGTCATCCATTCATCCTAAAAACAGAGTAACTTCAAATGTATTGGTTTTTTTGTTTTTTAACCACTAAGGCAAAGTGGTTCAGCCAAACACACCCCCAAAGAAAACTGTTTAAATAGCTATTCGGAGAACGGTATTTGTCTGACCTACAATAATCCAATGTTACTCTGACCCTAGTCTTTCCATGAAAAGAATGTATTAACCTCACAAATGAAACATTAAGATAAAAAAAAAAAATGTAGCATATTCCATGACAAAGATCATTCATCTCATCCCTCAAGCAGAGGACTATGGGTATTCTAAATCCAAAAGCTACCTGTAATTATGTTTCTGTTCTAATGTTTGATAGGTCGCTATCAAACTATTACAATCTTGCCCCAGCAACAGAAGGAGGGGTTGGAGGTCTTTTCAATAGTCATTCCAAGAAGGGTACTGGAGATCTAAACATCTTATCATTCTAATTATTCTACAGGTAAAAGAGGCCAGGAAGAGCGAGACCTCCTCTCAGGTGCTGCAGTAGAACAATAGGGCTCTCTTTGCTAGAAGAGCGCAAAAGCTGAACCGCTGCCGGACTGAAAACTCTGTAAAGTCAAAGCCATTTTAGGAACTGTCCCTTCCAAACCCTAAACGTTGCACATGCCACCAACATCAAGCCTGGGAAACGTCCCTCTCCTTTAAGTTCCTGAAGGAGGAAGAGGGGTGGAATAAGCTTGGAGTCAAACTCCAATCTTGACTCCATTCTAGGTAGACAGTGGAGGGTGACAACCCAAAGGGGCGGGGCAAGCTTCCTAGAACTCTGAAAGTACCCGAGATGCGGAGGCTTGAGAGCTCTAGAGATCGAAATCGGGAAGCCAAGCCAGCCTCTAGGGCCACGAAGAGGGCGGTTCACTAAGCAGTAAAGATCAATCCTCTAATGCCCTTCAACATGCTGGGAGGGCGAGGCGGGAGCCGGAACCTGGGCCAGGAGGTGAAGGGAGGGGTCTGGGGACCTGAGACCGATCGCGGGTCACAGATGCGAGAGGTGAGGGTCTTTCTAGGCCCCGCCTCCAGGCTCCTCCCTTTCCTCTAAAAACCGGGACAGCGACAGGCCTGAAATACCCTGGCCTCTCCTCAGCATTCCTCCCCACCACGCAACCTCGCGATGCCACTCCTCACCCGGCTCCAGATCCAGGTTCGACTTCGTTCCTAACGTCAAGGCTCCCAGGCTCGACTTCCGGTTCCGAAGGGGGCTGGCATGTCGTCCCCGGAAGTTCCGCCTCATGCTCTAGGGCCAGGCCACTCCTTCTGCCACGTCGACCTGAGGCATGCTTCCGGGGAGCCCGGATGTTGCGCATGCGTATGTGTTCTATCCCGTCATGGACGCAGGCTGGAGAGTATTGCTGAGTTTCGTGCCTTTTTTTCTTTTCTTTTTCTTTGCTTTCCAGATTTTTCATATATTCTTTATGGCTTTACCAGCTGAAAGAGTGTTGAGAAAACTAGGTCAGATTATTTTTAGTAACGCTCCCTTCGTCGTGTGTTGACTTTAATGACTGCTAGTGTTGTATCCATTTCCTGTTAACCTTTCACCCGTTGTTTTGCGTCCCTCTGGTAGAGCTCACCCTGACCTTTGAGCCACACGTGGTGGTGGTAGGGTGGGTACTAACCCTTGGTATGAGATTGTGTGTTTATTAGTTCGAGTTTGGGCCGATTAGTTCAATGTTTGGACAACTTCAGTCCCCAATTTATTTCTTTAATGAAAAGAATGCCTATCGAACAGTGAATTGGGATGAATTTAGAGACGTTTCCTAAGATCGTATATAGTGTTTATTCAGTAAAGATGGTTACTATTTTATGCCCCGCTCTTTTTTATAGAGGTAAAACTACTACCAGAATATAAAGATCTTTCTGCTCTCCGTTTAAAAGAGCTACAGTTCTTTCAGTAATTTTAAGACTCTTTAGAAAATAATTTTAAACTAATCAATAATTATTGCTCTTTTTCCTCTAATCAGTTTTTTGAGATTGGATCTCAATTTATTGGCAGACTATCCTGAAACTGGATAGTAATCCATGATCACCGTGGGAACTCACAGTGTTTATGTTCCCCCTCTCCTTGGCATGCACTGTAATCCTTTCTGTACTGTTATGCTTCGAGCACTTCTTTGGACCAAACTCAGGTTCTAGGTTTCATGAATGGAGTAAGCAAAATGTTGGTAGTTACACAGTAATGCATGCTTAGAGAAAAATGGGTATTTAAGTTTGCATGTGTGTTACTAACCAGTCAGTTGTTTCCGTCTAGCTTGTTTTAAATTTCTTCTGTATGGGTGTTTTGCCTGAGTGTGTATGTGTGCACTTTGTGAACACAGTACCTGTAGAGGCCAGAAGAGGGCACTGGATCCCTTGGAACTGGAGTTTAACAAATCTTATTAAAAAAGATATATGGATGCTGGAAATCAAACCAAGTCATCTGGAAGAATAGCCAATGTTTCTTTGTCACTAGCCCTGTTTCTATCCAGTTTTTAAATAAAAATACCAGTGAGTCCTAGAATCAGTATCAGCTGAGACTTGTTAGAAATGTAAATTAATTTCTTTCATATGTATGTATTTTCCCTGTGTAGCCCTGGGTGTCCTGGAACTCACTCTGTAGACCGGACTGGCCTCGAACTCAGAAATCCGCCTGTCTCTGCCTCCCAAGTGCTAATTCTGATTTTTATAACTGTATCATAATTAGGATTTATCACACACCAGCAGAACTGTAGTGGGTTGGTCTGGTCCTGCTTATATTCAAATGCTAATTCTATACCCTAAGATCTGGTTGCTCCAAGATGAGCAGATCCTCATGTATACCATTTATTATATAAATCTTGTTCCCCAAGTTGTCTGTAATTGGTTAATAAAGATGCCTACAGCCTGTAGCTGGGCGGAAGAGAGGTAGGTGGGCCTTTGGTTCCTGGTCTTGGGGTCTGAGGCAAAGACCATAAGAGAAAGGAAAGAGAGGAAGAAGAAGAAAGAAGTTGCCATGGAGTGGGTAGATCATGAGCACATGGCCATGAGGGCCAGCCTCTTGGAGTAGGAGTGGCCCAAGTGAAACTTGGCAAGTGATATCTCAGGGTTACTGACAGGGAAGTAGACAGAATAGCATAGAGGGTTGATATCTGCCCAGCAATAGAGATTTAAGACTTTTATAAATATAAAGGTTTTGTGTCCTTTATTTAGCAACTAAATGATCTAAGGTGGGGTAGAAATCCCCAATTAATATTTACTACTGGGAGGCTTACAATCACCTGACTCCAGCTCCAAGACATATAATGCCCTCTTCTTGCCCCTAGTCAGTGAACTCAAATGCACAAACCCTATCCACTAATAACCAGTTACTAGGTGAGAATGTTATGTTTTGTTACAGAAAGAGGTTTATAATGTGGGACACAGTTGTGCAATGGAAACCTAGAAACAAGTAGAGATTTTATTAATATCAACAGTTGCCTGTTTACACACATTTCTGTATCCATGTTTTCATGACCCCCTCCCCTGCTTCACATTGTGATAGTAATTTAGTTCAGCAAACATTTACTGGTAACAAGCTGAGATACAGAATATAATAAAATGCAGCTCGTGGCTTGGAAGATGGAGAAAGGAAGATGAGGAGTTTAGAATCCTATCTGGATTATATGAGACAGCCTCAAAAGAAAAACAAAACAAAAAAATCAGATTGTGCACCACAGCACACATTCCTTGCCTTCAACTTTTTAATGGTTTAGGAAACATAAGTAATCTATATGATCAGCTGACGTATAAATAATTGACATGATCAGCTGACATAAATCTACATGATCAGCTGACATATAAATAATTAGCTGAAAAATAGAAGTGTACAAAAGAAACTCATGTTGCCCTAGGAAGGAGGAGCTGGGAGATATGCTTTAAGGAATTGGTATTAAAACAATTAAATCAGAGGTGATTAAACTTCTACATAGTCCCCAGTCTGTATTGTAGACAATACAGATTTCCATGGTAATGGGAGCATACCTGCATCGGCCCCGTTGAATCACTTACATTCAGTTACTTGACTCTAATTTACTTTACATGTCACTAATTTAAAAGTATATTATAAAAAAACAAAAGAGTATATTATTGTGTGTAATATGTTATATGTGTGGAGTGTGCAAAGCATTCTGATATATGGGCCATAATACTAACAGTTGTGTAGGTTGCTTCCCCTTCAGTGGCTTGGAGGCTGCCTTTGTTGGAAGAGCTGACTTTTCACTTGGATCCCTACAAGTGTCTGATGAGTGACAGCTTGCTATCAAACACCACACACACACACACACACACACACACAATTTCTGACAGCTGTGCAGGATGGGGATATAGCTCAGAACTCCAGCTTTTTTGTACCATGCACAAAGCCTGATTCTATCCCTAGTATCACAGGAGGAAACATGTAAAAATAATCTTTGTGAAGAGCACCCATCAATTGCTTCACCACCAGTTACCTTTCCCCAATCTTAGACCACTCTGCTGCTGGTTTTTGAACACTCCAAGGTACATGTGGAGTCAGAGGAAAACTTTTGGAGTCAGTTTCTTCCTTCCATCATGTGGGTCCCAGGGATAGAACTTAGGTCAGGCATCAGGATTGAAATAATGAATCATCTTATTCATATTCTTTAACTGTACCCTCTGGAGGAAAGTTTGAGGCTTGGGTCTGTCATTTCTGGCCACTTGATGCATAAACTTTTATCCATCCATCCATCATGTATGTATGTATGTATGTATGTTTTTACATTTTTCTGTGTAGCCCTGGATGTTCTGGAACTTGCTTTATAGACCAGGCTAGCCTTGTACTCAGAGATCCAACTGCCTCTGTCCCCCAAGTGCTGGGATTAAACTATTCTTTCACAAGACTCATCCTTTCTGTGACTGTGGCAAAGTGCACAAGTACATCCTGGTTCAATAGTAAGTTCAAACAACAAAGCAGCACTCTTCCCTGAGGAGTTAATGGAGCAAACCCCATCATTTCTTAGCAACTCTGGAACTGAAGCCTCTGTTGATGTCACTTTTTGATAGTCTTTGGCCAAAAACATGTTCAGGGTTACATGGGCCTTGTGGTGGAACGGCGGTGGTGCGGCCATCGATACAGGATTTTACACTTGGTTAAAAATCCCTCAGAGATCTGATACTGAGTCTTGACTAAAAGGTCCATGCAGTGAAAGGGAGGACATGGAGGGCAGAAGTCCGTACTATAATTAGTTCTAGGAGTAACACAGTTGGGGGAGGGAGAATATAGCCGGCAACTATTTTGAGCAAGTTGTGATTGACAAGACATGTGTACTGGACTGTACTGATCCCAGGGCCAAGTTGCCTGCCTGTGGTGTGTGGTGGGGGTAGGGGGGAGGCCTGGGTCGGCAGGAGCAGGACAGCTGAACAGGCAGGCCGGACGGGGTACCAGCACCTCAACTTCTCTCTCAGGGACACTATCCAAACTCCGGGGGCCACAGGCCAAGCTGTGCGATGGGTGCTGAGGAGGAGGTGCAGGTCACATTAGCAGGGGGAGCACCCTGGGGCTTCCGACTTCAGGGGGGGGCCGAACAGAGGAAACCTTTACAGGTATCTAAGGTAAGGGAGAGCCCCTGAAATGATGTCTCATGGAGAAGGGAACCCAAGGGAAGTTGGGAAGAGTCATCTGGTGGCCTTCTGGGCTGGGGGTGGGGAGTGGGTAGAGTAGGGAGTTGTACAGAAAAGGTGGTGGGCAGGTGGGCAGGTAAGCATGCTCAAGACTATAGGGGAGTAGACTGTGACCATAAGCTCCTGGAGGACTATTAGCAAAGCCAATTCTGGTTTCAGGGAGCAGAGCAAAAGGAAGGCCTTGTTCAGCACTGTAGGAGAAGCAGCTGAGTCTGGTCATCCAGTATTTGCTCCCCTAAGTGTGTGAGCCTCTCTACTCCAAACCCCAGGAATGTAGGGAAGGTTCTAATTTCTCTCTGACTAAACTGATATGTGACAAGCTGAAGCAGTCTCTCCCAGCCCATCCCAACCCTACTCTACCCTGCCCTGCTTTGCCCTGCCCTGTCCTGCCCTACTCTGCCCTGCCCTGTCCTGCCCTACCCTGCCAATGCCTTCAGTGTTCCTCTTTCTCTAAGTCATATCCATTCTCTTACTAGGCAAGACTAGATACTAGACTCTCTTAGGAAGCCATTAGCCTATGACTTCACCCTACTGTCTTAATTTTCTGGGCTGTGAAATGTGGGTAACAAAAGTATCAATTTTATAAATCATCCTAAGAATTAAGCACAGTATTTCATACAGAGCAATGAGAACTCCAATAGCCTGGCATCACAGTCTTTCCAGAATATATAGCTGGATTACTTCAGTCTGGAATACCATTCTAAAATGTTAACACTGAAGGCACCTGGGATTTCAAAACCCAGGAAAGAACTGGACAGTAGAGATGCTGTCCTTGGAAGAAAATATTGAAGACTCACCATTTCTTAGACCTCAGCCAGAGTTTTCTCCATTCCTGTCACAGTCAGTGATTACCCTGCCGCCTCCCATCAACCTGGCCCTTCCCTCTAGACAGGCCTCCCTGGTAGCATCCCAGACATCTATCTCCCTACCCTTTTTAACCCCCAACCCCCAAGACCTTCAAAAGACAAATCCCTCTCACACGGGTCCTTTTTGTCATTCCATCCCTACTGGGGTGCTCCATGATCCATGCTCTCTCCTCCAACATTTCAGATCCGAAGACGGAGCCAGGCTGGCAGAGCAGGACTCCGAGAGAGGGACCAGCTCTTAGCGATCAACGGGGTTTCTTGCACCAACTTCTCCCATGCCAGTGCCATGACCCTCATCGACGCCTCAGGGCATCAACTTGTCCTTACTGTGAGGAGGTATGGAGTCCTCCCATCCTTCTTTCCCTGACCTAGGACTCTCCTTACCTGTCTCAGCTCTGTCTCACTGGCCTGGATTCAGTAACTAACACATACCTTTTCTGATTATGTCTTTCTGGGGAGAATGTTTGCATATGCTTCCTAATGGAATGTATCTGCAACCCAGGGATGGGAGCAGGCATTTGAATGACTGGTGGACTTCAATCCTTGGCCTATCTCCTCCTCATCACATCTTCCTCAAAGCCTTCAGACCTCCCCTCTTCCTAGCCCACCTAGTCCACCTGTATACCAGTCCCTTCTGTCTCCATTGCCTTGCCCCTGCATCTCCTCCAAAGCTGTTATTCTGTAGCTCCGTCTTTCTTTTTTTTGTTGTTGTTTTTGTTTTTTGTTTTGTTTTGTTTTTCGAGACAGGGTTTCTCTGTGTAGTCCTGGCTGTCCTGGAACTCACTCTGTAGACCAGGCTGGCCTCGAACTCAGAAATCCGCCTGCCTCTGCCTCCCAAGTGCTGGGATTAAAGGCGTGCGCCACCACCGCCCGGCTCCGTCTTTCAAACTCTGTCCTCTTTTCCATCCTCCAGGGTAGCAGATGAAGGGTCTGTGAGATCTCCATCTCCGGGAGAGCTTCAGGTGCTGTCACCCTTATCTCCACTGAGTCCTGAGCCCCCAGGTGCTCCTGTTTCCCAGGCTCTTCAGCCCGGGAGCCTTCGTTCACCCCCTGACAGTGAAGCTTACTATGGAGAGACAGATAGTGATGTTGATGGCCCTGCCACACATGAGAAGCCACGTCGAACCCGCCGGCGAGGTCCTGCAAGGCCTTTCCTTCCAGGAGCCCCACCTGATGAGGTGTACCTGTCTGACAGCCCTGCAGAACCAGCACCTGTTAAAACTGGCTCTCCCAGCCAGGGTGACAGCCGTGTAAGCTCGCCATCTTGGGAGGAAGGAGCAGCCCTTCAGCCACCACCAGCAGAGGCACTTCTATTACCCCACGGTCCACTCCGGCCTGGTCCTCATCTCATCCCTATGGTGGGCCCTGTCCCCCACCCAGTGGCAGAAGATCTCACCACCACCTACACCCAGAAGGCTAAGCAAGCCAGTGAGTGCCTGAATCCTTTTGTTTTCAATCAAGACCTGAGCCCTAAATCTATGCTTTCATATCCACACACTCTACACCTCATGTTCCTGGATGTTTGGGACAGGTTGAGAAGAGTAATGAAGGAGAGGAGAATAGTTTTATTTATAGTTCCTAGTTATCTTTGCTATGAGATAACTGTTATCTTATTACTATCTTATACAATGGCTCAATCCAAAATAAGAACAGACAACAGAGGAGGAATGGGGAAGGGATCTAAAGTTTTGAGTATTGGTGGTGGTTGCTTTGCTCCACGTCAGGATAGAGGGTGGAGAAAAAATAGTTCTGGGCGGAGAGCACCTGAAAGCAGGGTGAGGCCATAGGACTCTTCACAGCGTTAATTGTAGGCACAGTATGAATGCTACTTGTAAGTTCATTTGGGATTCCTGCGGACTAGCAAAATAGGAAATGGGAAAGGTTTGGTTTCTTATTTCGGGCAAGAATGTGCACCTGGGCAGAACAGGCCAGTTCCACTTATAACAAGCTCACTGCTCTTTTGATGTGAGCTCCGGAATAGGATCTAGTGAAGTTTCTCTCTGTCCTGAGCCCTGTGGCCTCCCATGACCCTTCCATAGTCGTTTTGTTGTTGTTGTTTTGCCACTTTTGCAATCTTAGGATTCACTCTCTCTAGTAATCTTTCTTCTCTTCCACCATTCTGATTCTCAATTCAGAAAGTTTTATGTCTTTGAATTTTCAGAGCTAAAAGCATGAGTTTATAATCTGCCATCCTGAGAGTGTCCCATATCCTACAAAACATTCCAGATGCATGCTCAAGATCCCACACTTATCCCCAATTCTCATTTTAGCACTCTCCTCCCTTCCCAACATGCTGGGCAAGATTCTATGCAATGGCTCAAGTTTATTTTTAGCCAGGCAGACCTCACAGTTCAGAGGGGGTGGGGTGAGAGGAAGGGGAGGCAGGTGCCCATGTCTATCACACTAGGAGTTGTGGGACAGGGAAAGGAGGGAGGGGGACATGTTCTAAAAACAGCTCGGTGAGCTCATTCAGCTGCCAGCCTTGGGGACAAGACAAAGGGGCTTTAAAAGGCCTTGGGGGTGGCTCAAGCTGGTCCTGCTCCAGCCAGCACCGCCTTTCTCAGCATGGAGACCATCAGCCAAGAGCCTCTCAGCCAAGCCAGCTGTGACAAAGCCCCAGCTCCTGAGCTCTACGACCCATTCTATGCAGGTACTACCCTATCCTACGCAAGAGACTGTTGGGGGCTAGAGTGGAGGGTAACATCACAGCAGTGGGGGAAGGGAGGTCTTTGGGAAAGGCCATACCCCTCTACTCTCTCTTTTTTGCCACCCTTCCCCTCGTTCTTTCAGGAAAGTGTCACCACCCCTTTCTCAGAATGGGTTGATGCTAAGACCACATGGCAAGGGGTTAATGGCCACGTGAGCTGTGGGAAGCTCATAGGACAAGAGTGAGAAATGAGAGTGCACTGTGAACACATGAAGACATGTATGTGCGAATCTGGGAGAAGATATGTAAGAACAAGAATGTGTTGTGGTCCATTAGCAGTGTACATCAAGAAAGCATAATGGCTGCTCACAGTGGGCTTTGACGGTGTTAAATGCTAGGTTGACTTATCTCACTGTGTTCATGTGATCTTATGAAGAGGTAGCCATTATCATCCTCATGAAGTAATTCTCCCAGAACTGAATTCTGACTCTGGTGTCTATTCTCTCATGGATATTATTATTCTGTGTTATACACGTGGGGACAAAAGGAATGAAGTCCCTAATTAGAAAGCAGCTTGACAGGAAAAGTAGTTGGAATGTCAAGAATTTTCCAAGAGGAACTGGGGATCACAGACAAGAACGTATCCATGTCCAGGGCGTGGTCTTATAGCAGGGCAGCCCTTCCCACTTCCTGGCCCCACCTACTCAGGCCCCATATAGTATAGGAACTCCTGCCTTGGTTCTTCAGCACATAGACCCTCTCATGCCCACCTGATGGGGCTGTTCTTTTGAGTACTCTACTTGAAAGTCAGGGCAAATGAGAGAGAAAACAGTGCTAGCTTCTAAAGCCATCTACCCCAATGCTAGCACCAGCTTGTGAGATAGAGATTATATTTACCTGGTGAGCTTGAAATCTCCTAAAGGTTTAGGGGGTTGCCTTGGAGAACAGCACTCTGCCTTTTCTTGCATCTTGGATCCAAGATTATCCCTGGATGTGAGTAGCACAGGTATGAAGCACAAAAGAATGTTCTAGCAATTGGGAAGGCCAAGATCAGTTCTAAAATCCTGTCTACATTATACCAGAGCCTCTACAGGGAAAACTCTGGGAAGAACTACCTGGAGCATGTAGGTATGCAAATGTATTTGATTTTAATAACACTGTTTGTATATGTGAACTGATATGTATATAAGCTGGAATACTTGTGAATAAGAAAGTACTATGGAGAAATTGTGCCCATAGCTGGCTTTCAGGAGACTGATGTTAACAAGGTGTGTGGGGAGTTATTTCTCTGAGTGTTTATGATGTGTGGAAATGAGCAACTTGATAGGTGGAATTGTGAATGAAGAGCCTCATGTTAAGAATCTGTATGTTGGGCCGGGTGTGGTAATGCATGCCTTTAATTCCAGCACTTGAGAGGCAGCAGCAGTTGGATCTCTGTGAGTTCAAGGCCTGGACTACATAGTGAATTCCAGGACAGCCAGGGCTAGGTAGAGAGACCCTGTTACAAAAGAGTCTGTGTGTCCTAGTTATAGAGGTAACAGGTGGGAAGTGGGGGTAAGGTCCAAGCTTTGTGAGGAGCCTGCTTACAAAGTATGGTGGGAGAAAAGCGCCTCTTATCTCTTCTCTCACTGCTGTGTCTGATTTTCCTGCCAGTCAAGAATGGAGGCAGGTGAAGAATGTGTGAAGTGGATAAGGCTCATCTCCTGGAAGATAGGAATGCAATCCAGGGAAGACGGGACAGAAGGGCTGTGGTGTGGGCAGTCTCAGTCCTTGGTTTCACCTTTCCCCTTCCACTCTTTCTCTAAGTCGGAGGACTTTGCCGCAGACAAGAGACATTGTGGCCTTTCAGGAAAAAATAGGAGGTAGGAGCTTTGGAGCAGATTAGAAAGCTGTGGAGAGCCGGCGTGGTGGCGCACGCTTTAATCCCAGCACTTGGAGCGAGGCAGTGGATTTCTGAGTTCGAGGCAGCCTGGTCTCCGAGTGAGTTCAGACAGCAGGGCTATACAGAGAACCCTGTCTCGAAACAAAAAAAAAAATAAAAAAAAAAAAGAACAGCTGTGGAGCCCCTGATTAATCTACTTCTTATCTTCTCAGAACTGCAACGCGCAGAAAGCCTCCAGGAGAAGAGCGTGAAGGAAGCCAAGACAAAATGCCGGACCATTGCATCCCTGCTAACAGCAGCCCCCAACCCTCACTCCAAGGGGGTGCTTATGTTTAAGAAGCGGCGGCAAAGAGCCAAGAAGTACACCCTAGTGAGTTTCGGGGCTGCAGCTGGGACAGGAACAGAGGAGGAGGACGGTATCCCCCCAACGAGTGAGTCGGAACTGGACGAGGAGACCTTTTCAGACGCCCGCAGCCTTACTAATCAATCCGACTGGGACAGCCCTTATCTAGACATGGAGCTGGCTAGGGCTGGCTCAGGCACAGCAGAGAGGACAGAGCTCTGGACTGGGAGGGCAGCTAAGTGAGGTCTCTGGGCGAGGGGTCCAGCTCTTTGAACAGCAGCGCCAGCGGGTAGCCTCCAGCTCTCAGGAGCTAGCTCAGGTGGGCCCAGCAGCCATGCTTAATGGGCAGAGTCTGCAGTCCCCACCTCGAGCTCAGAGTGCTCCCCCAGAGGCAGCTGTGCTCCCACTCAGCCCTTTGTCGGCCCCTGCAGTCAGCCCTAGCCCCTTCTTCCCGGATGGTGGAGCCCCAAGCCCTGCGCCAAGTATCTTTAACAGGTCAGCGAGGCCTTTTACCCCAGGTTTACAAGGGCAAAGGTCAGGTACCACTTCAGTGATTTTCCGGCCCTTAGCCCCTAAGAAGGTGAATGAAGGCTTGGGGGGCACGAGCCCCGCCCCGTCCCCTTTCGCAGCCCCTCTACAGGGGCCCACCCCACTGCCCAGCTTCACCACAGTGGTGCCCAGTCACATGCCGGTCTCCGGGCTTCCAGCGGCACCCAACGCTCCTCCGGTCCTGTGACCGCTACCAGCTCCTTGTACATCCCAGCCCCGAGCCGGCCCGTTACACCAGGAGGCGCCCCAGAGCCTCCCACTCCTCCTAGCGCTGCTGCTATGACGTCCACGGCTTCCATCTTCTTATCCACTCCTCTGAGAAACTCTGCGCGCCCAGAGGCGCCCGGGCCGGCGGCCCCCGAGCCTGCCAGCGCTCGGGAGCAGCGCATCTCTGTGCCAGCTGCCCGCACCGGCATCCTGCAGGAGGCTCGGCGCCGGGGCACCCGCAAGCAGATGTTCCGGCCTGGAAAGGAAGAGACGAAGAACTCGCCCAACCCCGAGCTGCTATCGCTGGTGCAGAACCTGGACGAAAAACCTCGGGCGGGCGGTGCGGAATCCGGTCCAGAGGAGGACGCTTTAAGCCTCGGAGCTGAAGCATGTAACTTCATGCAGCCACTAGGGGCAGGAGTTACAAGACCTTGTCTCAGGTGTCACCAAAAACCCCGCCTCCAATGACTTCCAAAACTCCACCCCCTACAACGCCTAAGACTCCACCCCCTGTGGCTCCTAAACCTGGGTCTCGAGGGCTCCTTGATGGGCTAGTGAATGGGTCGACCCCTATGGTTGGAATCCCTGAGCTCCCAAGGCTGCAGGGGAGGGGTGGGGAGCTATTTGCCAAACGGCAGAGCCGTGCCGATAGGTACGTGGTGGAAGCTACACCTGGCTCTAGCCTTAATCCAGGCCTTCGCCCTAGAAGTCCTTCTCCTACACCCTCACTGCCCCCATCCTGGAAATACTCACCCAACATCCGTGCCCCACCTCCTATTGCTTACAACCCACTTCTCTCACCCTTTTTCCCCCAAGCTGCCCGAACTCTCCCCAATAAGGCCCAATCCCAGGGACCTCGGGCGACCCCTAAGCAGGGAATCAAGGCCCTGGATTTCATGCGGCATCAGCCATACCAACTTAAAACTGCCATGTTTTGTTTTGACGAGGGTCCTTCCACTCCTAGCCCCACTTCAGGGCCTCCCAAAACTGCCCGAGTCCAGGAGATCCGCAGATTTTCCACTCCGGCACCCCAACCCACTGCAGAACCCTTGGCTCCCACTGTGCTTGCCCCGAGAGCAGCTACCACACTGGACGAACCCATTTGGAGGGCAGAGCTTGCCTCATCCCCTGTCCCTAACCCAGACCATCAAGAGTCTCTCAGGAGCTTTGCTGCTACTCCCAGTTCCTGTGGTTTCCAAGTAGCCAGGCCCCGGTTCTCAGCCACCAGAACAGGGTTGCAGGCTCATGTCTGGAGGCCTGGGGCAGGGCACCAGTGAGCAGGGAATAGGTCCCAGGACCAAGTAATGGAACTTAAGAGTCCCGGAAGTTTCTTCTGCTTTGTCCTACCGGCTTTCTCCCCACATCGGAGGCTGATTGCCTCTTGCCAGAGATAATGTTTCTCCTCAGCTTCCTCAACTCCCTGCTGGTGCTTTTAAGCCCATTATCTCTGCTTTAGAATCTTCTCTATATTTCCTTGCCTGTCTGGCTTCTCCACGCAGAGGTCTCAGCAGGTTTCTGTTTTTTGTTTTGCATTTGTGTTTCTGTCTGTGGGCAGCACTTTAGTGTTAGGTAAAAGTACACTGTAAAGTGACCACTGAGATCTCAGACAAAATGCTCACTCACTATGAGGCAAGCAACTAAGGGGCAGAACTGTGTCCTGAGCCCCTCTGCCCTGCATACTCCTCACTCTGCTTTCCCTAGGTTAATTGGCATACCGCCTAGGGGTGTGTGTGTGTGTGTGTGTGGTACACATAGGCTTTCACAAATGTGTGTGGAAATGCCTCTAGAAAGGCATCAAATATACATACATGTGTGCTTCTCTTGAGGCAAAGATAAGAGAGGAGTTTTTTCCCCTCCTACTGGAAGGGTCAGAAAGCTTCATAAAGAATCCTGTGTGGAACAAGAGCTACTGTGGAAAGCTCCTGAGAGAGGAGCATCTGTAGCGTGGAGAGATATTACACAGTATCCTGTGAAATTAACGAGTTTGACAGGAGGCAGGAGCAATATTCGTGGGTCTGTGTTATACAAGCTAGACCCAGAATAAAACTAAGAATTCTATTTCCTTGGATTACAGAAAGTTAGCAACCAGGGCCTTGTGCTGAGCACATCAGAATCCAGAAAGTAAAAAAGAAAATTTCTTTTGAACTGCTTAATGAGTGTAAGACAGAAAGGATGGTGAAGAGAGCCAGAGAGGATGGGGAGAGCGAGGCAGAAACCAGGAACAAGGCTGGAATGGGTGAAAGTGACCAAGGGGGAGAGTAAAGTTGGCCAACAAGAAACCAACTGTGTGTGAGGGGTCTGGGGGAAGTTCCGAGCTCAGAAGAGTGCATTAGTTAGAGCAAAGCTGTGAGGATGAGGATGTGCAGTGGCCGCTGCCTCCTGTGAACCTGACCTTCCACCCTTCTGGAGCTTATCCTGATGACCTGGGAAAGGTCAGGGCAACACTGAACCCAAACCTCTTTTTTGTCCCACCCTACCCATAGAAGCCCAGCTCTGCAGCTTCAGGCCCTCATGTCTGATCCCCGAAGGACAAGGACTGTCCTTCCATGAAGAATGCCACCAGCCATGCTTGCTTTTTGACCTGGAAACTAAACTTTTCCTTTGCAATACTGGGTGTCACAATTCTTTGGTTTGTGCACAGGAATAAACATATGCCCACAACCACCTGTTTCTGTCATCTCTTCTGATTTTATACCAATCCTGATTTCTTTGTGGTCTTTTCTAGCCCATTGTGCTGATCTGATCCTGGCTCCTTGTCTCTCTTCCTGCCTTCCCCTCCTGCTCTGCCAATTGTCTTGCTTTGATCTAATCTTCACCCCTCCTCTGGTTAGCTCATCCTGCAGTCTCTCCATGTAGAGCCTCTCCCTCTTCTTCGAAAGTTCATTCTTTCTAGGCAAGGCTCAGTTTGCACAATTGAGAGTAATCAGAAAGGCTCCCTGAGCCCTTTGCCGTGGGCATTTCCTGGCTCCTCAGAGGAAGTAACTGTGTTAAGCATTCTCTGGGAATCATAAGATAGAGATATAGTGTCAGGTATGGTTGGCATGGAAGACAGAAGAGAGACTGTGTGTGCAGTGAAACTAAAATAAGAATTTGGGGACTGACTGGAAAGACAGAGAAGGAAAGTCTCATTACTTAGCTTACCAGCAGGGGGCATATTTGTGCCAATAACGAGGTGCTCCCAAGTGCAGCATCTTAAGAATTCCAAAGAAAGGTCTGAGACATCATAGGCTAAATAACATGTCTTTATATATTTTATTTCAGGTATTTGGTCGTATGAGATTAGACCTTAAGGGTTTTTTTTTTGGGGGGGGGGGTGAACAGGATTGTAGTAGTAATAACAAAGTTACCTTTCACTATTTATGGGTTGTTGTTTTTTTTTTTTTCCTGTTTCCTTGGTTTAGGAGGAAATGAATCAAAGATGAAAGGTCTGGGCAGCAGCCCCCTGCTGCGTGTGTAGGGAGGACTTTCAGCCCCCGAAGAAGTTTAAACAAGGCAAGAATAGGATTGAAGAAAGGTGTGGTCAGGAAGGATCGGGATCAATCAGGGAGTTCACAGAGGGACAGGGTGTATTCTGGGAGCTTCAGAAGCTGCTTCCTGTGAAGAATAGGAACAAGAGACGGTGGTGTGGTGTGAATGTGAATGATAAAATGACACATGTGTAAAAGCGTCATAAAGATTTTTGAGTCAAGGTTTTACTGTATAGCCCTGGGACTTAAGAGATCCACCTGCCTGTGCTTTTGGAGTACTGAGATTAAAGGCATGCATCACTATGCTGGGCTCAAGAAACCTGTTATTTCATATGTTTACTAAATTAACACCTATCCCCCCCCAAAAAAAGCCAATTCCTTAGGCAGCTGTATTAGAGCAAAAGGTACAGAAGAAGCAAGGTAGTTTCAGAACATGAGCAGAAGATGAGGAAGGATCCTGGATATTTCTTTAGCTACTAAGACAGTGGTTCTTACCCTTCCTAATGCTGTGTGACCCTTTAATACAATACCTCATGTTGTGTTGACCCACAACCATAAAATATTGTTGTTATTGTTGTTGTTGTTGTTATTATTATTATTTGTTTTTTATGTTATTATTTATTATTATTATTTTTGAGACAGGGTTTCTTAGCCCTGGCTCTCCTGGAACTCACTTTGTAGATCAGGCTGGCCTTCAACTCTCAGAGATTCACCTGCCTCTGCTTCCCAAGTGCTGAGACTAAAGGCATGTGCCACCACCGCCAGGCCTTGTTTTGTTTTGTGAGACAAGGTTTGTCTATGTAGCTCTGGCTGTCATGAAACTCACTCTGTAGACCAGGCTAGCCTGGAACTCAGGGATCCATCTGTTTATACCTCTCAAGTGCTGGGATTAAAGGTGTGCACCACCATGTTTGGCATCATAAAATTATTTTTGTTACTACTTCTTAATTGTAATTTTGCTAGTTATGAATTGTAATGTAAATATCTATATTCAAGATAGTTGATAACTGACCCCTGTGAAGGGTTGTTTGACCCCCCCATACGGTCAGGACCCACAGGTTAAGAACAGCTGTACTCAGAGTGGGGCTGACAGGCCTCTATCATATCATCTGCACTGGGGTTGACTAATTTGGTTCCTCACCCTGCAAGATCTAACCCTCTCAGACAGAAAGCCAACCTATTCAGGAAGTTAGAAGTAGTGCCACTGTAAAAATTTCCATCCTATCTTCAACTTAAGGCCTTAATCCCTCCCACTCCCAAATACACTCATGGGTCCCCTCCACCCGTGGCCTGGAATGGTCCTGAGTGGTCCACAAATCATGTTTTCTGTTTCATTTTTTTTTGTTTTTCCCTATACCTACTCTTAACTCTTACCCACTACTAAGTGTCTGCTCCTTCTCTGCCACCTCTCCGTCTGCTTTCAATTGCCTCCTGAAATGCTTCTTTGGATCTCAAGGCAAAGAGGAGGCACACCCACCCCTTCAGTCAACTGATTCCTGGCTCAGACAGTCTGGTGGGAACATTTTGTAGGCCTTCCCTCTTCCTGTACTCAGGCAAGGAGGGCAGGCCCTCGGTCCCAGGGTCTCAGTGCCCCTGTGCCATTTGAGCTGCTTGTGCTCATCATCTCTATTAATAACCTCCCTCCCTCCCCCACTGCCGGTGCTGCCCCTACGCTTGCCCGGCTCAGGTTCTCTAGTCACAGCAGCTCAGTCCTCCAAAGCTGCTGGACCCCAGGGAGAGCTGACCACCAACTGAGCGGCTGGTAAGTCTGTGGGTCTACAGTAGTAAGGGGCTGGAGCCCACTCTTCTGACCTCTGTGTTTGCAGTTGTGATTCTTCATCTTCAGGGAGTCAGGGAGTGGCCTTTCTTCTCATCTCTACTCAGCTGCCAATGGTCCAATCGGAGTTACAGAGTTGGAAAGAAAGGGACCTAAGGAGTTGGGAGGAATTAAGATGTGTGGGGAGGTACCTGACGGATGGGAAGGGGTGCTTTGAGATGCCACTAAGTTGGTAGAATATAGTTGTGTTTGTGAGACAGGGTGCCACAGAAAACAGCACAGCTGTTAGGGACAGAGTGGAGGGCATATCTTTTCCTACCTTGTCCCCATCCACAGCCAGATCTTATTCCTGTGTTTCTGTCCCCCACAATTCTCTACTCCCATGCATGATATTCCTGAACTGACATCGGTCACAGCTCAAATGCCCTCTGCTCACTCTCCACCCCAGCTCTGCAGCTTGGATAGGAGTGCCTGAAGGAGCAAGGAACACACCCATGACCTCTCGGGCCACGCTCCAGTTGGCCTCCTGGAAGGACAACAACCTCTCCTTCCTATGGAGAATGTGTTGACTGAATCTCCTCAACACTAGCAGAGCATTTCTTTACCCCCTTGGATCTTGAGAGAAGTCTGAGGAGACCAGAGTCTGGAGCTACAACTGTAGTCTGATATCCCAATACAAATGAGGACTTTAAATCATGCCAGGCCCAAGAAGCCTGAGTGCATTGCTCTGCCAGTGTTGTCTTTGAAACCCCCCTTGGCCCTAGCTGCGTTTCCAATGCCCACACAGGAGCTATGGAAGGTGGACACTGATGGTTAGTAAGAGGTAAGGAAAAGGGCACAGTTCCACCTCCTGCCCTGCTTCCAAAGAAAACAGAAGACTGTGACGGTTTATGTTTTGGGGATACTAATTTCTATGAAAACATATGCACGCATGCACACACACATCCAAACATGCACAAGGAAAAAATCTGAAGAAATTTTGTCCTTAACGCCAAGTTAAGTAGTACCGCTGTAGTGTACATGCTCATTTTCCCATTCTCTCTCCTTCTAGGTCAAATCCACCTCCACCATGCCGCTCTCAGGAACCCCGGCCCCTAACAAGAGGAGGAAGTCAAGCAAACTGATTATGGAGCTCACTGGAGGTAGGGTGTGTGTGCTTGTAGCTCCTTAACGGAGGACTTTTTGTTGTTGTTGTTGTTGTTTTGTTTTTTTGTTTTTTCGAGACAGGGTTTCTCTGTGTAGCCCTGGCTGTCCTGGAACTCATTCTGTAGACCAGGCTGGCCTCGAACTCAGAAATCCGCCTGCCTCTGCCTCCCAAGTGCTGGGATGAAAGGCGTGCGCCACCACCACCTGGCCTAATGCAGGACTTTTAAGAGCATCCCTGACACAAGAGTCCCAGAAATGATGTAAGACAGGATATAAGTTAGAGTGAAAAGAACAAGAGGAATTGCAGCTGTGGAGGGCATGGGAGGTGGGGAGATGGGAGAGGTGAGAAGGGCCAGGAGGAAGAGGCAGGAGGAACTCAGCATGCACTCTGTAGCCTCCCTCCCATCCTTCCCACTGAGTGCTCTGAGACAACACCCTGCTAAGATACTGGACATCTTAGCAGGACCCATGGTCAGTGAAGTCTGTGCAAGGACACAGGCTACTCCTCACCAAATGGTTAACTTCCTTATTTCTTTCTAAGTGCTAGGGAACTTGTGTAAGCATTTAAAATAGGAAACTGACAGCCATACTCCCTGGGGATGCACACGAGTTAGCAAGTGTGAAGTTCTCCTGATACCTTTGGAGTCAGAGTTCACTGAAGAAAAAAAAAAAAGAAAGGAAGAAGACAAGGATCTGTGTTTATTAGAGATGGGCAGTTACACAAGGGATTGGCCTATCCGCTTTCCAGGCTCAGGGTATAATTTCTCCATTGGCCACTGTCTGTGGTGTTCTCCATACTTATTCTCCTTCACACCATGCCCATGCCCCTTGGCCCTGTTACCTTTCTTTTTTTTTTTTCTTTTTCTTGGTTCTTTTCGTAGATCAAGAGTCTTCTCTGTGTGTATGGGTGTCTGCAATCTCGCTCGTAGACCAGGAGTGGGGCGGAGCTGCAGAAATCGCCTGCTCTGCTCCCAAGTGCGGGAAAAGGCGTGCGCAGCCAAGGCAGGCAGGCCCTTTACTGTTCTACTCAAGTATTCCACCATATGTAGTTACCTAGTTGTTCCTTTGTCTCACTACAACATCACAATCAGAAACAACAAAAAGAACACACACTCCATGGCTGATGGTATAGGTGGTGAAGATGGTGTGCAGTTTAATGTAGCACTAGGTGGGGGCGGTGCAGGGTCAAGGGCAGGGGCAGGGGCAGGGGCCAGGTAGAAGGACAGAGGGAAGGGGGAAGGGGAAGGGGGAAGGGGGACAGTGGGCAGGGGACAAGGGCAGGGTCAGGAAGATCTTTATGAGTTCAAGGCCAGATCAGTCTAATAGTGAATTCCAGGCCAGTCAGTGCTAGCTACATAGTGAGTACCTTGTCTCAAACACACACACACACACACACACACACACACACACACACACACGAACACACACACACATGCACACTGAAGAGATGGTGAGATGACTCAGTGATTAAGAGCACTTGCTGCTCTTTCAGAGGTCCGAGGTTCAGTTCCCAGTACCTACACGGTGGCTCACAACCATCAGCAACTCCAGTTCCAGGGGATCTGAGCCCTCTTCTCACCTCTGTGGGCACCAGGCATGAAGGTGGTGCACATACATACATGCAGGCAAAACACTCATACATATAAAACATAAATAGATCCTTGAAAAATCTTTTAAAAGACACACAAGACAAACAAAAACTTCTTGTAAATCAGACAGACCTGTTTGGCATCTGCCCCCTAAATGATCTCTTTTAGAACACACTCAGCTGTGGTGGTGCTTTCCTTCTCAGTCCAGAAAGCCCTCATTTCCTCTTTCTATTGTGTCTTCTCTACCTCCTGGGTAAGGTGGCCGGGAGAGCTCGGGCCTGAACCTGGGCAAGAAGATCAGTGTCCCAAGGGATGTGATGTTGGAGGAGCTGTCACTCCTTACCAACCGAGGCTCCAAGATGTTCAAGCTGCGGCAGATGCGGGTGGAGAAATTTATCTATGAGAACCACCCTGATGTTTTCTCTGACAGCTCAATGGTGAGTATGGACAGTACGGACGTCAAGCCCTCTCTTAAAGCCCAGTGTCTTTCCTGGCAGCTTCTCAGTAGCCCCCATATTCCTCACATACCACCAACCTCCTTAGCTCACTAAGCCCTACATATATTATGTTCCCAACAACTCTAGTGTGGGTTACAGTCCGTTTCTGAAGCTTGTAGTCCTCCTCCTAGAGCCAGTGCAGACCTGAGGACCACACCCTTAGGAAGAAAATTCCTTCCCAGAGTGGCTACGTGTTAAAATAGGGTCACCAGATAAAACAAGTCCTGTATTTTGACACTAAGATACACAATTAGTAACTTTCTACTAAAATGTGTTCTTTGTATTATTGGAGACTTGAAACGAGTTTTAAAACCTACAGAATCTTGAGGCTGACTGTATAGCTGAGAGGCAGAGCAAGTGCTGTTAGAATGCATGGGACCCTAGGTTTCATTGCAAGCAAAAGTCCAAGAGAGTACCCAGTTAAATTTGACCTCCGATTTATACAATGAGCTGGGTCTCTGAGGAGGCTGAGAGAAGGAGATTGCTTGTGATGTTGGAGAAAAGTTTTTACAATGATGTTGTTAAATATATGTTACCTGTAAATGATGAACATTTTGGATTTAAAAAACAACATAAGATTTGAATAATAAAAATTAGGTTTTTGTTGTTGTTGTTGTTTTTAGAATCTTACCATGTAAATCTGGATAGCCTGGAACTATGTAGACCAGGCTGGTCTCAAACTCACAGAGCTCTGCTTGCTTCTGTCTCCTGATTCCAAGGGTTAAAGATGTGCTTGCTATATTTTAAATTTATATACACAACTTTTTTTTTTTTTTGATTTTGGGTTTTGGTTTTTGGAGACAGGATTTCTCTGTGTAGCCCTGGCTTGTCCTGGAAATTGCTTTGTAGACCAGGCTGGCTTCAAACTCACAGAGATTCACCTGCCTCTTCCTTCTGAGTACTGGAATTAAAGGTGTGTGCCACCACCAATCAACTACAATACTTTTTTGTTTTTGTTTTTGAGACAGGGTTTCTCTGTGTAGCCCTGGCTGTCCTGGAACTCATTCTGTAGACCAGGCTGGCCTCGAACTCAGAAATCCGCCTGCCTCTGCCTCCCAAGTGCTGGGATTAAAGGCGTGCGCCACCACCACCCGGCCTACAAATACTTTCTTAATGTAAACACGCCCCATTAAATATTTAAGGCATATTTTTTACTAAAAATGTTATATGCCTGAACATTAAATTTGAGTGATTATAATTTTATTTGGTAAATCTCAGGATGTTAGGAGAGTTTACTGAGGTTTTATAGCCATCTTCCTTTTGAAAGATGCCAGACAGGGAGCTAAAATCTTCCTTCTTTAAGGTCACACATCTTCGGGTCAGGCTTCTCCAAGACGAGAAAAGTAAGGATTGGAGAGAGGCCAGGTACAGAATGTTACCACAGAGGAGAAGGAGGCCGGCTCCATTTCCTCTCTTCCTCCTCCACCTTCTCTGGGTGCTTGGGGAACAGTGGAAATAGATTGGAACATAGATATGGCCAAGCAGGAGTGTCTGTCACTAGCCCTTCTGCAGGATCATAGCAAAAGTGCTGAGTGGGTCATAGCTAACTTTAGGAGGCCAAAAGCCCTCCTCTGTGCTGGGTCTGGTTACACTGGGTGGAGCGTGGGGGACACAGGGTAAGGTGGCCAGGAGGCCTCCTCAAGGAGTTGGTGGGGTTATTTTTAGGCTTTGGAGCCCAAACCAGTGTTGCCCTTTTGGCCCTCCTCCCCCGCTTCACCTGCTACAGTTTCACTGTAAGCAAGTTCTGGCCTGATGGGCCATCAAGAGGAAGCCGGGAGCCTGAGCAGGAAAGAGAGGTCTCCCTGAAGGGTGAACTGAGAAGGGGAGGGACAGAGTTGGTTTTTTGGTTTTGTTTTTGATTTTTTTGTCTTTCTTTCAAATGAAAATTGGATTTTTCCTGGAAACTGACCCTTGCAGTTTCTTGTTGAAGAGACATCTTGGTTTGCTTCGCTTTGCCAAGATAGGATAGGGAGTGGAAAATGAGTTGTCTTATCTTGAGGTATAATCAGGGAATTATACCTCTCCTAGAAAGCAGTTCCCTCAGGCTGATAATCTTCCTATGCATTCATTAGCGGGATTTCCCAGAGCCTTGGGGTCCTCTGGCTGGCCCTTAGCTGTCACCCCCTTGTGTATATGCCTCTGTCTTTGTGTGTTTTCCACACCCATTGCTAATCTTCCTCTTGCTTTGTATTCTCTTTTCAGGATCACTTCCAAAAGTTTCTTCCCACAGTGGGGGACAGCTGGAGACAGCTGGTCAGGGCTCTCCTATGGCAAGGGCGGCAGCGGAGGCCAGGCTGGAGGCAGTGGCTCTGCTGGACAGTATGGCTCTGGCCACCATCAGCAGGGCTCTGGGTTCGGAACTGGAGGTGCAGGTGGTCCTGGGGGTCAGGGCGGAGGAGGAGCTCCTGGCACAGTAGGGGTTGGAGAGCCCGGATCAGGCAAGTATTCTTACCAGAAGTAATGCGTCTGATCCCCAGGGCAGACATGTTCCTAGGAATGAGGCCTAGCTGAGATATGGGAAGAGAGAGACACAGGTGTCTTGGACCCAGAAGGAATCTAGGATACAGCAATGTGTTTGCTCCACCCACAGCCTTATTGTTTAGGGTTTTTTTTTTCCTGGTTTCTCAAATTCAGTCACAAATCTCATCCCAAATGACCATTATGTTACAAACCATCAACAATTCCCAGGATATTATACCTCTGGCCCTAGACTCAGCAACTTCCCTAGTGGTAGGATATGGGATTAGCTTTCATTAGCTACTAATAATAGCTGCTATTATTTGATTTATGTTTCTTCTTCATGGCTGCCAGGTGACCAGGCAGGTGGAGATGGAAAACATATCACTGTGTTCAAGACTTATATTTCCCCATGGGATCGGGCCATGGGGGTTGACCCTCAGCAAAAAGTGGAACTTGGCATTGACCTACTGGCGTACGGGGCCAAAGCTGAACTCCCCAAATATAAGTCCTTCAACAGGTAGGAGAGTAGGAAAAGAACCAGATGTATTCCACTGTGTGATACCGTGCTTTACTTGGTATGTGGTTTTAGTTCAAATGTTTCAGAAGGGGGCTAAGTTGTGACAAGCTGGAATATGGGACCCTCGTGGAGGATCTCTCTCTTGCCTCCTGTAGCAGCGTGATGAAGGAAAGATTTGTTGGGAAGCAAGATCTCTATGTTAGTTCATTGATCAGCGGCTTGGCACTGATTTTTTTCAGCTTGGGTTTTTTGAAGGTAAAATGGGGATTCTACACTTTATGGTTGGAGGTTCTCCTGGCTCCTTCTCATTCAAGGTGACGATGCCATTACTACAGGATAATTCTTTTTTATATACTGCTTCAAGTTTCTATTGTTTTAGAATTGGGCATTGCAGACCATGGATAGGAGGTCTGTGTGACAGCAGGTTGAGGAAGGTCTACAGAAGTGCTTTTGCATTTGATGGTTAAGTCCTCCAGCCACTATCCGTTTGAGATGAGGGTAGAGTTGGAGTTCTAAATTACAATATACACTGTATTTAAGATGGTTTCATACTGTTGGCCCTATAGTATTTGAGGACAAAATGCTGGTGTATATCACACCTATCCATGAGACCATGTAGTCTACTAGACTCCTCTCATCACTAACTTTGAATAGACGAGCAAGCCAGGTAAGTGGGTGTTTAGGGAGAAGGAGAACCGGAAGCACAGAAGCAATTTCTATGATTTATAGACTCTTCTCCTTAAAATAGGGTGACAGCTCATTGGTAAGTACTTTCTCTTTTATTCTGATTCTTAACTATGTAACATGTCCCCCATTCCCCTCAGGACAGCAATGCCCTACGGTGGATATGAGAAGGCCTCCAAACGCATGACCTTCCAGATGCCCAAGTTTGACCTGGGCCTCTGCTGAGTGAACCCCTGGTCCTCTACAATCAGAACCTCTCCAACAGGCCTTCTTTCAACCGAACCCCTATTCCTTGGTTGAGCTCTGGGGAGCATGTAGACTACAATGTGGATATTGGTATCCCATTGGATGGAGAGACAGAGGAGCTGTGAAGTGTCTCCTCCTGTCATGTGCATCATTTCCCCTCTCTGGTTCCAATTTGAGATGGGATGCTGGACAGGATGCCCCAACTGTTACTTCAGTATTCTTGTGGCAATGGAGGGTAAAGGGTGGGAGCCATTGCTTTTCCACAATTCAAGTTCTCACTCCAAAGCATCCCTCCTCACCAGCTCAGAGCTCCCATCCTGCTGTTCCCTATGGAATCTACTCTTTTATGGAATTTTCTCTGCCACCGGTAACAGTCAATAAACTTCAAGGAAATGAACTCATTCTTCCTCTGGTGTTTGAAGGCAGATGAGAACTGAGGCTGATTATGCACAAAGGCTAATTAAAGCAAAATACTAAACACTCTTCGTTCAGACTTTAGGATCGTATATGAGCTTTGGTTGCTTACACACACACCTGCATTGACACCCACAAAAACGCACTCATCAGCTATAAACAAAGAATATTGCCGGGGGTGGTGGTGCGCACGCCTTTAGTCCCAGCACTTGGGAGGCAGACTCAGGTGGATTTCTGAGTTCGAGGCCAGCCTGGTCTACAGAGTGAGTTCCAGGACAGCCAGGGCTACACAGAGAAACCCTGTCTCGAAAAAACCAAAAAAAAAAATTGAAAAAAAAATTTAAAAAAAAAAAAAGAATATTATTCGGTATTGCATGAGATAAAGTCTTGTGTGTAAACCCACATGTTGGCCCATACACACACACACACACACACCACACACACACACACACACACACGTATATATATGTGTATATATATAGCTAAGAAGCTACTGTGCACTGATATGGAAATAAATGTTGATAACACTTAATATCAGTGTTATCTTTGTGTAACCAGTTTAAAGCTGGAAAACATCAGGAAAGGAAAAATGGGTGTTAAGAAAGTGAAGGTTGCTTTGATTTTCACAAAGCAAGATCATGCTTAAAGTTACTGGAGAAGCTGAAGAGATGGCTAGCAGGTTTTTTTTTTTTTTTTTTTTTTTGTTTTTTGTTTTTTGTTTTTTTGAGACAGGGTTTCTCTGTGTAGACCTGGCTGTCCTGGAACTCACTCTGTAGACCAGGCTGGCCTCAAACTCAGTAATCTGCCTGCCTCTGCCTCCCAAGAGCTGGGATTAAAGGCATGTGCCACCATCGCCCGGCGGCCTGAGCAGTTTAAGTAGTAACTGATGTTCAAAAAGACCAGAGTCTGGATGCCAGCAGCCATAATGAGCTGCTTACAACCATTTGTAATCCCAGTTCCAGGGTATATGTTACCATCTTCTGGCTTCCTAGCGCATCAGGCACGTGTGTAGTGCACATACATGCATGTAGACAAAACACTCACATACATAAAATAAAAATAAGTTTAAAGTTACCAGAAACCAGAGTAAACCATAAAAGCTTATATGGGGCTGGAGAAATGGCTCAGAAGGTAAAACACTTGTTGCTCTTGCAGAAGACTGGAGTTTAGTTAGTTCTAAGGACCCACATTGTGGTTCACAATGGTTCATGATGGGTATTTGGGAAGAGCAGGAGGATCATGGGAAGTTTGAGGCCAGCCTAGGTACAGAATGACACCCACAAAAACACATTCATCAGCTAAAACCAAACAATATTATTCGATATTACATGAGATAAAGTCTTGTGTTTGAGGCCAGCCAGAGAGGGCTACACAGCAAGCCTCTGTCTCAAACAATAACAACAAAAACCAAAGAAACAAAAATGAAATTCAGATGGATATGGTGGCTCAGGCCTATAAAACCACAGTATTCAGTGCTGAGGCAGAAGGATCATCTTGAGTTCAAAACTTAGATGAACCACAAGAGAATTTCAGGATTGGGGCTTGGGAGGCTGAAAAAAAAAGGGGGGGAGGGGGGAATAAATGCAAATTTGGGCTGAGGACCTGTTTCATTACTTCCTTTGTTTTTTTTTTTTTGTTTGTTTGTTTTTTCAAGACAGGGTTTCTCTGTGTAGCCCTGGCTGTCCTGGAACTCACTCTGTAGACCAGGCTGGCCTCGAACTCAGAAATCCGCCTGCCTCTGCCTCCCAAGTGTTGGGATTAAAGGCGTGAGCCACCACCGCCCGGCAGTTTCATTACTTCCTTCAGGTGATCTCTATGTGCTGGAAAATCCTGATAAATGTTACCTCAGGCTAGGAGGTTGTGTTACATTCCTTTAACCCCACACTTGGGATGCAGAGACAGGCAGATCAATTCCAAGACAGCCTTGGCTACATAGAAAAATCCTGTCTAAAACACACACACACACACACACACACACACACACACACACGCACACACCAACAACAACACAGCAGCAGCAGCAGCAACAACAACGAAAACCAGATAGAAACCAACCAACCAATCAACAACATACCTCAGAACTGGCCCCTCAGGAAAACAAAAATGGAGTGTTTAGCCACCAAATCTTGCCCTCACTGTTTGCCGATGTTGGTGCTCCTATATAAAGAGAGCTAATAGAATATACTTGTACTCCAGAAATTTTAAATTAAAAATTTCAGAAAAAAAATTTTTTTTTTTTTTAATTTCAAAACAAGGTTTCTCTGTGCAGCCCTGGCTGTCTTGGAACTTGCTTTGTAGACCAGGCTGGCCTTGAACTCACAGTGATCCTTCTCCCTCTGCCTCTGGAGTGCTGGGATCAAACGCATGTGCTACTATGTCCAGCAGAAATATGTATTTTAAAAGATTTATTTTGCTTTCCGTGTATTTCTGTGTTTGTATGTGCACCGTGTTTACGCAGTGCCTGAGGTCAGAGGAAGGGTCAGATCCCCTGAACTGGATTTACAAATGGCTGTTAGAGAGAACTGAACTCAGATCCTCTGCAAGGGCAACACGTGTTTTTAACTGCTCACCCATCCCCAACACAAGTCTAAAGGCTTGAACTGCACACTGTCGTAGTGATATGCTGGAAAGTATGCTGACTATACTGTTTCCTCTGTGTAGCATGCCCAGGCTATAAAAGCTAACCTCTCAGTAGAAATCATTTCAGCTATCATATTTGAAATATAGCAGTGCTGTGTTCTTAGTCTAAATATTTGGCATATTGCTATAATTATGGCATTTTATCAATTCTTGCTAATTTCTATAAAAATAAAGTTAAACTTAATTTATTTTGTGGTACTGAGGATCAGACTTAGGGTCTCATGAATGTTAAGTGCTCTACCATAAGCTATACCACCAGCTCTATAAATGAAAAGTCTATCATCCATATGCAAACATAAAAAATGTAGTACGTTCAGGGTTTGGTACTGTCTTCAGCTTTAGGTACACGTGTAGGTTCAGATCATATTCCCTACAGATGAAGAAAATAGAATCCTATGTTCAGATAGTCTGAAATGGGAAGTGCTCTGAGCTTGTCCCAAGGATAACATGCTGAGGTAATACAGCTGAGGTATATAAGATAGGTTTGGAAAGAGTTCTTAGTTTCCACCAGATTCTCAGGCTTGAAGGTTGTAGGATCTCTCTGTAGAGGTTGAGAACTGTAGTCTTTTTGCTGTTTTCTTGTGACAAGATTGTGTGTATCCTGGCTGGCCTTGAACTTCTGACCCTCTCCCTTCTATCTCTCAAGTGCTGATTATAGGGACGTCTGCATCACTATGCTCTATTCATGCAGTGGTGGGGATGAAACCCAGGCCTTGTGCCTGTTAGGCAAGTGCTCTAACCCACTGAGCTACATTTCTACACTTGCATATTGTTTTCGATGCAGGGCTCACACATTCCAGGCGACATCCTCTGCCACACAGCTGCCACACAGCTGCAGGTTTCAGGCCTGTCTATATTCTTCACTTATTAGTTCTTTGAAAATTTTGTACAATTATATTCACCCTCCTTATCCAAAACTTCCAAGATCTATCCTCTTCTCTACCCACCTAACTTGTGTCTTTTTAATTTTTTTTCTCCATCAAGGTCAAGTTATGCTGTATATAATATTGAATGTGTGGCTTTCCACTGAGAAAACTGACTTCCCCTCTCCCAGAAGCTGACAATGACACTAGCTCCTTGGTTAGGGATGGGACTTTCTGTCAAACTTCCCTCTCCATGCTGGGATGTGGTCTAGCTTGGGCTAATACAGGCTTTCTGCATGCTGTCCCAACTACAATATGTTCATTTTGTGCTGCAGCCTTGCTGTGTCCAGAAGACAGCGTTACCTTGTAGACATCCCCTGTCTCTGGCTTACACTTTTTATGCCTCCTTTTCTGAAATGAAGTGTGTTCCTTTTAAAAAAATATTTTAAAATTATGTGTATGTGTCTATGCTGTTGTGACCTCATGAGTGCAGGTGCCCTTAGAGGCCAGAAACAGTGTTGGCTCCCCTGGAACTGTAGTTACGAAGGGTTGTGAGCTGCCTGATTGGGTGCTGGGATTCAAAATCAGGTCCTCTGAAAGAGTAGTATAAATCCTTAACTACTTAGTCTCTGCTCCAACCCTCATCTGTATTCTTGAACAAATGTTTAATTTTATTCCTACTGTTTGTTATAGGTCCTATATTAGGCCAAGGAGGTACAAATAACCCCGTGTGATAAAAGCACTTTCATAGTCAATCATGAAATAATTACTAAATTTGCCCCTTAAAATGGGTACAGGGTGCCCAGCATCTGTTGTTAATATCACTGAAAACCTAGAAAACTGAGTATTTTTCAAGATCAGATTTTCTGGAACTTAAAAAATTATGAGACAAAAAAATTTATGAGACAAATTTTAAAAATTTACAGAGCCAGAGTGATTATTTCTTTTGTAGATAAGTCTACTTAGAGAAAAAACTGTGATGAGAAGCATCTATGGTGGACAAATGCAGGTTCTCAGGTTTTACCACCACTAAACAATCACTTTTAATGTGGCTTCTACAGACACAATAGAGCATGCCTGTTGTCCAGGCATCCTGGAGGAAGAGGTAGGAAGATAGAAAATCTCAGTCCAGTCTGAGTATAACACAGAGTAAAAGGCCATCCTGAGCTACCCAGTGAGATCCTGTCTCAAAAACCTAAGGCTAGCTGGACATGGTGGCACACATCTTTAACCTCCACACTGAGGAGGCAGAGGCAGGTGGATTTTTATGAGTTCTAGGTTAGCCTGATCTATACAATTCCAGGCTGGCCAGGATTACACATTGAGACCATGTTCCAAAGCAAAACCACAAACAAGCAAAAACCTAAAGGCTGGTGAGATTGTTTAGTGGATACAGGTGTTTGTCTCTAAGCCTGGTGACTTGAGTTCCATCCTAGGGACCCACACTGTCCTAGGGAACAGTTAATGTCTGAGTATGTTATAGATCACTGGTTCTACAGCCTTCCTTCACTAATGCTGTGTACCCTTTAATACTGTCCCCCATGTTGTGTGACCCTCCAAACCATAAAAGTACTTTGTTGCTACTTCATAACTGTAATTTTGCTACTGTTATAAATTGTAATGTAGACATCTGATATGCAGGATATTTGACATGCAAACCCTGAAAAAGTCATTTGATGCCCCAAGAGGTCATGACCCACAGGTTGAGAGCCTCTCTTAATAGCCTGGTGGCAAGCTTGACTAGGGAATTTGAGTTCCATTCTCTAGTAGCTTGAGAAAAGTGTTCTCTTCTTCAATGTCTTCTGTCTGCCATCATATTTTTTCTTTGGAAGGGTCTGTGTAGCTCTGGATGGACTGCAACTCTGTGTAGAATGGGCTAGCCTAGACCTTGTGGTGATTGTCCGGACTTTGCCACCACACCCAGCCCACTATTTTTATTTTTACTGCAGTGTTGGGGATTGAATTTAAGGCTTCACAGCTGCATTGTTCTGTTTTAAAAAACTCAGGAGAAGCCAGATGTGGTGACACATGCCTTTAGTCCTAGCACTTGAGAGGTAGGTGGACCTATGAGCTCAAGGCCAGCTTGATCTACAGAGGGAGTTCCCTGACAGCCAGAGCTACACAGTGAGACATTGTCTGAAAAACAAAGGAACTCAAGAGAGTTCTTTCCGATAAGAATTTGTGATTCTCGTGGGTTCTAGTACTCACTGGTTTTTGTACTGTACAAGGCTAGCTTTTGTTGTTTTTTTGCCAAGTCTCTGCAGCCATTGAGTTAGCAATTTCAAAGGTCCCTCTTTTATAAATCACACACCCAGAATATTATTTCTCTGGTAGAGTGCTCATTCAATACTATAGAGACAAAGCCTATGCTGTACAAGGTTGGACTTACTAGTGAGCTGCATGTGATTACTGAGGTTATTAAACATTTCTGGTTGAGACTGAAATGAGGAAGAAATACAAAATAAGTATTTAAAAACTCTTATTTACTCTTATTTTTTATGTCATATGGATGTTTGCCTGCATGTCTGTGCACCTCATGCATGCAGTGTCCACAGAAGCTAGAATGTATTAGATCCTCTGGAACTGGAGTTGTTAGTTGAACCCTGGTCCTGTCTAAGAGCTACACTCTCCACAAATACTCTTAACCGCTGAGATCTCTCTTCAGCCTCTAAACACTGGTTTCTGAAAAAGTAAGGGGAAAAAAACCAATCTTGGATGAGTGTGGTATTGGAAGACTTTAATTCTAGCACTTGGGAGGCAGAGGCAGGCCATCTCTGAGTTCCAGGCTAGTCAGGGTGGACAGACCGAGACCTTGTCTTAAAAAAGAAACAGATTAATACTGATGACAAATGATTTTTTTAAAAATTAATTAATTTTCAGAGACATGTAGCTCTGGTTGCCCTGGAATTCACTATGTAGACCAGAGTGGCCTGAGACTTGGAAGAGATCTACTTTTTACTTCTCTGTTTACTGAGTCCTGGGACTAAAGGCATGAGCCACCACATCTGGCCTGATTAGAAATGGAAGTGATTAAAAATATTAGTGAAATTTATTTTGTTAATAAATGTAGCAAGTGGAAAATTTAAGTTGTACACTGTAGTTAGTCATGTTTTTACTTGCCAGAACTAAAAGCACAAACTACTCAAGGGTTTCTAGAGGTAAAAATTCTTTCCAATTTTTATTGTCCTCTTCATTCCCTATGTTTCATTCTTCGTTGTTGACTAATGTCTCGAAAATCCTTCTGCTTCATAGGCTTGCTTTATTAGCATGAGAGCAGAGACAGAGATTCCGAGGATGTAAGCACAGGCACGCAATCAACAAGTGCAATCGTACTCCTGTGAGATTTCCGTCTGCATCCCTCGGCTAAACACCTAAGGGTGTTGTTTTTTTTTTTTCTTCCCCTTCTTTCTTTCTTTCATTCTTGTGTGTGGGCCTGTGATTTACTTCCTATTTTGGTCTCGAAAATTGATAGGGCGGAGCATCTGGGATATAAACTTTTCCCGAGGAAGCCAAGTAAATTTGGCAGAGAGTAGAAAAAGAACGGATGAAAAATTCTAGAAGGTAACCTGGAGGTGAGGGGGTCAATATCGGGCCTACCCACTCCATCACTAACAATTCCACAAGAAGGGAAAATGTCAGGGAAACGGAACCTACAGCAAACAGTTCTCAGTCTGAAGAGGAAGGAGCGCACATGAACAAGTTTATTTCGCCAGAGGGTCTGCCATAATAACTGTCCCCGGTGGGAACAGACCACCGGCAAGCCGGCATTCTTCGACTCAGTCAGAGCAATTGGTCCTGGCCGGTGTTCCACCTCCAAATCTTCCCCGGCTCACCCTGAGCCGCCCCGCCGCCGCCATCTTACACAGACTATCGCGAGACATCCTCAGCCGTCAGTCGCCAGACTCATTTTCCAGCAAGTGTCTTTTCCAAGGTTCTCGTCGACGCCGAGGGAAGTATCGCGAGAGTTGGTTGCCTTGGCTCCCTGTAGCTATAGCAGCCGCGGCGGTTAAGGATGCGACGGCGGGAGCGGTGAGTGCGACACTCTCAGGGGGGCGGGGCCGGCGGAAACGGGGTGCAGGGGGGAGCGCAGGGGGAGGGGGTGCGGAAGGTCGGGTGTCGGGGGACCTGCACCCCGGGGTGACGTGTTAGGAGGGACTTAGGTTCTGCGCACAGTGGGACCAGGCGTCTTTCTGAGCTGGGGCAGCAGGGGAGGGTTGGCGCTGCTCGGAGGTCCGGGGACCGGGGGCCAGGGAGACCCGGGTAGAATTGGGCTCAAGGGGGCAGGTGTGGGAGCGGAGAGGGATGCGAGTGCTGGAGGCTGGGAGGTTAAGGAGACTCAGAACCGGATAAAAGGAGCCAAATTGCATCCGAAAGAAGTGGGAAGAAAATGGGGGTAATGTGCACAAGAGGGTATGTTGAATGGGAGTAAAGAGTTGGGCCCACTTTGATTTTTCCACTGTTGTGGGGAGGATAGGAGTGCGGAAAAGAGAGAGGGTCAGATTTTTGCAAGCACCCATTCCCTCCCCGCTCCACCTAAGGCTGAGCTGGGCCATTCGCCAGCACCTGACTCCTAAATGGTGTGGCGGGAATGGTGGCGTCCCGGAACCTTCCAGCTTTCCGTTCCCTTTGCCAAAGAGATAATCGAACGAACCAACACTCTGGACTTGTGGAAGGAGAAGTCTTGGTAAACTAGTATTAGTTGGAGAGGATCTTTTAGCGTAGAGACTGTGAGTAGGATAGTGATTGATTGCTGCTCTAAAATAAAGCGTGGGGTGGGGGCGGAAGAGAGACATTCTTGAGGAAAAAAAAAAACCCTACAAACCATGAGGTGTGCTTCCTCTGGAGCATTTGTGAGCTGAAGGAAGGGGGTGTGTGTTCACAACACGTTTTTTCCTCAGATTCATTCAAATGTAGAATTCCTTTACGATGTGCTCTTGAAATAATATATGCAGTGTAAAATCAGTAGAGACGATATGGCAAAAGAATATACAGTAAGACACTCAAACCTTTCACAAATAGAACTTAAAACTAAGAAAGTGTTTCTGTTGTAACAGGAGGTTGAACACACAATCTAGGGGAAGTTTTAGTACCTTGCATAGAAACCATACTGTTTCCACAGAATGCCCATTCATATTATCTTTGAAGAAATAGGTGAGGTTTTATTTTAGAGACAATAATTTTTTTTTTTGTTTGTTTGTTTGTTTTTTGTTTTCGAGACAGGGTTTCTCTGTGTAGCCCTGGCTGTCCTGGAACTCACTCTGTAGACCAGGCTGGCCTCAACTCAGAAGTCCGCCTGTCTCTGCCTCCCAAGTGCTGGGATTAAAGGCGAAATAAAAGCAATCTTAAGAAATTAAAATTACTGAGGGAAAAAAAAATTTACTCTCTGAATCTCAAGAGCTGTTTTCTGGAGTTGAGTTTGGGCTTTTTGGCTGGTTAATTCATTTCTAGTGGAAATCACGGCTTCATGTTAAGGGTAAAGATAATTTAGCCATTTTAATCTGCAGAAACAAGCTTTCCAAAATTTTTTCTATTTTGTAGGTATACAAAGGGTAACTTCTTTTGATTATGTAACCAGATTTTGCCATATTGAGATTCTAAACTCATTAATTAGAATAATAGCGTTTAAATCCTTGAGCTATCGTAAATATAGTCATGGAACCAACTTATTTGATGTATATTAGAGGAAAACATAGTTTGTGGAGTTTGTAACTGAACTTTTCTGGGACAAGGTAAAGCTTTATGTGATAGTTGAAGAAAAATTTTCTGTGAGAGTTCAACAACTCATGGAACCCCTGTTTGTGTAGAGTATTATGTAAGGTGTTGAAGGGAAAATGTTATGCCATATATCTATTCAACAAATATTTATTAGGACCTATTTTGTGTGGAAGATCTCAGGAGCTATAAGGGTCTCTGCTTTTAATTGCTTAGAACCCACGTGGAGAACAATAATGAAACATAATGGTGATGTAATGAGCGCACTATACTAACTGTAGAAATCGGTTCTGTCCTTGTATTTACATAGTTGACAAGACTTAAAAAAATTTTTAAAAACTGCCAAATTGTGGTGGCACATGCCTTTAATTCCAACACTGGGGGTTGGGGGATATGTATGTGTGTGTGTAGATAAAACATTAAGCAATTTTTTTTATTTTTTAGGTTTTTTCGAGACAGGGTTTCTCTATGTAGCCCTGGCTGTCCTGGAACTCATTCTGTAGACCAGGCTGGCTTCGAACTCAGAAATTCGCCTGCCTATGCCTCCCAAGTGCTGGATTAAAGGCGTGCGCCACCAACGCCAGGCAAGCAAATTCTAAACTATGCTACATGAATAAATATTCATGAATATTTGTCAGGAGAAGAAAAGATTATAATGGAAATTGAAGAAGCTTTTTTTTAGCTTGCTCCCCTACCCCTTACCCCTTGAAATGGGATTGGTAGCCTGAATCTTCCTGCCCAACTTTCTGAGTCACTGAGATTACAGATATGTGTAGGTATCAGTTTATAATCTAGTGGTCCTTTAAATTTTTTCATTTTAAAAATAATGGTTATTGACTATTCTGCAGGAGACAGACGGCCAGGCAGTAATTGTGCTATACAACCTGTAGCTTAGTCTTTTAAAGTAAACATCACAAACTTTTTTTTTTTCTCTTTGTTCTGAGACAGGATCACAAAATACAAATATCACAATTTTTGTTTTTCTTGAGTCAGTATTTCATGTAGCCCAAGCTGGCCTGGAACTCCATGTAGCTAAAGATAGTTTTGAACTCCTGATCTTCCTGTCTTCAATCAAACTCTGGGATTATAGGCTTGCACTACCTCAGCAGGCAACTCACAACATTCTTAAGTTCTTAATAGTTCTTAATAATTCTTAATACTTATTCATAATATCCAATATTCATTAAGATCATGTTCCGTGCATGCCCTCTCATCTGGAACACAACAGCTGATACCTTCCGGCTTTTTTTTTTTTTTCCCTCATGCAAGCAATCACCTAGGGCCTTGCATAAGCATCTGCCAGTATGACCTTGGATACCTGATTTTAAACATAAGGATCAGGCTGGAGAGAGATAGCTCTCTGCAGTGAAGACCATGGTACTGCACTTGTAGAGGACCTAAGTTTGCTTCTTAGCAGCACCGTCTTGTGGATAACAACCACTTTAACTCCAGTTCCTGGCAATCAGCTCCCAGCAAGCTTCTGCAGTCGCTCCTATACATGGCATACACTCAGCTCACATATAAATAGAGAAAATAAAAATAAATCTTAAAAATAAGAATAAAGAAGTTTTAAAAAAAACCTCACAAAACAAAAGAAAGCTGGATTAGTGGTGCGGCCTTGAATTCCTACAGTTTGGTAGGCAGAGGCCAGCTGGAGGCCAATCTCCATAGTGTATTTCAGGCAGTCAAGACTACATAGGGAGACCCCAAGTCAAAAAATTAAATGGAGGGCTGGAGAGGTGGCTCAGCAGTTAAGAGCACTGACTGCTCCTCCAGAGGTCTTGAGTTCAGTTCCCAGCAACCACATGGTGGCTCACAACCATCGATAATGGGATCTGATGCCCTTTCTGGTGTGAGTGAAGAGAGCAACAGTGTACTCATATAAAATACATAAATAAATCTTAAAAAAATTTAAAGGGCAGCAAAATATAAGGAGGTGTCAAAATGAAGTTGTTAAAGATCATAGAGCTGATAATGCCAAATTAGGAATTAGTTGGAAGTGATATGATTCTTATTTTTTTAAAATAAAAATAGCATAGTGGTACATGCCTATAGTCCTGGTTACTCTGGGAGGTTGGGACAAGGGATCATTTTAGCCTAGAAGTTCCATACCACCTTGTGTATAACCTGGGAGACCCATCTCAAAGGAAAGAAGAAAACCTAGAGTCAGGTGAGCAAGATGGCTCAGTGAATAAGGGCACTTGCAGCTAAGCATGAAGAGCTGAGCTTGAATCTCAGGATCTATACTGTGTTGGGAGATTCCACAAAGTTTTCTCTGACCTTCACGTATATATGTGGCATAGACATAGTTTTATCCTCCCCCAACTCTTGTGCATGTAAACAAACACAAAATGTTTAAAAAAGAGAGTGGGACACATACACATAAAACCTAGACTTTGGTGATCTCAGTGGTATCATGCTAGACTGAGAAAAGTCCAGGCTTCAAGTCGCAGCCCTGTAAGATACATTAAAAAAAAAGTCTTTGTCCAGACTCACTTTGTAGACCAGGTTGCTCTACAAAGAATTCAAAGACTGCTTCTGCCTTTCCAGTGCTGGGATTAAAGGCAAGTGCAATCACACCTGGCTAAAGAAAGATTCTTTAACTGGATGTGGTGCTGCATACCTTTAATTTGAGAGACAGAGGCAGGTGGATCTCTGTGAGTTGAGACCAGCCTGATCTATATAGTGAGTTCCAGGACAGCCAAGGCTGTAGAGTGACCCTGTCTTGAAAGGAAGGAAGGAAGGAAAGAAAAAAGAGCAGTCTTGAAGCAGACTTGATATTGAGGTGGAGAGAGATTAAAATTGAAATTGTCTAGGAGATCAAAATTTAGGGGCTGGTGGGAGAGCATACATTTGTGGAACGAGTATCTCTTCCTAGGTTTCCTCCCTCATATTTTATACTACACAAGAGAAACTAATTTGAATGTTAGCATGATGTTAAATTTGAGGGTTTATATTGTTATACAGGGACTTGATTAATTATAATATTCATGCTGCGTATAATTGTATAGGGAACTATGCTTGGGAAAATAGTTGTAACAAGAAATAATTAACATTTGCAAGCTCTCAGAAAATGATTGTTTTAGTAGTGGAAATGGTTAATTTATATTCATATATGAAGCAAATGATAACTTTTTAAAAATTTAATTTTGTATGTATGAGTGTTTGCCTGCAACTATGTGTATATACTACATGTGTGCCTGGTGCCTGTGGAAACAAAGGGGGTATCAGATTCCATGAAACTAGAATTATGGATGCTTGTGAACACATTTAGGTCCTGGAAAGTAAACCTGGGTCCTCTGTAAGAGCACAAGTATTTTTAAATGCTGAGCCATCTTTTAGTCCCAGATGTTACTTTTTACTTTGGTACTCTTTGGTTTTTGTGTTTGTTTGTTTGTTTTTGAGACAGGGTTTCTCTGTGTAGCCCGGGCTGTCCTGAACTCACTCTGTAGACCAGGCTGCCTCGAACTCAGAAATCCACCTGCCTCTGCCTCCCAAGTGCTGGAACTAAAGGTGTGCACCACCACTGCCCGCTTAATTTGGTACTTTTAAGTAATATTTTAGTGTTTGAGATAGACTTACTTAGCTTAGGCTGCCCTTTGTAGCAGAGGATACCATGAACTCTTGATCTTCCTGCTTCCATGTTTCAAGTGTTAGGATTACAAGTATGTTTCACGCTGCTGGCAAAAATTAAAATTTATTTTTATCTTTGAAAGCTTTTGTTTGCTTTCATTTTTTGAGACAGGGTTTCCTTATGTAGCCTTCGCTGTCCTGGAACTCTCTCTGTAGACCAGGCTGCCCTTGAACTCACAGAGATCCACCTGCCTTTGCCTCTTGAGTGCCAAAGGCATGTGCTACCACTGCTGGGCTTATTTAGTCAACTTTAAAAATTAAAACTGTATTTTTATTGTGTGAGTATGTGCATGTATGTGTGTGTGAGAGTGTAGGCTCATATGTAGAAGTCATAGGACTACTGGGAGTTGAGACTCTCCTGTAACCTTGTGGATCTGGGATTAAAGCAAGGTAATCTAATCCTACAGGAAAGGGCCTCTACCCTCTGAGCTTTCCCATTGGCCCTGTTTTGTTTTGTCTTGTTTTGCTACCCTGAACTTAAAAAGTAGCTGAGGCTGGCTTTGTACCCAATCCTCTTGCTTCTGTCTCTCAGTGCTGGGATTACAGGGAGTCACCATACTTGCCTCTAGGGAATGTTATTAGATTAGACTCTAAGATAGTTAACTAAATATTTTTATATGGCAGTGTTTCCTTCTAGGTATACTTTCACCAAAAAAAAAAAAAAAAAAAAAAAAAAATAAAATATATATATATATATATATATATATATATATATATACACACACATACACACACACACACACACACACACATATACACACATATATACACACACGCACACACACACAGAAAGATAGACTCATACATACACTCACACAAATCTGTTTTCATGGTTTTTACATTATTTTTGTTAATGTATATGGGGTTTCCTGTAGAGATCAGAGAACAACTTGTGGAATTGGTTCTTTTCCTTTTGCCATGTGGATTCTGGGGTTTAAATTCAGGTGATACACTTTAGTGGTAAGTGCCTTTACCTGTTGAGCCATCTTACTTGAAATTTTTGGTTCAAACCAAATCAGGGTAGCCTGTGTATCTAAGATCCTTCCTCAAAACAAAACAAAACAGGGCCATTGGAATAGCTCAGAGGGTAGAGGCCATTTCCTGCAGGACTAGATTACTTTGCTTTAATCCCAGATCCCACAAGGTTACAGGAGAGTCTCAAATTTTTGGTTTTACATACATATTCATACATATATACATACACACACATATGTAATTTTTAAGGATTTATTTTACATGTATGAATGTTTTATCTACAGGTAAATATATAACCACATATGTCCTTGGTGAGGTTAGAAGAAGGTGTTGGATCTTCTGGAACTAGAGTTACTTATGGTTGTGAGGCACCAAGAGAGTACTGGGAATAGAACTTGTTTCTTTTCGAGAGTAACAAGTGCTCTAAACTTCTAAGCCATCTCTCCAGCCCCTAATTTCAATTATGTGTATGTGTCTGTGTATAAAAGATTTATTTATTTAATTAATGTATATGAGTATTCTGTCGATTAATTTATTTTATAACATATGAGTACACTGTCACTTTCTTCAGACACACCAGAAAAGGGCATTGGATCCCATCACAGTTGGCTGTGTGGTTCAAGCTACCATGTGGTTGCTGGGAATTGAACTCAGGACCTCTGGAAGAGCAGTCAGTGTTTCTTAACCCTGAGGTATCGCTCTAGTTTCTAATATATATTTTTAAAGTACATTTAATTTGTGAATGTTTGTGCGTGGGTGTTGCATGCCATGGTGTTTTGGAGAAATCAAAGGATAACTTGCTGGACTCAGTTCTTTCTATCATGTGAGTTCTGGCATTGAACTCAGGTCCTTAGATTTGGCTGCAAGTGCATTTACACTCTGAGCTATCTAGTTGGCCATAAATTAAAGTTTTATGTATCTGTAAATAGCTTTTGTTTGTTTTTTTTGAGACAGAGTTTCTCTGTATAACAGCCCTAGCTGACCTGTAATTTGCTTTGTAGTCTAGGCTGACCTTGAACTCACAGAGATCCACCTGCCTTTTCCTCTTGAGTGCTGGGATTAAAGATATGTGCCACCATGCCTCCTAACCCCATCCCCTTTTTAATTATTTTAATTCACTGAGTCTGACTGGGGCCCTGTCCACATACTCATGGGTGTGGGTCTATCCAGTGAAGTGCAGTTTACCTAACAGGGGTCACACCCTTAAAGAAAACTGATGTCCTTTGTGCAGAAGCCATCAACAGTCAATAGTTTCTAAATTAGTAGTGGGACACTGTGAGTCTCTACTTCTTCCAAGCTGGAATGTCAACTGGCTTGGTCTTATGCTGGTCTTGTGTAGGCAACCACAGCTGCCTCAAGTTCATGAATGCAGTGGTGCTGTCCCATCCAGAAGACAGCTTTCTCTGTGATCTTCGCAGTCTCGGCTCTTTAGAGTCTCAGTGAGCCTGAGCCTTGTGGGGTGGGAGTAAGGTAGATCTCCATTTGTGGCTGAGCACTGCAGATACTTATTCTCTACTTTTTCCATAATTTTATGGAAAGAGGGATAAATGCTCTCAGGTAAGTTTAGGAAACCAGTATTGTCAGGAGACATGGATAAAAGACAAAATGCAAACTTAGTACTGACTTCCCTTATATTGTATTTGTACATTCTTTATAGCATAAATGCATTCAGATCATTTATCTAAGTGCTTTTATATTTGTGTGTGTGTGTCTGTATTACTGGGTTATTTTCTTTTTAAGTGGGGGTTACAGATTTAGCTGGGCAAGGTGGTGTATACCTTTAATCCTAAGACTTGGGAGGAGAGGCAGGTAGATCTCTGAGTTTGAAGTAAATCTGTTCTATGAAGTGAGTTCCAGGACAGCTAAGGTTACATAGAAAAAACCGTGTCTTGGGGAGGTAGGGAGGGAGAGAGAGGTGGGGGGATATAGATTGACGGTAAGTCAATGGTGTGTCCTCTTGAGTTGAGTCTTGAAGCAGTTCCCCCATCTGTATTGATTTTTGGTAATAGCATATGGATAAAATAAGATTGTTTTCCTCTAGCACTTCTTTATCTAAGTAGGCATCCATTTAGTCAAGGCCAGCCTGGACTCCAAAGCAAGTCCCAGGACTGCCAGGGCTGTTACACAGAAAAAACTCTGTCTGGAAAACACTCAACACGTTTTTGTAAGTTATTTTTGAGACATTGAGACATATTTCCGAGAAAAGTTTTGAACAAAAGAACAAGCAGACACACAAATCCTTGAGAACTGTAAGAGAAACTGTCCAGGAGATAGAGATGTTTGGCACAGTTCAGTGATACGTGGAGTGATCTGAAAGTGATCTTCTCCTCTCACCCTACTTAGGACAGCTTGTATGTTCTTCTTTTTATTGAGACAGTCTTTTTGTTGTTTTGGAAGTCTGAATTTGCTTCTGCTCCTCCAGGGAGAATAAAAGTGCTAATTTTACACCATTTATTATTAACAGGAACAAACTGAAAACAACTAACCCTGCCTGGTAGATAAAGATGATTTTATTTTAAAATTCAGTTTCTTCAAATTGAAGTTGGACAGTTTTCTTTTTCCTGTCTCCTTCTCTTTCTCTGTCTCTGTCTGTCTCTTTCTTGAGATAAGGTCTTTCTACATAGCCTTGACTGTCTTGGAACCCACTATGTAGACCAGGCTGCTCTCATAGATTCACCTGTCTCTGCCTCCCAATTGCTGGGTTAAAGATGTGCACCACTATGTCCAGCACAAAAAGTATTCTTATGGGTGTGAGATGGGTGTTAGGCCTTGTCCAGCCTTCCTTTTTTCCCTTCTTTCCTATAATTATGCACTTTTGGGGTTTCCCTCCCTCCTGTTCCTCCTTCCCTTCTTCTTTCCCTCCTCCCCCTCTTTCCTTCCTTTATTTATTTGAGACGGGGTTTCTCCATGTAGCCCTGGCTGTCATGGAACTTACTCTGTAGATCAGGCTGGCCTCGAACTCACAGAGATCCACTTGCCTCTGCCTCCTGAGTGCTGGGAATCAAAGGAGTGCATCACTGCCCAGCTTTATTTTGAGGTTTTAAAAACATGCATTCACTTAATTTTTGTTTATTTGTGTGCCTGAATGTTTGTTTTGTGAGTCATATATACACAGGAGCCTGTGGAGGTTGGAAGCATCTGATACTTTGGGCCTAGAGTTACAGTTGTAAACCATCACAACTCAGTTGTGAGTACTGGGAACTGAACCTTGGTCTTCTCCAAGAGCAGTAGGTGCTCATAACCACTGAGCCATCTCTTCAACCCCTCTTGTCCATTTTCTTTGTTAGGTTTTGTTGTAGAGTTGTAAGAGTTCTCCACATGTTATACACATTAACCTCTTTTGTTGCTATTGTTTATTGTTTTGTTTTATGGAGACAGGGTCTCATTCAATAGGTTACACTGGCCAGAAACTCAGTGTATGGCCCAGGATGTCTTTAACGCATTATGATGCTTCTTCCTCAATCTCCTGAGTGCTTGTTAGCTTGTTAGAAGTTTATCCTGGCTGAAGTAAATATTACAGAGGCCTTGGGAAGGAAGGCTAAGGTAAGAAAGGTTCTTGTTTTGTTCAGATTCAGAGTGTAGTCAGCAAGCACCACCAGAGCCTCTGTACATAGTAGGAAACATAGATATATCAGTTCTTTACTTTCCAATACTTCTGACTGAATTTACTTAATACCATTGTTAGAGAATTTTGAAATAAATCAACTCTACCGCTCTCTTTAGGCTAGGATTGTTCTGTTTTGTCACTAAAGAAATGGGCATGACAGTAATATTTTCTTAAAGATGGTGAAACTCAGCCAGGCAGTGGTGGCGCACGCCTTTAATCCCAGCACTTGGGAGGCAGAAACAGGTGGATTTCTGAGTTCGAGGCCAGCCTGGTCTACAGAGTTCCAGGACAGCCAGGGCTACACAGAGAAACCCTGTCTCGAAAAACAAAACAAACAAAAAAACCAACCAACCAAACAAACAAACAAAAAGATGGTGAAACTGAGAGACAACTTGGAAGTATTTAGTTTTCACTAAATACTTTAGTACTTAGCACATGTAGCTGCCTTGACCTCTTTTTTTTTTTTTTGGTTTTTTCGAGACAGGGTTTCTCTGTGTAGTCCGGGCTGTCCTGGAACTCGCTCGGTAGACCAGGCTGGCCTCGAACTCAGAAATCCGCCTGCCTCTGCTCCCAAGTGCTGGGATTAAAGGCGAGTGCCACCACCGCCCGGCTGCCTTGACCTCTTTAGACTTGTGAACAGAGCAAACGGAAGCATTTGTAGTGGGGCTGGGGATTTGGCTCACTCTCTAGGATGCTTGTCTAGCATACAAGTCCAGGGTTTGATACCCAGCACTACCTGTATCCCTAGTACTTGGTAGGTGGAAGCAGGAAGATCAGAAACTAAAGGTCATTGTGCTGTACATCTTGTGTTCAAGGATAGCTGGGATACAGGAGACTCTACCTTGTTGGAAGAAAAAGGAAAGAAAATAGAGAAGAGCTATAATTACCTCTTGAGGAAAAAATTTTTTGTAAAATCTGTAAGAAGCAGTGATTTTTTTTTTTTAGTAAAGTCCAATTATGGGGAAGACTGTTGAAATAGTACTGTTTCCAGTATAATAGTGGTAGACCTGACTTTATTGTAGCTGAACATGAAGTTTTCTTGTAGGCCTATACTAGCTGCAGCAGATGCAGTCACTGCTACCACTGGTCCCTGAATTCAGTAGTCTGAAGAGCAGGAAATGATACATGGCACCAGGCCTGTGTAAGAAAGGACTTGTAGCTCTAGCCACATTGCTATTTGGGTGGTGGTTGTTGCTTTAAGCATACAGAGACTGACTTACTGAAGGAGGAGCTGTTTCTTAAGAACCAGGTGTGAATCTGAAGTGATGACTTCATCATTCTAACCAGACCTGCTCTAGACGCTGAGTGGAAGCTTTTCTTATTACACGTCTTACAGCTGGGACAAACAGGATACGATTGAAACTTCAAGCAGTTTGTGAGTAGGGGGCAAAAAGCAGTTGGGGGAAACTTTGAAATATGTGGATATGAATGTCAAACTGAAAGTGACACACACACTTAGACTATCTCTAATTTGAGGACTGTGGAAAAGTGCATGAGAGACTGAGAGAAGCTTTGGTGGCTCTAACTTTTTTCTAGTGGAGTTATCTGTCTGTCTGTCTGTCTGTCTGTCTACAGAGTTTCACTATCTAGCACTTGGTTAGCCTGGAACTTGCTATGTAGACCAGGCCATCCTCAAATTCATAGCAATCTACCTTTCCCTAAGCTTGGATTAAAGGTGTGTGACATCAGCCTAGATTTAGTGGCTTTAAATATTTGTGTGTGTGTGTGTGTGTGATGTAGTGCTTGTGTGAGTTAGATAACTTGTGGAGTTGATGTTCTCTATATGGGCTCTATAGATTGAATTAGGCCATCAGGCTCGGTAGCAAGTTAAGTGCTTTCTGTTGTGCCATACTGAGTTACTGAACGTAACTCTTTTTTTTTTTTTTTTTTTTTTTTTTGGTTTTTTCGAGACAGAGTTTCTCTGTGTAGCCCTGGCTGTCCTGGAACTCACTCTGTAGACCAGGCTGGTCTTGAACTCAGAAATCCGCCTGCCTCTGCCTCCCAAGTGCTGGGATGAAAGGCGTGCGCCACACTGCCCGGCCTGAACTTAACTCTTAATGTTACATTCAGAAGCTCAAATAGGCCTGATAGCACAGATTTGTAATCCTAGTTATTCTGGAGACCGAGACAGAAGGACTGAAAGTTCAAGACCTGAATGGCCTACATAGTTAATTTCAGGAAGGGCCAGGGTAGTGTAGTAGCACCCTGTCTCAAAATTAAAAGTCAGCACTTAGAAAGTTAGCTCAATAGTTAAGAGAATTTACCCGCTTTTGCAAAAGACCCAAGTTTTGTTCCCAGCACCCCTGTTGGGCTGCTCATTACCATCTTTAACTCCAGTCCCATGGGATATGACTCTTAGCCTTTGAGGACAGCAATACCCATGTGTACATTGCCACATGCACACACAGCATATACATAGAATTTAAAATAATGAAAATAATAATATAAAAATAAGTAAATAGTAGGTGTAGTGGCACACAGGTGAGTCTCTGTAAGTTTGAGGTCAGCCTGGACTACAAAGCGACTCTAGGACAGCCAGGGCTCTAGTGTATAAACAAACAAACAAACAAAGTAAATAAAAAAAGTAAATGAAAAGTAAAAGATGCTAACAATGCAATCTCACTGTTAAAGTTAGCATAGATGAGGCCTTAAATTTAATCCCCAGAACTGTTCTCCTCCTGTCCTAAAAAAAAATAAAAAATCAAGATCTCAGCACACAAGAAGGGTGACAAAAAGCTGACTGGGCAGTAGTTCATGTGAAAAATGTCTGGGAAGTTGGAAGTTTGGTGAGTCATGAGAGTGCTGATCCAGCCATGGTTAGTCAGAAGCTGGTCATGCTCTGTGGCTGCTGAAAACACCTTCATTGTATCCAGGAATTTATTCAGGTGACATAAATATTAGTCCCTATGTATTTTTTGTACTATGTTAGAAACATCTGAATGCTGGCATAAATGAATACTGACACAGTTCAGAGCATCCCAAGGAAGGTAGACAGATTCATACAAAGTTTGAAAACCATTTAGATAGGAAACATAGGATTTGTGATAGAGGTGGAACTACAAAAAATAGTATAACATCTATAGCCCTCCACCCACAATTAACTATTTATCACCTTCATTTCATTTAATTTCTGAGAAAGTTTGTTGGTAATTGGAACCAGGGCTTTGTACATTCTGAGCAAGCACTCTATCACCTGAGCTCCACCTCTAGTCCGTAATTCTTAACTTTGTTTTTCAAACCTTTTTTTCCTGTGAGCAAGCACAGGTGGGATTCTTCGAATTCGGGAGATATAGACAGACGGCTGCCTCGGACTCCAGAGCGCTGTGACTCCGCTGGCTGGCTCAAACCTTTTAATACTTGATAGATAATATTTTGAATTTCTTGTTCTATAGCTGTAAAATCTGACTTCTCAAGAGACACGTTTTAAGAATTTTAAAGTTTTTAAAGCTGCACATGATCATACAGGCCTTTAATCTCAGCACTTGGGAGGTAGAGGCTGGCAGATTTCTGTGAGGATTCTAAGTTGGAGGCCATCATGGACAATGTATTTAATGGACACATAGTAATTGTACATATTTGTGGGTACAGTAATACACACAGTATACATATATAATGTATCAGATCAGGGTAATTGGCCTATCTGTGTCATCTCAAATATCTATATCTATATATCATTACTTTGTGCTGGTTAAAGGTGAGCCCAACCATGTGCTTTTTTTGAATACGGTCTTACTTACTGTGTAATCCAGGGTGGCTTCAAACTTAGAATCTGCTTCCCAACTTTTCAATTATAGATACAAGCCAACACCATTACATCAGGTATAAATCTTATTTTCCACTCATTTCTCTAGAGTGTTTGTATTACTAATCTGATATTAACCCTGTGTTAGCTCACAATCCACAAGGGTATTGCCCTCTAAAAGATGACCCTCATTGTAGATACAAGCTGAAAATTTGAGACTTCCTAGGTCTCCTGCACCGACCAAGGTGATATAAATTCAGGGATTCACATGACCTCTTTAAGTCTGATAATGGACTAGAATAACTCAAGAAAGCATTTTTTTCAAATGCTTCTGCCTTTATTTTAGCAAAAAGATACAAATCTGGAAACCTCATGCAGAGGATGAGGTCTGAGAGGTTCTAAAGGGCAAATATCTCTGTCCTGACAATCTCAGAAGGTCCAGGTCTATTGTCATTAGGTAAAGCCAGAGTCATGGGACAAGAAAGAACTTTATTGACAGCAAACTGCAGGAAAAAGATGAATCTTTCACACAAATTCTATTTCAGGCACAAAAGGGTTTTCAAGAAAGTCTGATTCATACCAGATTCAGCTGGGCTTTGTAATGATCACTAATTCTTCAAACAGTTAACCCCTTTGATTTGGTTTCCAAGTTGTCTACTGAGCATCAGACATTCTAGATGTCCCTGCCTCCTGTAAACCTAAAGGACAATTAGAGATTGAATTGTTCTTTTGATGTTTTATATTATTATTCTACTCAGGCAAGATTGCCTTTATTGGCTAATTATTTAGAGGGTGAGAAAGAAACAGACCTGATAATCCTGGATGATGATTGTCCATTCATTAACTTTGTCCTTAGAACATGCTGTCTTCCTGTCATGTGAGTGTATACTACCAGCCTGGGAAGTTCATTGTCTCAGTGGACAACTTTTATCTGAACCTTATTTTGTGACCATGATTAGATTGGCTGGCCACATGGAGATTATACTTAGTTTCTCGAATTCTCTAGTGCCAAGGTTGATATGTGGATCAAAGCTGTGATTGACCTTTCCAATATTGTTAGCTTTAACCTTGAAGTTGGTGAGGTGCACATGTGAGACAGTTGGCTAGCAAAATTTAGTGGATTCCATGAAAACAAGAACAAAACAGTGCTAGATACTTGAATCATCAGGAAAATTCCAAAAATTTAGAGGTTCTCTTCCAGGAATGAGTGATAAAGATAATCAGTTCTTTCATTATATATCAGTGTGGGATAAGTTCAGACACTACTACTTCAAAAGTTTTTATAGATTTTCCAAGGCACTTCATTCCCATCTTTAGTCTACTTTTTCATTAGTGAATCTTGAAAGTCTTTGCTTCTTAGATATTAACACTATGCTTGGCTTTTAGTAGCTGTTCACTTAACATTTAATGAATTAAAATATTTAAGATTGGGCTGGCAAAATGGCTCAGTGGGTAAAAGAGCTTGGAGTTAAGCCTGATGACCTAAGTTGATTCCCAGAACCCATGTAGTAGGAGAGAAGTCCTCTGACCTCCACATGTGCACCATGGCATGTGTATGTGCACACACATACACATCTGATAGATAATTCAATGTTTAAGACATTTAATGGACAGCTGGAAAGCTCGGCATTGGATTGTCTTAGAGGCTTTTTTTTTTTTTTTTTTTTTTTTTTTTGAGACAGGGTCTTTCTTGTGTAGCCTTGGCTGTCTGGAACTCACTATGAAGACCAGGATGGCCCTGAACTCACTGAGATCTGCCTGCCTCTGCCTCCCAAGTGCTAGGATTAAAGGTGTGCACCACTACTGCCCAGTTGTTTTAAAATCACACAGAATCAGTAGTTGTGCCTTGTCTCTAGCTGGGTGGGTCTTAGGATAGATATCAGACATCTAGTAGTTCTGAAGTGAGAGAAAATGAGAGTTCATTATAGAAGAGAAAAAAGACAGGCTACTGTATGGTCAGGACAGCAACAAAAAAGTAGTTTTCAATTTTGGGGGGATGGTATAAATACTTAAGCCTTTTCTGGGAAAAATTTAAATACTCGTATTTTTTTCTAGGAAAGTATCAGCAGGCATGCCTCACTTGTACATGGCTCAAAATATGCTTATACTGGCTAGGCCTGTCATGTGCCTAGAGCTGACTATTACAATATAGGCATCTGAGGCTCAAGAACAGTTCTGAGTCAATGCTGTCATCTGTTGGTGGTTGTTACCATTAATCACTTCAGTAGCTCCCTGTTTTTATGCTGGCTCCTTGCTGACCACTTGTCACAAGGGGTATAGTGGACTGTTTTCTGCTGGTTCAACCTTAGTCTTTTTTTAATCCTTACTTACACTTCAAAATTTTTATATGTATTTAAAACATTTTTTTTTTTAGATGTAGTCTTACTATTTAGTCTCAGCTAGCCTTGAATTTATGATCCTTTGGACAAAATCTCCAAGTTCTGGGATTACTTGTGTGTCCTACCACAGCCTATTCACTTCTGCTCTTCCAGAGGTCATGAATTCAATTCCCAGCAAGAATTCAATTCCCAGCAACCACACGGTGGCTCACAACCATCTGTAATTGGATACAATGCCCTCTTCTGGTATATCAGCAATAGCATGCTCACATATAAACAAACAAACAAACAAACAAACCTTTAAAAAATAATCTTTATTGGAGCTGGAAAGATGGCTCAGCAGTTAAGAGCATTGGCTGCTCTTCCAGAAGATCTAGGTTCATTTCCCAGCACCTCCATTGGCAGCTTACAACTGTCTGAAATTGCAATTCCAGGGTATCTGACACCCTCACACAGATAAGCGTACAGGCAAAACACCAATGCACATAAAATAAAAATAAAATAAATTGTAAAAAATTATCTATTGTTGTTGTTATTATTATTGGTGTGTGTGTGTGTCTGTGTGTACATGGGCACACTTGCTGTGGTGTCTATATGGAGGCTAGTAAACAACTTGCTGGGATTGATTCTATTTCTATCATATGGGCTCCATATATTAAACTTAGGTTATCAGGCTTGGGAGCAAGTGCCTTTATCCACCAAACCACCTTACTGGTACCTCTTTCACTCTCTTTTCCTTTCCTTTCTTATTTGAAACAATGTCCCATATAGTTCAGGGTAGCTATGTATGAGCTTGGTATGTAGCTGGGACTGACCTTAATCTCATTATCTTCCTGTTTCCACCTCCCACTAGCTGGCATTATACTTTAAAAAAGTATGGGTATCATATTTATAAAAGAAATGAATATGAAAATTTGCTTTTTCTGTTTTTATTTATTTCTTCTAGTTTTTGAGATTATAATTACATCAATTCCTCCTTGCCCTTTCTTCCCCGCTAAAACCTTCTTTGTTCTCTTTGAAAAGTGCCTTTCTTTTGTTAATCCTTGCTATATACATACGTGTGTGTGTGTGTGTGAGATATGATATATGATGCTTATATGTTTTCAGGACTGGAGATTTGGTACTGGATTGGTGTGTTCTTCCCTGGAGTGTATTTCTTCCACACTCAACATTCCTTATTGGTGTTTTGCCTGCGTGTATGTCTGTGTGAGGGTGTCAGATCCTCTGGCATTGGAGTTACAGTTGTAACCTGCCTTGTGGGTGCTGGGAAGTGAGCTTGGGTCTTCCAGAAGAGCAGCCAATGCTCTTAACCACTGAGCCTTTTCCCCTTCCAATAGTTCTTTGTGTAGGGTTAAGGTCCTGACCTGTTCACATTAGTGTGTCTCTTGGTGTTCTTCTTGCTCAGCTCCTGTTTTAGGCAAGTCCTGATAAGACTTCATGGGTGTAGCTTCTGTCATTTCTAGGAAACACTGTTTCACAGCAAACTCTCCTATCCTCTGGCTTTTACAATGTTTCCAAAATAATTTATCTTAAATAATAATAATTAATAATTGCCACATGTGTAGTAAATGCTAGAGATACTGACTTCTTGACTAGGGAAATTATGATTGCATTCTCTTTTGATTATTAAACAATGAGGTTGTTCAGCAGGTATGCTTGGTGTTGCCACCAAGCCTGATGTATGATTGCCTGGATACACGTGGTGGATTGAGAGAACCTATCCCTGTCCTCGGATTCCCACATGTGTACACATGCATAACATAAATGTAAATAAATAAATTAATAAAAGTTTGAAAATGAAATTAGTGTTTGATTTTTAATGGCAAGATTTCCAGTGTGCTGCAAAGAACTAGAATATTTTTATACACAATTTGTAAAGATTACCTTTATCTGATTGTGTAAGCCTTATAGTGTTTAACCTCATGGAACCTCAGGTTTTTTTGGTTTTTTATTTTTTAATTTTTTTTTATTTTATTTAAAGACTAGAAACCAGTGAGATGGCTCAACAGGAAAAGGTACTTGATGTCAAATCTCACAATCTGAGTTCCATCCCTGGAATCTACAAAATCTACAAGGTAGAAGAGGAGAATTGACTCCTGCAAGTTGTGTTCTGACTTCAGTTCACCTGCCATGACATAGATGAGTGTATGCGTGCTCTCTCTCTCTCATGCTCTCTCTCTCTCTCTTACACACACACACACACACACACACACACACACACACACACACACACACAGAGAGAGAGAGAGAGAGAGAGAGAGAGAGAGAGAGAGAACTTAAGAAAAAGAGTGCATACATTTTACTTTCTTTCCTGTTTCTCTTTCCCCCCTCCCTCATTCTCTTTCTTGGTCTTGCTAGGTAATCTGGCCTCACCATCTCCTGGCCTCTGCATTCCAAGTCAGGGTTATGCCACACCCAGCTTTACTGCTCTTCAGCTCCCTGTTTTCTGCCAGCCTGGATATGGTCACATTGCTTATCAGATGGTTTTCACTTGGCCTCTGAATACTCTAGGGAAATACTCTGGATAAATAAGGGGGAATTTTTCCAAACACAAAGTGGAATGTTTGTAATTATTGAGCAGGGCGTGTCTAGCAAGCATCACTCAACCTGCCTTGTTTATTTGTTCTACCTCAACCCAAAACTAGTCTGACGTTTGCTGCTGTACCTGTTCTGTACATGTTCATCTGTTTTCTTTTTTAAAATCAGAGTGGATTATTTTCCTTCAGCCACATGTGTAGTAAATGATAGAGATAATGACTTCTTGACTAGGGAAATTATGATTGCATTCTCTTCTGATTTAAATGACAATAGCAAAAAAATAAGAATGCATAGTCTGATTTTCCTACATATTCTTTAAAAACAATTATTTGAAATTGGCACACACACAAACAGAATTTGTTTGCCACACACAATTGTTTGCCAAGTATTTGAAGCCATCCAGTTTTACCAGGTGGCAGCTGCTGTTGTTTATGGAGACCTAATTTAATCCACAGACATGAAACAAAGAGTATCTTGTTTTGCAAAAAGGAAAACTGTTAGGGGGAAAAAAAAAGCAGCTTCATTGAGATATAATTCACATGTGATATATCATTTAAAGTATCACATGTATCACATGTGATACATGCATTTAAAGTGTACAATTCAGTGGTTTTTAATATATTTAGAATAGCTGTTCCCACAGTCACTTTTAGAATAATTTCATTTCTGTACAATGAAATAATGCACATATTATTAGCAGTTTGTTTCCTTCACATACTCTAACTGCTATAGACAACCAGTAATCTTTCTGTATGTATATATTTATGTATTCTGGATACTTCATGTAAATGCAATCTATAATATGTGAACTAGATTCTTTCATTTAGTAGTGTTCATTCTTTTACTTAGTAGTTTCTTTTTTGTAGCATTTCTATAGTGACTGAAAAATATTTATTTTATGAATATACTCTTTTTTTGTTTGACAGATTTATTTATTCACCATCCACTTATCTGTGTATCTATCTATGTATCTATTTATCCAACTATTTATTTATTTTGAGACAAGGTCTCTTGATGTATCCCTGGCTATTCTGGTGCTCACTGTATAACTGGGTTGGTCTTGAACTCAGAGATCTGCTTGCCTTACCTTTTGTCTCCTTCATGCTGGAATTAAAGGTGTATGCAACTCTGACCACCTTAATAGTTTTAATTTTCTTATTTTTAACTATGTGTATTGTGTGTCTGTGTGTGTGTGTGTGTGTGTGTGTGTGTGTGTGTGTGAGAGAGAGAGAGAGAGAGAGAGAGAGAGAGAGAGAGAGCTAGTACCAGTACCCTTGGAAGCCACAAAAGGGTGTTGGATCCTCTAGATCGGTGTGACTCTCAACCTTCTTAACGCTGCAACACTTTTATACAGTTCCTAATGTTGTTGTAACCCCAACCATAAGATTGTCTCATTGCTAGTTCATAACTGTGATTTTGCTATTGTTAGGGATCATAGTACAATCTGATATGCTGGATATCTGATATGCAACTCCTATATGGGTGGAGGCCCTCAGGTTGAGAGTTGATGCTCTAGAGATAGAGTTACTGCTGGTGAATGTAAGATGCCAGACATGATGGGTGCTGGGAACCAAACTTGGGTCCTCTGTAAGAATAGTGTACTGTTTTAACTGTAGATCTATCTCTTCAATCTCAAGCTTTAATTTTGATGAAATTAAGTTTATCTAATTTTATTATGTTTTGTTACTTGCTTGTTTTCTTTCAGTAGACAAAAATCATAGCAGTTTAAAGATTTTGTCTTCTTTTTTTTATAACTTTAGAATCAATCAACACTTCAATTAAGATCATCATCATCACTGAATGTCACAACTTTGAGTAGTTTATGCTCTCCTTCCATCATAACTCAGGCTTTCTAACTTGTGTCACAAGTGACTGACTGTACCCCCTGAGCCATCTGGGTGACTGCAGGCAGCACTTTATTCTATAAAATGGAGTGTTTACATGAGCCAAACAGTGGAGATTGGTTTTTATGAACATTAGAAACAAAGAATAAAGAGAAAAAAAAAAAAAAAAGAAACAAAGAATAAAGAAAAACTGTAAGGAAAAAACCTACTAAACCCACTAGGCAATTCCTAAATCCACTAGGCCTATCGAGTGATGGGAATGCCCTGCAGGGTCAGTGCCCTTCTGGAATTGTTAGTGTTCTGTTCCGAGCATTGATCTCAGGGGTTCTTCATGTCAAGTGTGGGACCTACACCCCTATCTACAGCTCTATACCATTTTTTAAATAAATGGACACAGGGTCTCGCTGTGTTAGCTGGCCTGGAAAGCACTATCTGTCTGCTTCTACTTCCCCAGGTGCTAGGATTAAAGGTGTGTACCAGCATGCTGGGTTCTATACTATGTCATAATGATTTAAAGGGCTATCTTTTATATTCCTGATGGTTAATATATTTTTAAAATTAATCTTTATTTTAATTTCAGGTGCATAGATGTTTAGCTTATATGTGTATGTATATATACTATGAGTTCATTGCCTGTATAGGCTAGAAGAGGGTGTCAGATCCCTTGAGAATGGAATTACAAATGGTTGTGAGCTGCCCTGTGTGTGCTAGGAATTGAACCCAGCCAGGTCCTCTGGAAGAGTGGCCAGGGTTCTTAACCACTGAGCCATCTCTCCAACTTCTAATATTTAATCTTCATTGTCAACCTGTCTGGATTTAGAATTACCATTGGAATTGCATACCTAAAGGTATATCTATCAAAGTGTTTTCAGAAAGGTTTAAAAGACAGTGTCACTCTGAATGTGGGTAGCACTATGGCTTAGGGGCCTGGATTGAGATGAAAAGTATGAGGAACGTCAGCCTGGATAGCTGATAGTTCTCTGCTTCTTGACTGCCATTGCAGTGTGACCTTCAGCTGTGCTCCTTCAGCTAAGCCTTCCCTGCTGTGAGCCAAAGTAATTTATTCTCAATTTGCTTTGTCAGATATTTTCTCATAGAAAAAAGAACAAGTACACTTTCGGCATCTTTCTTTCCATTTAGTACTGATCAGTAGAAGTCTGTGCTTTTGTCTTGATGTGGCACTTCTGGACCTTGGCACTAGGTATTAGAAGACCTGGTTAGAATACGAATAGTGAGCAAGAGAAGCAATATCTTTTTTTCTTTTAAGCTTGGCACTTGCTTTGCTGCCAAAGGACTACTTTAAGCATATTGTTAAAATGTAAGCTTAATTAGTTTTGGGCAGCGTCCATGGTTGTTTAATTTTACCAATAAACTTTAATTAAATCTTGTTTTAGTGACCTCAAGTATTTTCTCTCAAGGTATAGAAATAAAGCCAACTTTCATAAATGGCAAGAATTTTGCTGATGAGTTTTTCCTCAGTATGCTTATAAAACAACTCATTTCAATAAAGCCACTTAATAGGCAGAGTGATACATAGAAACATGTGTGTTGGTTCTCTGGGCCTTTATGCCCTTCTTGCAAATGCAAGTTCTGTTTGTCTGATCATACGTTTCAGGGTGGGACCCAACTGCAGCTCCTAAAGAGGTGTGGAGATCTTTTTTTTTTTTTTTGGTTTTTCAAGACAGGGTTTCTCTGTATAGCCCGGGCTGTCCTGGAACTCACTTGGTAGACCAGGCTGGCCTCGAACTCAGAAATCCGCCTGCCTCTGCCTCCCAAGTGCTGGGATGAAAGGCGTGCGCCACCACTGCCCGGCCGAGGTGTGGAGATCTTGGCTGGAAGAACTTTTAGATTCAGGTTTTGTTTTAAATCAACTGACAACTCCAGCAGCTTAGTTTGCATAATTTCTATTCACATAATTTCTTAATTTCTTTACTAGCATGGCCCATTTTAATGTTTAAGACAGAAGACCTTTGCCCATTAAAGTGATTTCACTACAGATAGTCTTGGGACTTTGAATTGTTTCAGACAATATTGTTTTGGTGATTTCTAGAGCACTACAAAGGTGTCTTCTCACAGACACCACACAAAGAATTCTTTTAGGACCAACCCATTGGAAGCAGCTGCCACCCTGCAAACCTTATTTTTTGATGACCTTGCCTTCAGGAATGCCTTTGGAGGAAGCAGCCTCAAGTAGTTGTTAGAAGCCTTATGTGAAGTTCATCATAAGTCTTTTCCAGAGAATTTTGATTAGTTCCTTCAGTTTTAGCTTCTGAATGAATTGTTCCTGGTAGTTGGCAAAAAAATTGTTTTATCCCTGACATCCTGTTCTGTGCCTTTGTGGCTAGATGAACAGTTTCCCGTTGTTGCTCATTGTGCTTGTCTCCTCCCTCTGTACCCTTGCCTCTGTCCCGTTCCTGTGTCATTGCCCTACAAATGCCCTTGTGAGTGCTTGAAGGGTTTTGCTGAGCTCGAATGGGTTGTCTGGTAAGCACTGTAGTTGTATTAAACTGTGTAGAGGGAGGAAACAGTGCTGGGTAGTGTTTGTGAAGTTAGTCCATCCACCCCACCCCCCAATAGTTTACTTTGAAATTGAGTTTTGAACTCAATTTTCAGGAGACTTTTTAATGTTGTCTTTTCTCTGCCCTTTTCCCAACCAGCTATTAAATTTGGAAATTTTATTTTCCTCCTCTAATATATTATATATATATATGAACTGTTAGAATTAAAGGGAAGATTTACAGGTTTAAAGAAAAGAGTTGTAGGTTTAGTGTTTTGAATTTCTTTCAAACAAGTTGTTTGTTAGAAGGTTGTATTCTTTGTATTTATCTTTCACACTCAATATATGGGTTAAGGAAGTAACAAAGGTCCTGTTTTGTGGCTAACCTGTGCAGTAACGTTACTTCCAGAAGCAGAGTGATTTCCTTTGTCCATCATCAGAACGTTCTTGGTAAATTCATTTAGATTTTGACAGTATGTTGTCATTCTGGGAAGTGGTTTGCTGAGTATTTCAGAGTGGCAGATGCTTGCTTCTAGAGAGTACCCTAGGAAGTTAGAGTTGGTCACTAGACCTATTCCCTTCGGTATGAGGTATTTTGATCCTTTGAAAATAAAATGTTTTATATTTGATGCTCAGGTCATTCCATTGCCACTTGAACAGTATTTTATAATATGACTATTTCCTTGGATTGTATATTTTGACCTTCATTTAAGAAATAGTGTGGTGTGTGTGCATTCATTTGTGTGTGTGTGTGTGTGTGTGTGTGTGTGTGTACTTGCACTCACATTTGTGAAAAGCGTTGGGTTCTGTAGAAGTGCTGCTAACAATATGAGGAAAACTTATTGAGATTTTATTGCTGTTTAGTTGAGTCTGCTTTTCATGTGAAGGTTGTACTTGTTCAATAATAATTTCTTGATCTCCTAGATTCTATGCTAAATACTACACATGTATTTCTAATTTCCACTACAACCCTGACAAGTAGATAGTATTTTTCCTTATCATGCATAGGTAGAAACTTTTCCCTGGCCTCTTCCTCTTGCAGTATGAGGAAAATGACCCCGGCTTTTTAAGAACTAAGGGCATGCTGTGTGTCCAGTAATCTTCATTTAAGTCGTTGCTACCATTATTACAATTTTACAGTGAAAGAACCAGTATTGAAGGCCACTCCCACTCCCTTGTAAGTGGTAGAGTTAACATTTGAACTGACTCAAACGCTAGAGTTCTCGGTAGCTTTTGAGAATATGAAAGATTTTTAGTATAGATTTCAATACCTCCTGCTTTTTACTGCTCTCACTGAAGATAGCTTTGTTTGTGTTCTTTCTGATTCCTTACTTTGTATTCTCTGTCACCTTCCTTCCCAGTCATGTGCTTGCTTGCTTTCTCACACTGGGGTTGCTTGTACCATTCTGTGCCAGTGTTCTCATGACAGAAATGAGTCAGGCTGCTGCTATCATTGGCTTCCTCTCCTATTTTCCTCTTGTTGATACTGTCATTATATTTTCATTATTGTGCAAAATAACCCAGGTACTGATGTGTTTATAATGATTGTAAAATAATTCATAGTTGTAATCAAGTATCTAAATTATAAAAGCATTCCTTAGTGATTTAAAAAAATTAGGAAAGAAAAAAACATCTTTGGTTCTTAGTGATTTAACCAGAGGATTATATAGGGTAAATTTATGGAATTCATTTTTATTTTGTTGCTTTCCAGAGGCCAAATAAATTGCCTGAAACTCTTCTTTCAACCTCTTACTAGTTTGCTACTATTGGCAGTGTGGTTAGGAAAGAATATTGTGTTTGTCTAACTGGCCAGAATATCTTTCTTCCATAGACTTGTTGGAAACATAGGATGAAATTGAAGTGTTATATGATTTAGGTTGAAGACTCGGGGAAGAGCTAAAGAGTTGATTGGTCATATCTGTCACTGAGTTACTGCTAACCAGGAAAAAGTTTGTTTTACAAGATTTTGTCAAACACACACATAGGGTTTCTCTGTGTAGCCCTGGCTGTCCTGGAACTTACTCTGTAGACCAGGCTGGCCTTGAACTCAGAAATTCAACTGCCTCTGCCTCCTGAGTCCTGTGGTAACAGCCATGTACCACCATTGCCCAGTCCATTAACTCTTCTTCAACAAGTATTAAGCATCTGTAGCTTTCAAATTATATTCTAATAAAGCACTGTGGAGGTTATACTTGTACAACCTAATTAGTGAAGTTCTGGGAGGGAAAAGTCCTGTATGTTGCCTATATTTTAAAAAGACTTTCTCGTAGGAAGTAATTAAAATTATTTTATAAAATTTTATAAATATTTAAAAGATATGTATAAATTATTAAATATAAAATTTATAACTTTATTCATTATTAAATATACATATTTTATAAACATGTATAAAGCATTTTATTGTTTTTATATTTTTAGAAAGGACCTCTCTATTATATAGCTTTGGCTGCCCTGGAACTTTCTATGCAGACCAGGCAGATCTCAAACTTCTAGAGATCTACCTGCCTCTTTCTCTTGAGTGCTGAGATTAAAGGTGTACACCACAAGTCCTGGGAAAAATTTTTATTAGTATATGTTAATCACACATAATGGGTTTCGTATACTTTGATACACATATGTAATGTGTTTTGATCATATTTATCCTGCCCTACTCCCCTCCCACTGATCTTTCCCTTCCCAATTGGCCCTAAGAAAGTGACTGATTCTAAGTGTGACTATTCTTTATAAGATGTGACAATCATTAGACCCTGTCAGAATGAGTTGCTGCCTCAAAGTGATGCTGGTATTAGGTAGGAGGACTGGAAGATGGGTGTGGGAAGAGAACCAGCAAAATACTGGGCATATCTGCAGAATAATTTTTTAAAACTTTTTTTTTTTTTTTTTTTTTTTTAGTTTATTAGGCAGGGTCTTGTTGTATATCCCTGTCTGGAGTGGAACTTTTTATGTTAGATCAGGCTGTCCTTGAATTTATAGTTATCTTCTTGCTTCTATCTCTTAAGTGCTGAGATTACAGGCATGTGCTACCATGCCCAGCTTAGAATTTTTTTCTTATAGATGTGTATGTGTGTGTATGAGATATAACCATAGCTGTTATTTGTGAAACTATTTTTTTAATTGAACTCTTAAGTGTTTCATACATAAACATATTTGTTGAATATACATATATATTCTATATTATATCCATATATTATATTTGTGTGTGTGGGGAGGGATCGTGGATGAAGAGATCTCACATAGCCCAGGCTGAGCTTGAACTTGCTGTATAGTTAACATGACCTTGAACTCCTAATTTTCCTCTGTCTCAGGTGCTAGTATTACAAGGCCCATGCTACCTCACCTGGTGTAGAACCTACATTTTTTTTTTTTTTTTTTTTTTGCCATACAGGGGTTTTTCTCTGTAGTCCTGGCTGTCCTAGAACTCACTCTGTAGACTATGCTGGCTTCAAACTCAGCTTGCCTATGCCTCCCAAGTGCTGGAACCAATGCCATGCATCACTGCTGTCAAGCTGAACCTGCACTTTAAAAAGAGATCTTTACTATTACATTTCATTCATGTATTGCATGTGTGTATTATGTCTGGGTATGGATTTGTCTTGGTGCCCTAGTGGAGGTCAGAGGACAACTTGTGGGAATCTTGTGGGTTCTGGGATAGAACTAAGGTTGTCAGGCTTGGTGGCAAGAATTTTAATTCACTGAACTTTCTTGCTTGGTGTTTTGGCTAGACTACCTGGTTGGCTGGGTATTGAATTCCTGGGATCTGTCTGTCTCTGCTGCTTGATGCTGGGATTTCAGGCATATGAGATCATGCCTGGCTTTTTTATGTAGGTGCTGGGATTCAAATTCAGATCCTTAGGTTTGCAGAGCAAACACTGTTATCTACTGAGCTGTAAACCTAACCCCAGTACCTGAACTTTAACTACTCTTCTCTTTGTACTTAACTTTCTTTCATTGAGATTGGGAAATTATCTGTGGAACTGTGAATCTTTATAGAAAAGAGCTAAGTAACCTACCTATACCTCTGCCTATAACAAAGTGAAACATATTTTCTTGTCTGTTTATTTTCTTTTTTGCGGGCTTCAGACAAATTGCTTGAAAGTGACAGGTTCTTACAAAAACATAATTTTCTAATCCCAGCACTTGGGAGGCAGAGACAGGCGGATTTCTGAGTTCAAGGCCAGCCTGGTCTACAGAGTGAGTTCCAGGACAGCCAGGGCTACACAGAGAAACCCTGTCTTGAAAAAACAAACAAACAAACAAAAAAAAAAAAAAAAAAAACAAAAAAAAAAAAAGAAGAGAGGAAAAAAACATAATTTTCTGCATTTTAACACTATATAATTCTTCCTTTTGTACTACTTTTGTACTAATTTGATGCCAAAGTTCAGCCCTCAGGATGTTGTTCATTAGGGTAACTGTTCACTCAGGAGTTTCAAATAACCAGCCTATAAATCAACAATAGTTGACTTTTTAGAATGGTTGTAGATGCTTATCTGTATTTTCAAGCTAGAGTTAGAAATAAATATTTGATTCTGTGTATAAGAGTCACCTGTATCTTAGCTATGGATTTTAGTGACTTATTTAAAGAGAATCAGAATTTAATAAGATTCTAGAATTGGTTATTATAGTTAAATTTTCTATTTCAACTAAACATTTAGTGATTTTTATTTCATACATATTATCTCCAACTCTATAGAATGAAAATTCCATGTACTGCAATCTGTGTTATGAAATACCTAACATGAAGGAGCATGGAATAGAGTGGTGGTAGGGGTCTCTATGACCACTATGGCCTGCAGAATAATGATTTGTGAGAGGCAAGAAGTTTGGCTCAGTACAACTAAGTAGCCAGTATTGGTTCAAACTTTGGGAGTCTGACCCCAAGTAAGTTATTTTAGGCATATTTAAGCACAGCACAATTTGGAGAAATTTTTCCTGGTGATAATTAACTCAGTTCCATATGCTCAATGAAGCTTAAGGCATGACTACATCAGAACTCTTTGTAAAGTTCATGTGATATCTTTCATAAAGATGAGTTCTATAGATTGACTGCATGTGGTACCTTCCATAAAGATGGGTTCTGTAGATTGACTGCATGTGGCACCTTCCATAAAGATGGGTTCTATAGATTGAGAAGCTCATGATAGATAAGTGTCTTAGGGAGGATATGGTGTTGTCTCTCCACACTGCACAAAAGGGACCAGGCTATTAACCACACCAGCTCCCAGCCTTCAGGGCAGATAACAGGTTGTGCATCCCTTCCTTTGAAGGAACAACCTTGTGTGTTTAGTGTTTCTGTTCCCCTAGTGTTTGTCTGTGAGCACAAGACCCTCTGTGCCTCCTGCAGGGTAGAGTATGGTTGTTGTAATCTCAGTTCCAGATATCCTGAGAGCATAAAGGAGGGTGAAGTACATTAGGAGACTGGAAAGGAGACAAGATAGGACTAATCATTGTGTCTCCTTTCTTTCATCCTCTCTCTTTGTATACATGTATGCACTCAGACTATAGACCACCTATGTATACTATATAACATGCAGTACATATATGTTAACTGTTATTTTCCTTTATGCCATTTGCAACTGTCTCTTCTAATCCTTGACTTATCTTCATCCTCTTGTCCATTCTCTTCTCTTGGAAAGAGCAGAACTTCTTAATTATGAAGTACAAGTCTATAATATTTGTTTTCAATCAATGTATTTTTTTTCTTGCCTTATTTGCACAGGCTATTTTCTTCAGAATAATGTTGAGTAGGAATGATTCAATTAGACATCATGGCCTTGCTTGGGACTTAGGAAAGTAGGAATGATCCTTATTAAAGAAAAATCTATTTGGGGGGGAGCAAGTGAGATTGCTTAGCTTGTTAATGTACATACCACCAAGCCCGACAACCCAAGGTCAATCACTCGACCCCATGTGGTGGAGAGAGCTGACTCACACACTGTGGCCTCTACATTCATACCCCCATAGATATATAATCACAGTAAACAAATAAATGTAGTGGAGTTGGGTGTGGTGGTGCATACTTCTAATCCCAGCTCTCCTAGGTCACAGGATGAAAAATCAGCATGTTAAGGCTAGCTTTAGCTATGAGACAGGTCTCATGCAAAACAAAACAAATCTATTTTAGAACTAGATGTGATGCTTTCCTGAGGGTGTGAGTCAAGGAAGATGAGGAGTTTAGAGTCATTGGCATTGATTAGAGTAAGGTTCTAGGATCTGAGGGAGATGGCTTAGTGGATTTAGGGCATGTCATGGGAACACAAAGACCTGAGTTTGGATCTCTCACAGCCATGTAAAAATCTGGGCACAGCAGCAAACATCTGCAGCTCTATTGCTAAGGAGGGTCACTGAGCCTGGATGGCCAGGTAGTCTAGGTGAATTGGTGATTGCCAGGTTCAGTTGAGAGATTCTGTCCCAGAAAACAAAGTGGAGAGTGATTAAAGAAGACATGAAGTGTCAACCCATGGCCTCTACTTGCACGTGTATATATGTGTACATATAACACATATGAACATGTACACACATATACTAAGGTATTTCTGCTTTAATCATTGATAGATTAGTATAGTTTACTTTGTAGATCTTTAAAAAGGATTTATTATTTTAAGTTATGTATATTTGTGTGGGGGTATTATTTTTTAAAATGTGTTTGTATGTGGATGTGAGTGTTGGTGCCTGCAGAGGCCAGAGACATTGGATTATCCAGGAGTTATAGGTAGTTGTGAGCCATCAGATTGATATGGGTGCTGGGAATCAGATTCAGGTCCTATGCAAGTAATGTTTAAGCCGTATATCTCCTTTGCAGACCTTTTTTTTTTTTTTTTTCTTTCTTCTGAGACAGGGTTTCTCTGTGTAGCTCTGGCTGTCCTGGAGCTCACTCTGTAGACCAGGCTGGACTCGAACTCAGAAATCTGCCTGCCTCTGCCTCCCAAGTGCTGGCATTAAAGGCATGTGCCATCACACCTAGATTAAATATATCTTTATTGCTTGTAATAGACTTAATTATTTGGGTTAATTTAAACTTCATTTTTGGGTTTTTTTTTTTTAAAGAATAATCATGAAATTCAAATTTTTCTTCTATTGTATAGTTCTGGGTTTTTTTGCACATTCACATTCGGGCATGTTTGTGTGTTTTGTTTTTCTAGACAGGGTTTTTCTGTGTCACCTTGGTTGTCCTGGAGCTCGCTCTGTAGACCAGGTTGGGATTAAAGATGTGCATCATCACTGCCTAGCCTATTCTGGTTTTTTTTGTTTTTTTAAAAAGTATGTGTATGTATAAATAAACTTTTTTTTTTAATTTTATGTTCACTGGTATTTTGCTTGTAAGTATGTGGATGTCAGAAGTCCTGGAGCTTGAGGTACAGACAGTTGTGAGCTGCCAAGTGGATGCTGGGAATTGAATCTTGGTCCTCTGGAAGAACAGCTAGTGGTGCTCTAACCACTGAGTCATCTCGTTCAGTCCCAAAAAATGTTTCATAAATGTGGCTGTACACACACATACATATACACATACACACACATTCTTTGTGGCTTACAACTTTTTAATTTTCTGAAGTCCCTAAAACAAAATTTACCTTTTTGCTCATAGGTATCATAGTTTACTTCTTATTCATTGAATTAATTATTCATTTTCATGCTGTTACTTCAACTCTGAATCATTTAGTGAAATAGATACTAGTTTTACAGACTCAGAGAATGAAGAGCAGGATCCTGTCCTGGATAATCTGCCTGAAATGAACCTAAAATAGCAAAAGTGTAGAACTAGAGCTAGAACACTGTCTTCTATCTTCAGTTCTAGTCTTAGTCCTTTTTGGATTAGATCACTGCATTTGTTCCTTCTGATGACATCATACTATCCTTGCATATATTTTCTGGTGCTCAGGAATCAAGGCAGGATCTTGCATGTGAGCCACCCTCAGTTGCTGTTGTACTTTATTTTTGAGCTAGATTAGCTGGTTAGGATGTCCTAGGGATATTCTTGTCTCCTCCTCTCCAGCACTGGATTTCAAGCACATCTGGCTTTCTGTCTGGTGCTCAGGATCAAACTCAGGTCCTCATGCTTCTGCTGTGAGCACATTATAGACTCAGCCATCTCCCCAGACCCTCACAACTGGATTTGTTGTAATTGTCTCTTCCTTCCTTCCTTCCTTCCTTCCTTCCTTCCTTCCTTCCTTCCTTCCTTCCTTCCTTCCTTCCTTCCTTCCTTCCTTCCTTCCTTCCTTCTCTTTCTTTCTTTCTTTCTTTCTTTCTTTCTTTCTTTCTTCGAGACAGAATTTCTCTGTGTAGCCCTGGCTGTCCTGGAACTCACTCTGTAGACCAGGCTGGCCTCGAACTCAGAAATCTTCCTGCCTCTGCCTCCCAAGTGCTGGGATTAAAGTCGTGTGCCACCACTACCCGGTAGTTGTCTTTTTCTTTTTCTCCTAATTTTGAGATTGCCAGCCTCTTTTTCTTAAATATAAAGTTTACAGAGAAGTTATAAGAAATAGTAAGATGAAATCTCATATACTGTTTTTGTTTGTTTGTTTTGTTTTTTAAAATAGGATCTCATGTAGTCCAGTCTGGGCTAAAATTTTCTGTGTATTTAAGGATGACTTTTCCGACCTTTCTGCCTCTGCCTCTCAAGTGCTGGGATTATAGGCACATTATTTAGGCAGTACTAGGGAATGATCCCAGGGTCTTATGCATGGTGGGCAGACTCTGCCAACTGACGTGTCTCCCCAGCCTGCCATTCTTGTGCTCTTCAGTGAGAGACATCTGTTGTTAACAGTTTTCTGTATTCATTTCATCTACGTATTCTGTTTGTATGTGTTAGTGTATACATATATACATATTCTTTTCTTTTTGAGCCCTTTAAGAATGAGTGGCAGATACAATGTTCTTTTATACTGAAGTAATTCAGTATTGCCTAAAATTTTTTATCTTTAAAAACAGACTATTAGAGCCACATAGGTAGAAATACCATTTATATTCTCATGTATCATCAGTAGATGATTCTAGAGAATGATTATTCGAGTTAGGACTAGACCTAGAAGCGAGCATTTCATTTGGAGTGGAATGTTTTTGCCATTAGTGTTTGCCTGAACCATTTTGACTGCCTCTCTTGTCTTTGTTGTTTTTTGGATGTCACTTTAGTTTCTGACATACCTAACTAGTGTGAGAACTTACTGCTTTCCCCACATAATGCTGCCATTCAGAGCCTGTGAATCCTTTCTGCCACGGTCTGTTCCCTTTGCTGTCTGTGCTTGGGCATGTGTCATAGGGCAGGCGGATTTCAGTGAGTGCCTCATGTGGGTACTGAAAACCCCACCCGCCTGCCAAGTCCCTTCTGTTGTGAGCCAAGTGGAGACTTGGTACTTGTCATTCCTTTGCAGCAGTTAAGCTGAAGGAATGCTGCATGGCTTGTTGGAAGTTGCTGAGTAGCCTTGAATATAGTGTTCAGGAGGGATATGTAGAGAAGTAAGGGTCTTACAGTCTTTGTTGGAGATCTGGGTTCCTCCTGGTTCTCCATTAATCTACCGACAATAGATATTGATAGTTTTTATGACTATCACTGTGATGAGGCTTTGGGAATAATATAATAAGATACATAATTAAGTGACAAATATTATAGCCACCCAGTTCCAGCTCTGTCACATACCAGTTAGGCAAGTTGGTGTCTTTAAGTCTTAGTTTATTCTTCTGTAAAGCTGAACTAATAGTATCTACTTGATAGGCTATTGTGAAAATTAAATAAAGAATGTCAGTATAGTGTCATCATATGCTTGATACTAGATAGTATTTTATTTTATATAGTCATATGATCCATGACTGATACTGTATTAAACAAAAGGAGAGTAATAAAAACATAGTAAATAGAATGACCAAGTAAATAGAATGACCATACAACGTATAACCAAATACTTTAATTGTGATGTGTAGATTATGAAGATTATAAATAGCCCAGGAATGTAGAGAAGAGTCTTATGCAACCAATTAATATTCCCGTGCCTCCGATTTTCCACTGGACACACTAAGGACAGAGTCAGATGTTAACCAGATAATGATTAAAACCTCAAAGAATTTTTGCTTTTTGTTTGTTTGATTGAAACAGGGTTTTGATATAGTAGATATTAAAGGGAGGCTTGAGATATTTGAAATTTAGCACTTTGGCTAGATGTGGTTACACATACCTATAATGTGAGCACTTTGACAAGAAGGAGGATTGCTGGAGATTTGAGATCATTCTGGTCTGTGTTGTAAGTTCCAGGCCAGCCAGGGCTATATATCAAGACCCCATCTCAATAGAAATGTGGGTCATTGAGATGACTCAGAGGGTAAAGGCATTTGCTGCCCAACCTAATGACCTGGGTTTGACACTGGAAACTTATGTGGTGGGAGGAGAGAACTGACTCCTGAAAGCTGTGATGGATGTGGTTGACACACACCTTTAATCTTAGTGTTCTGAGTTTGAAGCCAGCCAGGTCTACATAGAGAGTTCCAGGCCAGCATGGTGAGACCCTGTGTCTCAGATGCTTCCTTCCAGGAATGCTGCTTGATTTGATAATATCACTGTTGCCTCACAGACATTTTGGTTAGTTGAAGCCACAGGTTGGTCAGTGGATGACCTCTCATTTTGGGCCCCTGTAGATAATTTTAAGATTTAAGTGATTTATAACTCAAATTATTTCTCTGATCCTCTGGCAAAATATTGCTTAAATAAATTAGTCAAACAAGACAAAGATAAAGCAGAAAGGCTTGTCTTTTTGGACTGGATATTGAGGACATAGGGTCTAGTGACCATGAGCGATTATCTGGGATGGAGCCTTATTTTCCTAGAATGGGGTCCAAACTGCTGATGTGCCCCCTCCCCCACCTGTAACAGGGTTTCATAACCATGCATGGAAGGCACTTTTAGAAAAGTGCTTTAATAACAACACCCAGAAGACAGACTTCCTTGCTTGGTATTTGCTATCTTCGTGATTTTTGTTGTTGTTTTTGTTCTTTTCTTAGCTTCATTCTTGAAAGTTTGTGTTTGGTTTTTATTTTAGTCCAGTTCAGCTTTCATCTTCAAAATTTAAGACAAGTTTTTCATGAAAGTGAAGCTGCCTACATTTCTTTTTTCCTTTGGTTTGGCATTTCCCTTTTTTGTTTCTGATTCATTTTCTCTCTCTCTCTCTCTCTCTCTCTCTCTCTCTCTCTCTCTCTCTCTCTCTCTCGGCATTGTTTGTCAAGGTTTCAAGTTTATACTGAGAGGTGAGGCAACGTTGATCTTGGCAGAACAGTGCAAAGCCAGTGGAGTCATTAAATGACGTAAGCTTTTGATTTTTTTTTCTTTCTGTTAAAGCTCTCTGGCACAGCTGGCTATTCTGGTCTCAGAAGAAAGAAGAGACTTTCTGAAGATCTGATAGAGAGGATAGAAGAAATTTGGAATACAACTAAAAGGTACAGCAAGGAACATCAACAGCAATCCTACCGAGAACCCAGAGAGTCTTCTTGCCTTCATGGTGTCTTTTCAGTTGTTCAGAGCTTGAGTTTCGCTAGAGGATGATGAGAAGAGGCAGTAAGAGGGTGAGAAGTGTGTTGGGTTCCCGCCTCTTCCTCCAGTCTTCAGTTCACAAGAAGCATTGTAAAGCAGGTTGAAGAACAAGCTTGACTTGGTCCTGGATACTGTTGACTTGAAGATTCCATCTGTTTCACCAGGACTTTAGGGAGGCAGTTTCAGCAGTATAGAAGGAAGCAGTACTTAAGGACTTCTGCACTGGTCATGTGCCAAGTTCCATTTTGAACAGTGGGGCAGGTGAAGGCCAGCTTTGGCACCCGGATCTAAGGGGACACCTGAGTTCCCTGAGTTTACAGATGTGATGTTTGGGAAGCTATAAACTCAGCCTTTCAAGCTGAACAATTTTCTGGATTCTTTCTTTTTTTTTTTTGAGGACTTCAAAAAACACAGGTTCCTTGCCAAAAAGATATAAAGCCCCCTTCCTCCCCCCCCCCCTTTGAGCTAATGTGAACAATAATGTCTTGGAAAAGAAATTACTTTTCTGGAAGCCGAGGTAGTGTTCAAGGGATGTTTGCACCTCGGAGCTCGATGTCTATTGCCCCCAGCAAAGGCCTCAGCAACGAGCCAGGGCAGAACAGCTGCTTCCTCAACAGCGCCCTGCAGGTAAGCCCACCTCCTTCTTTGTGTTGTAGTGCTGAGTTTGCAGACTTTCAAATGTGAGTCTTGATGGCTCCAAGATCCTATTTTACATTTATCTGTATAATTTTAGGCAAAGCTTTTTATCTTTTCAAATGTCAGTTACCTAATTTGTAGAATTGGAGATTAATAATGATAAAACTATTAATTTGTTTCAAAATTCTTAGACTGTATCTTGAGAATAGTCTCTCTCTCTCTCTCTCTCTCTCTCTCTCTCTCTCTCTCTCTCCCACACACACAACACACACACACACACACACACACCACACACATGCCTATGGTCTGATGTGCATGGGTGCACATGTGAGTGTCAGCTTGCTTTGGTGATTCTCCATCTCTGGGTACCCAACACAGATCACAGGCAGGGCTGCCATGCACACCCAACATTTACTGGTACCAGGGATCTGAACTCTGTTCCTCTTGCTTATGCAGCAAATGATTGACCAACTGAGACATCTCTCCAGCTCCAAGTATAGTGTTGCTTTCAGGCAGTAGAAACTCTAGGTATGCAGTAGCCTAGTTTTCCAGATCAGTTTTATTATTTTTGCTTCAAAAAGATTATTTTTATTAAATTATGTATAGGCATTTGTGTCTGCATGTGAGTATATGTGCTCTTGGAGACCAGGAGTCTCCTGAATTATGGTTCAAACTTCTAATACAAATTTAAAGGTATTCATCCTTTTCTTGTGGAGACCATTCATTTTGTACCATTTATTGATGAGATGTTCCTTTACATGGAATCTGGACCTTACATTTGCTAAAGTGTTCTATCACATGACGAATCCCCTAGTCCAATTCTACAGTTTTTAACCCCTAAATTTCTTCTTTAACATCACATTTGATTTTTGTCATGGGATATTTTTACCAGGTGACTTTTATTTCCTGTTCAAATGAAAATGATTGACTTTTTTTTTTTTTCTTTTTCTTTTGTTTTTTTGAGAGGATTTTTCTGTGTAGCCCTGGCTGTCCTGGAACTCACTCTGTAGACCAGGCTGGCCTTGAACTCCGAAATCCGCCTGCCTCTGCCTCCCAGGTGCTGAGATTAAAGGCGTGCGCCACCACTGCCTGGCTGACTTTTCTAGAATATGTTCATTTGTCATTCTTGTTAGATACTATATCCCAGTTTTCTCCTTTGATTTAAAAAATGTTTTAAAAGTTCTCTTTGTGTGTGTGTGTCTGTGTATCTGTGTGTCTTTGTGTCTGTGTATGGGATTGTACACATGAATGCAGTATGCTTATGGAGGTCAGATAAGGATGGTGGATCCCCTAGAACTGGAGTTATAGACTGTTGTGAGCCATCTTCTGTAGGTGCTAGGAACCAAACTTTGTAAAAACAGTATGTGCTCTTAACCATTGAACCTTCTCCAGGCCTGATGCTTCACCTTCTTTTTTTTTTTGAGATTTGTTTTAATATTATAAGAATGGTCTTTTGTTCTGAGGGTAAAGATTTTTTTTTTTTTGCAGTCAGTTCCTGTTTGCTTGAATTCTTGACTTTAAACTTAAAGGCTGTTTGTAGGATAATGAGTTTCCCCCTTTTTTGGAAGGTTTTGTGGCACTTGGACATCTTCCGCCGTAGCTTTCGGCAGCTTACAACTCACAAGTGCATGGGTGATTCCTGCATCTTCTGTGCTCTCAAGGTAAGCTCCATAAAGTTGTCTCTTCTCAGCATCTTAGGTTGCCAGATTGCTGCTATTGGTTGATTATGGCAATTCTTTTTAAATAATTCTTTTTTTTTTAAATTATTTATTTATTTTATGTATATGAGTACACCATTGCTCTCTTCAGACACACCAGAAGAGGGCATCGGACCCCATTACAGATGGCTGTGAGCTACTGTGTGGTTGCTGGGAATTGAACTCAGGACCTCTGGAAGAGCAGTCAGTGCTCTTAACCACTGAGCCATCTCTCTAGTTCTGATTAGTGCAATTCAATTTTTTTTTGTTGTTGTTTTGTTTTGTTTTGTTTTTCGAGACAGGGTTTCTCTGTGTAGCCTTGGCTGTCCTGGAACTCACTCGTAGACCAGGCTGGCCTCGAACTCAGAAATCCACCTGCCTCTGCCTCCAAGTGCTGGGACTAAAGGCATGCACCACCACTGCCCGGTGATTAGTGTAATTCTTAAGAACTTGTTACTGAATTACCTTTTCTGCTCAAATGTGCTTCTCCTTTGCCTGTTTACTTCTAAAGCTAATTCTGAATTTTCCTTTTGAAAGAACAGTTTTTAATGGAATCAGCTATTATTGTTAAAACTAAATTTAAGATATTTTTTGTTTCATAATGTTTTCCATTAGATTTTCAAAAATTAAATTTTGTTGTTTTGTGTGAGAATGTGCCATGACACTTGTGTGGAGGTCAGAGGACAACTTTTCAAGAGTCCATTCTCTCCTTCTACGGTGTGGAAGCTGAAGACCTGCTGAACCCTCTCACAGCCCCCATTTGATCCTCTCTCCCTCCCTCCTTCCCTCCCTCCCCTCCCTCCCTCCCTCCCTCCCTCCCTCCTCCTCCTTTCTTTCTTTCTTTCTTTGTATGTGTTGTTTTGAAACAGGGTTTGGTTTCTCTGTGTAACTCTGGCTGTCCTGGAACTTACTTTGTAGACCAGGCTGCCACAAAGACAGGGATCCACCTCTTTGTCTCCCGAGGAGTTCTGGGATTAAAGGTACACACCACAATGCCTGGTCGGTCCGTCCGTCCGTTTCCTTCCTTCCTTCCTTCCTTCCTTTCTTCCTTTTGGTTTTTCGAGACAGGGTTTCTCTGTGTAGCCCTGGCTGTCCTGGAACTCACTCTGTAGACCAGGCTGGCCTCGAACTCAGAAATCCGCCTGCCTCTGCCTCCCAAGTGCTGGGATTAAAGGCGTGCGCCACCACTGCCTGGCTCTGGTTCTTTTTTCTACCAGTTATCTATCTCATATTTTCATGCTGTGAGTAAAATAAGTCTGGGCATTTGTATAGAGAGAAAGAAAATGAGAGAGATTTCACAAGGAAAAAGAAACATGATGGTCCTTGGTTGATTCTGTATCCTTGACCAATGTGTTAGTTCTTCTGTGGTTTTTTGGCTCAGATGTACAATAGTTTAGTTGTGTTTGAGTAAATCTGTAGCATTTATCTGTGTTCAGAGCAAGATTCTGGGGTCATTATTTTGTTCATGAAGGTTGAAGGTTGAATTTTTTGTTGTTGTTGTTTGTTTTTTTTTGAGATGGTTTCTCCCCATAACAGCCCTAGTTGCCTTGGTACTTACTTTGTAGACTGGCTTGGCCATGAATTCACCTCCTGAGTGATGGGATTAAAAGCATCCACCACCACACCCAGCCTGAAGTCTCAATTCTTAGTTTTTTCATGACTGTGTATGATCATTATATATTTAATTTAGTTTCCTTTTAGCTTAAAGTAGAAATTGTGAACTAAATAGTCTTGAATTTTCTAATTTGAATTGATTATATTCAATAGTTGGCTTTTTTTTTTTTTTTTTTGAGATAGTTTATAATGTTGTCAAGATTAGCCTAGACTGGCCTTGAATTCACTACTTAGCTAAGGATGATTCTCTTGGCAATACTTCTTGTGTATGCTGGGGTTACAGGCATGCACTACTAAACTTTTATCTGAGCTGGGGTCAAACCTGTGCATGCCAGGCAAACACTTTACTTTTTTTTTTTTTGGTTTTTCGAGACAGGGTTTCTCTGTGTAGCCCTGGCTGTCCTGGAACTCACTCTGTAGACCAGGCTGGCCTCGAACTCAGAAATCCGCCTGCCTCTGCCTCCCAAGTGCTGGGATTAAAGGTGTGCGCCACCAACGCCCCACCCACCAACGCCCGGCCAGGCAAACACTTTACTAACAGAATTACATTGTTAGCCTTTACTTCATATTATTTTGGAAGCATTTTGTCTGTTTTGTTTTGTTATTTTATGCTTACCTGGCTGATCTTGAATTTGCTATGTACTAGGCTGGCTTTGATCTTGGTTGTGATTCTTTTGCCCCTAGTTTCTACATTCTGGTCTAGTTACCATGATAGAATCTTGGGAAGAGTTATATGAGTCCTCTGAACTTTTCTTTATTTGAGCCACTATAACTTGTAACAAAACAGTATCAATAATGAGGGTGGTATATAATCAAAATATATGCATATGTGAAATTATAAAAATAAATATTATTAGCTAGTCATTTTAAATATAAATTTCTAAAAATTATTTATTTTTATTTTATATGCATTAGTGTTTTGTCTGCATGTATGTGTGAGGTTATCAGATCCCCTGCACCTGAGTTACAGACAGCCATAAGCTGCTATGTGGGTGCTGAGAATTAAACCCTGGTTCCCTGGAAGAACAGCCAGTGCTCTTAATGGCAGAACCATCTCTCTAGCCCCTGCTATAGGTTTTAATATTCTAAGTCTTTAATAAATTGATTGTAACATTTCCTACAAGGCCCATTCAAAAAAATCCATCCAAAAGAACATTTTACCTAATTTTATAAATGACATTTTTAGATCAATGTAGTGTCTTTTTGGTCAGTAAGTTTTAGGGAAGTCTGATTAATTAAAACCATGCTAGGCAGATATTGCTAAGGAAATACTAATCTTGGAGAGATTCTAGGTAGAGGAATTTCCTGAAACTAGAAACTCTTATACTGTAAAACCTTCCTCCTTCAGCTCCTCAGTGCTGGATTGCAGGTGTGAGCTGCTATGTCTGGCTGTGTGTACTGTTTATTGTTTTAGGAGGGACTCTGGAGAACCAGCCACCATCTTTTTGTTGTATTTCCAGAGTGACAAATTGTTAATTGGAATGTAAACTGGTATCTTAGAGGCCAGAGAGAAGAAAATTAGCTTTCAGCCTTTATGCTGCATACTCAAAGATATCCAAGTGCAGAAGGAAACTTGTTTTTCAATCTTTTTGTCTTGAAAAGTTCAGAAAAGATGCTTATAGATGGGTAGATACACTTAGGAGGTCAGAGGTGATATTTTGAGACTTCGTGATTCTGAAAATATGGTATAACTTTAGTATTTTCCTCATGTTGTCACTACTTAATCTGACCAGATTTATTTTCTTTAAATTAGTAGAAAATATAGTGACTTAGGCACTCAAGTTCTATAGGGAACTAACTTCATGTCATTTTGATTGTAAGTGCTGTTTTGCCCAGCAGGTGATTCTGGCATGCATTCCAAATGTGTATACACACACACACAGAGTAAATATAGATGTTAAGTTTTATGTGTGGCATGTTTATAGTTTTGAAGAGAGCCTAAGTGTATTCCAATTAGCCACAGGCTACCTGTGTTAAATTTAGTTCATAAACACTTTGTTCTCCTGTTTTGGTGCCCAAGTATCCTCCAGTCTTCCTGTCACCTTCCATCCCTCCCTTCCTCTCTCCCTCTCTCCCTCCTTCCCTTCCTATTTCCCTCCTTTCTTCCCTTCCTCTCTTCCTACCTCACTATGTAGCTCTGACTGGCCTGGAACTCACTATGTAGACCAGGTTGGCGTCTAGAGATTTGCATGCTTCTCTTTCTTTCTCCTGTGTGCTGGGATTAAAGGTGCTCACCATCACATTCAGTTATATTTCTTTCTTAATTCCTTCAGATTATATTTCTCTAATCTGGGATTTGTTTGTCCTTTCTTTGGTCTCTGCAAAAATAAAGGGCTGGAATTTTTGTCAGAAAAATAGCCATCCAGTATTCAGAGATTTAAATTCTATGTTATTTTTTGGTTTCATGATACTTTATAGAGATAATTCTCTATTTTTAAATTCCCTCCTCACATTGTTTCTTTTTTTAAAGTTAGAGGAATGTTTGCTACTGTTAATAAGAACTCATTTTTGCTACTTATTAGTAACATATTTGTATTCTTTAATGTTTTATCCTATTAAGTTTAGCATACAAAATTTTTATCTCATATTTTTCAAAATAGGAAAGTCTAAAGTTTCTTTTGAAGTATGCTTTATCATTCTGCAAATTACATGAAGTCAGATTTGATTATGTTGGAACATAATTGTTCACTGTCACACACAGGCACTCATACAAAATAACTCACTGGCGTGCTCCTGGATGAGTTCCAGCTCCACACGCCATGTTTAGATGGAGAAGGCACCCTCTTAAGCAGCACTGGGATGTGCACCCTGGTTTTTCTCTGGGTGCAGAATTTTACCTTTCGATACTTCAAGTGCTCTTGCCATGGTCTTATGGGAATGCTTTAGTAGATGGCTTTATTATTTTTGTTTTCTCCTTCTAGTTTCTCAGCATCTGTTAGGAGTTCTTGGGTCTCTTGAGTTCACTAAATCTGTTGTATCCACAGTGCTTTCAGTTGCTTCATGGTAGTTTCTATATTTATAGTCTTTTTTATTTTTTATTTTTTATTTTTGGTATAATGATTTATACTATTTTCCCCTGTGTGAATTAGTGTTACATGTATATATTAATTTCAACCATTAGTTCTGGTATGCAAATACCTGGTAATTTTTGTTTGTGTCAGCAAGAGACTCTGGGGAAAAGTACCTGCCATCAAGCTTAAGATCTGATTTTAATCACATGACTCACTCTGTGGAAGGAGAAATGAGCTCCCACAAGTTGTCCTCTGACCTCCATACATTTGCTGTGGTACAATTGTACCTACACAGACACACACACAAATAAATGATTTAAAAAGTTTGGTATCACTGTATCATTTTGCTTACTCTGAACCTTGATGCCTGTCAAGTCTGATTTAACAAATAGAAGATTGTGTCATACCAATTATTGTTTCTTTTCAAAGTCCAACCTATTCCCTTCTATTATGATTAAATGATTTTTCCTGACCTAAGTTGTCATCGCCAGTAGCCCAGAGTCCTTTTTATTGTTCATGTTGCGTTGCTCTTGTACCCCTTTCCACAGGGATAACTTTACTTTGGTGTTGGCGTATTCATTTGTCTCTGTTCTGGAGAGGAAATCCGTCCTCTGTACTTAATACACTACAAAGATTTTGTTCTTCTTCCAGGGATTGTACTAGAGGTTTCACAGTGCCAGCATGTAGGACAGAGTACTTTTTGTTATAGGCAAAGAAGAATGTTGCTTTTGATTGATGAAATTTAATTTTCTTCAATTAGTGACTTTAAAAAAAAGAAAAGAATCCTGCAGTATAATGTAGGACCTGGAGGAGAGTGCTTAGTGGGGGTAGGATGCTAGGCGGGGTCAGGTTTTGAATTTTAAGATGTCCTGAAACCTCAGTATTTAGGGGCAAATTTGATAATTTAGGGGAAAACAATCCTTTAGTATCTTTTGAGTAATACCATGTGGCTATTTTCTTTTGAGTACTGAAAGATTAGCACACGAAATAGTTATCTTTATTCCTAGTCTTTTCTAGACTATAGCAATGGAAGGTTTCTCATTATCCTTTATGGTGAATATCAGAGAGTAAATCTATTATCCTATATTATTTAAAGGAGAAAATTAGATTTCTAGTATGCTCCCTAGAAATTTTATCTAGTAAATAAGACTCTACACATAAGGAAGTAAGTCTTTATGTCTATTCAATTCATATGTGCTTGTGTTTAGCTTCCTTCTTTCTTATTCTATATATGTGGATACACTGTTGCTGTCTTCAGACACACCAGAAGAGGACATCGAATCCCATTACAGATGGTTGTAAGCCCCCATGCGGTTGCTGGGAATTGAACTCAGGACATTGTTCTTAACTGTTGAGCCATCTTTCGAGCCCTAGCTTCCTTCTTTTGATTACCTATGAATGTGAGCATAATCGTGTTGTCCTTTGAGTAGTTGTCTTGATTCTTAAGTCCTCCTAGACTGTGGATAGTCTTCATCTTTTTTAGAATTTGGAGTTCAAATTACATGTTACGCAAATAGAAGGGTTTAAATACAAGAAAAAAAAAAAAAGAGAGAGAGAAATCATGATTAACTTTTTCCTTTCTGGAATTCATGGCAGTTTAAAACTTAATACAGACTTAGAATGTTTGTGATATCCACAAGGATCCATTCATTCTCTCAGTGCAGTAAGTGGCTATGCTGTTGATCCTAATAATGTCTGTAATTTGTGACGACCCTCATCTTTTGTTATGGGAAAGTTAGTAAATTGTATAAAATGTCAATATCAGTTTATGATTTTTCACTAAAAGCAATATTGTGTTCTGGCCCATCTTTGTATTCATTGTTTTGAAGTTTTGTTTCTATCTCTGTCTTTGAATGTATGGAAATGTCTTTTTTTGTTTGTTTGTTTTTTGTTTTTCGAGATAGGGTTTCTCTGTGTAGCCCTGGCTGTCCTGGAACTCACTCTGTAGACCAGGCTGGCCTGGAACTCAGAAATCCGCCTGCCTCTGCCTCCCAAGTGCTGGGATTAAAGGTGTGTGCCACCACTGCCCGGCTTTGGAAATGTCTTTCTTTCAGTGCATAGCAGCAGGAATAAGTGTGATAAGTAACTTGATTGATCTTTGTCCTTATGATTCTAAGACCAAAAGATCAAGTTATCAACTGAGTATAAATAAAGGCTTAAATTTACCAGTAGTTATGATGTTGATAACAATTTAAAGGAAATAATATAGGATATGTGGATGCTCTTGTAATTAAGAAGTCTAGAAGACAGCTCTTTTTAGTCATAAGGTAAGAGAATCCCAAGGGAGACAATAGACAGTTGTTCTTTGTGTTCTTTAACATTGGATCAAATATTTTTATACTTGGGCCTGATGGTACATGCCTATAACTCCAGCATTCAGATGGTTAGGAAGGAACAGAGCTGTGAGTTTGAGACCAGCTTGGTTATGCAGTGAGTTGGAAACTATCTTGGGTTACATAGCAAAAAAAACTATCTTGGGTTACATGCCCCTCCCAAGCTTCTATTAAACTGGATGGTTATCTGATGATATTAAGGCATTATTATTACCTGCTTGGAGGATGGTATAGGCAGTCTTTAAACAAAAAGAGTTCTTACTTTTTTAGAATTCTATCCTTGAGTCTGTATTCCAAAATGTCTGGCATGTGCCTCAAATGATGGGGGTAGGGAGGCATAGGATAAGTAATACAGGCAATCAACACAAAGGGAATTAAATGAACTACAAACTGGTAATTGTTGAGTCGAATTATGGACACATAGAAGCTGGTCATCCTATTCTGTCTGCTCTTGATGGAGTTAAGATTTTCTGTAACAAAATTTGAAAAATATTTTGTTGGCGTATCTGGTGGTATGTGGTTATTATGCACATGGCCTTGCCCTATCTTGAAGAACTTTCAGCATTCTTTCATCACACAAAACCAATGAAAAAAAGATTTTTTTCCTCCATCCATTGGCAGGCCTCAAGGACTAACTCCCTTACCTCTAGAGGCTTATATTTACATATTAGATTGTCTACATTTAGGTTCTTTGATTTCCAGGAGGTATAGAAAAGAATGATCATGAGAGCCAAAATACTAAACAAATTGGGAAGCCCAGAACAGAATGGGAATTCTGAAGAACCGAGAAGAGAGCAGAGAGAGCAGAGAGAGCAGAGAGCAAATAGGAGGCAGAAGGCCTTTGCAGAAGGTATTGCTGGCCAGTGAGAGAGGGGAGTTGGACTGCTCTCTGGAAGACATTCTAATATCTTGGCACTTAAAGTATCAGAATCAGTGAGAACATTTTCTTCTTGAACCTCACTCTCTCTAATACTTATGAATTATTGTAGATGTAAAGCTAGGATATTCTGAGAGAAAAATAAAAAGCTGTTCTCTGTTTAAAAGCAAGAGTATGTGTTTTTTTGGGGGAGTGGGGGTGGGAAAGAAAAGTCTTAAGGAACAGCTGCATTTCTGCATTTGCAGATGCCAAAACACAAAGATGTTCTGTCTTCATGGCACTTCTGTCTTATTTACATGGCTTTTGCTGATCCAAATAAAGATGTTCTCACATGGACAGAATTGTCTGCTACTTGATCCAAGAGAGATGGGTGGGGAAGCACCTGCTTTTAGTCATTAAAGTCTTGTTGCTTTTGTACTGCATCCAGGAAAATAGTTAACAGATGAAGGTAATTTACTATTTTATGAATGATAAGGACCTTTAGTTTCCTCATGTGAGGAAGTGTAGACAGAAATCTGAAAGTGTTGTGGTTTTTGCCTTATCAAAATGCAATTGTTAGGAACCCACAAGGAAAGATGGTTCCTAGGTTTGAATCTTTCTGTCTTTTCTCCCTACTGTAGAATTCAGCAATTGGAATAATACCAGGTTTTGTTCCTTATTGGTGCTGCCACCTGTTCTTACTGCTGAACTAAATGTTCTTGGCTTTCTTTGGTGTGAACAGGATCTCCCTCTGGGAAAGGTGGGAGGAGGGTGAAAAAGAGAACAGGAGGAGGCCGGTTCCAGCCCCTGTGCTCATGTGAGAGGGACACACAAGGGTTACTGTGCTCCCTAACAGAGGGGCTTTGTGCTTGAGCGTCTTGCAGAGTTATAGCTCCACAGATGCAAGCTAGGACGGCTTAGGCTGCTCATCCCTAATGCAGTTCTTCCTAGCGAGAGCAGAGCGAGACTGATGTTAATTAAAGTAAGAAAATAAAGACGATTCAGTCAAAGTGGATGGGGGGAGGCTGCCTATAATTAATTAAGGGATGAGAAAAGAATACAGCATGGAGACATTGATGCTACTGGATTCAAGAGCCAGATCTGTTGTTGCCCGTCCTCTGAGTGCAGACAGAGCTCTGACCTTAGGCTCTTTCTTCCTTCCTTCCTTCCTTCCTTCCTTCCTTCCTTCCTTCCTTCCTTCCTTCCTTCCTTCCTTCCTTTTTTTTTTTTTGTTTTTGTTTTTGTTTTTTGGTTTTTTTTTTGTTTGTTTTTCGAGACAGGGTTTCTTTGTATAGCCTTGGCTGTCCTGGAACTCACTCACTCTGTAGACCAGGTTGGCCCTGAACTCAGAAATCTGCCTATCTCTGCCTCCCAAGTGCTGGGATTAAAGGCCTGCACCACCACTGCCCGGCTTAGGACTTTTCTTTCTGTGCCCAAACCCTAATTACTTGAAGTCATGGGAAACCTGCTTTTCTTTCTTTCTTTTTTTTCTTCCCCTTTTCTTTTTAAATTTATTTATGTATTTTTGAGACAGGGTCTTTGCTTTGTGACCCAGGCTGGCCTCAAATTAATGGCATTTTTCCTATATCAGCTTCTAGAGAACTAGGATTATACGTACCAGCCACCAAATCAGGGCCCAGATAGCTTACTGTAGTTTCCTAAGGTTGCTGTACAGTTTCTGCCGTGCATTGGACAGAACGTACTTTCAGTAGGAATGCTTTACGAGTAGTAGGGCTCAATTTCCAAGGAAACTCAACCAAGACTAAAGGGGTTGAAATTTGCAAATATCTAATTTGTACAGAGTTCTTCTAGAAATAATTTCCTAGTTATTTTAGAATTAGTTTTAGAAGCTTGGGAGATAGCTCAGTTGGTAAATTGCTTGCTGCTTAAGCAGGAGTACCTGAGTTTGGATTCCCAGCACCCTCATAAAAAGCCAGTCATAGGAGTAAGCGCCTGTAAACCCAGTGCAGTGGAGGCTGACCCGGGAGGATCCCTGGGGGGTTGCTGGCCTGATTGTCCAGCTGAATCTGTGAGATCCAGGGTTAGTGAGAGGCCCTGCCTCAATAAAAACTAATATGGAGAGCAACTGAGGATGATGTCAGACCTCTGACCTCCACATGCCCATGTGTGCCTGCACACAGGCAGGCATGAAAACCAGTTTAGACTCCAAACAAAGGCTCTAACCTCATTGGCCCTTTAGTCTGGAGGTGGAGTTTTGTCAGCACTGTGGTTATTAGTAACAGCTGATGAGCCAGCTGGTGATCACAAGTCTTACCAAACTGGGGTTTTTTTTTCTTTTTTCTGAAATCACCAGCTGTCAGGCCCAAGCCACCATGTGATTTATAGTAGTTGTCATTGCTTTCTCATTTTTCTTTTCCCTTGTTTCTCTGCATTCCTACAAATTTTCAGTGTATAGGATAGGTATCCCATTGTTAAACTGCAGACCTATGTCTTCTCTTGGTCCAGTTTAAATGGTTTCTTGTAGGCATGCTTATTCTTCAGCAACAAATTATAGAGCATCTTCCCATGGTTTCACCTAACTTTATAGTAGAGATGCAAGTAGATCCTAAATTGCTCCAAAATAACTTGGAATAATTATGGTAGACTTTCCTCAGAATTTATTAATTAGTACTGAGTATGTATTGTTGGCCCTGTCTCCTCCACAACATATGGAATCATTTGTAGGTACATAATAAGTTATGTGGTAGTTTGTACTTGAGTGGCTTTAGAATATTTAACATGAATGAACTGAAAAGATGCCAGTGAGAGGGTGAAATGAGGAAAACAGTTTTAACTTCAAAATGAGCAGAGCCAAACTTAGCTCCATTTCCCTAACAATTTATATTACCTCAAGGTTTTCAGTTTTTTCTGTGTGATTTCAGTCTTTTCTTATAGTTTATTTTTAATTTATGTTTATTGGTGTTCTGCCTGCATGTATGTCTGTGTGAGGATTGTCAGAAACTCTTGAACTGGAGTTACACACATGTGTGAGCTGCCATGTGGATGCTGGGAATTGAACCTAAGTGCTCTGGAAAAGCAGCCAATGCTCTTAACTACTGAGCCATCTCTCCAGTGTGATTTTCTGTATTTTTTTTTTTTAAAGGAGAGAGGAGAAAGTTCCTTCAGTATTCTTCTTTCGTGAGATCTACCCATATCACATGATTGATTGATTCAGTTACTTAAAACATGCATTTCTGTTGCTTTTTATGTAATAATGTTGTTTTAGGCTATGAGAGCATATCAAGCAAAAGAGTAAAACTTATTTTTTTCCTCACTTCTATATTCGAGGAAATAGAGGTAGACAATAACTAAAATAAACAATATGTTAATGTTAAGTACTATAGGAAAAAATAGACAATGGTGGAGATTTAGGAACAGAAAGGAGGGCTTGTGTTTTTTCTTTCTGTCTTTCTTTCTTTTCTGTTTTTCAAGTTAGGATTTCTTTGTGTAGCCTCTGGCTGCCCTGGAACTCACTCACTCACTTTTCCTCTTCCCCTTTCTCCTCCTCTTTCTCTTCTTTTTTAAAAGATTTATTTTTGTTTTATGTGCATTGGTAGTTTGCCTACATATATGTCTGTGAAGGTCCCAGACCCCTTGAAATTGGAGTTACAGAGAGTTAAGTGCTAGGAATTGAATCCAAGTCCTTCAAAAGAGCAGCCAGTGCACTTAACCCTCTGAGCCATCCTCCAGCCCCATGGAACTCACTCTTTAGACCAGGCTGGCCTCAAACTCAGGGATCTGCCTGCCTCTGCCTCCAGGGTTCTGGGATTAAAGGTGTGCATGCCCAGTTAGAGCTGACAATTTAAGTGCGATGATCTAGAGTTACTACTGTACTGAGAAGTGATACTTACATAAAACTTTGCAGGATGTAAGTGATCAAGTTTCACAGTGAGGAAAAAGTGATTCAAGTAAGGAATGCAAGCACAAAGTCCCTGGTCTAGAACATACACAGTAGTTGTGGAACATAGTGAGAGGCCTATATGGCTGGGGTGGTGAATCACAATTAGACTAGTTGGCCAAATAACATATAAGCACTTTCACTTTGGCTTTTACTGCATATTTGATGGGAAATCTTTGGAGGGTTTTCAACAGAATGACATTTGATTCTATTCCCTTTTTTTTTTTTTTTGAGGCAGTCTTAAGTAGCCTAATCTGACCTTAAACTTGCTATTTAGCCAAGGATTACCTTGAGTTTCTGATCCTCCTGCCTATATATCTGGAGGGTTGGCATTATAGGTATGTGCTGCCTACTGTACCTGATCTGTGCAATGCTGAGGGTCTAACTAACCAAGGATTTGTTACATGTTAGGCAAGCTCTCTATCAACTAATTTTATTTCATTAAAAAAAAACCATTTGACTACTATTTTGAACATATCTTGCATTTCCTTGGAGACATGGTTCAGTCAAGAAATGGTTGCAGTTGGGTTGAAAAGAGGTTCAGTGGTTCTTCTAGAGGACCCAGGTTCAGTTAATTCGTGAACCTATTTCAGGTGCCTTACAATTGCCTATAACTTTAACTTCAAGCTTCTAAAACCTTTGCTCTCCACTGTACATCATTGGACATACCCATGCTCAAGCATAATAAAAAACAATAAAAATTAAATCTTAAAAAAATAATAATAAAAAGAAATAGTTAACAATCATCCAATGAAGAGGATAGTGGCCCCCAGATGAGGAGGTGAGCAGTATGAAGTCTGAACATGTCTTGAGTGTAGAAGTATGATTGCAGGATGTGAGTTCTGAGACCAGGAGAGATGCAGTCATGATTTTCAAGGTTTTTGGCCTACGAATTACAAGGCAGTAACTGGAAGTAAACATAATGGAGTGCTTTTTTCTGGAATGACACCCAGAGTTTTCTATTGCTGTTTCTTCTTCTTCCCTCCTCCTCTTCTCCCTGATCCTCTTCTTCCTCCTTCTTTGTTTTTTCTTCTTCCTTTTTCTTCTTGTATTACTGAAGGAGTATGTGTGGTGAGTAAAGTCTAAAGATGCACTGCCACACCCAATGGCTTCAAAATCTTGACCTTTCTGCATCAGCCTCTTAGGTGCTGGGATTATGGACACAGTACCTCACTTGTTATATTCTTTATAAGTTTGTAAATCTTATATTATCTGAAAAATACAAAAGAGGGCTAAGTTTCATAGGAGGATGCTTCCCAAAGAACAATTGCCAATTCATTTGGATGCAGCTTACTTCTAGAAGCATCTACTTCTTTTCTGTATCATAGGAAGTATTGTAACTACATTACATCACATCATGACAGTGGGCTCTCTTAGTGTGTTCTTGATAGCATGACACTCAGATGCAAGATCTACAGCAGAGATACTCTATACATCCTGATTTTTAGTCTTTATTTTTTAAATTAGTAGGTGAATATATCTTGTTTCCATGACTGTCAGCATAAGGATGACAGACTAGGATGTACAGAAGCTTAATAACAGCATTGTGCTTTTCCTCTTGTTTAACTTCTTCCCTACAGGGAATCTTCAACCAGTTTCAGTGTAGTAGTGAAAAAGTGCTTCCTTCTGACACTCTCCGAAGTGCTCTGGCGAAGACTTTCCAGGATGAACAACGCTTCCAGCTGGGGATTATGGATGATGCTGCAGAATGCTTTGTAAGTGGACCCTCTTGTCCTCTTTGATATGGAGCAGAATTGTTCATCTCCATCAAGGACTATTACTACAACATGAATTGTCTAAGTGCCTTTATGACTTTTTTCCCTTCATGTTTAGGGTAGTTTAATGCTTTTCATTAATCATTTAATGCCTTCAGAGGAACCAAGGTATGTTGAAGTACAAATTGTGCTCCCAGAGCCTCTGATTCAATAATCTGGTGTCGGACTCCATGCTGTATTGATGGTACTGCTTTGGAGAACCCATAATTTGAGCTTCTCTGTTTCTAACGATATTAAAGGGAAATTATCATGTTCTGTATAAACAGTTACATTGCTCTAGTGACTTTAACCCTTGTTCTCCCACCTTCCAAGTACTAAATGCATGTGCCAACGCACAGAGTGCCATAGATAATCTTTTGAAGTTGGATAAATAGAACAGAGTACAGAGAGTTGGGGTCATTGGCTAGTTTTCATAGTGAGTTAATTTTTCTGTTTATTTCTTTTTGAGATTGGGTCTTGCAGTAAAGTCCTTGTAGGACTGAGTCCTATCTCAGAAATCAAAAAGGGAGTTTTAGAGAATTAATATTGAATGAAAATATAATATCAAAAGCTTATTTACTGGATTGAGGATGTAGCTCAGTTGGTAAGAGTACTTGCTTAATATCCTTGTTTCCTTGAGTCTAATCCCTAATGTATAAATTGAACATAGTGATACAGACTTGGAATTCCAGCACTCATGAAATGGAAACAGGAATATCAGAAGTTCAGGGTCATCCCAGGCTACATAGTGAATTCAGATTTAGCCTAGGATACAGGAGACCCTGTTTCCAAAAACAAAAAAAGTTATGTTACATGGTACCATTTTTATAGTATTCCTTTAGTATTGTTGAAATGATAAATATGGAGGAGCAGACTACTGGTTGCTGGGAGTTAGGAGTATAGATAGATAGGTGAGGCTATAAAGAGGTAGGGTGGAGTAGCGCTGTGGTGATGAAACTCTTCTGTGTCTTTTTAAAAAAAATGTATTTTAAACTTACATACGTGGAGTGTTTTGCCTGCATGCTGTCTCTGCACCACATGCATGTTTGATGCCCACAGAAATCAGAAGAGAACATCAGAGGTCCCGGAACTGGAGTTACAGGCAGTTGTGAGCTACTATGTGGGTGCTGGGAATCAAACCCAGGTAGGTCCTCTGTAAGAGCATCATGTACTCTTAAACCACTGAGCCATCTTCCTGCCCCACTCTTTCATGTCTTGATGCTGTGGAAGTGGTTACATGACTGTAATGATGAAATTGCATTAAGTTACATGTAAACACAAGTTCATATAAAACTGTTAAAATCTGAATGACTATCGATGATGTTAATTTTATCTATCTGTCTGACTATCATCTATTTGTCTATCCTTTAAAAAAAATTAAAAATATGTAATTATTTCTGCTTTCCAGAAGGTTGCTGTGTCTTGGTAAGTTGCTTCCCACCTTGCTAGTTTGGGATTTATTTTGTAGTGCTTTTGTGTTTTCCTATCAGGAAAACCTCCTGAGAAATTCACTTCCATATTGCGGACGAAACCAAAGAGGATATATTGTACAGCCCAACCTGCATTTCCCACCAGAAAATTTGCAATGACATTGTTTGAGCAGGTAAACCTATATCTTGGGCTTTTTTCTTTAAGAATATTTTATCTGAGGCTGTAGTGTTTCAAAACAATTCATGACTGGCTGCTTAGTTTCACTTTTCCCTCTGGCCCATGTGTATGTACTAGCTGTGGGACTTTTAACCCCCTTTCTTGAACCCTTTTTTTTTCCCCCCCCTTTTTAAAGAGTTCTTTATTTTACTGTTGCATTCCCCAATTGAGGTTTTCTGAAGGCACCCTGAATATTTATTTTTTAATTTGTGGTAATTTTTAAAAAAATTAAAAATTTTTTTTCTTATTTTGGGTGAATGAAGGAAAAGGGGTTTTGGGGGTTTGGGGTTTTTTGGGTGTGTTTGTAGGCAGAATGTGGTAGGGAAAGAAAAAAAAAAAATTTAAATAAATCCCTTTTTTGATTGGGGGAATTTGGGGTTCTTTTTTGGGGGGAGACTGATTGGTTAAAGAATTCCAAGAAAAACCATCGAGAGATACAAATGAGGGGCCCCTTTTTTAAGGAAGGAAGAGGTTTTTTTTTGAATGATTTTATTTTTTAGTTTAAACCCCACTTAAAAAACAAATACAAATAAACCTTCCTCCTTTTCCCCCCCCCGAAGTAACCAGCTATTTTTTTTGCTGGGGAAAAAAAAAGAAACCTTTACCAAGTATTTTTGGGGGGCTCTTCAGGGAAAGCCAGCCCAAGGGGGGCCTGCGGGGGAAAAATCCGGTGGTTAACCATGGAATTTAGATAAGGAGAACAACCTTGGGGTTTTTCAATTTCTGCAGAGCAGGTTAATTTTTGAAAAATTTTGTTATGTAAATTTTAAACAACTGTGGGGAGAAACCGGATCCGCCGGGGTTTATGAAAGCCCACAGATTTTCACAATTGGGGGTTGGGTTGGGACCAGACCCCCCCAACTTTTGCAGAGGATTCAAACCCCAGTCGGGCAACCCCCCCTTTAAACTGGGGGTATGTATTAGGTACTTTAATTTTTTTTAACGTTCCCTGCACTGAACAGATAGGGGATTTCATGTGACAATTTTAAAAAAGCATTTTGGACAGATATACTTGAGTTTCTGTGGCAGGGGTGCATGACCCATCAGAATAGCTACATATCACTTTCTTTAGGAGGTAAAAACCCTCCTTTTAGAAAAATAGCATCAAAATTTTTCCTTGTGAACAGGGGGGCAGAATTAAAATATGTTTTAAAAAAAAAAAAAAGAATCATTTCAGGGGTGGTCATTTTTTTTAAACCCGATGGTAGAAAGTATATTTAAATTTAGAAAAAAATAAGGGTTTAAAGGGGAAAAAGCTTTAAATTTACTTTGGGGGCTGAACAAGGACAAGTTCCCGCCGAACCCAAAAGAGGAAAGAGGAAACACTAATGTTAGGTGATTTTTATTGAGGACTCAAAAAACCACCCCCAAAAGGCCACCCCCCTTTTTGGGGTTTGGTTTTTTATTGTAGAAAGGGGGGGGGGCTGGAAGCAGGATCTGGGGGAGTCTACCTTGGCTACCTCAGGGGGAGAGAGGAACAGAAGAAAAGGCAAGGAAAGGGAACTGCAATTGCAAAGGGGTTTGGAACAAGAAAATCAAAAAATGAGTGGGGGAACCGCCAGTTCTAAGGGGTGATTTTTTTACAGGAGGAGGGCCCGATAAAACTGGAACACTTTGGGGCTAGCATGAGCCTGACCTTTTGGGGAACTTGTTCAAGTTAATATACACTTTTTTGCCCTCTCTTGGGGGTTAGGGGCCCGGGGGGGAAAGGGCAGGGGTGTAATGGCTTTCCCCCCCGACAAGGAAAATTCACTTTTCAAAAGGGTTTTTTAGGGGAAAAATTTGTGTTACCAGGGCAAGCCATTTTTACTGACCCAATTACCATTTTTTGGGGGGTTTAAACCCTTTTGATATTATTTAAATCAGGGTTGCTCTTTAAAACCCCAAATTTGGGGGGGCCCCAGGGCCCCCTCCCTTTTACCCTTTAAAAAACCCTGGGGGCTTCTCCTCCTCCTGCCGCCCCTCCTTTTCCTTTTTTTCCCCCCCTTTCCCCCCTCCCTTTTTTCTTCCCCTTCAAATCCTCCCCTTTCCCAAACCCCCCCAAACCTAAACCCCACCTACTCTCTTCTGGGTCACTATTGGCCCCGGGGGCACTTTTTTTACCAAACAAAATTTTAAAAAGGGTCACAGTGGGAAATGCAACTCCGGGCCCTTTGGGGGGCCTTGGGACTTAGCATAGGAAACAGTAAAAGGGCATAATTTTATCTATCGTCTGACTATCATCTATTTGTCTATCCTTTAAAAAAAATTAAAAATATGTATTTATTTCTGCTTTCCAGGAAGGTTGCTGTGTCTTGGTAAGTTGCTTCCCACCTTGCTAGTTTGGGATTTATTTGTAGTGCTTTTGTGTTTTCCCTATCAGGAAAACCTCCTGATGAGAATTCACTTCCATATTGCGGACGAAACCAAAGAGGATATATGTACTGCCCAACACTGCATTTCCCACCAGAAATTTGCAATGACATTGTTTGAGCAGGTAAACCTATATCTTGGGCTTTTTTCTTTAAGAATATTTTATCTGAGGCTGTAGTGTTTCAAAACAATTCATGACTGGCTGCTTAGTTTCACTTTTCCCTCTGGCCCAGTGTGTATGTACTAGCTGTGGCGCCACTTCTGACCCACTGCCTTTCATCCAGATGGTGCATTACATCTCTACTACTTCCCTTTGGTGAGTTTTATGCAGTTCTTTTTTGGGGGGGTTATAGATAGCCATGAGCTGACATGTGGTGCTAGGAAACTGACACCTGGGTCCTCTGCAAGAATAGTCACTGCTTTTAAACTGTTACTTGAACCATTTTTCCAGCCCATTCTTACAGAGTTCTTTATTGTACTGTTTAGGCATTCCTCCAATTGATTGGATTTTAACTGAAGGTCACCAAATAGCACATATCCTTATTGGTGAATTTGTGCTGAATTATAAAACTTCAGAATTTTTAGGCTTATTTGTGGCTAGCAAGTAGAAAGAGAAATGGGGCTTCTGTGGGCTTTGGATTTGGGGACTGTGTTTGTAGGACACTGAGACTAGTCAGGACAGGGCAAATGAAAAAAAAAATCACAGATACATACCTTTAATCCCAGCCCATTGGAGGCAGAGGCTGGTGTATCTCTGTTTTGGAGGCCAGACTGATTGGTCTACATAGCAAGTTCCAAGACAACCATCGAGAGCTATACAATGAGGCCCTTTCTTAAGGAAGGAAGTGAGTTTGTATGAATGATTTTATTTTTTAGTTTTAGCCATCACTTGGAATAACATCTACTACTATTACCTTCCTCCTTCCCCATCTTGAAGTAACCAGGCTATTTGTATGCTGGAAAAGCGAGAGAAACCTTCACCAAGTATGTTTGGTGAGCTGCTTCAGAATGCCAGCACCATGGGGGACCTGCGGAACTGTCCGGTGAGTTAACACTATGGAATTTAGGATAAGGAGAACAACCTTGGCTTGTAGCATTGCTGCAGAGCAGGTAGGAATGTTTGAACTAGTGCTGTGTATGTATTTCAGAGCAACTGTGGGGAGAGAATCCGGATCCGCCGTGTGTTGATGAATGCACCACAGATTATCACAATTGGGCTGGTTTGGGACTCAGACCACTCAGACTTAGCAGAGGATGTCATCCACAGTCTGGGCACCTGCCTTAAGCTGGGTGATGTATGTATTAGTTATCTTTATTTTGTATCGTTCATGCACTGAACAGATAGGTATGTTCTATGTGACAATTAAGATAGCATTTTGGACAGATATACTTGAGTTTCTGTGTGCAGATGCATGAGCCTCATCAGATATATGCTCACATATCACTTTCGTGAGGATGGTAGAACCCTTCCTTTTAGAAAAAGTAGCATCATTTTTACCTTGATGAACAGGATGGGCAGAATTTAGATACTGTTAAAGAAAAAAAAAGAATCAGTTTCTATGGGATGATCATTTTTATACCAGGATGGTGTAGAGAAGTATATTCAAATGTGAGAGAGAATAAGGTTAAGGGAACAAGCTTTATTGACTTTGGCAACTGAACAAGGTACAAGTTCCTGGCCTGAACCCAAGAGTAGGAAATGAGGAAGCACTATCTGTTGAGGTGATTGTATATGAGGACTCAAAGAAACCACCAACAAGGCCACTCCCTTGTGAGGGGTAAGGTTTTTATTGTAGATGGTGGGAGGGGGACTGGCAAGCAGGATCTGGGGGAGTCTACCTTGGCTACCTCTAGGACAGAGAGGAACAGAGAGAAAAGGCAAGGAGAGAGGCAGACTGGCAATTGCTAGGGCTATGGGAACAGAGAAGATAGCAAAAATAGTGAGTGGGAGAGTCCTGCCAGTTCTAAGGGGTGATGTTGTAGCAGGAGGAGGGCCCGATAGCTGGAACAGCTTGGGAACTAGCATGGAGCTCTGACCTGTTGGAAGCTTGTTCAAGTTAATATAGCACTAGGTGCCCTCTCTGGCGATTGAGGGCCTGAGGGAATGGACAGGAATGTAATGGCTTTCTCCTGACAAGCAGAAATTCACTTTACAAGGTTCTGAGGAATGCTGAGTGTTACCAGGGCAGAGTCCAGTTTGAGCTGAGCCCAAGTTACCATTATTTTGGGGTTAGGACCTTGTTGTATATTATTTAAATCAGGATTGCTCTTAACTCCAATTGGGCAGCCCTCAGGGCCATGCTCCCTTGACCCTTAACCCATGGCGGCTTCTCCTTCCTCCTGTCCTGCCCATCTCCTTCTCCTTTTCCTCCTCTCCCTCCTCTCTTTCTTCTTCCTCCTTCAAATCCTCCCCTCCAACCCCCCAAGCCTAAACCCCACCTACGTCTCTTCTGCTCAGCTATTGGCTGTCAGCATCTTTATTTACCAATCAGAATTAACTTGGGGTCACAGTGGCTAAGTGCAGACTCCTGGTCTTGGGGGCCTGCACTTAGCATTAGGATAGACAGTAAAAGACAAATCCTCAACAGGACAAGGCAGTAATGAAATAAATTAGATGGAAACTTATTTTAGGATTTTTTTTTTTTTTTTTTTAGATATATTTATTTTGGGGAATGGGAAAAAATGTGAGAGTAGGTCCCATTCTTATCAATTCCATGTCCTAAGGTAGGGACAATCAGTGTTTTCCTTCCATTCAAGAAGAACCAGAAAGTCCTGTTTCCTTTGTGCTGGTTTCTGTCTGGGATAGTCCTGTGACTAAGGAGAGTCTGTTCTTGTTTTAAATAGCCACTCTTGAGAATAAATGAATTGTCTGGGGTCATATTTTGGGTCTCCTCAAGGAATCTAACTGGAATAGGTTGTGCACACCAACATCTTAAAAATAGTCTTTGTTTGTGGTTTATATATTCTATTTATTGAATATTCTGGTTTGGAGTCAGAATCTCATAAACAGCAAGATGGACAACAGTGAGATATATAGCCCTGTTTACCCTTGATCCCCTTGCCCCTCTACTCCCTTCAGCCTTTACATAGAGGACAGAGGACAAAGGTGTGTGCTATCATGCCTGATTTTGACTTAATTATTTTGATTATTTTCTCAACTAGGTAACTTTTAGGTCAGAATCTCTTAACTCAAGTATTTCTGTCTCTTAACACTTGAGACAGATCTGAGTACCTAGAAATTGAAAACATTTGAAACTTGAGAGCTGGTTTTTGTTTGTTTTTGAAATTGTTCTGGCTTCTTTTATGCCTCTGAAAGAAAATATTGACTCATCATATTGCACAGGCTAACTTAAGTCTTACAATCCTCTTGCCTTAGCCTCTAAGTGTTAGAATTATAGGCATGTGCCACAATATGTACATTTTTAGTTCATTTCTAATGAATAATCTGGACTAGCAAAAATATTTCAGCTTCAGGGGAGAAGCAAATTACTACTATCATTAAGAAATGTTGGTGGCCACTGGACATGGTAATACACATCTGTAATCCAGCAGTTGAGAAACAGAGGTAGAGGATCAGGAGTTCAGTCATCTGTAGCTATACAGTGAATTCAAAGCCAGTCTGGGCTACATGAGGCTGTATCTATAAAACAACAAATGTTGATGAACAACTAGGTGTGGTAGTGCATGCCTATAGTCTTAGCACTCAGAAGGCTGAAGCTTAAGCATTGCCATGTGTTTGACGCTAGACTGGCCTGCATAACATGAGCACCTCCAGCAAGGGCTATACGGTGCGGTTTGGTTCGGGTTTGGAGAGAAGGGAGAGAAATGTTGGTGGAGTCTGCTGGAGGGTTATGTTAGATGGCCGACTGTGTGATGGATTTTCCCCTTCTCGCTTTTTCCTTCCCATAGCTGTTTTTCAGAGTGACAGATGACCGGGCCAAGCAGTCTGAACTGTACTTAGTAGGAATGATCTGTTACTATGGCAAGCATTATTCTACATTCTTTTTTCAACAAAGATCCGAAAATGGATGTATTTTGATGATGCTCATGTCAAGGAGGTAGGCATATGCAAGGATCTTGAAGTGTTTGGTAACTGAAATAAAAATAAAATCACATTTATTTGTCTTCAGTTTTTATTTTGATAATTTTGAATGGTTACTCTACAATGCTGGTAAGGCATACTACTTTGTGACTGCATTGGTTGTTCTTATTTTTCTTTTTTTTGGGGGGGGGTTGTGAGGAATTTTGATTTATTTATTTATTTATTTTTTTATTGGAAATTTTATTTACATTTCAGGTGTTCTAATTTTTCTTTAAAAATATTTAATTTTATTATTTTAAAAACTGTGTTTGTGTGTGTATATGGACATTTGTGCTTGCCCACTTATGTGGATATGTGTATGTAAGTGCAAGTGCCACAGAGTCTAGAGGAGTCAGGTCTCCCTGGGTCTGAAGTTACAAGTGTTTGTGAGACATGAGTGGTGGGAACTGAACTCCTGTCCTCTATGAGAGCAATAAGTAGTCTTAACTGCCGAGCCATCTCTCCAACCCCCAGTGTGTTATTTTTCTGAATCAGGGTCCTGATCTGTAGGTCCAGGCCAGCCTGGAAATGACAATGTAGTCTAGGCTGTCCTCAAACTTGTAGATGTCTTCTTTTCTTAGCCCCTCACCCCACACCCCAAATTACAGGTAAGAGCTATTACATGCCTGGCCTTTATCTGCTAAATGTTAAGTGTATTAATTTTAAATTCTATAATAGATAAGAACAAGATATGTTTTATTTTCTTAGTCTCTCTAGGCATTCAGTATAGTTCTGTTTTTTGTTTGTTTTGTTTTTTAAGATTTATTAGTTTATTTATTTCGTGTATGCAAGTACACTAGCTGTCTTCAGACACACCAGAAAAGGGCATCAGATCCCATTACAGATGGTTGTGAGCCACCATATGGTTGCTGGGAATTGAACTCAGGACCTCTGGAAGAGCAGTCAGTGCTCTTAACTGCTGAGCCATCTCTCCAGCCCTAGTTCTGTTTTTATAGTTGAGAAATTATCACTATTATTAAGTGGTTGATTTGAATGTGAACATATAATACAACTTTTTTTTTTTTTTTAAAGGCAACCTTTTGCCGGGCGGGTGGTGGCGCACGCCTTTAATCCCAGCACTTGGGAGGCAGAGGCAGGCGGATTTCTGAGTTCGAGGCCAGCCTGGTCTACAGAGTGAGTTCCAGGACAGCCACGGCTACACAGAGAAACCCTGTCTCGAAAACAAAACAAAACAAACAAAAAAAACAAATAAAGGCAACCTTTTTTATTTTTTATTTTTTTATTTTTTTTGGTTTTTCGAGACAGGGTTTCTCTGTGTAGTCCTGGCTATCCTGGAACTCACTCTGTAGACCAGGCTGGCCTCGAACTCAGAAATCCACCTGCCTCTGCCTCCCAAGTGCTGGGATTAAAGGCGTGCCATATAATACAACTAATTAGATTATTTGATTAACACAGAGTTGAGGACTTTAAACCTAGCATTATCCATAGATGATACTTTATTTCAAGGCTACTAAAAATTATTCTTTGCTGGGCAGTGGTGGTGTATGTCTTTAATCCCAGCACTCAGGAGGCAGAGGTAGAGGCAGGTGTATCTCTGTGAATTCTAGGCCTACCTTGTCTACAGAGTGAGTTCCAGCAGAGCCAGGGCTACACAAAGAGACCTTGTCTCAAAAAACAAACAAACAAACAAACAAAAAAGATTCCTCCTTTCTGTCTCATTTCCCTGTACTGACTCATCAGACATTAACATGTTTTGGGGTAGATATGAAACATGGGGTTACAGTGATACTTACAGTAAGAAACTTGGTCTTGTCTAAAGCAGACTATATGGATAAAATGTTTTAGGTGTCTGCATCAATTAGGAAGCTGCTAGTCATAAAATCAGCAGCTATGAAGACTGTTGACCATATCAATCTGTAGATTTGAAGTAAAATCTTTCATTAATAAAGCTTTGTCAGTTTCCCATATTCTCCTTTTTTAGGGGGTAACAAACTATTTGAGCATTAGTTTTTTTTTTTTTTTTTAACCTGAAAAGTATTCTTACAAAATATTAAATAAGATTGATATTTGAAAACATAAATTATGATTCAATTAAAATAATGACAACACTTTAAGTTTACTAAATGTCTATTATGAGTAAACTACCATACTAGGTATCTAACTGGCAAACCATAGCTTAATCCCCAAAATGTTTGGTTCGCATTTAAGATGGGATAGGTCTAAAGAGTTGGTAGGGGTTGGGGATTTAGCTCACTGGTAGAGCGCTTGCCTAGCAAGTACAAGGACCTGGGTTTGGTCCTCAGCTCTGGAAAAAAAAAAAAAGAGTTGATAAATTGTTGTTTGTATGACTCTTACATTACTCTTCCTCTGTGATGGCTGAGCTGAGTCTATCACAAGGCTCAGAGTGAGAAGTTCAAACTGTATGTCCTAGGCAGTTTGACATTTTATATCCTGCCAGGTTTGAACTCTGAAACTGAATATCATTTCTTCTAAAGCCCTCTGCAAGGCAGTTCCTATTTTGCCTTTCAAATTTGTTAAGGTGATTTTAATATTTAGGAGAAAATCGTGGAGATGAAAATTGGAACTGAGCCCTTAAATCTAATGTCTGTGAAAAGAAGTTGATCACCAAAGCAACTTAGACCACATATAGCATTTCCACCTTTGTGAGGTTTTATATATATTTTGAAACTGAATTGATGTTTCACAGAAATAAAACTATTTATATTCATTGTTCTTTGCTCTGATACTATTTTAAATGCCTTTTTTTTTTTTTTTTTGTAAAAAGGTTTAATAGAAAGTCAATAAGTTTAGATTTCAGATCTTTTTTTTTTGTTGTTGTTTTTTTGCTTTTTCAAGACAGAGTTTCTCTGTATAGCTCTGGCTGTCCAGGAACTCACTCTGTAGACCAGGCTGGCCTCGAACTCAGAAATCTGCCTGCCTCTGCCTCCCAAGTGCTGGATTTCAGATATTTTTTGTTTTCTTTTTTTCTTTCTAATTCTAAGAGAACTACATTAGGAAACAATTGTGTTTTGAATTGTGGATATGAAGTTTATTGTCATGTTCTTCTGGTGTTTGTGGTTCAGATTGGTCCAAAGTGGAAGGATGTGGTCACCAAATGCATTAAAGGGCATTACCAGCCCTTGCTGCTGCTCTACGCAGATCCCCAGGGCACTCCCGTGTCCGCCCAGGACCTGCCTCCCCAAGCTCAGTTCCTGTCATACACCAAGACATGCTACGACAGTGAAGACTCAGGTGAGCAGCCTAGTTCTTCCACCACCCCATATAGTCATATGGTTGGGTCTCATACACAGGGTTAGCTCGTAACTAGGAGAAAGAGGATCTGTTACAGTAAGAAAGAAATACTAACTTGTGCTCAAGCTGATTAGCATCCAGTTTGGTTTTCTTGAGCTTTCAAGAGTGTGTTACTCAAATCAGCTGGCCTAAATCAAAAGTGAGAAGGCAACTATGTTTGTTTGCATAGAGATACTAAAATAAAATTATAAGAGATGCCTCAGTAGCCTTGAACATTCTTAAAGGTTATTGATTCCTATTAGCAGTGTTACAATGGCTTAAGAGAATTCTGAAAAAGATATATATTTATTTTGTGTGTTTGAGTGTGTTGCCTGTGTGTATGTTGCACTGTGTTTATGCCTGGTGCCTACAGGATCCAGAAAAGCTCATTAAATCCTCTAGAACTGGAATTATAGATGGTTATGATCTACCATGTGGGTGTTGGAAACTGAACCCCAAGTTCTCTGCAAGAGCAGAAAGTGCTCCTAACCACTGAGCCATCTCAGCAGTCCCCGGCTTAAGTGAATTGTTAAGAAACACTACATCACTACAGTACATATTCTTGGAGGTGGAAAAGTTTTGTTTAAATTCCAGATGCAGAAATGATGGTCCTCAGTGTATGAATCACTTGTTCCAGTATAATCCAAATGTCTGAAATTACATGATGCCTTCCTATAGAAGTAACATTGGGCTTAATGACTAATGTCCCAGTATATCCCATAGAGGCTGATAATGTTTGAACTATACCCCTCATAGTTTGGGTTTGATTTCTGTAAAGATACAGGGTTGGCCCTTAGTATAGTTTTGAAAGAGAACTTACTCCATAATCTTTCCTCTTTCACTGCATCTCCTTCCTGTCTGGTCTGCTGTGTTTCTTCCTGCTATTTTATTTTGATTTGGTTTGTTCTTTGAGACAGAACCTCACTGTGTAGCACAGACCAGCCTGGAACTCACTGTGTAGCAGGTTGGCCTCTACTTCATGGTGATCCTCCTGCCTCAGCCTCTTCAATTCTGTGCTTATACCAGGTCCAACTGCTCTTCCTGCTTTGTACCTTACCAAGGCCTGCCCTATTTCTTCCTTCAGTCAAGTGCTTATTTGTCTGTTGTGTTTATTTTAGCTAAGGGTCTGGGAAAAGCCTTCTGTTGGGCATATTCACAGTAAAGAGTGAATAACTGCCCCATAACTTTTCAAAGATACTAAAAATGTGCATGTCAAGTTTTTAAAGCAACATGTGTGACAGTGTAGGAGAGAGCTTCTAAGACAGGTTGCCAGCTGGCATGTATGGCAGGCTGGCCTGGGGCTTTCATCTCTGTAGAGCTTACATCTCACAACTTTTTCATTTCTTCACTTTCCCCCATAGGTTTTCTAAAAACCCCACAGTTTTTCCACAGTGGCAGGCAAAGTGAGGGCTTCAGCAAGGTAGGGACAGGGGTGGGAGGAATTGTATGTGTGTCTGGATTACCTGGAAGACGGGTGTTGGGAAGAATGGCTCTGTGGTGTATTCTTCTCACCCTTCCTTCTAGGAAGTTCTTGCTTATGGGTCTTTGTTGCATCTATCTCCTTTCCTCAGGGCTGTCACTGCTCTCTCTTTCCTTACTTTTGCATATGTATCTCCCCCTTCCTTCAGGGAGGGAGCCTTCCATCTCAAGTGACACTCGAACAGATTCCTCAACGGAGAGCTATCTCTACAAACATTCTCACCATGAGTCTGTGGTCAGTCACTTCTCTTCCGATTCTCAGGGGACAGTCATCTATAATGTGGAGAATGATTCCATGTCTCAGAGCAGTCGGGACACAGGTAGGGACTTACACATAGAACCTTGCTGGTCTGATTCAATTCCTACATAGAAAGTCTCCCAAGAAAAAGAAACTGGGGCAAGTAGGAAATGCTATGCAAGGCAGAAAGATAGAGAATTTGGGTAATTGAGTAGGATACAGAGATATACCTGAATGAGTAATAGTGCTCCGTATACATAGCAGTTCATCAGTAAGGAGCACGCAGTATGATTGTCCATGGAAAGTCTACCTTTGTCCTGAGATTCTTTTGATTCCATAATATCTCATTAAACACCTTTGCCTTGTCTTCTACCTAGTCATGTTTCATGCCATGGTTTTGAATGAAGGGGTTCAAGAGAAGGCATATTTATGGGTGCTGAATACCTACTTAACCCAATGCAAGGTTTTTGAAGGACAGAGGTGCAAAAATGGTTGTCTTATTATTGTACGCTCCTTACATAAGAATTCTTAAATTTTTGTTTTTTTATTCTGTGCTTATATCAGTGGAAGAAGTCATTATAGGACACAGAAGGAAGAATGTTGAGTGACTACTGAAATGAGAAGCTATGAGAAATAGCCCAGCTAAGGCATGAACCATTGTCTGGTTGCCTGAGAACTGGGAGGACGGTGACGCTCATGGCTTCAGATCAATGCTTTATACTCTTCGTGGTTCTTTTTTTCTTTTTTAAAATTTTTATATGGACGGGTGTTTTGCCTGTGCATATCAGCGTACCATGTGTGTGCCTAGTACCCACAGAGACCAAAAGAGGTCACTGGGTCCCCTGAAGCTGGAGTTACAGACAGTTATGAGCTGCCATGTGGTTACCAGGAATTGAATCCAAGTCTTCTGGAAGAGTAGTCAGTGCTATTAACCACTGGCCATTCCTTCTGTTCCTTCTATAATAACAGAATGCCTGCCCACATGTATTTATCACCTAGTTTCAATAACTGTAACCCAAGACCAGTATAATTTTACCTGTACTTTTACTGATGTCTTTTACTCCTTAGTTATTTTGAAGCACATCCAAGACATTATATTACTTTTTTCATAGATATTTTTATATATACTATAAAAATATAACTCATTTGTAAACATTTAAAAATAGTAATGAAGGCAGGGGATGTAGCTCAACGTTTGCCTACTATATGTGAGTCTCTGATTCCTGCCTGGGAACAAAAGGAAAGTAATTCTGCTTACAGTTGCTAAACACCAGTGAGCGGTTTGCTATTGCAAGTGCTGTCTTTATTGGATTGTGTGTTTTTCGCAAAATCAAAAGAGATCCATACATTTTGATGAGTCTTCTGTTATTTCATATATATTTTTTTAAAGATTTATTTTATTGGGCTGAGGAGATGGCTCAGTGATTAAGAGCATTGGCTGCTCTTCCAAAGAACCTAGGTTCAATTCCCAGCATGCATATAGCAGCTCACAATTGTTTATAACTCCAGTTTTAGGGGATCTGACACCCTCACACAGACAAACATGCAGGCACAAAAAACAATGCACATAAAATAAAAATAAATAAAATTTAAAAATTATTTGTTATTTTATGTGTATGAGTGTTTTGCCTACATGGATGTATGTGCACCATGTATGTATGTTCCTGGTGCTCTTAGTAGTCAGAAGAACGTGTCAGACCCCCTGGAATTGGAGTTACAGATGGTTATAAGCCATTTTAGGTTACTTTTTTTTTTTCTTTTCTTTTTTTTTTTTTGGTTTTTTCGAGACAGGGTTTCTCTGTGTAGCCCGGACTGTCCTGGAACTCACTCTGTAGACCAGGCTGGCCTTGAACTCAGAAATCTGCTTGCCTCTGCTTCCCAAGTTCTGGGATTAAATGTGTGTGCCACCACTGCCTGGTTACCTCTTAATTTACTTATTTATTTTTGTTTCTTGACAAAAGTCTTGACAAAGTCTTGTTTTATACCGTAGACGGGTCTCATGTTCAAGATGCCCTAGCTGCAGCCTCCCATGTGCTGGCTTACAGGTGTGTTATACTACACCTGGCTTTATTTATTTGTTTATTTTTAAAAATTTTGAGATAGGGTCTTGGTATGTTGCCTAGGCAGTTCTGAAACTCCTGAGCTCATGTGGTCCTTCTTCCCCAGTGTCTCCATTGGTTGACTACAGGTGAATGCCACTTTTCCCTTGCAATTTATGGTTCAAAACTAGGTAATTTAACTTGTGTGTTTCTCAGGTTCTGAATTTTGCTGACATCATCCTTATGGTACTTGAACATTTTCTTCCATCCTGGTTTTTTGTTTTGTTTTGAGACAAGTTTTCTCTTTGTAGCTCTGACTGTCTTGGAACTAGCTCTGTAGACTAGGCTGGCCTCAAAGATTTCTGTCTGCCTCTGCCTACTGAATGTTGGGTTTTAAAGGCATGTTAAAGGTGTTCCCCCGTTTCCCAGAAAAGAATAAGTTTTAATAGCCTTGAAACAAAGCATCGCCTATAGATGATTCCAGGTTTATGGACCTAGAAGTTTGGCTGGACTCATTGAGTTTCTCTTGAAGACTGCTGTTCCGTGCAATTGTTTTTCAAAGGCTACCTTTCTGGAATTGTGGACCAGAGAGAAGCAGCTCCTTGGAGGGAGTGATGTACATGTGTTATCTTTGGAATGAGGAGAATACCTTGTGATTTAACCTTGGTATCATAGGGTTCAAATAAACAAAATGGATAAAAGCAATAAAAGATTGCATGGGGCAGTCGGTTGAATAGTATCCATCCCATTCCATTACTAACAACCTGAGTGCCTACAAGGCTCTGTGTATACCAACATGTGAAAATAAATTTGTTAACTTTTATGCCTTTAAGAACCTGGGCAGTTTCTATCAGCTTGTCTTCAAACTTAATTCACCTTCTAGGTTCCAGCTGCTTGACTGATTGTATTTTTTATAATCTGACCTTTCTATTTAATTTAAGTTAAGCTTATACATTTGCATACTGTGGGTAGGATGGTGGGAAAATTACACAAAATAAAAAGCTCCCTTGTGGTTTCTCAATGATTACTGATTAAGAATTATGAATTATAATATTTGAGTGAAGTCAGATTTGATGAAGCATAGGTTGGAGAGGAGAATTAATGAACATTGAAATGTATTTTAAAATTCACACTTAAAGAGGATTTAGAACTGTGTCCTAAAGCCACCATAGTGAGAACTGTTGCCAAATAAGTAGAAGCAAATTCTGTTTCCAGTTTATGAGACTGAGAGATAATAGTAATGCATGCCTGTAATCTCAGTACTCAAGAGACTGAGGCAGGAGAATTATTGTGAGTCGGGGCCAGCCTGGACAATATAAAATAAAAACAAGACCCTAACAAAACTCTGCATCAGTAAAATAAAACTCACCCACCTCAAATTTTAAAAAAAGAAGGAACAAAAATGGAAGAAAGAATTAAAAATATGGGCTTATGACATTTTTAGATTAATTTTTAAAAATAGGTTCTTTTGCCTTTAAAAATTAGCAAGCTCTAGAGATGGAGCTCAGTGCCTATTTGTTCTTGCAGGGGATTGGTTCCTCAACACCACAGGAACAAAGAGAAGTTATTAATCAGCAGCTCTGGTTCTTCTTAGGTCAACTGGGAAATATGATGAGTGTGGTTTGAGACTGATGATTGTTCAGGATATGTTATAGATTTGGGAGTCTTACACTTAGGTCAGATGGTTCTGACCCCTACAGTTTCTGATCCATGTATATAATAAGTTTGTGGCACTGTTACAAGTCCCAAAGGGAGAATGGATTCTCAGGAGGATAGGAGTTAGTTGCAGAAAGTGGCTTACTCCCATTTCCTTGTTCTTTCAGGACACCTGACTGATAGTGAATGTAATCAGAAACACACATCGAAGAAAGGGTCCTTGGTAGAGCGGAGGAGGAGCTCTGGCCGTGTTCGGAGGAAAGGCGATGAGCCACAGGCCTCAGGGTACCACAGTGAAGGCAAGCCATCTGCACTCCTATTTCCTCTGTTAAACTTCTGTTTTTCTTGCCAAATGGATTTTCCTTACCTTCTCTAGGATGAGGACATTTGTGATTATTTTAAACGTCTTCATTTGTTTTATTCTCTCTGATTTTTAGGAGAAACACTAAAAGAGAAGCAGGCTCCTCGGAATGCCTCCAAATCCAGCGGCACCAGCAGGCTAAAGGATTTCAAAGAGACAGTCAGCAATATGATCCACAGCAGGCCTTCCTTGGCTTCTCAGACCAATGTAGGCTCTCCCTGTGTAGGCAGGACAGGAGACAAGCCAGACAAGACACCACCAAGACACCTACCTTTACACTCTCGGGGATGGGAAACGGAGAGTACCAGTAGTGAGGCAAAATCCAGTTCTTCCAGCAAGTACCGCCCAACATGGAGACCAAAACGAGAATCTCTGAATATCGACAGCATTTTTAGTAAGGACAAAAGGAAGCACTGTGGCTACACCCAGCTTAGGACCTTTCCTGAAGAAGCAGGTGAGCAGAAAATACGGGAACAAGTGGGCTTTCAAATATAATTGATTATGTGTTTGAAAATCCTGTGTCTTTTAGTATAGCTGGGAAGGAACATTTTTATTCTAAAGGTCATGTTTATTGAAGATATGACTCCAATGAATAATGTCTAGAGGGAGGGTTTAGTTAGATTTTAATTTAGGCAAACCCTAAATCTACTTCATTTTCTATACCTGTTCTTTGATTGGGGTAGCTAAAGAATTTACACCAGATGAAGTAAGCAAGCCAACTACTAACGACATTAAAGATGGTGGACCAAGCTCACACCATAAACTCTGGGGAACAGCCCGGCCAGGCTCTCATCTTTTAGAGCAGCATCCTCGCCTAATCCAGCGGATGGAATCTGGCTATGAGAGCAGCGAGAGGAACAGCAGCAGCCCTGTCAGTTTGGATGCTGCCCCACCTGAGAGCTTGAATGTGTACAGTATTGTCTGGCCTTTTAATAGCAATAGTTTTTTGAAGCAACGTGAGCTACCTCCTTGGAACTTTCAGCTATGGGTAGGCAAGTGAAGAGATAGATGACCAGCTTTCTTATAGCAGTAGCACCCTCTGTTGGTAGAAGGTGTAAAAGCAGTGGCTTTGTATTTCTTTTTTTCTTTTGGGTTTTCAAGACAGGGTTTCTCTGTGTAGCCCTGGCTGTCCTGGAACTCACTCTGTAGACCAGGCTGGCCTCAAACTCAGAAATCCTCCTGCCTCTGCCTCCCAGGTGCTGGGATTAAAGACGTGAACCACCACCACCCGGCGGCTTTGTATTTCAAGCATTAGCTGTGCAGTAATAATTGTTTAGTGCATACTTAAACACAACATAATAAAGTTGGAGTAGTACAGAGAATGCTTACAGGGCTGGTCTTGAATTCATTTTTAGCCTAGATTGACCTTAAACTCAAGCTGACTTTTTGCCTCATTTCCAGAGTGTGAGATGACAGGAGTGCTCTACCATACACATGGTGAATATTTACAATATTACATTTTATTTTAAAAATAGTTTAGGAGGGGCTGAAGAGATTATTTAGCAGTTAAAAGCACTTGTTGCTTTTGCAAATGACTCAAATTTGGATCTCAGAACCCAGGTTAGGTAGCACATTCACATATACATAAATAAAAAAATAATTGTTTAGAAAATATTTTTCAATAAAAGAATGAGTTAGTGAATTAAAACCAGAGAAGACATCTAACTTGTAACTTTTTCTGTCTTGGTTTTGGGTTTCTGAGAACCAGATTATGAAACCATTGATAATCATAATCTTACAAGGTAATGATGGCAGTTTGGTAAAGCTCATTATGTCCTGCTTAAAGGCTGCATTTTCCTTTCAGTGCATTGTTTTTATTTAGTTGCTCTGGAAGCAGTATTCTTAACCTTCTAACTGTTTTGAAAAGAGTGATTATATCTTCTACCAGGGTGTTGGCATCCCCTAATTCTTCTGCACTGTTCTTGCCTGCCTACTCGACCCTGTTCAGTTTTATACATGAGAAAGTGTTACAAAGGTTTAATAAATTGGGCTTAACTATAGCTCAGGGAGTAGAGTACTTGTCCAGCATGGTAAGATTCCCAGTCTTGTCCTTCAAAATAAAAGACTTCAGTAACACAGAGGAAGATAATACATATGAGAATATGTTCATCAATCCATGTCATAGATTTTGAGTATTTACTACATTCCAGATACTATTAGATGCACAAGATGTCAAGGAAATAAGATTTTTTTAAAAAGTAGATTTAACAGAATAAGTGAGTTTATTAAGTAAGCAAGCAAAAGATAAAAGAATGAACAGTGGGCAGCAAATATACAATAAGATATAATAATATCTGATGTATTAAAACAGTTAAAGATGACTGGAGTACCTCAGTTAAGAACACAAGCAAAAGGTATCATCTATCTGAATGTCTGGAGCTCACAGACATTCAGTAGAGATTGACAGGTGAAGGCCTCTTGAAGCAGCCAGTGTGAATTCCTGATTAAGAAAACCCTGAGAAGAGCAGAGCAGAGAGCAGAGAGCAGAAGCAGAGCAGAGCAGAGCAGAGTGGGGCGGAGAGCAGACAGCAGACAGCAGAGAGAGCAGAGCATTCCTTGGCTGAGGCTTCTAAGTAAAAGAGCAAATAAATAACACCATCAAATTAGGGGTTACAGTCCTCCAGCATACCTTGGCTGGAGAACCTCAGCAGCTGGCTGTAGCTCCCACTGAGAGAGTCCAGGTAGGGGTCCTCTTCTGTCCTTTCTGTGGATGACCTTCAAATTTCTTTTCCTATTGTAGGCATTTGTACATTGTGGTATAAACAATAATAGCCTTGGTTGGAGATAGTCTTCTAGTTACTAGCTGTTAAGGATATAGTATTTTATTTTGGTTTATATGGTTTTAGTTAAATTATTTTTTAAAAGTGTGTGTGTGTGTGTGTGTGTGTGTGTGTGTGTGTGTATGGGTCAGACGAGAACTTATAGAAGTCAGTTTTCTCCCACTACTTGAGTTCCTTGGTTTGATATCAGGTCACCAGGCCATGTGGCAAGCATCTTTTACCTACTGAGCCATCTTACCAGTCCAAGGACACAATGTTTTTAACTCTCTTAGCAGCTTGCTATTTTTCTTTCTGTTTGCTGTAGAGTTAGTGAGCCGTCTGCCTAGGACAGGGAGTTTCAAGGAGACCAGCCAGGGCCTTTTCACCCTCACAGTGTTCTCTCTTCTCTGTCTGTCTGTCTCTCTCCCTCTCTCTTTCTTTCTTTTTTCTTTATGTCTTCCTTCCTTTTCCCTTTTTTCTTTTTCCTTTTCTTTTCCTTTTTCTTTCTCAAGACAGAATTTCTCTGTATAGTCTTAGTTGGCCTAGAACTCACTTTATAGAACAGGCTGGTTTTGAACTCACAGAGATCTACCTGTGTGCTAGGATTAAAGACATTCTCCATCATATTCTTCCCCAGAGTCTTTAACAAGCATAAATAGAGAATTTATCAATCAATATAATGTATATTACAGAAGCTGGTCTCTATCCCTATCATCCTCCCACCCCCGTCCCGCCCTCAATCTGAGAGGAATTCTTGTTCAGTTCTTGTTCCTTAAGCCTGGTATTTCTAGGCTTATTTTTCTGCCTCAGGCTCAGTAGTAGCTGCATTGTGGTTTTGATCTATGACCCTTGGTTCCCAAGCTTTTATGATGTTTGCTTTCTGATTTGAAATTTAGTCTTAGGAATGTTGTTAGAAGCCACTGTTTGAAACTTTTTATACTTTGGATTCTCTTTTGAAGGGATCAAAGCACAAAGAGACCTGTTGGGTTTGTCCCTTCTTGGCGTCATATTCCAAAGTCTCACAGCAGTAGCATCCTGGAGGTAGACTCTACAGCACCCATGACTGGCTGGACAAAGACTCAACCTCTCTCAGGTAAACAGGATTTGGGGAACTGGATTTGACCACCAGTTCTATTCGGAATCAACTTTATTGAGCATACTTCAACTAGAAGACAGTTGTTTGAAAATTCCATCAAAATGTAATGTGTGTGCTAGAGAGCTAGCTTAGTTAGTGCTTGTTAAACTCCATGAAGACCTGAGTTCACTTCTCGGCATGCTAGGGAGGCATGTGCATGGAGCTTACTAGGTAGTCAGCCAGCCAAAGCTGAATCAGGTCCTACTGAGAGAACGTGTCTCAAAAAGCAGTGTGGATGTACTAAGGATAGTAGTCAAGTTGACCCACGCCTACCAATGAGTACACACACCCATCCAAGCATACCCACCCCAAGTCTAAGTGTGGAGGCATTTCAGCTTCTTCCTTTCAGTTTCTCTAGTTTTTGTTTTCCATGGCTTGCCTGAATGTTTTAACATTGGAAAGAATTTTATGGAAATGAGGAGGAACAGAAATATAGTGCATGATAGTAAAAATGGTTCCATTCTTTAGAAGAATAAGTCCTAGGGCTTTCCTTTGTATAGACAATTTCTTGAGAAATGAATTCCTCAGTGATTTGTGTTGTGAATTGTGACACAACAGATACATGTGGGCAAAACTATGAATTAGCAATTCAAGTTTACCCACCCTTGCCTCTGTGTCATAGTCTCATTTACCAGCTGATTGATAGTTACTGAATGGTCCTTAGAGTTAGGTGGAAAGGAGTGTGCAGGAACAGTAATAAAGTGTGAACTTGATTTCTCCATCTGTGGTGATTGAGAGTTTTGTTGGGTATAGTAGTCTGGGCTGATGTCTGTGGTCTTTTAGGGTCTGCAAGACCTCTGCCCACGCCCTTCTAGCTTTCAGAGTCTCAGGTGAGAAATTGGATATAATTCTGATGGGTCTGCCTTTATATGCTAGTTGACCTTTTTTTCCTTTGCTGCTTTTATAATTCTTTCTTTGTTCTGTATATTTTGTGTTTTGATTATTATGTGGCAGAGGGATTTTCATTTCTAATCTAATCTGTTTGGTGTTCTGTAAGCTTCTTGTACCTTTATTGGCATCTTTCTTTAAGTTATGGAAATTTTCTTCTATGATTTTTGTTAAAGATGTTTTCTGGGCCTTTGAGCTGGGAATCTTCTCCTCCTATTCCCGGGATGTGTGCCTCGTCCTGCAGTGACTTGATGTGTGGGATGTAGGGGAGTGTTGTGTTAGTGGGGTTACCCCTAGAGGGGGGCTTCTCTTTCTCAAAAGAGAAGAGGAAGATGGAATGCAGGGAGGTCTTGTGTGGGGGTGTACTAGAAGGAGAGGAAGGACTGATACTGAGTTGTAAAGTGAACATATATGTGTGTGTGTGTGTATACATATACATAAACATATACATATACACACTGAAGGCATGAACTTGCTTAGGTATATGTACTGACACTTGCTAGGCAGAGAAATGTATAGAAACAGGTACACCTGAAATATTGGTTAACTTAACATGAAGGACTGGCAGAAAATATGCCTGCTTCCTTATGAAATTATATAATGTCTATTGTTCACATTATAATTTATTTTATGTAGAGTAACATTACTTTAAGAAACTTGTGAATGTGGATGAACCAACTACTCCTTCTATTCTCTTCAGAAAGGTGGCACCTTTTCAGGATAATAAACATTGAGTCTCATTGTTTGCCCTGTTAGTCCTCAGTTCTGGATTAGTCGGACAGAATAGAATCTTCTAATGGGATTTCTCAGCAGGCAAAAGATATTTAGCAAAATAATGACAATATTTTTTTAGTCACATATGCACATGTATCCACATGTGAAGAAGTGTGTGTGTGTGTTCTCATGTGCTTGTGTGCATGCCTCCCCCACTAAACCAAAAGATAAAGAGAGCTAGCTATAGAAGTAAATTTGCTCCAGCATTTCAATAACTGTCTTTACTTCCTGAAACTGAGTGAATGAACCAGTGTTAACACCATACACACACACACACACACACACACACACACACACACACACACGCCTATTAAAATTGAAGTCACACTGTGCATACTACTTTGTCCCTCATACTTTTACTTGATTTATCATGTATATCATTCTCAATCTATTTAGATTCATCAATGAACTCCTAAAAGTTTTCACTATGGATATTTTAGAAACTGATTTAAACAGATGGTGGAGCCGAGGCAGTGGTGGCGCACATCTTTAATCCCAGCACTTGGGAGGCAGAGGCAGGCGGATTCCTGAGTTCAAGGCCAGCCTGGTCTACAGAGTGAGTTCCAGGACAGCCGGGGCTATACAGAGAAACCTTGTCTCGAAAAACCAAAAAAAAAAAAAAAAACAGATGGTGGAAATTACAAGAGAGAAAAATGACTTAATTTCTTTTTTTTTCTTTTTAGTACCAGGAATTTAATTAACTCAGGAGTTTGGGGGTCATATATGTTAGGCAAGTGCTCTATCACTGAGCTATATCCCACCATCTTTTTTTTTTTTTTGCTGTTGGTTTGGTTTCTGAGACAGGTTCTTTCTGTGTGGTCTGTAATGGCCTGAAACTGAATTATAATTATAGCTCAGGCAGGCCTTGAACTCATGGCAGTTCCTTTGTTTCAGCTTCCCAAGTGTTGGTATCACAGGTATTAGTACCCCATCCAGATACTTTCTGAGCCAAGGTCTCACAAAGTGATCTAGGCTGGCTTTGAATTTGTTCTATAAACCATGTAGGCTTTGGGCTTTTTATCCTCTTCCACCACCATCAGAGTAGTTGGGATCATGGGACTGTGCCAACAGTCCCATGTCCGTTTTACCTTATCACTTGAGAGAAATAAATGAAGTAATTATATAAAAATGCTTTTGAAATTGTTCTTAGTAAATTGAAAATGCATAAGAAATATTAGGAGTTACTCTGTTATTATTCATGAAATACTAAAAGTATATATATTGTTAACATCATCATTATTCATGGCTTGTGTTTCTCTCTCTAAATCTAATAAAGAAAGAATATCCAAATCACAATTGGAAAGCGAGAGTTCCAAAGGAAAATGGCATAGTGACCATAACGTTAGTAGATAATTCACCTTGATTCTGGAACTGTTGTAATTTATCTTTTTTGCTTCTATCTCAGATGGGGAGATCACCTCTAAAAGTGAGTTGGATGAACTACAGGAAGAAGTGGCCAGGAGGGCACAGGAACAGGAACTTCGAAAGAAACGGGAGAAGGAATTAGAGGCTGCTAAAGGGTTTAATCCTCATCCCAGCCGATACATGGACTTGGATGAACTACAGAATCAGGGTAATTGTGATAATCAGGCTGTAGGTAATGGGGACAGAGAGAAAGGCAAAACATAAGATCCACACTTTGAAATTTCTTATCCACTGTTTAGCAATATTTTATTTTATCTCACTTTAACTACTGTTATAAGAGCTAAGTTTTGAAATTGAGAAACTTATTGATTAGAGATAGCACTACTTTGAGGAACATCCACTAAGAATCTGAAGGTTAGTGGCTAGAGAGATGTCTTAGTGGTTAAGAGCACTGGCTGATCTTCTAGAGGACCTAGGTTCGATTCCCAGCACCCATATGGTGGCTCACACCCATCTGCAACTCCAGTCCCAAGGCATTCGATGCCTTCTTCTGGTCTCCACAGGCACCAAAACCACATGAGATACACAGAGATATATGCAGGCAAAATACCTGTTATATACATAAAATTCTTTTAAAAAGTTGAAAGCCCAAAGGTTAGAGACAGTACATTATTGCATTATTCAGGGAAAATGTTTCTATAACATCTAGAAAATAAGTCTTAACTGAGAGAACACAAAAGCATGGTCGTCTCTTAATGTAGTGCTGGAGACAGAGCTTGAGGCAATGCGTAAACCAGGTGGTTCTCTGTCTGAGCTGTTTTCCCAGCCGTAATTTGCTAGTTTTGTTTTTGTTTTTAGGGTTGAGGTTGTTTTCCAGATGGGGTTCTCCCTTTATCACCTAGGCAGGCCTTCCTGCCTTAGCCTCCCAAGTAGCTGGGATGGCACCTTTCTACCACCACACCCATCCATAATTAATTTTTGACCCTATGACAGCTCATTCCTAAATCTTAGATAATATACATAGACTTAAACTTATATTGGTTACTTACCCCAAACAAAACCTACAAAAACAAATTAGTTTTAGATTATCACTACTGCCAAAAGACTAGTCTTCAAAATAGGAGTTTAAGAGCTTGAGGTAATCTTCTTTATATAGGCTTTGAAACATTTACCTAAGTTTTTCTTTCTCTAAAATGAGTTTCTTGCTCTTATTACTCAGAATCTGCTGATCAAACAGCATGAAGTCTAGGATTTAGTGTCCTTGGACTGACTGCTTTTTCTCAGCTCTTTCCACACTTAAAGTAGCTTTTTGGACTAAATAGTCTCAATTGAAGACAGCTTTTCTTCGAACCTTACTGTGGTCTTTTCTTTTTGTGATATTGGGGATTGAACTCAGGACCTCACACTTGCCAGGCTCTTTACAACTGAGCCACCCCCACCTCCACCCCCACCCCACTGCCCTGACCTCACATTTGCCAGGCTCTCTATGGCTGAGCCAGTCACCTGCCCCCATTTTTTTTTTTTTTTTTGATGCAGGACAATTTTTGTCTTCTGTTTCTCATGTATTTGTTGTGCTTGTTTCAAAATGGGTTTTAAAGCCTGATGTGATGGGATGCACCTTTAGTTCCAGCACATAGGAGGCAAGGCAAGGCAAAATCTCAGAGTTCAAGGCTAGTCTGTTCTACAGAACTAGTTCCAGGACAGCCAGGGAGGAGAAACCCTGTCTCAAAAACAAAACAAAACAAACAAACTAACTAAACTAAAAAGAAAAGGGCTTTAAAATTTCAATTCCTCTTAGCTGTTCGATTTTTCATTTTGAACTCAAGTCTTACCAGTTTGATGTTCCGATTTTATATTGTTCTGTGTATATTTGTATGTGTACAGGTACACATGTATGTTCGAGTGCATGTGGAAGCCAGAGGACAACCTTAGATGTTGTCTACCTTTTTTTCTTTGTTCCCTGGAATATGTTCTTTATTCTGGAACCTAACTGAGGAGGCCAGTCTGGTTGACTAGAGAACCTCAAGGACACACCTATCTCTGCCTCCCCAATGCTGGGATTGCAAATGGAGACTCCGACCTGACTTTATTCAGTGTGTTTTGGGAATGAAACTCAGTCCTCATGCTTACCAGACAAAATGCTTTATCACCTCAGATTCCTCTTCATTCCCCTACCCCCCTTTTTTTGAGACCAGATTTTATCATTCTTGAGCCTTGGCTGGCCCAGAGCTCTCTTTGTAGATCAGGTTGTTCTTACTTGCGTGGTGGTTTTCCTCCTAAGTGCTGAGGTGACAGGCATGTGCCACTATTCCTTAGTTTAAAGTTTATATTTCTACTAAAACAGGGATCTTGTCATCTTTGACCTTGTCTTTTCCTCCTCTCTTAGTTACATCTAGCATTAGAGTTGAGCAGGCATCCTTCTCTTTGTGTTTCATTATCTGTTTTTGATAAGCTCTGGAGTAGCCTCCTCAAAAAGAATACAACCTGGAGTGCTGAGACTCTAGATGATAAAGATTTAAATCTGCTATACTGATTCAGTAACTATAGTTTGCCTAGGTCTTTGTAAAACTGAGAACTGTTACAAGCCTAGGCTTCTGAAGTGCTGGGATTATATATGTGTACTTCCATGCCTGGCCCTTCTTTTCCCTCCAGCTACCACCTCTAATTGTAAAGATGTTTAGACTCCATTGATTGCAATCATAATGGAAGAACTTTGGCTCTAGGGCTGGAGGAAATCAGAGATGCAGAGATGGGATAGAAATTGACTGCCAAGGTTTCCAGAACCAACCTACTTTCCACTGTCTTTTTGCTTTCTAAAAGATAGCTGCTGTAGGAATTGAATTAACTAAGGTTCTGCAGAGCCTTTCTTACCATGTCTGTCTGTAGGTGAGTTGAGGATAGCGTAAAGGTGACATGATGAAAAAAATGACTCAGACTTTTTGTCCCAGTTCATTTCATTTTATTTCTCTTATTTTGATTTTTTGAGATACAATCTCATTAAGTAACCATGAAATATCTGGCTTCTAACTTGCTATGTAGATCAGGCATCATCCTGCCTCCACCTCTAGAGTACTGGGAATAACAGGCATGTGCCATCATACCTGGCTTGACATTTTATTTTTCCAGCCCCTGTGACCATGTGAAGGCTCAATGTCAATTCCAACTGTAGGTGAAGTAACATTATAACTTCCTACCAGTTTATGGTTAACGATGACTAGAGATAAGGATATCTGATGGTCCTTCACGAAAGTGTCTTTACTATACTATTTAGTCCTTTCATCTGGCACTGTTATTGGACTCTTTTGTAGCTCCTTTGACTCATATGCACTTTGGGAGTAGGGAGAAATACCCTAAGTTGTTATATGAGAGGTGGCTTTTTAGAGATGGATACTTTTGGTGAATGAGGCATGATAAAAGTAAAAACTTTTCGTTGCTAAAGAAAGGTCGGTTCATGTAACAACAAATGCAGTTCAATGCTATGGTGGATTTATTTTAGTAGAAACTGTAGAATACCTCAAGCCCAAGAGGTGTACTACTGACAGAGCAGAGTGGTGAAGAAGGAATTGAAGCTATGTTAGAAGCAGCATGGGTGATGTTCCACAGGATAGTAAGTCATGCTGTAGTTACAGCAGTAAGTCTGGGCTGTCTGACAGTTGACAAGGTAGGACCTGATATTTTATGGAGGCAGTTCAGTTCTAGGCACGAGAGTCCTGTTGCTACTGTGGACAGTAGTTTGTTCTTTCCTTGAGGAGGAATTAGAATAGTAGTATGGCATTCATATGGCGCCCCCCTACCCTCACTCTCCACCTGCCTTTTCCTTGCCTTGGTTAGATCTCAGTTAAGGCAAAAATGGATGCCTTAGTTCTAAAGACTTCTTAATAGCAATGGACAGATAGATAAAAAGTAGACAACAAGGATCTGTGTGTCCCAAAGAGAAGAAACAGTACATAAGAGAAGTTGGAACTAACTATAATAAAAATGAAAGTACTGGCCCTTTCAGGGAGGAGTGACGGCTTTGAAAGGTCCTTGCAAGAGGCAAATTCAATATTTGAAGAGTCGCTGCATCTGGAACAAAAGGGAGACTGTGCTGCAGCTCTGGCTCTCTGTAACGAAGCTATCTGTAAGTAACTCAACTGCTATGGCTATGGCGTTTCTTGACTAACTCCACAATAGGCACTAGTGTTGTCACGCAGATGGCCATAGGGATTTTAATGTCTCTTGTGTTCCCAAGTGGAAACCAGTTAGCTATCTTTCCCCCTTCAGATTTCAAAATGTACCTGGTGGTGTCACTGTGGTCTGTGGACATTTCCTGGAACAACCTCAACAGGAAACTACAGATGGATTCTAACCCAAATAAAGTATCTTTCTCTAGCCACTGACTAATGAGTAGGCAAACTGAAGAAACTGGCTCTGACTCCCTAGGTAGTAACTTTTCATTGTAATACTCTATTCTTTTTGTTCCTCCCCTGCCTTTTTGGTATGCAGTACCATACTGTAACAGCAAGGGGCTAAGGCTAAGAATTGGTACCTGACTCTTAAATATGACTCCATGAAGCTGTGCTCTGGAAAGACAGGTGCAGGTTTGGACCTTATTTTTTGCCATTGGCCATAAGAAAGGGGGAGCTAGGAGCAGAGTATGGAGACCAGAGTCAAACAGGTCAGTGAAAAGACGACAGTGGCAACCTCCATGTGCTAGCTTATATTCCTGGCTCCTTTTAAGTTTTGTTTTATTTTCTTTAGTGTTTTGTTTGTTTAAATTTTAATTAACTTGTTTGGCCTCTGTGGCTTTCATGAATGTTTCCTAGAGCCAGATCTGGTTCTGTGCTCTCGACAGCCCATGCACAGTCCATGCCTTGCATTCCTGCTGTGTCTTTTGTTTTACCGCCTATCTTTGCTTGGTTTTAGTTTAGTTTTTGTCCTTTTATTTTTGTTTGTATTTTGTGTTGTTTCTGCTATATTTCCTTTTGCATTTTAGCTAAACTAAGACTTACCCTGCATGATGCCAGCTCTAGCACGCACAGCAGAGCCCTAGTCGATAAGAAGTTGCAAATCAGTATTCGAAAAGCACGAAGCCTGCAGGACCGCATGCAGCAACAGCCATCATCGCAGCAGCCGGTGCAGCCCTCAGCCTGTCTCCCATCACAGGGGGGCGCCCTCCCTCAGCCGGCAAGGTAGTGCTTGAGAACCGCATCAGCTTATGGACGTCAGGGGAGGTGATGACCGTGGGGGCTCCACAGCAAGGATTCTTGTCCTCTTCACTACAGGGAAAAGAGAAATGTATGATTAAGGTTTTCTTCTTTAAGGTCAGACACACAAAAGCTCATTGCACAGATGGTCCTTTTCTTAATAATTCCTCAAAAGATGCAAGAAAGTACAAAATAACAAGCTATCCACATTTCCTGGATTTGTGTAGCAATATGATTATTATATCTGTATTTATTATATTCTTATACATGGAATCTGATTGCACCATTCATGTTGTTGTAGTAACCATTTAATTTGGGATTTCAATGTTTCCCACCTCACAGAGAAAATAACCAGTTTTTCTTGCTTTGATTAAACCATAGGGAAGAGACGCAAACATTTTCTTTATTTGCATTCTCTAAGGTCAGGACAAGGAGAAAGTCCCAAGAGGTACTGGGGGGGTAGTTTCCACATTTTAGGGGCATAAATAAAAGCAGGTAATTTCTCTCTCTCTCTCTCTCTCTCTCTCTCTCTCTCTCTCTCTCTCTGTGTGTGTGTGTGTGTGTGTGTGTGTGTGTGTGTGTGTGTGTGTTTCTGGGAATAAAACTTAGGAACTTGTATATACTACTAGGCAAGCATTCTACCAGTAAGCGACAGTTCTCTGCCTTGGATGTTTGTCTTTTAACTATCATCTCCATTATGTTTGTTAAAATTTTTGAACATTTGCCTGGGTTTAGGTGAGAGCCAAGCACTTTCTGTTTTATTTATTACTATTACCTGATGAGATAGTAGCTGTTATTTAGCATACTTTCTAAGTAAGGGGACTTGTAGAGAGGATAGTTACTTAACTAATAAGTGGTAGAAGTATAGAATTTAGATACAGATCTGTTTACTGTCAGTGTTGTCTCCCTCCCTCCCTCCCTCCCTGCCTCCTTCCCCTCCCCTTTTTCCTATCTTCAAGAAGGAGTCTTGTATAGCCTAGACTAACTAGGGTCTAGAATACCTTGACCTCCTGATCTTTCTTTTGCCTCTGGAGCGCTAGTATTACAGGCTTGTTTAACACTACTCAGGTTTATTCAGTTCTGTGGGTTGAACCCAAGGCATCCTGCAAGTTGGACCAGCACTCTACTGATTGAACTACATCTCTAGGCCAGGTTTTGATTAAAGTATCACATTCATGTTACAAGAGTGACTGGATGACTAAACCCACAAACATTTGTGATATACAGTTTGAGAATTCCTTATCCAAAATGTTTTGAAACCAGAAGTAAGTCACTGTCTGTCTGTCTGTCTGTCTCTGTCTTTCTCTCTCTTTTATCCATCTGTTTCTGCCTTTCTCTGTCCCTGTCCTTTTGCTTTTCTCTGTCTCTATCTTTCTGTCTCTCCCTCCCCTTCCCTTCCTCCCTTCCACTTCCTTCTCTCTGTCTTTTTCTCTTTATTTTTTTGAAATAGGGTTGCTTAGGTGGCCTGGGACTTGCTAGGTAGACTGTGTAGGCCTCAAACTTACTACAGTCTTCCTACCTTTGGTTCCTAAATGCCAGGATTAGAGGTTTGCACTGCCATACTCAGCTCAGATTTCATTTTTTTTCTTCTTCTTTCACATTTTGGAACACTCATATAGATGGTTTGAACATTCTTAGCCTTGAAATCTGAAGCCTGAGATACTTCAGGGTCCAAATTTATTTCATCATTGTGCCCGGGCTTAAAACAATTGGGGTTTGGAGCACTCCAGTTATGGATTTTCAGTTTCTTAATTCTTATCTGAAACTCTAAAGTTGGAAATGTTGAAGTTTCCTCTAAGGGTGCATTTTTTTCTTCATAAATATAAAACAGTGAGAATTAAGTAAATGCATTATGTCCTGATTCCTCCTCCTCCTCCGCAGTGTTAAGAGACCCCTGTTCTATCACTGTGAGGAGACATTTGAGTGAAGAATGCAGTGATAGTTGATGTCTGTGTACCCAGGAATCCAAATTACCTGTGTTCTGTAGTAATATCTTCTTCATTTTGTTGACTGAGCTACCCCATAGGACCCTAGGGTAGCACTTCTCTCCTTGTACAGCATCCGGGACTTTTGTTGTATAGTATGAGTGGCTTTTAGTCTTTCCCTTCTGTGGAAGAAGCAATTTTTATCATTTGTTTGTTTGTTCTTTGAGACAGGGTTTCTCTGTGTAGCACTGGCTGTCTTGGAACTTGCTCTGTAGACCAGGCTAGTCTCAAACTCAGATCCACCTGCCTCTGCCTCCTGAATACTGGGACTAAGTGAGTGTGCCACCACTACTTGGCAATTTTTATCTTTTTAAATTTGCAAGTAGAATGTGATTGGAATGGGACTTTGCAGGTAGTAAAGAATATTGGCAAACACTGGACTTAATAACACATATACAAATTTGGGGATACTTCCTTTCTTTTCTTTTGTGAACCTGTAAACTATTGGCTTTGTGTTTGTCTTTCTTATTCTGTTCATCATATCTGTGAATAGCTAGCCGTGGAATGGAATGAATTGTGTTTTTTGGAAGATTTATTGTTAGTCAAGGCTGGTTGTGACTGGTTCTCTCCATTTGTTTCAGTGAACAGCCTATCCCGCTCCAAGTATTGTTAAGCCAGGAGGCACAGCTGGAACCCTGCAAAGATACAGAGCTTGGAGCCACTTCCTCTTTGTTCCACTCACCTGCTTCCTGCCCTGAGTTACACTCATCACTCATCCCACAGTCACCTGATTCATCTGTTCCACAGCACAGTCCCCCTAGGAGATCTCCCTTGAAGCTTCTGATGTCTTTTGATGTGGACAAGGTCAATCACTCTGAATTCCACAGGCAGGATTTACCTAAAACGGAGATGAATTCTCAACGTGAATGCCTACCATTCGATGCCCTTGAAGATAGGCTCCAAGGCCACAGGGAGGACTACGGCTGTTGCAGCAAATTCCCACCACAAGAAGGAAGGTTCATAGCTCAAGATCAGCTGTGCGAAGAAAAAAAGAATCCTGTTGATATATCCATGGGGATGCCTTGGTCACATTCAACAGGAGAAGCCACTTCTGAGAGAGTTAAACATAGCCTAAATAGTCCTTCAAGTTCATCAGCTCAGCCTAGTATTCCCCCTTACAGTGCCTGCAGCCCCATAATGTCTGCTGCTTGCTTCACCTGTGCTTCATGCTACTGACCCCATGCAGAAACTTAGCCAACATCTCCAAGCCCAAAGTCTCCAAACTTCATTGGCTTCAAAAGTGGTGAGAGGCAGTGAGGAGCCCTATAGGCCAGAGTCCCCAGTACAAAAGGACTTGTCCACTCATTGGCAGAGCAGTTCCAGAAGATTCAGAACTTCCATGAGAGATGTTACAGGTTCCCAGGATCGAAGTTTGCCAAATGGTGTAAGGAAGAGCTCTTCTCCATCTGTCTTTATGCCTCCATTATCCCAGGGTCCAGGAAAAGAACACTGTCGCTGGATAAAACAACCCCTTCTCCAGATGGCAGGGAAAGACTGCCCTGCTGGGAAGAACCTGCAGGTCATCCTTCTCTTTCCATGGACTCTGGGCTTCCTAATGGTGAAACCTCAAGGAGTGGACAGCCCAGGTTGGCTGAGCCAGATATATATCAAGGAAAGCTACCCCAAGTAACAGACATTAGGCCCAAGGAGCTGGGTAGTAGTGTCAACCTGGGGACTCCTTTGCCTTTGGATTCTTGGGTAAATGTCACAAGGCTCTGTGAGTCTCAGGTTAAACACAGGGCCCCTGGGTCAGGAGTCAAGTCCTCCTCCCATGATTCCCATACACGTGTAACCTACCCAGAAAGAAATCATATCCTTTTGCATCCACACTGGAACCAAGACACAGAGCAGGAGACCTCTGAACTGGAGTCTCTCTACCAAGCCAGTCTTCAGGCCTCTTCTCATACTGGCCATTCTGATTGGAGGTCACAGGATGTGTCCTGGCAGCCACTTAGCCTAACAGGTAAAAATAACCAGTGGTGGGGACATGTAAAAACTGGAAGCCAGAGAACAAGGTCAAAGGTGGGGGTATTGTTCTGTACAGTATCACTAGCTTACTAAGAGGCAATGAAATCTCTAGCTTTCCTCATAGAGCCTTCAGGACAAGGGCTAGGCATTTTTTTTTTTCTTGTTCAGAATTGAAATTGGGTGATAATTATCACTGGGAGAACAATTACCTCCTTGTAAGGAAATGACTGCCTAAGTATTAGCTGGTGGATTTTCCAGAATACAGTGCAAAGAACTGCTTCACAGGTCTGTGACAGTGAATTACACAATATGGGGAAGGTTGAGAAGAGTCTTCTTTCTCTGTGTTTTCGATGTTAAACTTATCCAAGAGTCAGGCTTCAGGTTCATCTTGCAACATGGATAGCTACACTACACCAATTCACTATGGCATTTTTCAATTTTACCAAGCTGCCAATATCAAGACCTTCTCTGGTTCTTTCAGGGACTGCTGTGTATGTTTCCTGGATATTAAATAGACTCAAGAGTTGATATTAAGATATATTCCTGATATGCATTCTAGTACAGACTTTATAATAACATTTACTAAGTACTCTTTAAGTATACAAGACAGGTTAATATAGAAAGATGAATGAGGAAAAGCTGGAATATACTTCACCATGCTTTCTTCTTAATGTGAGAGAGAAAAAAGCAAGCATTAAGTTCAAATTAAGTGTTTTACAAATAATAGTATTATGCTGTTGAATGGTTTAGTGGGTAAAGGCACTTTCTGCAGAAGTCTATTGACTTGAACTCAACTCGCATGATCTATATAAAGATGGAAGGAGGCCAGAGAGATGGATCAGTTTCAAGATTGTCTCACCATGGTATTGAACTCATTATATAGCCCAAGCCATCCTCAAATGTATAAAGATCCTCTTATCTCAGTTTCCCAGAGTATTAGAACTCAAGACAAATATTATATTAGCTTACCACAACCAGTTTTATTTTAACTTTATGGGTATTTTGCTTGCATGTATGTCTACACACCATGTGCATTCCTTGTACCTGCAGTTCAGGACAGGACATGGGATCCTTTGGAACTGGAGTCACTGATGGTTGTAAGCCACCATGTGTGTGCTGGGGATCAAACCCAGGTCTTCTACAAGAGCAGCCAATGCTCTTAACTGCCCACCACAGCCAGTTTTAAAGTGTTTTTGTCACCTTCCAAAGAACTCTGATCCAGCTTCAGTCCCATGCCTCTTGTCCTTCATCCGTCTCCCTTGCTCCAAGCAAACACAAGTGTTTCCTGTGCACACTTCTCTGTTCTGGACATTTCATATGAATGGGATTCATCAGTGTTTGGACTGGTGTGACCTCATTAGTTCTTCCATATTAGTTTCGAAGAAATATATAAACTCTGCTTTTATTCTCTATTTTAAATTTTTTTTTTTTTTTTTTTTTTTTTTTTTTGGTTTTTTCGAGACAGGGTTTCTCTGTGTAGCTCGGGCTGTCCTGGAACTCACTCTGTAGACCAGGCTGGCCTCGAACTCAGAAATCAGCCTGCCTCTGCCTCCCAAGTGCTGGGATTAAAGGCGTGCGCCACCACCGCCCGGCTATTTTAAATTTTCTAGTGCTTTCAGGTTGCATAGAAATAATTTTGTCCATGTTTATCTAAAACATTAAAAGTAGCTTTTCTTAAGAAAAATTTCAGGCTAGATGTGGTGTTGTATGTAATCTCAGCACTTGGAAGGCAGAAGAAGACAGATCCTTGTGTGTTCCAGGCCAGTCCAGTGTTCATAATGAGTTTCAAGTCAGCCACGCTCATTTAGTAAGACTGCATTTCAAAAAGCAAGAAAAGAAAAGAAAAGAAAGAAAAGAAAAGAAAAGAAAAGAAAAATTTTAATGTATTAAAAAGAATAAAGATGAATGTTACAATTAACCCGAGGTGCCTAGTACCAGTTTCCATGGTGATTAACTTGTCATTTCATCAGCAAAATGCCAGTTTTGATGTGGCCATAACACCTCCACATATACTTTTCCTTCCTCACAAAATTTTAATTTTTTCCGTAAGATTATTATTATAAACTAAAATGTGCCTAGTCACATTGTGGTCGTTGCAACAGAATTGTATGATGCATTGCTTACAAGTTCATGCTTTTATAGTTTTAAAAAACTGTTTAGATACACAAAAGCTGGTTGTTATGTTCTGATTACCTCCAGTATTCAGTACAGTAACGTTGTACAGGTTGATAGACTGAAATAAGCTATACTTATGTTGTTTCTTTTAAAATACATATTAGGCAGTGTATTGTTTCTTTTTAAAAACACGTGTAGTGTGGATTGAGAGATGGCTCAGTGGTTAAAAAATCATTGAATGTTCCTCGAGAGGACCCAGGTTCAATTTCCAGCACCCACAAGGTGGCTCACAGCCATATGTAACTCCAGTTCCAAGGAATCTGATGCATTCTCTTCTCTGTAGTTGCCAAGTAGATATGTGGCACACAGATATACATGCAGGCAAAACACCCATATCCATAAAAAAAAATTAAAAAGTGACTGGAGTGTGTTTGATTTAAAGATTTTTTTGTTAAAATTTATTTATTTTATGTATCGAGTACACTATAGCTGTCGTCAGACACACCAGAAGAAAGTGCTGGATTCCATTACAGATGGTTGTGAGCCACCATGTGGGTGCTGGGAATTGAAATCAGGACCTCTGGAAGAGCAGTCAGTGCTCTTAACGCTGAGCTATCTTTCCAGCCACTGATCGAAAGATTTAAGAGGTAAAAATTATAAAAATCAGGGGAAAAAATAGCTTTAAGACTTGGATTTGACAACAGTTTCTTAGATGTGACACCAAGAAAACAGGCACTAGATGGAAAAAGATAAACCATGCTACATCAAAGTTAAAAATGTTTGTGATCAAAGAACATTATTGACCTATAGGTATGCATCAGTGAATAGAGCATATAGCATTACCATGCATGAGGCTAGATTCAGTCACCAAGATCATAGAAAAATAAAAAAAAAAAAAAAGAAAGGATATTATATGGGACTGGAAAGATGGCTTAATGACTTAAGCAGCACTGGCTGCTCTTGCATCAAACCTAAGTTCAATTCCTAACACCACATGGCAGCTCACAACTATCTGTAACTTCAGTTCCAGGAGATTCAATGCCCTCTTTTGGCTTTGTTAGCTACTGCATGCAAGTGCTACACAGACATATGTAGACGTAACACGTATACACTTAAAATAATAAAACAATATAAAAGAGAAAAAAAACTAAAGTATTTATTTAGTGTGTGTATATATTTGTGTGTCTCAGCATGGGTGTGGTGTTCAATGGACAACCTGCAGCGTGTATGCAGTACCTGTGGAGGGCAGAAGAGGGAGTCATATTCCCTAGAACAGAGCTATAGAAGGTTGTGAGTTGGTATTGGGGATTAAATCCAGGTCCTCAATGCTCTTAACCGCTAAGCCATTCATTTAAAAATATTTTGATATAGTCTTATGTAGCTCAGCCTGGCCTTGAACTCCTTTTATCCTTCTGCCTCTACCTAACAAGTACTGAAACTGCAGTTGTATGCCACCACATCAGACTACATTTTAAAATGATTTATTAGTTGGACAACCTTTTAAAGTAAAAATTCCTGCCTGTCTGTGGTAGCACACATTTAATCCCAGCTTTCAATGGCTAAGACAGGTAGATCTCCAAGTTCAAAGCCAGCCTGGTCTATAGAGCAAGTTCCAGGACAGTCAGGGCTATACAGAGAAACCCTGTCTCAAAAAAACAAAACAAACACACACCAAGGTGTGGCTCAAGAAGTTGGTGTTTTACGTGTTTACATGTCTATTCCCCCTTTCTACCCACTGAGGATTGAACCCTCAATGCTACATGTATGTTAGTCAACTAAACTATATAGATATAATTTTTAAAGCTCTCAGCTGAATCAGTACTATTATGAGAACCAATGCATTCAGTAACAGGAAATGTTTAAAATAACTAGTCTAAGTACTGACATCAACAGTATACTTAAGCACTCTGTGTGTATGTGTGTGTGTGAGGTACATATATCAAAATATATCCAGACATGCATATACATACATACATACATACATACATACCAAATGTAGGTCAAGGGCGGGTACATTTTCACAAGACATAATTAGTTGGATTGGGGATAACCCCTGGTGGGGTTCACATATCCAGTTTAAAGCAGTATTGATGGTTGATTCTAAATTAAGTGATTGAGAAAAGCTAGGAGTAAGTGGTGATAACAGAATATTACACATGTCAATATTCCTGAAGTGATCCTGCTCAGAGAGAGGGGGGGGGGCATCAGAAGCTAATAAAATACTGTGCTCAATATTGAAAGACTTGAGTTTCAATTCTGGTTAACACACAATCTCAATCAAGACTCTGGAACTCATTTCCCTGTTACATCAAAGGTAGATGGTTTGATTTACGATAACTATGATCATTTAAATTCTGAACTAAACTAGAGATATCATTCCCATTCTTACCACACTATGTTAGAGAAGATCACTATGTCAGATAGTTTCCTTATAGATTACAAATATTGGGCCTTATTCTGAAAACAAAGCTTATTCTATTAATAAAAGAGAAATGTTGACAGATGACGATATTCAGCTGACTGTCCTTACAGGTCCTTTCCTGGAAATGTCTTAAGTAGTTTTGATTTTTGTGGCCTATAGGAATTTATTCATATTATGAAATTTGGTGTTTATAGATTCAAGGAACATGCTTCTCTACTGAATCCAGAGATGCATATTAATTACATAATGAGAGAACTCCATGTTTGTTCTTCCAGACTTAGATTCTAGAGGAGAGACGCCTTCAACTTGTCTTTATGTTTTCCTCCTTAGGCTCTGCAGATGGCATGGGGAGGAGACTGCACTCAGCCCCTGGTCTTGATCTCTCAAAGTCTCCGACAGCAGAAATGGAGCATGTTCTTTATGAACCGAGCACAGTGCCTGTCTCTCAGGTATCAGTTTCTAGTGCTAAGGTGCTGGACTTAGGTGGTGTGCTAGAGAGGAAGGCATGCAAAGAGGCTAGGGAAGTGGTGCTAGGAAGTGGTTGACAGAACATGGTAGCGTGAGGCTGTGAGGAGGGTGGGAGCTGGAGGCAGAGGTGGCTATCACCTGGTGACCGGCCAACTGCCTTTGCAATTGAACTTAACTTGTTAATTGTGACTTGTAACCAGTTTCCAATATCTCTGAGCACAGGGGCTTGGGGAAAACCACAAGTCTGATGTCTTGCATCTAGCTGTGCGTGTCTGTGTGTTTGATGGCAAGTTGCTTGCCCCAGGGCAGCCATGAAGCAGAGCAACAGTGGCAGCCAAGGTACAGGGCAGCATACCTTTCAAAGGCACAGTTTGTATGATTTGTCGTCTCCAGTTACAGACCTCTTAGTAGTTACTAATGTGTTCATGAATGAATGAACTTCCAGTGAAGCCAGCACGCTGACGATCAGTCACTGCTTAGTGATTGGATCTACATTGATTGACGAAGTTTTCAAACTGTCAGCATTGTGAGAGGAAACTTTATATTCAAACCATAACAAGAGTTAATGGAAGTCTTGAGAAAATCTGAGAAGCAAAAGCTGCTGATTGGGTGAGACTTGATGTGCTTGTAGAAGGAAGGAAGAAGACGGGAAGAAGTGCTGTCTCACCTTCTCTCCAGCTCAGTGCACTGAGCGCATTCCAGGAAGTTTCCAATCAAGAGTAAAATGTGTGAACAAAGAAAGAAAAATGGTTAAAAACACTCCTTTTTGAGACTTTTTATTTTATTTCTGTGTTTTGGTTTCTTCTGAGACAAGGTTTTACTATGCACATATCCCTGGCAGCTTTCTGATCCATGCTCAGCTTTCTGTAGACTGTACTGGCCTTGAATTTATGGTGCTATCCTGTCTTTACCTTCAGTCTTTGCAGATTACTGTCAGTACTACACTCAAGGAGTGGAGATCAATCAACAGACTCAAATACTATATTGTTAGCTAGATTTATAGGTAGTCTACTCTTCTGAGAATTTTATATACTTTTCTAAAACAAGTTGAATTGTCATTACTATAAAGGTTAGAATACAAAGCATCCTGCTTTGAAGCTTGTCGGCCAGATTAGTTGGATAAAAATGTAAAAACAGGTTTTATTTTGTTTGCTTTATTATTGTTGTTGTTTTTATTTTTTACAGGGTCTCATATACTCTTCCTAGTAGAACTCACTATGTAGACCAGGTTGGACTCCATAGAGAACTGCCAACCTCTGCCTCTAAAGTGCTGGGATGAGAGGCATGTACCACTATACCAAGCTTACTTTTTATTTGCAGTACCAGGACTGAATCAGGACCTCACATGCTGGGCAACCCTTCTATCACCTAACTATATTCACTAAACCCCTTAAAATGGGTTATAAATACATGGTGCAATTAAAAGGTTCAATAGAATATATCTCTCCATCCAATTTCCCTCCCAAAAAGAACTCTAGGATTACTGTAAGTTCCAAAATGAACATTTCCTCTTCCTTCTCCTTTTCTTCTTTCTCCTGTTTCTACTCTTCCTTTTCTTCCTCCTTATCTTTTCCTTCTCCTCCTCCTCTTCCTCTTTGGGAAAAGATAGTTTCCCTAGCATAACACTTGTTCTCACATATTTCCAATTTATTTAATTGAAATGTTATTTTCCAAAGAGAGTTGTATCTCTGTCTAGTATATCATGCAATTATTTATTGATTTAATTATCCTTTTCAAACAGTGCTTATTGAACTTATATACTTGATGCCTTATCTGACTCTGGGGATACTGTGCTGAATGAGTGATCCAGTCTCTGGTTTCATGGAACATTTATCTGTCCCTACTGTAGGGACAGATAAACACACAAACACTTTTTTCTTTCTTTCTTTCTTTTTTTTTTTTTTTTTTTTTGGTTTTTTTGAGGACAGGGTTTTTCTGTGTAGCCCTGGCTGTCCTGGAACTCACTCTGTAGACCAGGCTGGCCTGGAACTCAGAAATCCGCCTGCCTCTGCCTCCCAAGTGCTGGGATTAAAGGCGTACGCCACCACTGCCCGGCCACAAACACTTTTATAATATGATTAAATACTAGCTGCTATGAGACCATCCTAGAAGAGGTGGAATACCAGGGAGAAAGCACATGGAATGGAAGCATGTGTTCACTGGATTCAAAGAGAGTAATTGGTTTGACAAGACTAGAAAGTCTGATGAAGAGAAATCATAGCAGTGTTGACAATGATAGGAAGGACTATAAGCAGGAGTCAGATTATGGATTACAGAGGATTCTGTAGGTCACATAGGAGTTTGAGAGCATAGAGAGAAGTAAATATATTGGAGAGTCAGGAAGAAGAGGCTTAAAACAATACAGAAAAGGTGGCAAGAGCTCAAAGGGAATGCAGTAGTGTCATTCCACTAGAAATCCTTTCTCTGTGAAGCACTTCCCTAAATATTATGAACATAGCTGATGACATAACACAAATTCTGCCCTTGAATAGCTTGCAGCCTATTAAATGAAACTAACTAGATTGGCATATAGATTAATGTATTATTCACTAAGTACTTACATTGTTTCAGATGTTAGGATGCTGAAATTAAATGTCTTCTACTACAGGAAGAAAGACAATTATCAATAAATGATATAACCCAAGACAGTGATAATTATGATAATGAAGAGTAAAGTATGTTAAGGGAATAAGGAATGTAAGAGATGATGTATTTCTTTAGCGCTGCATTTGGTTAGGACAGTAAGACATAGTGAGAGAATTAACATTTGATCAAAAATTCCAGTGATAGGAAGTTTAGGGCCATGACATAGTATTCCTGGTAACAGAAAAGCAAGTGTAAAGGCCTGAGATAGGATGAGTTGGTGTGTTTGAGAAACATTAAGAAAGACTAGATGAGATGATGGTTGGCTATAATATTTTATACTTGTGAAGTTGAGGTTGGAGGGTTTTTGTTTTGTTTTGAAACCTTTTTAATGGATGGGTGGTAATAGCAGCGCACATATTGAATCCCAGCAATCCAGAGGCAGAGCCAGGTGGATCTGTGAGTTTGAGGCCAGCCTGGTCTACAGAGTAGTTCCAGGATAGCCAGGGTTACACAGAGAAATACTGTCTCAAAAAAATAACACAAAAACAAAATTAGATCCTGGAGTTACAGACAGCTGTGAACTGCCATGTGGGCTCTGGGAATTGAACCCAGGTCCTTTTGAAGAGCAGCCAGTGCTCCTAATCATTGAACCATCTCTCCAGCACCATAAACCATCTTTCTAGGCTGGAGTAGTTTAAGTTTGAGCCTACCTGGGTTACATAACAATATGCTGTCTCCAAAGTAATAATTATAATAATAATAAGCAAATAAGAAAAAGAGAGTGTGTGTAAAGAACACAGAGACAACACAGGATTAAGTGTGAAAGATCAGCTATGCTATCAAATGGGACCTTACGATACAATTAAGCAAGTAGCAGTAGATGGGAAGATCAGATTAAGCCTTCTGCAATGGTTCAGGCAAATTTAAATATGAAATCCATATGTAGAAATGTCTCTTTGACCATGGTGAATGGGAAATAGGAAGTTAAGAGCAAAACCAATATTTATGTCTAAGTAACTTAGAAAAATGTACTAGGAGGAGGAGTTTGGAAAATTTTATTCAATTTTGAATGTCTCAATGTTTTTGATAATAAATAAAATATTTCTGGGTTTTTACCACAAAAGTGAGTGGAGCCATGGCAGAACAGAAGCAACTGGGAGTAGGAGTGTCACCTTCAGAAGAGGCAGCTGTGAATTTGAGCTGTGGCACGGCAGAGTAGAGTCCAGTTCTGTATTTCAGCAGATAGTTTAGTGCCCAGTATAGATTTTCTTCAGCCTCTTCGTATGCTTAAATACCTACCTGCACCTCTTCCTGTCTTCTTTCCTGTCCTCTGTCTCCTTTATTTTGGGGGGTGAAGGACCTATTCTACAATTGAATGAAATCCACAATCCCTCTTTGGTTCATGCTTGTGGTTTCTTTTCTTCCTTTTTTTTTTTTCTTTTTTTGAGATATACTATTGCTTGTGTAGCCCAGACTGTCTTTGAACTCACTATGTATGTCAAACTAGCTTTAAACTCAAAGCAGTCCTGCTCAGTCTCCTGAGCAGCATTGATTTTAGGTGTACATATATCAACATGCTCAGCTCTCAGCTCCTATTTCTAAGTTTCTGTTTCAATCTCTTTAATTGTACAGTTAGCATTAAAGTGTTTGCTAAAGCCCTAAATGGTGGACCTAGAAAGGTAGAAGTTGTGAGGAAAGTGGTAGAAGGAGAGGGTCTTAGAGTTTCCTAGGAAGACCATCAGGTAATATGTGCAGTGATGTGAGCCCCTCTGAAAAAGGTGTGTTGTACTCTGGTTCCTTCCCTTTCCTCCTGCTTGCCTCACTGTGTTTATCCAACCACATCCTGCCATGTTAATCCTCATCTTTGTGTGTTTTTTTTTTTTTTTTTTTTTTGTCTTGTCTCATTATAAGGATTCATCAAACGTGAGGAAAAAGACTTTGGAAACCGGGCACCATTGTTCCAGCTCCTCTTCCCTCCCTGTCATCCATGATCCTCCTGTATTTCTCCTTGATCCTAAACTCTACCCTCCCCAACCACAGTTCCTGTCCCCAGATGTCCTGATGCCCAGCATGGCAGGGGAGCCCTATAGACCCCAGGTAACACTCCCCAAACTAATATTATCTGCTAAAATGTGATTCTTTTTCAGGGTCAAATCAGTATTTGGGAAAGTTGGGTGTCCCAAGGTGCGATGGAATAAAAGACATGAATTACTGTTTTAAGATCAAGCACTGATCTCCATGAAGTATGACTGAATAATTTTTTAGATACCTTGCTTCACTCATGAGTGTGAACCAACCTGTTTCAGTCATAAAGGAAAAAGCTTTGAAGTGATAAAGTGTAGTGAATAACTACTTTCTGAATTCCCCAAACTGAAAGTGTCATCTCTTAGCTACTTTTCTCCCCTGTTGTTTATTACGTCTCAGCTGAGGGATGATATAGGAGGACAGAAGTGAATGGAAGACTGGGAAGACACTGTACCTTGAGAACACATGTCATATGTATAGACCCAGACAGTCCACAGGATGATGGCAGCACCCTTCTGGTTTTTGTTGACCTCCATCTAAGATTTTCTTTTTTTTACTCCTTATGGGTTTAACTTACATTTTAAGTCTTTGGTTCTCAATGGGGAAAAAGACATAATACTTGGTAATTAATGAATGTTGGACAAAGATTCTTTGAAACATCATATAGTGCACAGGGCAGTCCCTTTTATCCTCAATAAAGAATTATCAACCCCCACCATGTCACAAGTACCATAGTGAAAGAAATGTATAGACAAAGATATTCTGTATCGTGTATAAGGGAAGAGTGCTATTAACAAAAGCAGAAATCTCAGAAATTGAACAAGGATTTAAATAGAGGCCATCTAGCAGCAGTCAAGGTGCTGTGTTAAGATAAGCCAAGTTGCTGGGCAGTGGTGGTGCATGTCTTTAATCCCATCACCTGGGAGACAGAGGCAGCTGGAGGTAGCTGGAGGCAGCCTGGTCTACAAACTAAGTTCTAGGACAGCCAGAGCTACACAGAGAAACCCTGTCTCACAAAAGACAAAACAGAGGTGGGGGGAGAGGGAGGAAGGGACAGAGACAGAGACACAGAGAGATAGGGGCCAAACAATCTAAAGAAAAACAATCCAGGCAAGGGCGGTCCACATCTTTAATCCCAGCACTCAGAAGGCAGAGGCAGGCAGATCTCTGTGAGTTAGAGGCCAGCCTGGTCTACAAAGTAAATTCTAGGATAGCAAAGACTACACAGAGAAACCCTGTCTCAAACTGCCCCACCCCCATGAATAAAATATAAATCTTAAAAATGAAAAGCCAAGTGAGATTTTAGTGTAATTTTTATAAGAGTTTGCAAAGGAAATTATAAATACATTTGTACATGTGTGTATGTGAGTGTGTTTGTTAGAGAAGGATTGTACTGGAAGTAGTTATGGCAATATCCAAGAGATGGTTGCATTTCCCCTAAAATAGAAGAGATTGATTTTGACATAATATTTAGGAGTAGTTAGGGTTAAGGGTATAGCTTAATGGTAGAGTGTTTGCCTAGCATACACAAGCCCTGGTTCAATTCCCAGTACTGGGGAAACATTAAAAAAAAAATACATATTTTAAACCATATTTTTCCCCCCTTCTGTATGTATTCTTGGAGAAGTAAAGGGTTGGGCAGAATAGTCAGGAATAGTCCTTTAGGAAGGAGATTTATTTTCTAAAGATGCTCAGTCTTTGGGTTTCTTTTCTCTTCTCAGGAACTTCGAGGAGTGTCCAACAGTTTCTGGCTATGTGTGACAGGGATGAAACTCCCCAAGGGGTCAAGTACACAGGAAGGACTTTGAACTACCGAAGTCTACCTCATCGTTCCAGAACTGATGCTTCCTGGGGACCAGGGTCAGAGACCAACCAGCACATTGGGGCCAGAGTCCTAACTACGCCAGCATGCAAGCCTCAGCTAACCTACACTGCCACACTACCAGAAAGACACCAGGGCCTTCAGGTTCCTCATGCTCAGTCCTGGGGGAATCTTTTCCACTCAGCCTCCCATCCTTCTGCTGTTCACCCAGGGTCCCCACCATCCAGTAATCTTCATGTACCCCTTAGGTCAGCTTGGAATTCGGGTCCTGTTTTAGGCTCCCGGACACCTGGTCCTCGAAGAATAGATATGCCCCAGATGATGACTGGAGACAGAGCAGCTATTCCTCCCAGTATAGACATAGGAGGACAGGAGAGGAAAGAATTATGTTTGTTCTATCAAATGCCACTGGCAGAGAGCAGAACAGGATGAGATTTTTACAGCACAGCAGGTGGTAAGGCTTACCCTAACCTCTCCTGGAGCCACACCCTTATAGAACTGTATAGTGGCACAGTGATACTTTGCATCCTGCCAGTTATGCTAGTCTCATCTCAACACAGACTTGGCCATTTCAGTCCAGGCATATGCCTGTAATCCCAGCAGTTGGGAGGTAGAGGCTGGAGAATTAGCATTTCAAGGCCAGAGACTCGGGGTAAAAAGAGACTGTGGATTTTATTTGTTTGTTTTTTTTTAAAGAACGGAACCATCACCACAACAAAAAAAAGACATTGATTTTTCCTAAGGATGTTTGCTTCTTTGAAAGAGAATATTTGAAATTCCAGCTTTAGAGTTTGGGATGTAGTTCAATTGGCAGAGTGTTTTCCTAACATGCACACAACCCATGGTTATATCCTTAGCAGTGTGTGAGACTGGGCATGGTGGTGCACAACTGTCATCCTAGCACTTGGGAGATGGAGGTAGGAGGATCAGAAGTTCAGGTTCATCCTTGGCTACATAGCAAGTTCTAGGCTAATCTGGGCTACTTTATTTCTGGTTACTTTTAGCCCCCATCTCCATCAGAGCCCTTATCTTTGGTCCTATATTCCTAACTTAGACTCTTTGTTTATCCACCTGTCCATATTACCTAACTCTCTTTCTTCCCTATCTCCTATCAATGGAGAGGGGTATTTATCCCTGTAGTCAGTATTCTGACCACATCCTTAAGGGAAGCCCAGCTGCCCAGGTATTATGGCCTGTCAGCCTTCCTTGTGACTCAGACTTTAGGCCTAGAATGTGGAGCTGCCAATATAATATTTGCCCTTCTGAACAGATGGAGTTGGGCATACTAACACACCCTCCTGTCCTCAGCAGCAGAGCCATTACTGCCACTTGCTCAGTCACCGTTGTAAACTCTCAAGAGTCAGCTAAACTATTTTAGGGCAAAGCATACTGTTTTTGTAAAGTATTTTTCATTAATAAATCTATAAGATAGTTGTATTTAATCTCTTGTCCTTCACTTTTGTATGTTCTTGCTCTTTTCTTCTGGGGTGGGGAGGCTTCCACATTTATATGAAATGGCTTTGACCAAGTGAATGTGAATAGCCAAAGAGGAGTTTAAAAATATATACTCACTGTTGAAGTCAACACATCCTTAAATAAGAGTTTTTCCCTTTTGTTATGGCTGCTAGCATGTTAACTATCCCTCTCCTGCCTGGGACACTCAGTGCATTACATACTCCATTCCTCCCTTGTTTTCTGGGCATTCAGACCACTTTGACCGACTCACTCCAAGTACAGTACCAGTCTTGGCGCCTTTCCTCTCTGCATTACCGGTGTGTGGTGTGCCTCCTATCCCTTGCTCTCTTCTTATGGCCCCACTCCCTCTCCTTTCCCCTTAAGAGTCAGAATATCTCTGTGATAATGAGATCTATCTTCACCCATGACACACTCCCAAAAGTCTCTTTCCTTTAAAAAGTATTTTGTAGTGGCTGGAGAGATGATTCCATGGTTAACAGAACAGGCTGTTCATTCATTGGACCTGGGTTCAGTTTTCAGCATCACATGGTGGTTTACAACGTTTGGTAGCTCTAGTTCCTGGGAATATAACTCACTCTTCTGTCCTCCACGGGGACTGAACACATATGGTGCACAGACATTCATGCAGGCAAAACATATAAACACACAAAAGAAAATAATCTGGGGCTGGAGAGATGGCTCAGTGGTTAAGAGCACTGACTGCTCTTCCAGAGGTCCTGAGTTTAATTCCCAGCAACCACATGATGGCTCACAACCATCTGTAATGGGATCTGACGCCCTCTTCTGGTGTGTCTGAAGATAGCTACAGTGTACTCATATACATAAAATAAATAAATTAAAAAAGAAAAAAGAATTTTGTAAGTCCCCTTTGCAAAGAATGACTATCAGGTTTTCCCTCCTTCTTTATTCCAGATCTTGGTCTCATCGATGAACACAGAGAAACAACAGATGCTGAGAACGTTGTTCTTCTGCCTTCCTAATCATTGTGGACAGATTCTGAGCACATGTGTTATTGAGTAATTGGATACAGAAGACTTTCATGTTTCATCCTATTTGGATGCTATAACATGTATATACACATGGGCCTTAGTAGATATGTTGGCCCCTGAACCTTTGAACACTGCTCGTTTCATACACACTCTTCTAACCTTTTATAAGGATTGCAGTGACTATGCATATGTATAAGGAGGACACATGAAGGCTGGAGTAAGTTGTAAGCAGTCAGTCCTCTTTCTCCACCTTGTGTGCCCTCTGGTTCCATCATTGGGTTTAGTGGCATATGCCTTTACCATCTGAGACATCTTATAGTAACTAATAGTTATTGATGGAACAGTCTGTTCTTACTGACCTCATGGATGCTGGTCAACTTGGATCTGTTTCTGTAAGTTGCCCAAACCCAAATTCTGTGTATATACAAACATAAGGAACTAATTTCCAATTTTCTACCTACTTAGTCTCTGCTTTCCATTTTTTATTACATTTATTTATTTATTTAAAGTTTTAGTAGAGGTCAGACTAGAAGAAATCTATTCCTTCTTTACATTGACTCCTTCCACCATGTCGAACTTAGGTCACCATCCTTGGCTGCAAGTACCTTTATCCATTGAACTGTCTCTCTGGCTTCAAATCTATTTGCCCAGTGAATTAAGAGGCTATGGCCTCTCCAAGTAAATCTTACAGGTTCTCTGAATCTCTTTCAGGGTCATTCCCTACTTCCCTTGACTCATTTTGGTTCTTAAATCTTGGTGCTTAGACCTTTTCAGCTGAATTTATGTGCCTTTGGACTCTTAACAAACTCTCAAGGCAAGGGTTAGAATTCTATGCAACCCTCTCCCGTTTTGTTGAGGCAGTCTCATTTTGTTGCCCTGAGTGGTTAGACCTGGCTAGACTTGAACTCACAGAGTTCTGCCTCCTGTGCCTCCTGAGGTCTGGCATTAAAGGACAAATTCCATTTTAAATGATAATGCCACTCTTTACAGTCTCAAATGCTTTTTTTTTTCATTTTTTTCTCTAGTCATACTATTATCACTCAGATTTTATAAATTGTCATATATTTGTCAAGTAGTGGGAAATTTGATCTGAGATCAAATTACATCTCTTCATTTTCCTGGGTTCCAAAGCAGCTAGAAAAATTTCTTTTTTTCCTTGTACTCATCAACAGCCCCTAAGTCCTGGTCTGCACCCTCTCTTTACTTGCTTGTTTTTCTGCATGTAAAGAATTTTCACCTGATCCCTTGGACTGTTCCCGTTTCAGTAGTAGCGTCGGTAATTTTGCTCAAGTCCCTGGAGCTTGTCCCGCCCCCGCCCCCGCACGCGCGGTGCATGATGGTCTTAGCCCCTCTGAAGGGAAAGAGGGTCCGCCATGTTCCCCGGCGGCGCCGCCGCTTGGCTCTGGTAGCCGCCGCCCCCGCCCCCAACCCCGCCCGGCCCGGCAGCTAGCCGAGCCCCGGGCCCAGCATGGCCGCCCCGGAGCCGGCCCGGGCCGCGCCGCCCCCTCCCCCGCCCCCGCCGCCCCCTCTCGGGGCCGACCGCGTCGTCAAAGGTGAGAGGTACCCGAAGCCCTGGGGGCCTGGCGTGAGGCGCGGTGTGAGGGCGGGCGGGAGTCCGTCCCTCAGGAGCGGTCCCGGCGGGGCGGGCGAGTGACTGGCTGCCTCCCTTGGGGAGTGGCCCCTGGGCGGGTCCCCGCTGGGCCGGGCCGAGGCGGTGGTTGCTCCGCCGTCTGCCGCTCGTCCTGCAGGCCCGGGCGTGTGTTCTGAGCCGGGTGTCGCTAACGCGGGGTTAGGGCCGCCCGCCGCAGCGAGCCCCTTTCTTTCCTGCTTTGCCTGTTACCGGCGCAGCGCCCGCGTTGAGCTTCCGGCTCATCGACAGCTGCACTCCCGGCTTGCCCCTGCTCACCCAGGGGCCCTGGATTCCCTTAGCCGCACGGCGTCGGATTCGCCTGGGTTCTGGCCCACGCCTGGTCCCGAGTGACACCGCCTAGGGAGCGCCAGCCTCGGGGTTTGCGCTCGGCCCTCGGGTGCCACTACGCGCGGAAATTGGGAAAACCGCGTGGGACTGAACAAGGGTGAAGGATCTAGGCGCGACCTAGGAACCCAGACGTAGCTGCAGGACAGGGGAGAAAGCCCTATTACGGAGAAGAGGCAAAAAAGTCGCATGTATAGGAAGTGGTAGTTATTTTTAAAAACGTCAGCACTTAACACAAAGGGTTTTAAACGTCTCCTCTAAACACACGACATATTCTTTAGAAGAAAAAGTGAAATTCTTCTCAGCCAGGGAGGAGTTAGTGGATGTTTGCGTACAGATAAACAGATTTATTTAAAATAGAGAGGCGGATGAGAGTTCCTTAAAAGTCCAATCTCTCAGAGCCCATCTACCACTCTAATACTATGGATATTAGTAAGAACTGAAATTATTTTTCTTTAGTGTGTAGTCAATAATCAAAAATCGTAAAATGAAGATTTCGCCATTTAGATTGTTTAGTTTTAAAGGTATTTTAATTTTCAAATTCAGTGTCTCAAGTATAGACTGGCACAGTGTTTAATTACTGTTAGCTCTGTTTTGAATGTGACCATGGTTTGCCATTAAAATACTTTAAAACAAGAAAACCTTTTTTCGTATGTGTGTGTGTGTTTGTGTTTGTGTGTATTTTGGTTTTTTCGAGATAGGTAGCCCTAGTCCCGGAACGGAGTCTGTAGACCAGGCTGGCCAGGAACTCAGAGACATACTTGCCAGATCTCAGAGCTCAGATTGAAGGTGTATGCCACCACTGCCCACCTGTGTGTTTTCTGTTTTCAGTATGCACTTTTGGTTCTTAAAGCATGACACATATATTTGACTCTAGGCTTATATGTTTGGGTTAGGTAATAGAATGAACTAAATAGTTTATGAGTTTCTTTTTCTGGGATTTTTTATTTTTCCTTTAAGGAAAGACAAGATCAGTTGTTGATCCTGCCAATTTCTGTAGTTTTATAGGTAGGAGTTGAAACGGAGGCCATTGCCTGCGTCTTCATTTTCTTAACTATATTTCCTATATGCTTATTTCTCTGGGTACTTTTCACCAGAATAATAGCTGAGGTAATTAGTCACATTCCCGAATCATGTATTTATGTTGTCCTTATGTGAATCTTGTTCCTTGTCGTTTATGTGGCAATCTTTTTCCCATACTGCTTTAATAAAGAGAAAATGAGTTTCCAAGTGTAAGGCAGATTCCTTAGGGGTGAGTTGTAAGTCTAATACATAGCCATTTATACTTTATTGTTTTGAAATGAAAACCATTTTCTTAGCATGAAAGGAGCTTGTTTGGGAAATTTCAGCTATAAAGCTTATGGTTAATGCATGTTGTGTATTAGTTGTATCTTTATGGCAACAACTTTCATTTCCATGTGGAATGTATTAGAGTTCCTGATACTGTGGTGGCACATGCCTTTAATCCCACCACTCTGGAGGCAGAGGCAGGAAGATTGCTACTAATTTTGAGGTCAGTAGCTTTGCATATATACTACTTCATCAGATTTTGGGGGAAATTGCCAGTAGTATTGAGTACAAGTAGTCTTTTCCTCTTTGGAACTTTTCCTTTTTGTCTTTAAATTTTAGGCTCAATCCTTCTATTCTGAAGACCTTTATTTTATGGACATGTATTTTTTTTTTTTTTTTTAAGATTGATTTTATTTTACGTGTATGGATGTTTTGCCTGCATGTTACATATGTGTACCACGTGTATGGTGCCCCATGAGACCGGAAGAGGGTGCTATATCCTATGTAATTGGAGTTACAGAAGGCTCTTAGCCATATGAGTGTTGGAAACCCAACTTATATCCTTTGGAAGAGCAGGCAGTAAAGACTCTTAACTGCTGAGCTTTTAAAACCCCGGGCATGTAGGTTTCTAAGGGAATAATATAATGTTTTGTTAATAGTCACACTTAGGAAATACACATGTAAGTTTGAGAGATTTTAGTACTATAGGAGTTTCATTTATAAATGTGATGAGCCTGTTACTAAAAATTTAGTAGCAGCTATATTTCATGATCATGGATAATTAGATTTCTTGGTTATATTTAGTTCTGAACCTGGTAGTTCAACTACTGACTCAGCTCAAACTCTTTTCATTAGAAATTTAGTAGAGAGGCTGTTGTTGGTCCCATGTACTGCTCTTACAGAGGACCAGAGTTCCATTCTCTTCATCTATGTTAAAACAGCCCATAGCTGTCTAACTTCAGTTTCAGATGATCTGATACTCTATACTCCCACACAGACATATATCCATACACATAAAAGTAAAAATGAATCATTAAAAAAGTTAACCTGCTATGGTTAGTCACAATAGCACATGTTCATAATTCCAGCCAGGACTTGGGAGGCCGAGAAAGGAGGATCGTCAGCTCAAGATGAGCCCGGGCTACATAGTGAGACTATGTCTCAAAACTAAATGAAATAAAATATTCCTGAAGCTTTTGTTACTCCATTTTTGGGGGGCAAGATGGGGGGATATATTTCAATTGAGAAAATGGAAACAGGTTGGTGAGATGGCTCAGTGGGTGACAGTGCTTGCTGTCAAGGTTAATCCCTAATTAATTCCTGGGACCCACATGATAGAAGCAGAGAACCAGTTCCTCTTCAAAGTTGTCCTCTCACCTCCATACCCATATACACACATATATGCACAATAAATAAATGGAATAAATTTAATAGAATATAGGCTTAACAGAAAAGAAAATAGAAACAGTAGGAAAAACAACTGTGCATATGTACCTTATTGCCACATCAGTAAAATGGTGTAATTGAAATACAAAATCCTGATTTAGGAATATTCCTCCCTTCCACACCCACAGATTTACTTAGCCTCATTTTTCCAGTTACTTTTCCTCCCTAAATCATGCATGTTTTACTCCATAAACTAAAATTTAGTTTTGTAAAGCTATCTGTTATTATAACATAAAATTCACCTTCATCCCATAGTAGTGTTTAGATTATATCCATTTTAGCACCCACAATTTATAAGGTATTTTTCCTTTAGTTTTTAAAGAAAAATATTATACTTTTAATGTTTGGGGTGTGTGTCGCACCCAAAGCACTCTGTGGGTATCAGTTTTCTTATTCTACCATATGGGTCTTAGCAGTTCAACTCAAGTTATATCAGGCTTGATGGCAAGGATCTTTACTTGCTGAAGTATTTCACACAACCCTTGTTTTGATTTTTTTTTTTTTTTTGAAACAGGTTCATATATAACCAAGAGGTTAGCCTCAAAGTCAGTTGTTTAGCTGAGGGTGGACTTGAATTTATCACCTGGTTTCATTTCATCAAGTGCAAGGAGTACATGCATATACTACCATGCCTAGCAACAATTTTCTAGGTTTTGCTAATCATAAATTATCACATTTTCAGATTGAACCAAAATGCTGAAAGAGCTCGTTTTGTTTTAAACTGATTTTTTTTTTTAATGGCCAGGCATATTCATTTAGTTTATAAATCAAGAGTTCATTTGCCACTCTATTTCCAATATTTTAGTTTTATTAGAGTTGTTTAATTTTCATCACAGATTTGCAAATGATTCATAATAATTCATACACATGCTGATTTCAGTGTTGCACACAAATATTTTTATTTCATATTTTAAAAGCAGTTTGAATATTAGTTTTGTTTACAAAGTATCTTATAGGCTTATGTATAAAGATAACTCCTTAAAAGTGATTTTTCTTTTTTACCCCTGTTAAAATTTTAACCATACTAAGATAAATTTTTAGTACCATGTGTTCTAGAGAAAGCAATGGATCAGAGACAATAATGTGTGTTTAAAGGAAAAGAGAAAGGGCTATGGTAGCAAGTTATCTTAGAAAGGAAACGTCAAGAAGGAAAATACACCTGCTCAGGAGAGAGCTGAAAGCCAGACCTATTGAATGAATAAGCAAAAATTGTAAGGGAAAATTTGTTGAACCATGAAGAATTAAATGAGGTGTATTTTAGTGTCAATCATACGACTTCATTTTAGCATAAAAATGCTATTTTATATTCAGAGGTGAAATGATCAAGCTGATTATCTTTGTACATAAAATTTATTTTAGGACGTGAAAGTTATCAGATAGTAAAGGGACAGTGGTGGAGCATGCCTTTGGTCTCAACATTTGGGAGACAGAGGCAAGGTGGACCTCTTGAGTTTGAGGCCAGCCTGGTCTATGGAGTGAGTTCCAGGACAGCCGTGACAACACAGAGAAACTCTGTCTTGAAAAACAACCAACTAAGCAAACAAACAGAAAAAGTTAGCTTTATACTTCTTTTCTTACCTTGTAGGGAGACAGTGACAGTATAAGAAGTAAAGTTTTGATCCTTAGGAAAATAAGTACTCATGAAAAGTTAACAAATTTCATTGAATATGAATGTGGTTGTAATTATTGTGGTTATTGCAGAATTAGGAAGTTGTCTCAGTTCAAAGGATGTAGTTATTTCTGGTCTGGCAGGGCTCTTTTTAAAGACACAGTTTGACTATGTAGGCTTCAAGGACCAGGTTGAACCCAGATCATCTGCCTGCCTTTGCCTCCCTAGTGCTGGGATTAAAAGTGCTACCACACACCCCTTTTTGTTTTTTAAATGGGAGATAGATATACATTAATAAGAGCTTTTTTTTAGGGGAAAAGAAGCCTTGAAGAATGGATAGGATTGAAGTAAAAAGAAGGTAGGGTCCTTTACATGTACAACATTTATTATGTACATGCTTCATATCAGACATGTAACATAGTTGGTAGTGAGTTTGCCTAGCATGCAGGAAGCCCTGAGTTTTATCTGTAGTACCACATAAACCAGGTATAGTGATACATCTCAGTATTTAGGAAGTTGAGTCAGAAATGTCAGAAATTCAAGGATATGTTATTTGAGTTTAAAGTCAGCCTGTGATATATGAGACTCTGTTTTAAAATAAAAGTAAGTTAAAATCTTAACTTAAACATGAGACTTTAAGAATAAAAGATAAGTAAGATATAGTCTTAACTTGGGAAGTATGGTGGTGACACTGAATAAATCTCAGTTAGAAACAAAGTACTATTAGAATGATAAGGGAAATGACAATCTTAATTTAAAAAGCATCACTGAGAATAATGTTTACAGGTACCCCCTTGAAAGATGAATGGGAATGGAATAGAGAAAACAAACAGAAAGGTATAGTGTTTGGGAAAAAAATGAAAGAAATGCATGCCAGTTAATATGTAAGGTGCTTGGCAAGGAATGGCAGATAAAGTTGAAAAGGGACCTTTTGTGTTCCAAGTTAAAAAGCTGAAGTTTTAGCTTGCTGTAGCAGGCTAGCCTATGGATGATTAATGCAAGCTGTAGATAGAATTAGACTTCTTGGCTTTGAAAAGTAGCTCTGCCACTGAATAAACTTCAGGTAGGACAAGTTCTTAACATTCTAAGTCTTAGTTTCCTCATCAAGGGTAGAGTTAATATGGTCTTTTTATAGAGCTTATGGAATATTAGTGAGAATAGTATGTGTAAAGTGTGTACCGTAGTACCTAGCCAGACATGTGACTTGTTCCTGAATCATTGTTTTTGATTATTTTAAAGTAAAATAGTGATCCCTTACCATTTTGAAAGCTAACTGATGAAATGTTCTGAAACAAAATTAGTAAAGGAGACAGAAGCTTTACTTTAGTTATGTTAGTAGAGTAGTTCAAGAGAAGGACAACCAAAACATCAATTAAGGGAAAGGAAAAGATGTGTCTTATTATGCTTAATAAAAATAGTAGGAGGTAGATACATATTGGATAAATGATGAGGAATGGGAATGAAACAGATCAACAACACTGAGGGAAAATAAGACTAAATTTGCTTTAAGGAGATTTAATTGAACAGTTATAGTGGAAGTACAGGTTGGAATTACTTGTAAAAGACTGAGAATGGTCAGTCTTGGAAAGACTTCATTGGAAAAGACCTTAAAATTCAGGATACTGAAAACTATCTTACTCAGTGAAGTGCCTATGGAAGTAAGAGCACTTTGTGTATAAGCCTGATGGCCCAGATTTGAGTCCAGAACCCATGGTGAAAGGAGAGAACTGGTTTTTCTTTTTTTCAGTAAGAAACTATTTCCTGTCATATAGTGTACACATTTAATCCCAGGATTTGGGAGGGAGACACAGAAGTTCTCTTAAGTTCTGTCTCAGCCTGAACTTAATAGGAGAGACTATTTAAACAAGGAAAACTTAAACAAAAATAAAACTACCTAAAAGTTTGAGCCCGGAAGTTAGCTATGCTTTGTTTTATTGAAGGTGAATAGTCGTATTAAAGTTTTCTAATAGAGATTAGATGAAGTAATGGCCGGGCGGTGGTGGCGCACGCCTTTAATCCCAGCACTTGGGAGGCAGAGGCAGGTGGATTTCTGAGTTCGAGGCCAGCCTGGTCTACAGAGTGAGTTCCAGGACAGCCAGGGCTATACAGAGAAACCCTGTCTCGGAAAAAAAAAGAGAGAGAGAGAGAGAGAGAGAGAGAGAGAGAGAGAGAGAGAGAGAATTGAAGTAATGTTGACACAATGCAGCTAAAAGAAAATTCAGTAATGAAGATGTAAAAAAAAACTGTAAGAATTTCAATAATCAAAAGATTTGGAGGCATTATAGAAGTGACTCAATGATTAATAGTCTTTTTCTTGCAAAGAAACTGAGTTCCTTTCCCTGTACCCACATCTGATGGCTTAACAACCACCTGTAACTACAGTTCCAGTGATTGTGAAGCCCTCTCTGGCTTCCAGGGGCATCTGCTGCACACATGTGGTACACTCAGGATCACACTTCTTACTTGTTGCTTATGGAGAAGACTCTCAGTTCCCAGCACAAACCTTGTGGTTAACAGCCATCTATATCTCCAGTTCCAGGAATCTTGATATCCTCTTCTGACCTCCATGGGCACCAGGCATGCACACAGCACACATACATACATGCAGGTAAAACACTCATGCATTTATAATAAATCTAAAAAAAATTTAAAATATAAAAATAATAAATCTTTTAAAAAGCTTAAAGTTTAGAAAGGGCTAAAAAAATCCACAAATTTTTTTTTAATCTGAGTGATTGTCAATAGTGACACTATAACACAAATAGCAATGAAGGAAACAAAATTTCAAGACAGGACACTTAAATAATAACCACAATTAAAGAGACCCCTGGAATGCTTTGAAATTTTAAGAACAGTGCTATTTTATTTTTTGAATCTTTCTTTAGATCATGTGGCTACTCCATAGATCTACATTGGACTAATGAAAAGCCTGTTGTTTCGTTTGGTTTGTGGTTTCTGAGATAGACTTTTTAATCAATTTATTTATTTTTTAGATAGACTCTTATTGAGCTTAGACTGGCCTTGAAGTCTTAGTCCACCTGAATGCTGGCATGACAGGTATACAGCTGAGGAGCCTTTTGATGATCCCTTAGGTCAAATGAAACTTGTCATTGTGTTGGTATAAAGACGTGATACTGGAATATCATTTAGATCGAGTTTGAACCATGGCTCTGCACTTTAAGAAGCTAATTAACATCTCTGAATCTATTACCTCATTGATGAAATGGAGATAATATCTAAATGGTCAAACAAGACATTTCTGAAAATCACGAGGGACTGTGTATTGAAAGTACTTTCAAAGCCAGCCTGGCCAGGCGGTGGTGGCGCACGCCTTTAATCCCAGCACTTGGGAGACAGAGGTAGGCGGATTTCTGAGTTCAAGGCCAGCCTGGTCTACAGAGTGAGTTCCAGGACAGCCAGAGATATACAGAGAAACCCTGTCTCAAAACAACAACAACAACAACAACAAAAAACAAACAAGCTGGGCGGTGGTGGCGCACGCCTTTAATCCCAGCACTTGGGAGGCAGAAGCAGGTGGATTTCTGAGTTCGAGGCCAGCCTGGTCTACAGAGTGAGTTCCAGGACAGCCCGGGCTACACAGAGAAACCCTGTCTCGAAAAATCAAAAAAAAAAAAAACAAAACAAAAACAAACAAACAACAAACAAACAAACAGCCTGGTCTACAGAGTGAGTTCCAGGACAGCCGGGCTACACAGAGAAACCCTGTCTCGAAAAATCAAAAAAAAAAAAAAACAAAACAAAAACAAACAAACAAACAAACAAACAGCCTGGTCTACAGAGTGAGTTCCAGGACAGCCAGGACTACACAGAGAAACCCTGTCTGGAAAAACCAAAAAAAAAAAAAAAGAAAAGAAAGAAAGTACTTTACAGACTAAATCATTATAAATAACATTGTCATTACCACATAAATTGGTTTTAAGATTGATGAGTATTTTAGAAACTATTACATAGTAATAATTGAGTCAACTATATTATGTATCATTTGATATATAGGGATGAAAGAGTTAGCTCCTTTACATTTAAGGTACTCATAAGCTGGTAAGGAAGACAGGCATTTAATGATGCAGTTGGTACATGCTATAATATAAGCATGTATCATGTCCTATGTTATTTGGTCTAAAAATAAAGGATACTGTTAATGTAGGCTGGGAATATCATAAAAGTTTTCAAGAGTGAAACATTAAATGATACTTAAAGACAAAGGGTAACTGGGTGTGACAGTTCATTCATGAAATCCTATTATTCCAGCATATGGGAGGGCTAAGAGAGGAGATTGTGGAAGTCCAGGTTCAGCATGGTTATAGTGAATTCCAGATGAGTCTGAGCTCACAGTGTGAGACCTTGTCTCAACTCTCCCAACATAAGGTGAGATTATATATCCAAAACATATGACTTGCAAAGTAAATCAATCTTATTGGTCCATCTATATCCATCCATCTGTCTATTCATCTATCATCTTATCTATTGAACAGATTGTTACTATGTAACTTAGCTGGCTTGGATCTTGCTATGTAGACCAGGCTGGCCTCAAACTCATAGAAGTCTACCTACCTCTGCCTCCTGAGCACTGATCTCTGCACTACCATGCAGAGAGTTTTAAGTAAGTTAGTGTCTGCAACAGAATATGTTCAGAATATAAGTTAGTGGTAAAAGATGATAAAATAAAAGTGTGTTTTTGGTCATGAGGGACCTTTATACTGTGTTAAAAGAATTTGTGTTTTAGGGATGATAAATACTTGCACAGTGGTTAACAGTACTACTTCTTCTTACAGAGGACCTGGATTCAGTTCCCAGCACCTTCATGGTGGCTCACAGCCATTCATAACTCTAATTCCAGGTGATTGGATGCCCTATTCTGACTTCTCAGGACACTAGGCACATATGTGTACACAGATAGACAGACAGAACACTCATACACATAAAATAAATCTAAATTTAAAAATAATTTGAATTTTATATAGTAAAGCCAATCTGAAATGGAATATTGATGTTTGAATTTTAGAAAGACTATTCTGTGGGTTTGGGCAAGTGGCTCAATAAGTAGAATGCTCGAGGACCTGAATTCTGTCTCCAGAACCCAAATAAAAAGTTCTGGTTGTGGCAATACTTGCTAATAATCCCAGTACAAAGGAGGTTGAGATAGGCAGGTCTCCAGATCTCTCCTGCCTGTTAGCATAACCTAGCCTATTTGGTGGGTCCCAAGCCACTGAGAGACCCCATCTCAAAAAAAAGATATGACACCCAGGTTTGTCCTCTGGTCTAGACACATGCTCATAAAGAATATCTTTTTTGTTGTTGTTGTTTTTGTTTTTAGAGACAGGGTTTCTCTGTGTAGCCCTGGCTGTCCTGGAACTCACTCTGTAGACCAGGCTGGCCTTCGAACTCAGAAATCTGCCTGCCTCTGCCTCCCAAGTGCTGGGATTAAAGGTGTGCGCCACCACTGCCCGGCAAGAATATCTTGTAATGGGTAAAATGGGAAAGACTGTATGGTTGGGCATGAGGAGGGAAGGAAGTCTTTATTCAGTGTCTCTGGTGACTAAAGAGACCTATTTTCTATGTAGGGTGAGGAAGAAAGTCATGTCTAGGATTATTTGCAGATTAATTTGATAGCTGTTTTGGTAATGGTTTAGATGGAAAGACACTGCATTCACTTTTTGGCAAGTTAGGTTTACAAAATCATAAACTTGGAGATATTTGATAGTTTAATGTGGATCTGGAGTATAAGGATGGGATCTGAACTGAAGCTTTCTATTTAGAAGTCTGCAAACTATAGATGCTAGTGCATGTTTGTGATTTTAGCAGCAGTTAGGAGGCTAAAGCACTAGAATTTCAAGTTTATGGCCAACATAGACTATCTGTACACTGGAAGCTATCATGTTGAGTAAGATTACTAACTCAAGAGTAGTATGAGAGCAGGCTCAAAGACAGGACCCGTAAGACCACCACTGACATTTAAGGTTCAAGAAAAAAGAGGGTTGGGAGCTTAATTGATAAAATGCTTGCTTGGCATTCACAAAGCCATGCTAGGTCTCCAGCACTGTATAAACCAGGCAAGGTGCTACACATCTATGATTGCAACATTTAGGAGATGGAGGCTAGAGGATTAGAAGTTCAGTGTCACCCTTGGCTACATAGTGAGTTTAAGGCCAACCTGGGCTGCATTAAACAAACAGATAAGTAAAAGTTGATTATGCTGGTTCATCTTTAATTGTACCACTCTGGAGGCAGAGGCAGGTGGATCTCTGAACTTGAGGCCAGTCTAGTCTGTACAAGTTTCAGGTCAGCCAGAGCTACATGCATGGTGAGACTGTTGTTTTATAGATAAAGAAAGAGGCCAGGATATGTTTTGTAGAGCCAGGTATGATAAGGTGAGAGGGCTGCCTCTGCAGGCCCATGCTGAGTACCCCTTTCCCCTGAGGTACCAGCCAGCCATGTGATGGGTTTAGTATAGAATAGAGTTTGTTTATGAGAAAAGGAGTTCAGAAGGAGTAGAGATAGGCAGGCAAGCAGGCAGGCAGACAAGCAGACAGACAGACAGACAGACAAGACTAGAGGCTGGCCAGGAACATATGGAAAGAGAAGGAGGAGGGGAAAAGGGAGGGAGAAAGGGTCAGGGAGAGAAGGGCAGAGAGTTAAGAGAATGAGGAGGGAGCAAACAACCCCTTTTACAGTAAGCCAGGCATACCTGGCTATTGCCATGTAACTGAGGGGTAGAGCCTAGAAGAAGTGCTAACAGAGACCCTATCACAAACAAAACAGAATGGGAAGAAGTCCATGAAATAAACCAGTGAGACAAGAGTTAAAAAGTAAGATGCAAAGTCAGGTAAGTTATTTTGAGAACCCAAGAAGAGAGAATTAATTATAAGGTAGAGAATAGCATAGAAGCCAGATAATGATAAGTTTGGGTTGCCTGGAAGTGCCCTGGACTAGCTAAATTGGAGACTGGATTGTAGCATTACTGAGTGATTTTGATAATTTTATACTTGCCACAAACATTTACAAGCTAAGTTATTTGAAAATTGGGATTTTTGCCTGCCAAGCAGTTTGGAAAGACAGAAGGGCAAAACATCTAGAATGCTTTAAAAGTGGATGGATGATGGAGTAGCTTCATTGTAAGAATTAAAGGTAACCAAAAGGAGTTGATAAGAAAGGACTCTGCAGGTTCTTTTTTAAAAAAGAATTTATTTTTATTTATTTGTGTGTGTTTTGTGCTAAAGATTCATTTTTATTTGTGGGTGTGTTGTGCTAAGGATTGATTTTTATTTGTGGGTGTGTTGTGTTAAAGATTCATTTTTATCTATTTGTCTGATTGTTGTGCTCAAGCTCACACATTTGCATGTGTGCAGAGGTCAGAAGAGGAAATCAAATCTGGAGCTGGTGTCACAGATATTTATGAGCCACCTGACATAGGTGCTAGGACCCAAACTCTCAGTTTGTTTGTTTCATTTTGCAGTGCTCTACCTGGAACCTGGGCCTTGGTAAATGCTGAGAAAGTATTCTACCATTGAGCTATACAAGCCCAGATCTCCAGGTTCTTAATAATAGACTCAAACTGCAGATGAAGAAAAGGGAGTGAAACCAGAACATAAAGGAATTTGGTCATTTAGGGATTGCAGTTTAGGAGGTGAAGTAATAATCATATAGTGTTCAAACCTCTTGATTCTTCAGTTTTAGGTAGGTCATGTGTAGTAGAAGGAATTATTTAACCTCCAGATTTGCCGGTGTATGGTCTCCTACCCAAAGTGAGACCAGTAAAGGAAGACACAACTCAATACTTATGGTATAAATAGCACGCCTAGATTGGGCAGATTTACCACTACACTACTCTAATCCCTGGCTATGAGATCCCCTATAACTTGCAGTTTTATTCAGGCCGAGTGGTTTTATTCAGGGCGAGTGGTTGTCCAGCTCCATTGTAGGCTTGCTTCTACCGCAGGCTTCCTTCTGCTTCAACTTCCTCCTGCTCTCCTCTGCCTCTCCTTCTTCCTCTCCTGTCGACTCCCTCTCTCTCCTTCTTCTCTGCTTTTTATATCAAATTCCTCTCACTCTCTCCCCCCCCTAAGCTTTTTTTTCCGCCTCCCCTTCTACTGTCCAATTTCTGTCTTTAGTCTTTATTTTACAGGTTTTAATTGGACAGAAGGTTTACAAGATGTCATCTGTGTACAGATTCAATCATCCTCTGCACCCCTCCCAGAAGGGTGGAACTAGGATCAAAATACAAGGCTGGGGCTATACACAACATTGATTCAATCCTCCTCTGGAGCCCCCTCAGGGGGGTGGAACTAGGATCAAAATACAAGGCTGGGGCTATCCACAACAGTCATGCATTTGGATATTGATAATGACAGAATTTAGAAGGGATATGAGGTTAGGATGATGGAAAACAGTTTAAATTTAGTAGATGGCAGAGACATGAGTCAACTAATTAGAAGATAATACCTCAAAGGAAGACTGTTTTTGTTCTTCAGTGTAGTGACAATGTTGAAAATTAGAATGGAGAAGAAAAAAGTTTGAGTTATAGACCATGGAAAACCAAGCAGGATCCACTTTGAAAACTGTTTTTTTCCTTTAGGAGAAGCAAGATTTAATTAAGCTAGAGAGAGAAGTATTATGTGAAGAGACAGTTTGTGTATGTAATGAGAGAAGGTAGTTTTGTGTTTGTTGTTATTTTAATTTATAAAAGGAGTTCTAGAGTCCTCAAAGTTTTTGGAAGAGGAGAACACTAGAAGAAAATGTCATGAAGAAAAGGACAATAGGTAAATCAGAGGCATAGAAGTATAGTGAGTATCTTGGAGATTTGTCAATAATAAATGGTAATAGTAGGAAGCATAGATAGGGTTGACTGACCACTGGAGAAAAGTTTTTCTTTTAGCACAGGCTACATGTGCTTTAGAACTGGAGGCCTCAAAGTACTAAGATTTTGCAGGTCTTGCTTAGAATGAAGAGCAATATTAATTTCCAAGATTCTTTGCTTATTGATGACACAGTAAGATTTCTGGTTCTCTTTCATCCCTGTTCAATCTACATCTTCAGTTTAATTTTTAAAATATTTCAATATTTTGTTTTGTACTTTTTAATATATTTAAATTTTTTAAAAAATTTTATTTTCATTGGTGTTCTGCCTCCATGTATATCTGTATGAGGGTATCAGATCCCTGGAACTGAAATTACAGATAGTTGTGAACTGCCATGTGGTGCTGGGATTTGAACTTGGGTCTTTTGGAAAGCAGCCAATGTTAACTGCTGAGCCATCTCTCCAGCCCCCCTCCATCCATATATATTATATGGATGCTGTATAGACCAGACTAGTGTTGAGCTCACAGAGGCCCTCCTGCTTCTTCTGCCTCCTGAGTGCTAGGATTAAAGGCATGTTTTGCTCTTCTTTGTTGTTGTTGTTTTAATAAATTAATTTACTTTACAACCCAATATCAGCCCTTCTAGTGCCCCTGTATGTAATTCCCCCCCACTCCCCTAAGAAGGGGAAACCTCCCTTTGGGTGTCAACCCCTTCCCACCTCCCATCCCACCCTGCACATCCAGTTGCTGCAGGACTAGGCACATCCTTTCCCACTGAGATCAGACAAGGCTGTCCATTTGGGGGTGTGAGATCTACAGGCAGGCAGGTAGGCAGCGGGCTCAGGAACAGCACCTGTTCAAGTTGTTTGGGGGACCGGCATGAAGACCAAGCTGCTTATCTGCTACATATTTGCAGGAGGTTTAGTTTCAGCCCATGCTTGGTCTGTGATTGGTGATTCAGTCTCTGGGAGCCCCCAAGGGTCCAGGTTAGTTTACTTTGTTGGTCTCCTGTGGAGTCCCTGTCCTCTTCAGGTCCCTCAATCTTTCTCCCAATTCCTCAGGCTCCATCTACTGTTTGGATGTGAGTTTCTGCATCTCTTTCCATTGGCTGTTGGGTGGATCCTCTCAGAGGACAGTTATGCTAAGTTCCTGTATGCAAGCATTTCTGTATGCAAGAGTTTCATTAATAGTTTCGGGTTCGTTCTTGCTGTGGAATGGGTCTCAATTTGAGGCAGTCATTGTTTGGCCATTCTCTCAGACTCTGCTCTTTGTCCCTGCACATCTTGTAGGCAAGACACATTTTGAATCAGAGGCTTTGTGAGTGGGTTGCTGTTCTTATCCTTTCACTGGGAATCCCGCCTGTGTACAGGAAGTGACCACTTCAAGATCCATATCCCCCACTGCTAGGAATCTTAGCTGTTCTGCTGCTTTGTTTTTAAGACAGGGTTTTACTACATATTCCTGACTGGCCTGAAACTTGAATCAGGCTGGTCTTGAATTCATGACAACTCTCCTGCTTCAGCCTCTCAATATCTAGGATTACAGCCATCTCAGCTAAGGCTAATAATTATTTTTACATGGATGTGTGGGTATAGCCAGACAACCTCAAGTTTCATTCCTCCTTTTGAGCTGTAGTCTAGTTCTTAGTTTTTTATAACATGTATATATTTTGTATGTCCATGTTTGCATGCACATGCCATCACATGCCATTGTGAGTATGTGGATGGGTGGTCAGAGAACAACTCTTCTGTTCATGTGGACCTCTGTGATCAAACTCAGGTAATCAGGCTTTAAAAAAAAAAAAAAAAATGGGGCTGAGCCATCTTTCCCCCTTGCTTTTTGAGACAGGGTCTCACTGGGATCTGATGTTCAAAGTAGGCTTTGCTGGCTGGTCAGCAGCTGCAGGGATCTACCACTTGTCTTTGCCTCTCTAGCTCCGAGATTACAGGTGACTGCCATTAGGCTTTTTTATGTGGGTGCTAGTGGTCAAACTCAGGTTGTCATGCACTTTAATAACTGAGCTATTTTTCTAGTCCCTCAAACTTCTAGTATAAAATTCTCTTTTGCTTTATATTATTTAATAAACTTAAATTTAAATTCATAGAATACACTTACTAGGTTCATGTAGTATGTTTTCCTATGTATATAACCTCAAAAATGTGCCTTTATACCATCAAAAATAGATAGGCCTGGTGAGGCAGGCATAGTAGCACATACCTATAATTAATTCTAGAACTTAAGAGGCAGACACAGGAGTATCACCTCAGTCTTGTAGCCAATCTAGTTTACATATGGAATTATAGACCAGCTAGGCTACATACCTGAGATGGATGAAGAGTCAGCTCAAAAAATTGTTTTATGTGGTGGTAGTGGTGATGGACGAGGGATGACAGACAAGAAAACCAAAAGAAAGACAGACTGTCTTCCATTCCATTTGTAAATACTATTTAATTGTACAATTGGTGATTATTTGTGGAAATCATAAATATATTCTTCAGGAATAGAAAAAGTTACTACTTCAATAGTAAGTCTTATGGCACCTCTTGGGAAAAGTTAATAGGGAAAGGGCTTTATGAATATTTAAAAATCGCTGTATCATTTAATTTAGATTGAAGTAAAAATGATTTGCTTTTGAAGTGTTATATAACTCCAATAGGAAGGCTGCATTAATATTAATGCATTGATATTAAAGATGTATATAAAGACAGGGTAAAAGTAGTTTGTGAATAATAAGTAGGTAAAAAAAAGCAATATTGATATATTATGATGAGTTATTTTAAGTATATGTGGGCAGTAAAATAAGTTAAATTACATAGGTAAGCATTTGACTTTGGTTTTATCTATGTCCCTAAAAGATCATATTAAAATTGATTAGAAAACATTGTTTTTATGTTTGTATAAGAACATGGAAGATGGACTGGCAAAAGATATCAGCAGATAAAGGCATTTGCTGTCCTGGCAACCTGAGTTTGGTCTGGAACCCATGTTTGGATAGAAGTAAAAAAAAAAAAAAAAAAAAAACCACAAAATTGTCCTCTGACCTCCACACATGCACTTACATGCATCATTGTAGACTAGTGATTCTCAACCTTCCTATTACTGTGACCCTTTAATACAATTTGTCATGATGTAGTGACCCCCAAACCATAAAATTAGTTTCATTACTACTTCATAGCTGTAATTTGCTACTGTTAATGAATCATAATGTAAATAACTTGTGTTTTCCAATGGTCTTAGGTAACACTGTGAACAGGGTGAGAAATACTGATATAGCTACAAACACACATAGTATAATAATTATTTTAGAAATAATATGGAAGATTATCTTACTTAAATTTTATTACTTACTCAGGTGTATGTAGTTATATCTGTTTTGTTTTCTTTTTGGTTTTTTGAGACAGGGTTTCTTTGTGTAGATCTGGTTGTCTTAGAACTAGCTCTGTAGACCAAGCTGACCTTAAACTCATAGAGTTTAAGCCTCTGCATCACCACTGCCTGGCATCAATTATATTTTATAGTTTGAGTATGCATTATAACCAAAGGGTTCTGACTGAAAATGTTTTGTAGTGAAGAAAAAGCTTTAGTCATCTTTATTTTTATTCAAATTCAGTTCTCTAACCATTCTCAACAAAGAACAGGTTATTAAATGTAGCTTTTTATCCTCCCCCACCCCCTTAGTATTAGGGATTGAATCTAAGGAATGTCTCACATTTGTGAGACAGATACTCTACCACTGAGCTATAGTCCTGATCTTACAGAGTTCAGCTGGCTAGTTTCCTTCATTTATATTTACTTCCTTACTTTGTTTGCCTTTGTGTGTGTGTTATATTTATTTTTTGAGACAGGCTCTCAGTAGTCTAGGCTGAACCCAGATTTGCTAGGTTATAGACATATATAACTTAATAGAAAGAACTGTAGAAGTTGGGTTCAGGAAAACACCAATAATTTCAGTACCTAGGAGACAGAGGGACGTGGACTTCTATGAGTTCATGACCAACCTGGTGTACATAGTGAATTTCAGGAGAGCCAGGACTACGTAGTGAGACTTTTTTTTTTTTATTGGTTATTTTATTTATTTACATTTCAAATGTTATCCCTCTTCCTGGTTTCCCCGTATCCCATCCTCTCCCCCACCCCCACTTCTATCACGGTGCTTACCCACCCACTCCCACCTCAACACCCTAGCATGTGTGTGTGTGTGTGTGTGTGTGTGTGTGTGTGTTTGTGTGTGTTTGCACATGCATGCATGTATGCTCACACAAGAACACTTAACACGTAAGCCCGGGTTTCATCTCAAAATTACACACAAAGAGTAATTTGATTATTCCTTTAGAAACATTTTGTTTAAATTAACACTTGTATCCATTAAATGAAGAAGAATTAAAAACGTGCTGGTGCTTTTCAAATCTATTTTAAAATTTTTATTCAGTTTTACTTATCTAAATCCAATGATTAGCTTCTGTGTTAATATATTATTCCTTATTTTATGTTCATTTAAAAAAATATAGCTGTTCCTTTTCCCCCAACTCATCGATTGACATCTGAAGAAGTGTTTGATATGGATGGGATACCCAGGGTTGATGTTCTGAAGAACCACCTGGTAAAAGAAGGTCGGGTAGATGAAGAAATTGCACTAAGAATTATCAATGAGGGTGCTGCCATACTTCGGCGGGAAAAAACCATGATAGAAGTAGAAGCTCCAATTACAGGTAACCTTACTTTGGTTTTGGATATTATTAAGCCAGTATTTAGATGATTGGAGAGAAAGCTGTTTCCCTTTCAATCACAAAGTTACTGTATGGACATCGTCTTAATTTTACAAATTTTGGTATTTACACAAAACTAGTCTAATAGCTTTTATGAAGGTTTCATCAGTTGTATTGGCCATACTTCAGTTTGATTAAACACTTACTTTGTTCTTAATTACTAGTGGCAAATGGTATTAGATACCTACGGTGATGATTTTAATGTCATTGAAAAGTACTGAGTTAAAATGGGGTTTATTGCCAGCATTATAATCTTGTCATCCTTAGATTCTAAAAGAGGAGATTTGTAAATTTGGATGAAAAATTCATTACTGACACAAATCTTGTTACTTCTGTTACATCTTGCTTTAGATCTTGAGCATATGAACATTTGGTTAAATAAAATCCTACGATGATGACTCTTCATAGCCACTCTTCAGATATTTCTTGATAGTATTTATATTATCTCATGTTACAGCAGTTAGAGTTTAAGTAATATTTGTTAATTTAGAGGCTTTTTTTCATATCTAATAATCTTCTTGTTTCAGTGTGTGGTGACATCCATGGCCAATTTTTTGATCTGATGAAACTTTTTGAAGTAGGAGGATCACCTGCTAATACACGATACCTTTTTCTTGGTGATTATGTGGACAGAGGTTATTTTAGTATAGAGGTAATAATCATATACTGTCATTTGATTTGCTATTGTTAATAATAGATTATTTCTATTCCTAGTACAGTAAGTTTCTAAAAATACTTGTATTGGGTTCTTTTTAATACCTCTGTATATTCTGAAATATGTAGAAAAAGCTATTATTCCTTTTTCAGACCATCCAATTAGTTTTCTTTGTGTCATTTCCTATAGTTATAATTGTTTTCCTTCCAGTGGAAATGAGCAGACTGAGATCTTTATTTTCTTGTTATCTCATGGCTTATGAGCTCATGATCATTTCTTTCTTTACCTTCCTTGCCACTGAGGGCATTAAACCATGAGAAACACAATATTCTCTTGAAGTGGAGTATTTTATGATTCTTTTATTGCTTAAACCCTAGATCTATCTCATAATGATGGTATTAAGACCTAAGAGTATCAGAAACTTAACTTTTTTAAACTTAAGAGGCATTAAAATGACCTATTGTTTGCCACTTAATTTAGTGATTCTTTTTGCTCCTTTCCTTTTTCATTGTGTGAAGTATGAAAAATACAGAATAGCCTGTATTTTCTAACATGTATCTCTTCTTTCTTTAAATGAAAAATGGGACCATATGAAAACATTTTTCTCTATCTGGTTTTCACATATCTATACACTGTAATGTCTTTATAAACTGGTAAATACAAATCTAGGGTCATTTTAATAGCTGTACTGCCTTCCATTGAATAAACAAGCAGTAACTTGTTAGACACTTAGATTCCCAAGTCTTTTTTTCTCATTACAAAGATACCTTATTGGGACATTGTAGTCCTACATTTTTGTGTATTTACCTATTATTTCTATAGGACAGATTTGTAGGTGGACTTGCTTACTCAAAGCTCTGTCAGTATATAATTTATGTTACACATTTAATATATTCCAACCAGGTTTAAGCATTAACAGATACTGGTTAATTTAGTCCTCACAACATTGTGATGAGGTAAGTACTGTTATTTTATCCATTTAATACACAAGGAACCTAAGGATTGAAGTTAAAGTAACTTGGCCAGTTACATAGTTAGTAAGTAGCACAGTCAAGCAATCTGACCCTAAGCTTCTGTTTTTATTGTATATCCTAAAGGGTATTGAGGCCTTCTTTTTTTTTTTTAAGTTTTATTTATTTATTTTATGTGTGTGAGTACACTGTTGCTTTCTTCAGACACACTAGAAGAGGGCATCAGATCCCATTACAGATGGTTGTGAGCCACCATGTGGTTGCTGGGAATTGAACTCAGGACCCCTGGGAGAGCAGTCAGTGCTCTTAACCTCGAGCCATCTTTCTAGCTCCCAAGGCCTTCTTATGTAGCAAACTTCGGTTCTACTTAGTGTTACATGTATCCATTTCTAAGGATTTTTCAGTGTACTGTACTTCTCAGTAAGGACTTTAGGAATGTGTCCATTCCTTCCCTTAGGAATTTATTCTAGTTTGTTGTTCTTCCCATTCATAATTTTATTATTAAACCCTTTACTCTTTTCTGAATTACCTCAAGGTTTTAAGAAAAATTACACAATGGTCCTGCCTAACAAAGAATTTAGTATAATTGACAAAATCAGAAGGTAAAACTTAGTTGTTATTGAGCACATCAGTGTATATGTACTCGTTTAAAATTATTTTATAGCTTAGTTAATAGTAGATTTATTATTACAAAAAGAAGATAAAATATCAAAAACAAGTACAGTTTAGTTTTAGTAGATATTGGTTTTATTACTTTATAAAAAAAAATAAAAGGTCTAAATAGTTATGCCTGTCAATGAACTTGGTTAAAATAATTTTTCTTTTTGTATTATATAAACATTTATTTCTACATGAAATAGCCCTTTTAATAATAAAATGTTAGTTTTTATATTAAATCTAGAGAAATTCATGTATACAAAATGCTGTCTCTTTCATTGTTTTTATATTATAAAAACTGCATTTTCTTTGAATTGAATTAGATCAGTGGTTCTCAACCTTCTTAATGTTGTGACCCTTTAATATGGTTCTTCATATTGTGATGACTCCCAACAATAAAATTATGTTTATTGCTACTTTGTAACTATAATTTTGCTACTGTTATAAATCATAATGTAAATATCTGTATTTTCTGATGGTCTTAGGCTATTCCTGTGAAAAGGTCATTTGACCCCCGCCCCAAAAACATCATGACCCTCAGGTTGAGAACCGCTGGATTAGATCATAAATACCTGCTTTATATAAGCAATCATTTGCAAACCACAAAGCAAACATGAAACATGACCCTTGTGTTAGGTAGTGTGGCACAATGCCTAAGATGAAGGATGAAAGGATCAGGCTTGTCTTTATCCTATAGGGGCTTTGTGATTTTGGATAGGTTACTTAGCTTACTGTTTTAGTTTTTTTTTATAAAATAGAGGTAATATGATAATTGCTTTTTGACCTTTTGGCTAAGATAAAGTGGGAATGCTAGTAAATACTTCATAGTTTGAGGAATAAAAGAAACACTTTTTGTTAGTGAAAAATTGTAAGGCATTCTAGTGCTCAGCACATTATAAGTACTCTATAGTTATTAGCTGCTATTATTATTTTTTGCCTTATTATCTTTGCTAGTATACTTAGTGAAAGAAGCCATTTTGCTAAGCTATATTAAGCAATCTGTAAATGTAAAGTAATTAAGTAGATTAACTTATTGATTCATCAAATATTCATTACTCTTCTATTTGCTAGGTAACTTTTCTAGGCGAGTCAAAAGTGATTTCATGAAGCTTATATTTATTAAGGAATAAAGAGCAATAATAAAGAGTAATAGAATTTGTAAGAATAATATAGTTAGAAAAAAAGAAGCAAAGATCAACTTGGTTAAATATAAGGAGAGTTCATGGGAAACATTTTTTTTTTTTTCAGTGTGTCTTGTATTTATGGGTCTTGAAGATTCTGTACCCAAGCACATTATTCCTTCTGAGAGGCAACCATGAATGCAGACACCTTACTGAATATTTTACCTTTAAACAGGAATGTAAGTACTTTTAGGAGAAATATTTCTAGTTCTTTGGTGTTCCTTTGGGATGACATTCGAAGTAAGAGATATGAAGACTTTACAGTGCAACACTTAAAAACATAATTCCATGGCCACCATATGTACACTTTTGAGAAAAAAATTGTTAAGGTATTTCAAATCTATTTTCTATTAAATTTTATAGATGGGGACTGTGAGTAGGTTTTTTTTTTTTTTAAGCGATGTGTTAATTTTATGTATTTATAAAGCTTGTATAGTTTTAACGTTAACATTATTTTTCCTAGTAGGGAAATCCAAGACCAAAGGAGTGGTGGTGGTATTATTGTCCCATATCAGATTTTTAAAAATTGATTTATTTTTACTTTATGCATATGAGTATTTTTGCCTGAATATATATGTACCACATGTATACATGGAGGTCAGAAGATCCCCTGGAACCTGAGTTACAGATAGTTTTGAACTGCCATGTGGGTGCTTGGAATTGTACTTTGGTTTTCTGCAAGAACAGTGAGTGTTCTTAATCCCTGAGCTATTTCTCCAGTCCTCCATTGCAAATTTTTATGTCTCAATTTTGAGACATCCTAAAAAGTATAAATTACTTATCTTTTCATCATTATAGATCATTTCAAAAATACTATTAATGAACTCAATTTTTCCTTTAAATTTACTTTTATTATTTTAACTATGTGTGTGTGAGTATTTATGTGTACATGTGTGTAGGTACAGGTGGAGGCCAGAGGCATCAAATCTCTCTGGAGCTGGAGTTATAGGTGGTTGCGAGTTACTTAATGTGAGTGCTGGTAACAGAACTTAGGTTTTCTGAAACAAGTGCACTTAACCATTGAGCTATCATTCCAGACCTGAACTGAAATTCTTTTTTTTTTTTTTTTTTGGTTTTTCGAGACAGGGTTTCTCTATGTAGCCTGGGCTGTCCTGGAACTCACTCTGTAGACCAGGCTGGCCTCGAACTCAGAAATCCGCCTGCCTCTGCCTCCCAAGTGCTGGGACTAAAGGCATGCACCACCACTGCCCAGCCTGAACTGAAATTCTTAACCTATAATGTTTATCCCTTTTTTTTCTTTCAACTAAAGTAGTAATAATTCATAAGCAACTATATGATATAGAGCAGTATGGGCCTTTTCTCATACTTAAACTTGGGCTGATTTAATTAATATCTGTAGCCATATTAATTAAGTTCTAAAAATAGGAATTTAATTCCCTTGCAAATATAAAAGTCTGTAGTCTTGTAAAAAGACTTATGCATAAGTCTTATAAAAATTTGTAATATTTGTTTATAATGTGCATGGCCTCTCAAATACCCTAAAATATCTCTACAATATCTTTAATGCATAATATGGCATAATGCTATGAAAATGACTAAAGTTATTGTTTTGTTTAGGAAATACTGACAAGGGAACAAAGAAGTCTATGTGTTTATTATGAAGGCATTTTTTTTTCTGAATAATTTTGAACAGAGGTTGACTTAGTTCACAGATAAAAGAACTTATAATACAGAGAACTGATTATAATTTTAGAACTGACAAGGCATGCTGGCGCATGTCTTTTATCTTTACCCTTGGGAGGCAGAGGTAGGTGATCTCTATATACTGAGTTCCAGGACTACATACTGAGACCCTATCTATAAAAAAGGAGAAAGAATGAGTAGGGAACACAAAGACAAAAAAGAAACAGCATAGAATATTACAGATACAATCATCTAATTTCAAGAATGAGGCAATCAAACATAAGATGAAATATGGAAATACATGTTTGATCTAAGAGATCAAATCAAAATTTTTATTAGACTATATTACTAAACAATTTGTCTGTCGTCTATATGCAAAGATACCCTGGTTGCTAGTTGTGTAGGGATTTTTCTTTCTTTAGATTATTTTATTTATAGTTATGTATATGGGTATGTGTTTGTGTAGGAGTTGGTGAATGTTAGTGCCAGACGCATCTGAAAGTTTTAGAATAGTTACAGGCGGTTGTGAGACTTCTGATGTAGGTGCTGAGACTCAAAATTCCAGTTCTTTGAAAAGCACCAAGTGTTCTTAACTGCTGAGCCATTTCTCTAGTCCCAGGATTTTTCTTATGTTTGGTTGTTAGTACAGATTATGGTTTAGACATCCTCCCTACCCTTATGCATGTGTGTATTTTCTCATGTTTAGACCTAGGAAGAGGAGACAATAGGACCTCCTTAGTATTAGTTCTGATCATCCATATGGTTACCCTGTGGGTAAGATAAACCTCTATCTTGAAGTCAGAAATAAATAAGGGGAAAAAAAAAAAGAAAAAGAACTTAGGTCTTTTCGTTTTTCTTAGATGACTATAAAATATTCATCAAAGATGTCACTTAAAATAATTAGGAATTTAATGAGCTATTAGATTCAGGAATGTGCAGTTACTTTTTTTTTTTTTTTAAGATTTATTTATTTTATTTTACGTTAAGTACACTGTAGCTGTCTTCAGACACACCAGAAGAGGGCATTAGATCCTGTGTCAGATGGTTGTGAGCCACATGGTTCCTGGGACTTGAACTTAGGACCTCTGGCAGAGCAGTCAGTACTCTTAACTGCTGAGCCATCTCCCCAGCCCACATAGTTCCTTAAAAGTAAATGATAGTTTGATTTGATGTGTTTCTGTATTGTCTTCCTGCTTCACTGCTCATTTTTGATCTTTAAGTGGGTGAACTTTGAATTTTATTGTAATGATGTGGTGGTCTATCTATAGTAATAATTTTAGGATTATTTAGTATTAGAATTCAGTTAGTGTTAAAAGTTTAATCTCAAAGTACAGTTTTAATTTTTCTTTATTAGGCCTATGGAAGTTCAAAGTTGAACTGTTTTTAGAGACTTCATTTACCTTTTTTTATAATATTTTATGACTGTCTACTACATATCAAAATGAATTTAGAGAGAACAAATATTTATCTTTGTGAGACTGATAACTGCAGATTTCTATTGAATCCTAGGATGGAAAGGGTTTTAAAAAGATCTATGTACAGTAAACTTAATGTTGTATTTCTGTGAATTTTAACAATTGCATAGTAGTACCCATTACTGTATTCATGATACAGAAGTTTTCTTGTGCCATAAATTCATTTTTACTGTGTTTTTAGGATTTTTTTTTTTCTTTTCACCCATTCTCAACTTACAACTAACTGATGACCACCACTCTGGTGTTTTCTGTGTTTCCTTGCTTTCACTTCAGTAGTCAGTTTAGAAGATTTCCCTATAACAATTGAAACTAGCTATTCAACACTCACAAAAAATGAAACAAAGTATAAAATGTATAAATAAGAGAATAAGAAAAATCTAGTATTGGTGTATATTTAAAAAGTAACTGGGCCTGTGAGATAGCTCAGCAGATAAAGACACTTGCCACCAAGCCTGATAATTTGAGTTTGATAGTCCAAACCCATGTTGTAGAAAGAGAGAATTGAATCTTGCAAATTGTTCTTTGATTTTCATATATAATGCCATACACTTGTGTGTACACACATATGTACACAACTAAATAAATGTAAAATCAAATTTAAAATACCGAAGAATTTTCAAATGCTAATATTTTTCTTTTTCAGGTAAAATTAAATATTCAGAAAGAGTCTATGAAGCTTGTATGGAGGCTTTTGACAGCTTGCCCCTTGCTGCACTTCTAAACCAACAATTTCTTTGTGTTCATGGTGGACTTTCACCAGAAATACACACACTGGATGATATTAGGAGAGTGAGTATAGCCAGCTTCTGACATTGGTTCCTGTTAATGATAGTTTTCATTAGAGAGTCTTTAAAAGCATCAAAAGTTTTTTTTATTGACAAGATTAGATAATGATAAAAATTTATGTACTGGTTAATAGACTAATTCAAGGAAATAGCTCTGATCGTTTAGAACGATGCAGTACAGACTATGCTCAAAGTTGGGATCACTTTCTTATGTGCATCTTGTCTTTGCTTGATAAGTTATTTCTTTATGCCTTTTATTTCACAGTTAGATAGATTTAAAGAGCCACCTGCATTTGGACCAATGTGTGACTTGCTATGGTCTGATCCTTCTGAAGACTTTGGAAATGAAAAATCACAAGAACATTTTAGTCATAATACGGTTCGAGGATGTTCTTATTTTTATAAGTAAGGAAAAACATCCAAGATTAATCACATTTTTGCTTTGTAACAAGTTTATGCTTCGTATGAGAAGAATTATTTTACTTAATTTACTCTTTTCCCCTACAGCTATCCAGCAGTGTGTGAATTTTTGCAAAACAATAATTTGTTATCGATTATTAGAGCTCATGAAGCTCAAGATGCAGGGTAAGAATTCTGTTTCCCTAGCCCAAAATTACACTAAAATACAGATCAAACTTAGTAATCATGATTGATGCTTTACGATGCATATTAAGCTATTTGTTTTGCAGCTATAGAATGTACAGAAAAAGTCAAACTACAGGGTTTCCTTCATTAATAACAATTTTTTCGGCACCTAATTACTTAGATGTCTACAATAATAAAGGTAAGATGTTGTTGATAAACAAAACTGTATAGACAACTTAGCCTTTTAAATTACTTTAAAAATAATATGGGGCATTGTTTGAAACTGTCCAAATCATATAAAAAACTAAGATATAAGGGAGGGGAGTGAAAAAGAAATAAAACTCAAAATGTGCAATCAAGTTGTATGCAGCCTGCTTTACAACTTGTTGCTCATAAAGCTGTTTCTAAAAGTGCTGTGTGTTAAGCACGGCCACAGATGATTTTGAGTCAAGTACTATCACTGATGACTTTCCTAAGCTCCTCTCTTAAATCTTCCTGTATAACAGAGAATGTTTTCATGTCTGCGTAATCGCTGCTCTTACCATTTCATTTGTATCATCTACTTGTTTACTTTATCTTGTTGTTTGTTTTATGTTCACCAATACAGGTTTTCTTCTTGTTTTTTCCCCTTCCTTTTCTTCTGTTTTTCAGTAGTGTTAAATTGCTTCCGCAAGATTTGAGGGGTTTTGTTCTTGTTTTAGTTTTTGTTTTTGTTTTTTTAATAATTCTTTTTGATCTACTTTTAAAGATACCCTTCTCTGTTGTTTTTAAACTTTTCCTTATACCCTTCTTCTTTACTTCCTATTCTAGGCATCTATTTCTCCCCACTCCCCTTTATCCTAATTTGATCTGACTATAAAGATTGGATTTCATTTTATTCTGACCATAATTTACTGATTGAAAATGCTTCAGGTTCGTAATCGAGTTAAATATGTTCCAGGGACATGGAAGATGAGATGGGTTTTACGCACATCTTCAGAGAAGGAAATTAAGAGGCCAGCTTCTATTCTGTCTCGACATGTTGAGAATTCAGTTGAAATCATAGCTTCAGGGTCAGACTAGATTAGATGTACCAGAAGAAAAAACCAGAAGGTTAAAGACGTTAAAAAGTACATTTAGAAAGATGATGAGGTCATTGCTAAATGTGGGTCATGGTTTGTAAGAGTTTTTGATGATGGTAGATGAGAGTTAAAAAGATTCAATATTAGTCTGGGATTAAACAGCATGCTAGATAATTTTTATATAGAATATGCTGTAAGAAAATATAAATACTCAATGAAATATGGCTTCATTTTTTTAAAGAACCATTTCTAAGTTTATCAAGATCAAAATTGATTGGTACATCTGTCTGCCAGTACCCAAACTCTTCAGATGTGTTTTCTCTTAATGTAAAAGGAACAAGTATTCACTGTTAAGTTGATTGCTGCCTTACTGCTTATCCTTTGTCAGTTTGACTTAAGAGGTTAAGGAAGTCAGTTTTTAATTTTAATTTCTAAAACTGAAACTCAAACCACTAAATGCTCTGCTAGAATCAAAAGTCTCAGTAGATCTGATTTATGCATAAATGATACTAATGATTTGAGTGTTTATATAGAATGGACATATTTGTGATGTTTCATTCTCACCCAAAAGGCAATTCCCTGATTTTGTATTTTTTCTCTTTTATCCTTTAAGTAAAAAGTCTGAAAGGTTGGTATCAGCCCATAGTCTCTGAGACTATCCTTAAGATGTTTTTGTTTAACATGTGAGTTGTATAAGGGGGAAAAACTATATTCGTGAGGTTAGTAAATGGTAACACAGAGTAGGATTGCTTTTGGTTCTATGCTAACTAAAATTTTAAATGTTGGATTTAGTGTCTCCATTTCAGTGCTTTTTGTTAAAATCATAAGGAGAGGAGGATAATCCACCTGATCATAAGATGAACAGGCCATTGTAGCCATACTTTCCTGTCATGATGTATCTAAGTTACTAGGCAAACTAATCATGAACTGAAATCTCAGAATTATGAACCAGAATAAACCTTTATTTCTACGTTGAAAAAAAATCACATATTTATAAAATATTTTATACTTTTTTACTGGTTTCATATGGAACACATTCTCTGATTTTTTTAACTTTTAAGATAGACAGGGTAGACATTTTATTTCATCTTATAAATGGACAGATTAGTTAAATGGTAATGAATTGCATAGTCAATACATGCTGTACCGCAGTTTTGAATATATCCCTTTAATTCTATGTTCCATAAAGTAGTATAACCAGTACTTGAAACATAGATAGGTTATGATCATCTTATTGTATTGGGACATTAGCAAGATATCTAAAATTGAGGTGAACATGTATTCTGGGGTTGTTTAGGTATACTATTATTCTCTTCTGTTTATTTTAATAAATTATTTTTTCCTAAATGAAGTAAAATGCTCCTTTGAAATAATTAATCTGATTTCATATACTAAGTGTAAGAAATATTTATACACTCATAATTTCTAAATTTGTGAGTTTTTTTATTTGTTTACTTTAGTGAATTTAGTTGTTCTTATTAGATTGCCTGCAGTTGAAAGTATCTTCTTTAATTTCTCAACTTTGTGAGCTTTAAAAAAAAACTAGAAAATTGCCCATTGCCATTCTGTGTTTTCCATAAAAATTGATAATTCACAATTTTGCATTTAGTAACAATCTATGTTCATCATTGGATTATAAAGTAAAATAAGCATTCTGAAAGGAATCTAAAATTTTTATTAATTATTAAACATTTTATATTTTTACATATTTTAAACTGGGCATGGTGGCACATGTCTTTACTCTCATCATGCAGAAATCCTAGGCAAGTGGATGTCTATGAGTTCAAGGATGATCTAGTCTACATATGAGTTTCAGGCCAATCAGGACTATAATTGAGACCCAGTCTACAAGAGAAAAATAATGTGTGTCATTGCAAAATGAATTAATTCCTGTTTCCTACTATCTAACTTGGATCCTACTTGTTCCTATATCTCCTTCCTCATAAACAGTTACTGTGTTTGATGTATTTGATGGTCTTCAGGCTCAAGATAGTTTTGTTATACTGATGTTCAACTTCCCTTGCAGCTGCTGTACTAAAGTATGAAAATAATGTGATGAACATTCGACAGTTTAATTGTTCTCCACATCCATACTGGTTGCCCAATTTTATGGATGTCTTTACATGGTCTTTACCATTTGTTGGAGAAAAAGGTATGAGTTTTGTTTTTGTTTTTACAAAATAACGATTTCTTTTACATTTACTCTAGTTTACTATCACAGATACATACTTGCTAGAGGAAATTGAAGCTTGGTTCCACTGTGCTTACAGCTATACTTGTGTCTGTGGGTGTGGATATGACAGCCTCAAAGATATTTTGGTTCAATGTTTACAGCCCCCATGAGTGAGGATGTCTGGGGTACTGGGAGAAGATTTAAAAATAGCCTGATGTTGTCTTCAGCTGTTGGATTTTCTTTCATTTTGAGTCAAGCATAATCTTTTACGGAGGGTTAGCTTTGCTTTGGAGTGGACATTTCTGTATTCTAATACCATTTGTGGAGATTTCACAGAAGTTTTATGGGAGAATTTAGTAGCTGTCATTTTGGCAGTATTCTCAGTGGAGTAGAGAAATACAGGTTTTTCTCGCCTAACAATTCTCCTATATTAAAAAAATACGCTTTTTTTAAAAAAGGAAATGATGCTTTCTGACAAATGTTGAGAAATAACCATTAGAACTTTTACTAGTTTTAAGAGATAATAATTGGGCTTTTACAGGATAATAACTGTTATTTCAGATTATTTTTCCTAATTATATAGAATTCTTAGGATTTTGTTGCCCTTTTCACAATAGTGTTCTTTCTTCCCTTTTTTTCTTACTTTCTAAACAGGGCAGTGTATCAGATTTCATATATGTGTCAAATTGACAGTGTGAGAATACAGATAGACTTATAAAACATTTTGTTTTGTATCCCTCTATTTTTTCATACCTCTTCCATGTTATAAAATATGCCACCTTTGCCAAGACACTTTTGGGTTCTAAAATTCAAAGTTAATAATTGCATTGTATATGTTATATTAGAGTTTTAGTAGATTGCCTTACTCTTCATTTACTCAGTAGGTCTGATGTTAAGTTTATATGGAGATAGAATTACCCACGTTAGCATTTGAGAAGAGGACTAGTTAAGGGCTTAGGTGAAAGGGATGCATTACACTTACAACCTTCTATCTTTGGGATATGAGAAATAGTTCAATCATAGCATCATCAAGCTAAAGGGAATTTAAGAATTCATCTTGGTCACTGCGTTGTCTCTAGGCTAGATTAGAGCTCAGTTACTTTTAAATGAGAGTGGAGTATTGGGATCAGGATAAAGCAAAGAGGAAAGGAGTTAATTTGTACATTCTAATTTAGTTATCTTCTACCTCCCTGTACTATTTGATAATATCTAACGTTTCTGCTATGAGTGTTTTAACAAATAGATATCACAGCTTATAAGTATATTTATTAATTTATATTGTCTACTTTTTGTTTAGAGATCAGAAAATTTAAACTGACTTCTGCTATAAGTGAAGAGAGGATAGAGAGTAGTAAACTATTGTTGATATTCCTACATTTGATTGCTACCAGATGATCTTTAGTTCTTTCTTTTTAATTTTTTGTTTTGTTTTGTTTTTTTTCGAGACAGGGTTTCTCTGTGTAGCCCTGGCTGTCCTGGAATTCACTCTGTAGACCAAGCTGGCCTCGAACTCAGAAATCCACCTACTTCTGCCTCCCAAGTGCTGGGATTAAAGGCGTGCGCCATCACTGCCCGGCTTTATTAATTCTTTTAAATTACATTTATTTTGTGTGTGTATGTGTGCGTGCACAGGCACATGTGTCATACACATGTGTGGAGGCCAAGGAACAATGTGTGAGAGTCAGTTTTTCTTCTACCATGTTGGTCTCTGGGATAGAACTTGGGTCACCAGGCTTGGCAGTAAGCATCCTGATCCTAGTTCTTTTGCTACTCTAATGCATCATATAATTTCATAAGATTTGGAAATGTAGCAGTGGGGAAAAGAGGGTAGAGGCAGTAAGGAGTTTGAGGCCAGCTTGGGTTACACACAATACTCTCTGTTCCTTGGACCTTGATAGATGGCTCATTAGTTAAGAGCATGAACTGTTTTTCCAGAAAACCCAAATTCATTTCCCAGCACCTGTGTCAGGTGGCTCACATCTACTTGTAACTGGAGCTCCAGGGAAGAATCAACACCTTTGGCTTCCAAGAATACCCTGTCTCCAACAAAAAAATAATCTCTTGTCAGGTGTGGAAATACTATAATTTTGTGAACATTATTTTCCTATGGATCTCCTGTGAAGTATAAGAAAGTAAATCTCAAAAGATTTGTCAGTAAGATGTTTCCAGCTGGTAGAAGTACTTGCAGTGAAAGCCTGACTTCTGAGCTTAATCCCCTAAACTCACAGTGGGAAGAAGAGAATCAATACCTCAACGTTTCCCCCTGACCTCCACATAAGCCTAAGGCTGTGGCACATAAGTGCCGCCTACATACATCATATACACAATCAGAGTGAAATTAAATTTTTTAAAACTTAAAAAAGAAAACAGAATATTAGTAAAGCTGAGCATACGGGCTTCTTCCCGTAATGCCTACACTCAGGAGCCTGAGCAGAAGTATTGCCATAAATTTAAAGCCACGTCGTATACTTCAAGTCATCCAGGGCTACAAGAGTGAGACTCAGGCAATCCTCTTGTCTTCAGCCTCCAAAGTATGGGATTATAGTTCTGACCCATCTCCTCTGTTTTCAGAATTTCATTGAAAACAAAAAAACAAAAAATGGAAGTGGATGTAGCTTATACTTTATGGTTTTTGTTCGTTTTCCTCAAGACAAAGGTTCTCTTTGTAGCCTTGGCTGTCCTTGAACTGAAGAGATCTGTCAGTTTCTGCCTCCTGAATGCTGGGAATAAATGTGAGCCACCACCATCTGGCTTACACATATAATCTCAAAATTTAGCAGGTGGAGGCATGAGGCTCAGGAATTTGAGGCAGAGGAATTCCTCTGCTACATCTTGAGTTTGTGGTGAGCCTGGGCTATCTTTCCCCCACCCCATTTCAACACTGAAAAAATTCAGTGCATATTAATATTATGAATTTCTGTGTGCCAATTATCCTGCACAGTTACTAAATCACCACCAACCGTTTATCATTAATAGTCCTATTCAACATTACTTCTGTATACCCAAACTGTTTTGAAGCAATTTCTTATTCAGATATTTCAGACTATCTCTAAAATTATGGAGACTCATTTTTAAGTCTGCATAAAAATATTTGTTGATTTCTTAATACAGAACATACAAAGCCATTTTTTGAAAGGGAAAAACTGATCTGTAAGTATATGTACATGTGGATAACACTTTTCACATTTTCTTTTTTGGGGAGGTATTTCAGGACAGGGCTTCTCTGTGTAACCTTGGCTGTCCTGGAACTTACTCTGTAGACCAGGCTGGTCCTGAACTCAGATCCACCTGCCTGTACCTCCTGAATGCTGGGATTAAAGGTGTGTGTCACCATTGCCCAGCCCATATTTTCATATAGCTAAAGTGAGTTGGTGAACTCTTGTTTATTGCCCCCAATTTAAGGACCTTTGTTTGTTTGCTTGTTTCTTTCTTTCTCTTTCTGAGTTAGGTTCTATGTAGCTCATGCTGTTTAATATAAATGTCTCTGAATTCATGGCCCTCTTGCCTCATTCTCCCCAGATTACTGATGTGTGAGTGCATGCCTTCCATCCTCACTTAGTGGTCTTTTTTTTTTTTTTTTTAATGTTTTTAGGACACTTGACAAATTTATAAGTCATCATTGTCCAGGAGGCCATGTTAATCTCTGGTGTTCCAGTTTTAGTGTATGTGCTGCCAAAGCCAGCATTAGTGATCATTCTTATCTCTTCCTCTTACCACTCATTGTCTGCTTTAAGAGCTCCTAATGTATGGTCTCAATGTATTTGCCTGTTACAGACATTTCACATAAACGGAGGCGTACAGTATGTAGTAGCTTGTTTTATTTGTATATTTTGTTCCAACTCCCCTCCCCCATTTCTATTTTGTTTTTGTGTACATGTTCATCTGTAAACTGGTACAGATATGTGTAGGTGCCAGTATATACACAGACATGGAAGCCAGAGGACAAACTTGGGTATCATTCATCCTCAGGTGTCTTTTACATTGATTTTGAAATAGTGTCTTTCACTGACCTGGGGAGCAGCAAAAAATTTGGCTGGCTCCATCTTTCCAGCTCTGGGATTACAAATCCATAGCATCATGCCCACTTCGATTCATTTATTTATTGAGACAGGGTCTTACTCTGTAGCTTTCTTTGAACTCATGTGTACCAATCTAGTCTTAAACACACAGAGATCTGTCAGCCTTTGCCTCCTGGGTGCTGGGATTAAAGGCAGGTGGTGCTACTTCTGATATGTCCAGCTTTTTATGTGGTTATTGGGCATTGAACTCAGATCCTCATGCTTGCACAGAAAACTATAGATTGAGCTCTCTCCCTTGTCCTGTTTTTGGTTTCTGTTTTTGAGACTAGGTCTTACTGTGTTGCTCAGGCTGGCCTGAAAGTTGTGATTCTTGTGCCTTAGCCTTACAAATGTGATTATAGGCCAGTGTGCCATCACTCCTGGCTTCTGTAACATTTTAAAGATCTATCCATGTTGAAGAATGAATCTGGACTTCATTCCTTTTTATGACTGAATAGTACTATATTGTGTGGATATACTGCCTTTTGTTTATTCATTCATAGCTATGATTTATATTATTTATATGTGCATAATATATGTGTGTACATATTCTAGCTATAAATCTCTTATTAGATGAATGATTTGCAAATATTTCCCCCATTTTTCGGGTTGGCATTTTACTTTGATGATAGTAGTTTTTGGCTTTGGTTTGTTTTATTTATTTATATTTTTATTTTTATTTATTTTAATAAATTTTATTTTATTTTTTATTTATTCATTTTACATCCTACTTACTGTCTCCATACCAGTCACCCCCTCCCACAGTCCTCCCACCCCCGCCCAGAGGGTGGAAGCCCCTTCTGTGTATCCTCCAACCCTGGCACATCAAGTCTCTGCAGGGCTAGTTGCATCGTCTCCCATTCAGACCAGACAAGGCAGCCCAGCTAGAAGAACATATCCTGTGGTCAGGCAACAGCTTTTGGGGTAGCTCCTGCTCCAGTCAGGACCCACATGGTGTGTGTCTGGGATAGGTCCAGCTTGTGTATGTTCTTTGCTTGGTGGTTCAGTCTTTTGAGTGCCCCATGTGTCCAGGTTAGTTGGTCTTCTATGGAGTTCCTATCTCCTTTGGGGCTCATAGTCCTTACCCAAACTCTTACATAAGCATCTCCAGTCTCTATGCACTGTTTCTCTGTGGGTCTCTGCATCTGTCTGAATCAGCTGCTGAGTCTTCCTCTCAGAAGACAGCCATGCTAGTAGAATCCTCTCTGCAAGCATAGCAGAATATCAGAATATCATAGTGTCAGTGCTTGACCATGGGATGGATCTCAAGTTGGGCTGGTTAGTGTACTATGGGCAGGGAGGGGGTCCGACTTGTTTGTTTTCAGTAGCCATGCAATTTTGAAAACCATTCTATGTCTGCTGAGTTATTTTGGCACTCACATTAAAAAAAAATCAACTGATATTAGCTGTGAACTTTTATTTATGGACCTCATTTACCTATGAGACCATTTTATAGTTTTTGTTCACTTCTTGATAAAACGGAAAACTGAAGTCTGGTGTATAGTTCCTCTCAGATGTTAGTTATTGAAACTCTTATATTTCTTAGCAGATTTTTGGTGTCTTTTAATCTCAGTTTCTCAGAGTTCTTATCTGTTAAATTGCTTTCATTTTAAAGTTTTTTAGTTTTTAAAATTGCATCATTCTTGCTATCATGAGGTATCATATTGAATTATTGCTGTGCATAAACGTGGGCAATTGTATGTCAGCATCTAACATATTCTCTTTTCTTTTTGAATAGTGACGGAAATGTTGGTAAATGTTCTGAGTATTTGCTCTGATGATGAACTAATGACAGAAGGTGAAGACCAGTTTGATGGTATGAATACTCATCTTACTATTTCTATTATGAAATGATACCTCTTTAACTACTGAGTCTCAGTATACTCTGTATCAAAAAAAAAAAAAAAAATCATTCCTTTCCCATGGCTATCCTATTTGATAAGTGAGGATTCACCCACCTCTCACCTCAGCATGTACACACTTGCGTGCACAAACACACACACACATGCACACATATTTTAAGTTTTTAGAATAATTTAGGTGGTTTTTTTGTAGTGGTGTGGGGCTTTTAGGAAAGGGGAAATTTGGAAGAAAAGACAGAAACAAGATGGAGAATTGTTGAAAGGATGTGGTTCTTGATGAATACAGACATTAGGTTTTGAAGAGGGCATTTAGTACAGTGTTCATGGTTCATCAGAAACATCTCTAAACTCCTACTGTTGTATTCACTTCTTTATTAATATAGGTTGTTCTCACCGTAGTGTACTTATATTCTAAAAGACCCCTGGTGATTTGCTAGAGATTTTGGAAGTTTGTTTTTCTTTTTCTATAGAAACGAGGTTATATGTGGTTGTTAGCTCTTATATAAACCAACAAGTTTATGTGCCTAATGCATATCTATAGTATGTATAAAGGAATACCATTAAAAATTATTGGGTTTTATGTTTTCAAATTTTTACTTAATACGGTAGTTAGCATTGAGATTCTTTGTTATACTAATTATTATCTACATATTAGTAAGATTTAGTAGGGAGATATATTGCCTTTTTTTCTCCCTTTCTATTCTACCTTACACACCCTTTTTTTTTTTAAATTTTTGAAACAGCATCTTACATACTTCAGGCTGGCCTCAAAACTCACCCTGTAGTTGATGACCTTGAACTCCTAATCCTCCACTTCCTAATCACTGGGATTATAGGCATGTGCTATCTTCCTTGGCTTTTTCTATTGCATTCTCTTATTACTGTACCTTTATTAATAACTTAAAAGCAAATTTATATCAGTTTTTTTGGGAGGGGTTGGATAAGAAAGTTTATTTTCTCCTGAGTTTATACTTTAAAATATTTCATCATACATAGCTTATTTTCCCTTAAAAATATAAGTAGTTGTGATTTCTGTATCACTAGGTTCAGATTCTAATTCCTTATGAGTGGCCCTGAGGCTTCAGGCAAATCATTTACACTTTTGGATTTATGCTTCCCTCATCAATTTGAGTATAATAATAACTATTAATGTTACAGGTATTGAGATATTATTCAGTAGATGATTGAAATAACTCTTGGCACATGCTTTGTACATTTTTCAGTTTCTTAAATTTTCTGGCAGTTTGTCACATTTGATGAAATTTTCAGTGGGTGTTTTAATTGGTTTATGTTAACTATGAGTCTGTATTTTGAAAATAATGTTTAGCTTTCAAACTAAAGATGTCTTATTATATAATTAGTACATTTACTGAAATTTACTCCACTATTTATAATTACTTCAGTTAGAATTAATTTTCTTGACACTTACAAAGTTAAGGTGAAACTAGTGTTTTTTTTAAATTCTTACTACTATTCCCATTGCTATATTTAACATCTTTGTATTCAGGAATTCGTTATTGTTTTAAAGGTTTGTTTTATATCTAGTAAGATTGGTAGAATTTTTTCACATGGTAATTTAACTTGTGTTTTTATATATAACTTCTAAAAATAAGACATTTGCATTACACTGGTAGTATTTCCTTACTTTTGCTATTGTATTCTTTTAGTGTTGTTATTAGTGTTGCCAATAGCATATTAAGTAGAGTAGTAAGAGGTTAGTTTCTTGTAATAAAAAGAAAAAGGGTTTTATAGTTAAGGCTAACATACTTGGTTTGAGTACCCTATTTATAAGTACTCAATATATACTTCATATATTATATGAAGATAATATAGTCAATTTTTAAAGACTTAACAAGGAATATACAAAAGGTTTTATTAAGTGTTCAAAACAAACAGGGAAAAGAACACATAATTTATCAGCTGTCTAAAACATAGAAGTATTAGAATATATATTCCTTTTAAAGAACTTGTATTTATCTTAAATTTCTTCTTTGTTTTTTTTTTGTTTTTTGTTTTTTGAGACAGGGTTTCTCTGTGTAGCCTGGCTGTCCTGGAACTCACTCTGTAGACCAGGCTGGCCTCGAACTCAGAAATCCGCCTGCCTCTGCCTCCCAAGTGCTGGGATTAAAGGCATGCGCCACCACCGCCCGGCTCCTTGTATTTATCTTAATGTTGTTTCTACCATAAGATATCAAATTTGCCAGTTTATTTTTTGTATTATTCTTGCATTCCAGGAATGAATTAAATTTTATTATTAAAGAGGTAGTATCACTTAATAAAAAAGATAATAGTTTAGTAGTATCTTTCACTTTCATTCATAGCTATGTAGTCTTGGGAAAGCACCCAACTTCTTTTGGATCTTCTCATTTATAAATTGAGAGAACAGAAAAGATGACATTTTATTCTCAAGTAACAGTTACAGTTTTCTGCAACATTTATGACATTGTTTCTAAGGGAAAATACACTGAGTTCTCTTTCATATTCTAAAAGTAGATCTCCCTCCATTGTCAGCATCACAAGTCATTTCCTCTTCCTCTTTTCACCCTTTCACTAACCAAGTATTAATATCAGAAATTCTGAAGAAGATATAAAAACATGAGTCCAGGAGTTTATATAGGGGAATGGGAGTGGTTTGAGAAAGAAAGCATTGAAAGAATGGAGGAGAGTAGAGGATGTTAGGATGGACACTAAAGTTCAGCAAAGGATCTGAGAAAAGAACTGCTGGATCCCCATGCTTCATCCCTTTTACCCTGTCCTTCTTTGTCATTCTTGCTAGTTTTCCTTTCACCATGATGGCATGACTTCTTTCTTTTCTTTCTCTTTTCCTGAACCTCAGTTAAGCCATCCTATGGATATGGGAAGAAATTTGACTTCAGAAAGAAAACTTAGTAGATTGGAGTTTGCTATGGGGGTTCTGTAGAGAAAGACAGAAAGTAGGATTAGATTTTCCAGTAGCAGGAAGCAGAGTATGTTTTATAGATTTATAGATCACTTTTGAGATCTGTTAAAGTGGATTGAGACTCTTATTGATGGCCCTTTGGTACTCAGTATTGTTTGTTTAATGCTTATATGGGTTGTTTGGGTTTTTCCCCAAGATAAATCTGCATAAACATTGCATAAAAAATGTGTAGCATCCTTTGTAGAGCTGTTAATCATGAACAAATTTCAAACATTAATTTCTATGATTTTAGAATGCATACATTTCTTTCAGATACTTATCTTTTGTCTTCAGTTTTGGTAAAAGAAATGCATAATCTATGTGTTATAGTATCACTGAGTTAAACTCTAGTTCCTATATTATAATCATGTATCTTAGCATTAGAATTTAAGATCTTGAAATTTCAAACTACCTCTACTCCCTACTCTTAAAGCTATTTACTTGGTTTAAAGCAATCTGTCACTATTTTTGCAAAAAGATGTCACTTAGTTTCCCAGATTGGAAAACAGCACATTGTTAAATTTGAATATATGCAAACCTACTACAATTCAGATTCAAGAAATCATGTCATCCTGTCATGGAATGTGGAAGACTCAACTTTTTTTTTTTTTTAACTGGGAGTGATTGAGGCTTTTCGCTGAGAAAAGTTACCTACATTTTTCCTATACATGGTACAGATTTTGCATATGTTGGTGCCCTTGAAGAACCACATGAGATTGTATCTTGTTTGTGTTGTTGCTTTTCACTTAACATACTTTCATGGGTGGCATATTTCCTTAGGGTTATTGCTATGAATGTGTGGTTGTTAGCACAGTCTTTTATTGGTCTTACGTGTTTTCATGTTTTTTTTTCCTGTCCCTGATTATGTCTATTTTCATCAAAAATTATAATCACTCTGTTCATAATTTCTTTCTCAACACATATCTTTTAAGAAATCTTTGCTTTAGAGTTCTACCCTATAGCATCTGTCTTTTATTCACCAAATTCTACAGTACTACATTTTTCAAAATTTCAAATATGAAGGCCTTCATTTTTTTCTTCCTTTCTTTCTACATTCATCCTTCAGTACCACTGCCAAGTTAAATTTCTATCTTTTTATTTGTCTCAACCACCTTTTCTCCATCATTCACTTCCTTTTTTCTGGACTCTCCATCTGAAGAACGGCTCATATATGGCAATAAAAAAGGTACAGACCAGACAGAGTAACATTGTTTTGAAATATGACTTTTATAAGTTACTTCATGTTCGTGTAAGTTGGCACATTCATTGACTAATGTTTTGAGAGTCTTTTTGGGCCTTGTGCAAATTTAGCCTGACACTTATGTAAGTTAGTATTTGATGTTTTAGAAGTCATATTCCAAGACATCTGTCTTTCTGTGCATGGAAATAGTTTTCCCTCTTTTCATTCCTCTTGTTTTAAAATTTCATTCTTTTGCTTATTTGTAATGTTTTGTACTTTTCCCTGCATGATTAGGGGTGTTTGATTGTCTTATTCCCCAAAGTACTTTTAAAGTGGACATTTACTTTAATATGATGCATGATATGTTTGTAGACTGATTTTAAATCCTGATTTGTACAGTGTGTTTATATTCCTTAAATTTTTTAATTTGAATTCAGTATAGTTTTCATATCATTTGGTTTAACAAATATATAAATTAAGGCTGAAAAGACAAATGTATATTGCTATAGCCATCCTTCTTAACCTACTACTCCTTATACAAGTCAAACTATTTTTAAATTTCTGCCAATTTAAAAATAAAATCTGTATTAATTTAATAGAAGAAAATCAGGCTTTCTATCCTTGGAAAGTTATTTAATAAACTCAGAGATTTGCTTTTTTGTTTTTTGTTTTTTGAATTTGGTTTTTTTTTTTTTTTTTTTTTTTTTTGTCTGTAAAATAAGGAAATATACCCAATGTGTCTTCAGATTCTGATATTCTTTGATACTTAACCTTTTTAATTAATCTGAAGAACATGTCATTGATGCTGTAATGACCGCATAGTTTTTGGTGTGGAGCTTCAGTGCTCTCTATATTATCCTTTAGAGAATAACAAATAAGGTAACTGGAGCCCTGCTCTCTACAGACATGCTGTTTTCATCCTTGAACTTGGGCTTTTTTTTTTTCCTGTTTTCATTTTAGTTAGGTCTAGTCATCTTAGTTTTTAATTATATGTATTTGTAGTCTGTTTGAATTTTAAATGAAATACTGTCACTACAACAAGACTTCTGATTGTTCAGACCTCTGCATACATAAGGTTTATTTTGCTCTAGCATCTTGGCCTTTCCTTGACCTTCTCTTCAACAATAGTGCTTCCATATGTGTGTTTTTAATCGTGTTGAAGCACAGGTGTAAGGAAACACACTCCAGTCTAGAGTAACTCTAGTTGCTATATATGTGGTAACAGGACTAAGATTATATTGTTCTTGCTGGAGACCAAGGGAAGGAAGAGTGATCCTTTGAGTCTGTCTAGCCAAGGAGCCAGTTCTTTTGTTGTATTCTTTAGCCAGCTTTTCAGGGGAGTCTTTTCCTTCTGTTCATCTCATATTTGCCTATGGTTATTAAAGCTTGCATGATTTTAGAGAACAGCTAGTCCATGAATTTAAGAGAGATTCGTTGTATCTAAAATACTGTTTGTGGTCCCTACTTTGTGATCACCTTTGTATTTATTGTTACCTTTGTACATTTTTTGTAGATTAATTTAGAAAAGTTTATTCTTTTATAATATGACTCATTTCTAGTGTGCATGTTAAAGACTTTCGTGATAAACAGAAGTCTTCCATTTGTCTTAGTCTGCATGCCATAGGCTCCCATGAAAATTAAAAACTATAGGATTGTTTCTATTTTTTTGTCCTTTGGTTTGTAATCCAAGTTGGGCTCAAGTCTCCCCACTCCTCCCCTATTTTACTCCTCTCCTGATTAGTCAGTGGTATAAGATAATTAACTTTTGTGAATTGTTCTTATCAGTCCCCAATATTTGACAAGGTTGGACTAATCATTGAAGGACTGAGAAACTTTTTGGCATGAGTTCATCTAGTCTCCTCCATGTCAACTGGTAGCAGGAGACCTGGTATTGATTTAGATGAGTCTGGAATAGGCTAGTACTTGAGTGCCCTAAACTTGAGCCTTTTTTTCTATTTATTCCATTGAAAGTAGGTTCAGCTGCAGCCCGGAAAGAAATCATAAGAAACAAGATCCGAGCAATTGGCAAGATGGCAAGAGTCTTCTCTGTTCTCAGGTACCAAAAAATTTTCCTGATTGTGTGGAGAAAATTATTTCATTGTATTTTATGAAGATTGTTCTGGTTGATACCTAAAAGCAACTGGTTTTTTTTCTATATTGAAACTGGTTGTAGGGTGATGTACTGTTGAAGGGAATAGAAATTCATTTGAAGCTGGTAGTGTTTTGTTTGCTTCCTTTTTTGTTTTGTTTTGTGATGCTGGTATCAAACCCAGGACCTAAAACATACTAAGCACATAGTCTGCCACTGAAATTTAATCTTGTGATGAAAGCACCAAATTTGTACCTTGAAAATCAGACCAGGATAAGATTCCTGGTGAATTTTCTCATCCATATATTCTATATCTGTTTTGTGAGAGTACAACTTAATCTTCCTGGGAGTAAAATTTAGGAAGACAAGTTTCAGGAAAACAATATATACTTTAGTTATATCTACTCTCCTAAATGAAACATTTAGAATATGGGAAAATAAGTATCTTGGAATTGAGGGAAATATGTTAATGACAATGAATGTAATAAATTATATACATGGACTACATATGGGCCATAGCTCCTCTTTTAAAGTAAATACTTACTGATAGATTTTTTTTTTTTTTCCTTTTTGCTTTTTGAAATCTTGAGGATCAAACCTAGTGCACTGGGCATATTAGGCAAATGCTGTACCTCTAAGCTACTAATCCTTCTTATACTTGTTCAATTTCTCTGCTGTAGGGAGGAGAGTGAAAGTGTGCTGACACTCAAGGGCCTGACTCCCACAGGGATGTTGCCTAGTGGAGTGTTGGCTGGAGGACGGCAGACCTTGCAAAGTGGTAATGATGTTATGCAACTTGCTGTGCCTCAGATGGACTGGGGCACACCTCACTCTTTTGCTAACAATACACATAATGCATGCAGGGAACTCCTTCTGCTTTTTAGTTCCTGTCTTAGCAGCTGACATAAGCAGGGTCCTATATGATAGGCATCTAATTAGTACCTGGCCAGGGCATAATATTAATAGAACGAGTTGTCTTTTAACCAAAAATAATGATCAGTTCCCCAGCTTTTCATAAAGTGATATGGGAGCAGTTCATGTCATAATTCTGAAATATTTATACATTTGTTTAATGCGCCCCTTTCTTTTAAAAGCCTCAGTCAAGAATGTGAATCAGGGATATACATATTACTAAAATGGAAATGTAATTCCAAGTTTCTTTCTTTTTAAATTTACATAATTGTATTAGATTATGTTTATATTTTCAAGCATTTATTTTTTGAGTAAAAATTCTGCTTAGGCTCCGAAACTTCCTCTATTCTTTTTGCCAAAAGATTTATGCCAAGTTTTGTACCCTGATAAATGATTAGTTTGTTTTCTGTGGTGTTTGTCAAATGTTCTATGTATAATTGACTGTCTGTAACATGCTGTTTCCTTCCTCTGCAGATATAGCTGCTTTCCTAAATCTGTCTGTCTTTCTTTAGGATAGCTGTATGTCTGTAAATATATGTTCAATTAAATTACTCTTATCAGACGCTTGTCTGTCTTTTGATGTAGAAGCAGCTTTGTAGCACCTTGATTTTAGGTTTGCTGCATTTGTTGCTGCACTTGGTTCATTCTGAATATGAATGTAACGTTAGATATTAAGCTATTGTTATAAAGGGTTGAATTTAAATCATGTAAGTCAAAATTGAAAGGGTGTTATTAAGTGTGCCTTTATTTTGCATGAAAATAAAAAAATTATACGTAAAGCATTCCTGTAATCTGGCTCGTTGAATATTTTATGTTTTTTTTAAAAAGCTAACTTTATTGTTTTTAAGTATCTGTGTAAGTACTGGGTAAACTTTGAAAGCCCATTACAGATTGAATAGAAGAAAGAGGTTTGAATATTGCAGCCAATACACAGTAGCACACAGTCTCAATTTCTTTCCCTTATGGATAGAATACAAAATTTGTGATGTGGAAAAAACTATCCACAAAGTGACTTTGACAGGTCATTGTTTTATTAAAACGGCAGTGATAGATCTGTTGTTTTTACTACAGTTTCTTATTGGTGTTGTAATTAGTAAATTTTTAAAGTGGACAGAAAAGGAGTTTAAGTATTTGAATAAATTTCAAACTCCCTTTAATGTATTTCACTCAGTTTCAAAACAAGTCCTTTTTCATTAAAGCAATTTTTGATAGACTTAATTTTTAGTTCATGTTATATTATCATGTGTTGTTACCATTGGTGCAAACAAGAAATACAGCTAAAACATTCTGAATAGGAACTACATATAACTCCAGATTTATATGGTGAATGAGGTTTTATGTTTAGTTGATTTTTGTTTTATTTTTTTCAGTTTTTGTCATAGTTGTAGAGATCTGAGAATCTAGAACCTTGGACACTACTGAACCACCAACTATATACCATCCCTAGATTTCTTTTCTCTTATTTTTAGATTTAAAAGAAAGCTCCTTACAATTTTCTTTGCCCTTGATTTTTCTATGACAAATATTTTTAAATGCTAAAGAAAATTACATGAATGTAAATTAAAACATTAACAAAACCTTAAATATTCAGTAAAAATTTTTAAAAAATTGTTACTAGTAAAGGATCATTTTTAATAATGAAAAGTATACCCTTTGTTTAGAAACAAAGAAAAAAACAAAATTAAAAGATACCATATCTAAATAGATATACTTAACAGTCATTTCTCAGTTATCCTTGGATATATTATTAGTTTTATATTGTATCCATGGCAAACCGTGCTTTCAGATTTCACACTTAGCACCTGCTAATTACCTGCTTTGTTGACAGCTTGGTACTTCTATTTATTCTTAATTTGCATGCAGCCTGAAGCTCATTCCTTCAACTTGGAAACCACCCTCAACTGCAGGGAAGGTTTGGGAGACAGCCGCTTTGCTGAAGGGACTGTCTGTTCCCAGCATAGAGTGAGTTACTGGAAGGAGCTGAGCGTGAGGGGTCTAATTTGGGAAACTGGACAGCTCCCTAGTTTTGCTAGGGATGGCTCTTGATGTTATGGTTTGAGCATTTGGTTGAAGTTACTTCCCTAGCATGTGAAAACTTGATTTTAAAAGAAGTGACAAAGCTCATATAGAAATCACATCTTATGTTTTACTAAAAGATTAATGTTTTAAATTTCTATGGATACAAACTCTGATGTTAATATATATGACTAAGAGGTAATATAAAAATGAATTTAATTCTGAGACTTCAAGCTTATTTTCAGACTATAGAAGTTCAATATCTTTATTATTATTATTATTATTTTTTTTTTTTTTTTTTGGTTTAGTTTTTGTCTTTTGAGGCAGGGTCTTGGCTGGTGTGTGGTTCATAGACCAGATTGCCCTTGAACTTATACAAGTCCTCCAGCCTCTGCCTTCTGGCTGCTGGGATTAAAGGCAAAACCACCACCATGCCCAACTCTTCTTTTTAGTATCTTTGAAGCTAATTTACATGATATTTCTTGGGTGGAGGGTTTTGGTTTTTTTTTTTTTTTTAAACTACAACTCTACTGCAGTTTGATTTTTGGAGTTTTGTATCTGCCCTCCACCCATAGTAATTTAATTGGGAATTACCCCTATAATTCTATCCACAACACAACCTATATGGGAAAATATGTAGGTATCTCTATTTTAATAATGCCAAATTATCATTTAGTCATTATTGTATTGAAGAACATAATAGCTAAAGGCAGCTGTACTGACACTTATTGGCACTGTCACCTGTGTAATTGAAAATTAATGAAGGAAGGAGAAATACAGTAGTGGCTTTAAGATAGAATTTTACAATTACCAGATGTTTCTAGTTTACTATTTAAGCTTCAAATGCCTATATTTCAATTTTAAGCCTCTCAGTTTGACAGAGTATATAGCTTACTATCAAGTTTCATAGCTTAGAAAGGATATCAGTAGAATTAAATTTTTTTATATAATTAACTAGGTAGTAATTCTCTTAAAGAGATCAATTTTAGTATTAATTTATTACCATATACAAGTTGGAGAATGCTTCATATATAATCACTTCTAGTATCACAAACTCTTAAATCATATTCTGATGGACATTTTTTTCTTCATTCAACTTTATGAAGAAAAATGTTTACATTCTGAAGGGACTGATAATGAATATTTGAGGACTAATAAATATAGATAGGTCTTTTTTCATTCCATTTTGTGTATTTTCTGTTTGTTTATTTGAGACAAGATCTCACCGTGTAACCCTGGCTAGCCTGGAACTCACAAAGCTCCACCAGCCTGAGTGCTGGGATCAAAGACATTGCCACCATGCTCAGTTAAATGGATCATATGTCCCTGTTTTCTGCCTGGGCAAATTTTGTAGAGTTCTTTCCAGATACAGAATGCTAGGGTTCCCCCCCCACCCCCAAGGTGGGCATATAATGTGTATGCCTGAGTAGAAATTTGATTTAACAGTTAAGGAAAACTAAATTCTTATTCAATATTCATCCTACTTCTTGGATCCCCAATTCACTTTACATTCTGGCTAAGACTACCTATATTTTTTAAATTTACTTTTATAAGGCTCTTCCATTCATAACTGTTTCGGATGAAGTAGTGTCTAAATCATACTGTTTCACATTGTTATGCAAGTACTATTATTCTTTGCATTTTTAGATCTTGTTCCCCTTTGTCAACTCTTTTTATGGTTTTAAACCCAAAAATAAATGAACGTGTGTCCTTTAAAATTTTTTGAAATTTTATTTCATTATCTTATTCATATGGGTGTTTTGCCTGCATATATTATATGTACATGCGCTGTGTGCATGCATGGTATCCTCCAAGAAGAGGGTGTCAGATCCCGTGGGGCTAGCATTAGATGATTGTTAAATGTCAAGTGGTTGCTGGGAATCAAACTTGAATTCTCTGTAAGAACAGCAAATGCTCTGACCTACCGACTTTGCATTATCCAAAAAGGCATCTTTGATTACAAAATGCATGACTAAATATTCAGTTCTTTAAATGTGCCAGTGCAAGTTATACCAAGAATTTTTTTCCCACATAATCTATACATTGTATCCTTATAGGATTCATTCCTTGAAAGATGATAGTTCCATTCCTTAATACCTTTCAGATTAGTGTACAGGTTTGAAAAGATGCCCAGTAGTAGCCTCTCTTTCTTCACTTAAGAATGCAGGTCTTCTCCCTTCTAAACAAATTCATCATCATGATAAACTGAATATAAATAGAATTTTTACAACATTATAGATGTTTAGATAGTTAGGCAGTCAGCAGTAGAGTAGGGACCAGGGTACAGTGGTATACACTTACAGCCTTTCAGTTACTCTAGAAACTGATGAAAGATGATCACTTTGTAAGGAGTTCAAGGCCAGCCTCCTTCAAAACAAAGAAACCCCAAATTCTTAGCATAGAAAATTGATCATTTTAGGCTCCCCCTAAACAACAGAACTTGAGAATTATACTTAGACTAATACAACAAATTCAGGGTCCTTAAATTTAATCATAGTTACCCAGATTTTGTTGTTTATTCTTTGCACTGAAGGGACAGAAATCTGTTACTGATTTCGCCCTCCCCCCCTCTAGTTTTTATCTTTGAGAACCAAGTGGTGATGAATGTTGTTAACACTGGAAGTGAAAGAAAGATCCTCTTGTTTGTTTTTCTGCTACAGTGCTATTATCATAATTTTCCTGTAATGGTAATTCACTGATAAAAACAAACAGTAGAAAATTCTAGAACAATCATAACAGTAAATTCAAGATGAGTAATTAATACTGGAGTATATTTGCATGGGTGCTGAGGTGTCTGTCTTTCTAATAGGTCTGTATGTCCTGTGCTCTGATGTCATAGTGCTGTGTGTAAGCCGTGCTGTGTTAGAAATCGGGGGATGGGATGGGGCTCTCTAATGTGGGTATAGTTTGTGTTCAATTGTAAATGATGCAGTTTGGGGGGTACTGGGATATATTAAGTGATCATTGCCTTTTCTGCTGTACAATATGACCCTTCTCATCTCTCTCATTCATTTTGCATGCCTCTGCTCACTTCTGTACAGCCACAGTTGAGGCTATTGAGGCTGAAAAAGGTACGATCAGAGTCCTTGCACTGGGCAGGGATCTGTGGTCTGTGGGTGGGAGTCAGAGAATATCCTGTGGATGTCTTATGCCTAGCTCGCACAGATGAATCATACTGGCTAACTCATCAAGTTTAACAGTCACATTCTTCTTTTATTTAAATCACAATAGCTGATACATACATACATAGATATACATATATAAAGATATACATATATAAAGATATATATGTATATATATGTCTTTTCTCTTTTCTAGTATAATCTAGAGTTCATTGTTGCTGATTTCCTTAGCATATGTTGTATATGTAGCAGTTATGTTGCCTGTTTTGGTGGACATTATTAAACTTACCCTGCTAGTAGAGATCTGGCCATATTTTGTATATTTATGCTACTCAGATTTTTTTCCCCTAAGTGAAACCCTCCACTAAATAAACACGTGAGTTTATTTATTTATTAATTTATTTTGCCAGTTCTAGTACAGGAGCTGTTACTATAATGAATTTGTTTTGTTTGTTTCTTGAAGTTTGGGCTATAGTTTTATAGTTAAGATTATATTCATGTGTATCAAGACTTAGCTTGATATTACACACTTCTGTTTAGTGGCCATAGCCATTTGTTTGTTTTATGCTTATATACAGTCCTAGAGATTAGATATATTAATCAGGTAGACTGTAAGTAATTGTATAGATATTTTTAACTAACATTTTGTTAATGGAATTACCATCCTTCCAGACGAAGTAATATTGAATCCATAAATATTGGTGTGTGCTTGGCTTGGTGTTGAATGTTTATCTTAGCATTAGGGATGTTGAGTCTGGAGGATCATGAATTTGAGGCCAGGCTAAACTACCATAATAATTCCAGGTAGTGAGTCCCTGTCTCAAAACAGTTAAACCCAAACCCCTTGATACTCAAGAAGGATTGCCATTGGTTTTGGTATAGTTTGTATTAATTGGTCAGAAAATGAAAGGAAACATGTTTTAAAATATAAAATTATGAATCCTTTTTGTTTATCATCCAAACACAGTTCTAACTTGGGAGGCATTTTCCACCTTTTTTATTTTATACTGCTGTTGCTAGGATGATAGTTCTTCAAGGTAGTTCTTACCTGCTAAGTTTTACTTCATTTCTTTCTCCTCCCAAGTTTCTGGTACATATTTGTGTGTTGAGGATTGTCCTTCTTTAGGTTCCTTACTTGCCCCTCTTTACTACCTCACTGTTACGGTCACCATGTGATCTTAGTTCTGAGGTAATAGGAGATAACTGGTTTAGACAGAAGATATCTTGAGGCCATTTTCTATAGGTTATTTTTTGTGAGCAGTGAAAGGTAATTTTAGTATTTTTGTTTTGATTTACTTAAAGTGAAGCAAACAAAACCATGCTAACTTGTCATTTATGAAGCTTTCTTCTTTTTATTTAGGATTAAAAATGTTTCATATTTTAATAGACTCAAATGGGGATAGAATTCAACTAAAGTAAAATTTAAATGTTGTTATTTACAGTATTTTCTTTTCTTCTTAAAATTCGTTGTTTTTGAAAACTCAGAACTGTTTTCACAATTACTGACTTATCAAATTTGCATTTTGTTAAGCAATACGAGGATTCTCTCCACCACATAGAATCTGCAGTTTTGAAGAGGCAAAGGGTTTGGATAGGATCAATGAGAGAATGCCACCCCGGAAAGATGCTGTGCAGCAAGATGGTTTCAATTCCCTGAACACCGCACATACCACTGAGAACCACGGGACTGGCAACCATAGTGCCCAGTGACCAGCGGCTTCCCAGGGACTCTCACATCTTGGGCCCCAAATGGACAGATCACTCAAGGAGCTTGGAGGGGTTGACCGAGCTGGTGATAAATATCATAATCTCTCTGAAGAAACCATTGTGCTTTTTGAGACCCTTGCCCCTTCCTGGTTGGAGGCTTGAGGGCCCTGGGACTTGTGCTGTCTATAAGATCGGGTAATCGCTGCCACAGAGGAGAGCAGTGAACAAGGGACTTGGGGCAATTTCCAGTGGAGGATATCTACACCTCCATTTATGCTTGTGGTTCACACATTTACGTTTACAAATGAGATTTCCTTTGTTTTTCCCCTCAGTAGAATTAGATTTTTTCAACCATGACTTTAAATGCAATCTTTAGAGTTAATGTGGAACCCACCCCACCCCCGACCCCTACCCCATGAAATGTCTTTAAAAGGATGGATTAGCATGGTCTTAAAATATATTTCTGAGGTTAATAGATGTATTTTGAATTGTAGACAAAATCTGAGAAACCCAGTTGGTGTTTATACAAAATGCTGACCTCAGGTCATAGTTCTTAAATGTGGCTAATTCTGTAACATAGTCTTGGTATTTTTCAATTATGAATGCATAAACTATTTCTAAGAAGACTCTTACTTGAACAAAATCCAAAAACCAATTTAGATTCCTTTTTGCCCGTATCTTTTGAGATTTACACCCCAGAGATTTAAGGAAAAAAAAAAAAACCTAAATTTTAAAATTATGAAGAATTACAGAATTACTCATTTAAGGTACTTTAAAAGAAGTTTGTACATTGTCAAAGTAAATTTTAATTCAAATCATGTCTGTAAAACTTGACGTATTTTGTGTATGCATGTTTTCATTTTGCAAATATTTAATATATAGACCTATGATGTACAGGTACAACTTGTATAGGTTACGTAGATATTATGAGAAATTTTAGTTTATTGTGAGTACTCCAGTTGCTTAAAAAACCACCAGGGTGATTTGCTGCTGGCTTTCTATCATTTTTATGTTTTAATGCAAAGGAAATTAAAAATGTCTGGAAATGTTTTTGACTAAGTAATGCAGCCTAGAAGCAATGGTTCTCTTCAACCCTTCAGATGTTAGTGGAAGCATAAAAGTCAAGACTGCATGTTGAAATTTTACTTTTGATAGTTACAGAACTGCTTGGTTAAACTAAATGGAACCATGTGCTAATTTTACAGTTACTGACCTGTACTGATTGCCACTGTAGTTTGGTATTTCCCTTTACTTTGGTGGCCTGCTTCCCTCATGCCCTGGAATACAGCTCATAGCACAAGGCAGCGGAACCATCTGTTGTTTTGTTTGCCAGAAAGTGCACCCTGTATGGTCTTCTGTCTAAGTTGGAAATATTATGCATGTGCAGGACTATTCAAGTATTTTATAAACAGTAGCACACAATAAATTCCATGCATGGGCCGCTGCTCCTATCTCTGTGTTGGGTTTTATTTGAAAGATCTAGTCTGATTTAACGTTTTTATGCAAATTGTAAAATTCTGTTAACAAAGCAATCCTTAGAGATTAATCCTATAGGTAATTAATGATGATTTCGTGAGTTAAATTCTCGTCTTTATAAATTTTGTTTTCCCCTTCAACTTTCGTCATACTTTTTTATTTAATGTGAGTAGATGAGTATTGGAGAACTTTGGGTGCCTACAATAATTCTCCAAAATATAATATTTGAAGTCACTTAGGGCTAGGGATATATATATATGTTTTAGTGGTAGGGTACTTGTCAGTCATGTGCAAAGCTCCAGGTTCAACCTCTAGTACCATACATAAAATGAAAGTCACTGTTTTCACCAACTCTGGTTTGAAAGAGATGTTCTAGTCTTGAACTTTGTTAGAGTGATACTGATAAATTGGGTTTTTTGTTTTTTTTTTTTGTTTTTTTTGGTTTTTCGAGACAGGGTTTCTCTGTGTAGCCCGGGCTGTCCTGGAACTCACTCTGTAGACCAGGCTGGCCTCCAACTCAGAAATCCGCCTGCCTCTGCCTCCCAAGCGCTAGGATTAAAGGCGTGCGCCACCACCGCCCGGCATAAATTGGGTATTTTAACAGTAAGCAAAAATACAAATATTGGGTTGACCTGCCTCCTCTACCATTGTTGAATTGGGTATAACATTGTGCAAATTGAGAAATTGTTCACAATTTATAATATGGAAAATAACTTTAAACAGTAGCTATGAGACACATAAAGCATCGTTTTATATCAAAATATATATTCTAGGCAAATTCCAGTTAAAAACAGTCTAAATTATTTATTATAATGTCTTATATAATATTAAATTGTAAATCAGTCCATTAGCTGCTTCTAAAATTACTGTGTAATATATACTTTGAAGATTTTTCTTAATTTTGTTTTATGAAAATTACACATTGTTAAAAGTAGGGACTTAACTAGTATATTAAGTGTTAATAACTGCTTAGTTCTATAATTCATTGTTAGGGTTATATAGTGTTTGTGGAAGTCTTAGGTAAGCATAAAGCATCATCAGCTTGTGGGATTACAGGTTAGTGATAAAAATTAAGGAGAAAGTAATAGAACTCAAAGAAATATACATGAAAATGGTAGACTTGGGGACTGAAGAAATGACTCAGTGGTTCAGATCTCTGTCTGCTCTTCCATTGGTCCTGAGTTCAATTCCCAGCGACCACACGGTGGCTCACAACTAACTACTGGGATCTGATTCTCTTCTGGTGTACATGAAGACAGAATACTCATATATAGTAAGTAAATAAATCGTTAAACAAAGAAATTGGTAAATCTTGAAAAGAAAGAAAGAAATGAAAGAGAAGGCTGGCTGTCACCCAGCCTCACAGACTTCTTTCAAATTAATAAAGTATGAAATTCTTTCTACCCCCACCCTACCCTCTCCTTCCTTTTTTTCTGCAAAGAATCTGTGTAGCTCAGATTATCCCTCAACTCATCTATCTTCCTGCCTCACCCTCTCTAGGTCTGGGATTTTTATAGGAATGGACTGTCATGCCTGGCTTTTCATGTTCATGGGTAGTTTTACCGAAAATGGTGAAATATTTAGATAATTTTCATTGCAACTCATGATACAAATTGTGGAAAATTCAGATCTCTAAATTGTTTCTTTAAATGTCTACAAATATAAGTAGTGACACTAAAATGAAATATCTGCCATCAATTTTTTTTTCTCCTGTTAGTATCCTTTATCTCCAAAAGATGACACTTCTGAATTGTCAGAGTTCATCTATGCTTTCTTTTTTTTTTTTTTTTTTTGGTTTTTCGAGACAGGGTTTCTCTGTGTAGCCCTGGCTGTCCTGGAACTCACTCTGTAGACCAGGCTGGCCTCGAACTCAGAGATCCGCCTGCCTCTGCCTCCCAAGTGCTGGGATTAAAGGCGTGCGCCACCACCGCCCGGCTCATCTATGCTTTCTTATACCTTCTAGATTCAGTCATCAGCAACAGAACTCTTAACCTCATTGAAGGTCATCATTTAATTTTGAAGTTCCTTTAGTTCAAAGTTGACCTGAAATGTTTACCACAATGATAACCTCTATTTAATATGTGTTTTTGAATATTATAACTAATTTCCTTTGTTTACAGCTATTCTATATGGTGTTATGCAATGTTTCATTGACTCCTTACTTGTTTGTAGTTCCTGTTTTCTATTGTTTGAGAATCCTTTGGAATCCTTTCTTGGTGTCAAAACTTTGTAAAATTGTATACTACGTTCTAGTACCCATTGCCAGAAGTTCTGTTTTTCAGAGTCAGGTAAGTGACAGCTGAGGTCAAATGTAAGTTTAATAAAAAAAAAGAAAGTTGGCGGGGGGGGGGTGGGGGGGTTGGGGGGTAGACGGATGGATGGACAGAATCACTATCTAAATATCAGCTGGTTAGATTCTTCAGCTCAGTAGTTATAAGTGGAAAGGAGCTAGGAAGTGTGATTGAACTTCCTATATCAGCAGCATCCTTTACCAGAAGGAGTGAAAAGATAATTGTTTTCTGTCCCTATAAATAGTACGTTTTTTAACTCAGTAACTCAAAATTGGTCGTATTTATTTTGATATTTCAGAAGCATTTCTTGTTTTAAAACTGTCATATAGAATGTCCTTTGAGAATACCTTATTCACGAGTGAAGTGATTTTTACAAAGTAATTCTTGTTTTTTATAGTTGAGTTCCTTGTACCATTAAATGCCACTTTTCTTCTGCCTTTTTAGGGGAATTATATTTGTACTTGATCCTAGTTTGGACTTTGTTGGATTCTATTTGACAAGTGTGTAAAGCTGAAAAAGGATATCAGGTGTGGAGAACTCATCTTGGGTCTACACTGGCACCCACATTTTTCCAGTGGTTCTGTTCCTTTGGTTTGGGGCCTATCTTTCCAGCCAAATACTGATTCCCTAATTAATCCCAAGGGATTTCCCCCTCTTAACAAAGCTGTAAAGTGAGAACAGAAATGCTACCTTGAGAGACATCCAGGAAACTGTAGGTTTCATCTTTCCTCAGCTTGCCTGACTTTGGTGAGTTGGAGAGTGTTGACAGAGTCTTGAGCCCTCTTGGCAGAGAATAAGGGTCAGAAAGAGAGTTCAAGCAGGTGTCCAGGTCCTGACTTGTCTCATTAGGGAGAATTCATCCTTGTCTGTCTGGTTGGCAGGGCACATGTTAGTCAATGAGACCCAGCATTTCAGCAGTTTGCAGAAGAAGTGATGTGAACAGACAGCTGCAGGCGAGACACGGCCTAGATCTGAAGAGATGAAACATTCACTTCACTTGGAGGAAAGAGAAGGAAGGAAGCCTAGGGCTTAACAGGGTAAGTTACTTTCCCATCAATCTGTCTACTTAGTTCATTTTATAATTCTGTAAAGTATTTATCACTTGAGGGAGTGTTAATCACTGACTAAGCAGCTAATGTGGTCAGAATAGCAATGTTCTAAATGTACTCAACCCCAACCCCTTTACCTTTTTCCCACATTTGGGGGTTTTGTTCTTTGGTTCCGAGACACTATCCAGACTGGGCTCCCTATGATCATCCTGCCTCAGCTTCCTGAATCCAGAACAAGTGTTGATCACCATGCCAGCATTCTTCTATCTGTTCAAGGAACCCAGTGACCAGTTCTGCTTCCCCTTGTCTTCTCACTACCATCCAAAAGATGTTTTGTATTTGCTGATGGATTTAAGAAACTTTAGTGGCATCTCCTGATCTGGAGACAGTGCAAATATGGCTGTATCTTATGTGAAATATGGGACTTTGTTATTGAGGAAGAAGAAAGAGGGAATGTGCTGTTTAGCATAGGTTATTGTTTTAGGGTAGCCTTTGGAGATGAAGTGTAAGAATTTTTCTAGGAGCTAGCTTACACTTCTGTAGTTTTCTCTAAGTCATCAGGGATGACTTGAGTTCTGAGTGCTTACCAAAAATCTTTGTGGTTTCACCCTTCCATGTCCTCTGGGTCTCCCCTTCCCTTCTTTGCTTTTCTCAGTTTGTATCCCTTGAATTTGGAGGAGCTTGGTACTCTGGGAAAGCTAAAACCAGGGTCTGTGTCTGTGATAGGTAAATCAGAAATTATTAGACACATACACACACACATAAGTGTAAAGACCTGACTTCTCAAGCCTATATTCTCACCTTCCTGTCAGAAAGCCGGTACATTTATAACTTAGGTCATCAGTGTGCTCTGAACATGGAGGAGTTTGATATTAGGATTTACCATAACCACGTTTTCCTTTAAGTGGTATGCTGCTTTTAATTTCTGTCTAGTTATATCCTACCCTCCTACATACATAGAAGTTTATGACCCACCTTCAGCTACACAGCTCAAAGCTAGCCTGGACTACATGAAACTCTGTCTCTGAATAAATAAAGTGATAGTATGTAGACTGGGAGTTTTGCTTAGTGGCAGACTACTTACTTGGTATAGGCCTACGGTTGATCCCTAGCATCCTGGAAGGAAGGATAAATTAGAGGCATAATCAAGTCAGTTTTTGGAAATGGGGTTCAGAAGTATGAAGACAAAAGAGAATCTACTCTTTGGAACAGGGATGTGACTCTTAAAGCTAAAGACTATGTTTTCATTAGGTCCAATGTCTTTACTGGTATTAGTATAGAGAATACAGAAGAGTTTTCGCTATCTGCTTTATGGACATTGACTCAGGTCAAGGAGAGAGAAAGGTGGATAGAAACATAAGGATGAGGAGAAAGAAAGTGCAAGAGAAAAATAATAGAAGGTGATTTCTCCATTAACTTCAGTCCATAGATTTATAGGAGCAGCATTTAAGAGATGAATATGACAGCTCTTGCAGCCCATTATGGCCTGACAAAATTAGAAGGTTCTTTGATCTAGAAAAAGAAAATAGAGATGGGTATGAGCTTGATGATTCTGGAAATATTTTGTTGATTTTGTTACCTGTGTACATTTTGCAGCTGCATGATGATTCTGGAAGTTCCCTTTAACAAATCTGATTAAAACGGATTAAATGTCAGGCCATTTTTATAACAAAACATGATCCCTAATGTGAACCCTGTTACCTTGTTTGCAGTAGAACCAACTGCTGCCAGTGTTTTTATCCTCTTATCCTTTCCTTGTCCCTGGGGACAGTAAACCTGGATATTAATAACTTTAACCTCTCTGTGTCTACAGATACTTTATTTCCTAAGTTTTTCAGGTTGAGGAAAATTTAATGTATGAATTTAAAAATTTTAAAGTTAGCAATAAATAGGCCCACACCTATACACATACAGGCACCACTAACTGGACTCAGGGTTATTTCAGAAAGAAGTTAATTTCGGAGTGGGCTAAGTTGTATGTAATGTAAATCTGGTGAAAAGCCTGAGTAGAGTATTCATAGACCCTAGGGGGAACATAGTACTGTTGTTTTGCTACATGCCCACATTGTCAAACCCATAGATTTGTACTTGAAAGCCTGGTCAGAGAAACTTCTTTTTGCAGTGCACAGTAGTTAATGCAGAAATTCATAACTGGTTAAAGTAGCAAAAAAAAAAAAAAAAAAAAAGTGACTTTGAGTGCTCAGGCCTAAATGGGACAACTATCATCTATGTTACAACATATACCACCAAGACTCTAGGAACACTGACTGGGGCATTGGGTTATAAAAACTGGAGGATGCAAAGACATGCCATAAAACGCCAACTCCTGGACATGACATGGTGTTGTAGTCATAATTGTGGTTATCTGACCTGTTCAGGATCCATAGAAGATGAACCTAGTCAAGATTCCAGCACAAATGGGGAGGGGCTCAGGACGTCTGACCCCTATCTGAAGATGCCTGGCAATTGATGGGACTGTGGTCACTGGAGTGACCACATGGAGTTGCTCATGGTCCAGTGGATGGCCCACACCTATACACATACAGGCACCACTAACTGGACTCAGGGTTATTTCAGAAAGAAGTTAATTTCGGAGTGGGCTAAGTTGTATGTATATACATGTGGAGTGTCCAGAAGAAGTTGAAGGGAAGAGTAAGATGTGGATTTATCAAAATGTATTATTATATGCATGCCTGGAATTCTCAAAAATTAAGAAAATATATTGAAAAGGGAAAAGATATTTAAGTAGTCATTTTTAAAAGACTATATGCAAATGGAAAATAAGAGAAGAAAACATGCCCACTGCTTTCCAATCAGAACAATAATATAATTTTATCCCCCATAAAGATGCTTATTAAAAAAGAAAAGGCCACTTAGGATCTCACTCATAATCTCAATATTTGAGAGGCAGGCAGATTGCCACAAATTCCAGACTTGCCTAGACTATACATTAATTTCAAGACTAGCCAGGAATACAGTCCTGGATTTGGTCCTAATACTTGAGAATTGGAGCAAGAGGATCAGGAATTCAAAGTCATCCTCAGCAACACAGGGATTAGGGACCATCTTGGTCTATATGAACTGCCCCCTCCTGCCTCCCAAAAAAGTCAAACATAGACAAGTCACAGGGCTATTTTGATCAACCCAGTTCTTAACCATTGCCTTTTTTAAAGGGTTTCTTAATTTCTTACTTTGTACATTTATTTACCAGTCCGTAGAACTTCACATATCACACAATACATAAATTATATGAAATTATTCTCTTGTGTTTGCTTGAGACAGGGTCTTGCTATACAAACTAGTCCTAGTCTGGAATTCTCTGTGTATTCCATAGCCTCATAAAAAGGAGTATAGAAGTGAGCTACCATGTACCCAGTGGTCTCCTCTAATTTTATAACTGCTTATACCAGTAAGTAATCTATAACTAATGAATAAATCTTCTGATACTTGGGCCTCAGACTTAAATGTTAAGTAAAATGCCAGGCATCCAAAGATATGTATTCATTTTGTCAAATTCCATTCCTGTTTAGCACTGGTCCCCAAGTTCATTGGTCATGGCTCCTCGTTCACGACGGCGAAAGCACAAGAAACCCCCACCAGAGATTCCCATGCTTGAAATCTCACCCACAGAAGTGTCTCCAGTGCCTCCAACCCTCTCAAAACCTGGCCCTAGCATTGATGCACTTGGTTTTGTTTCCTTGGACAATAATGTACCAGGTCTGTCCCAGGTGATCCTCCAAAAGCTGAACATAAAGAGCTATGAAGAATACAAGTGAGTGACCAGTTCTGTGGAAAATGCATAGTGTCTTTGGTACTAGTCATATCAGAAGGTTGGACAAGTAAAATTTAGGAATTTCTCATTCTGACCTTTGTCAGTCATGTTACTATAGAAGAAACAATTTGCTTAAGAAAAATGGGAGTCGGATACATTTAAGATTACAGTAAAAATCTATACAAGGCAGAGGAAGCACAGAAGAGATTTGGGAGATGCTCAGCCCTGTTGCACCTTCTCCACACTATCTCTACAGGTTGGTGATAGATGGGGGAACCCCAGTATCAAGCTTTGGATTTCGATGTCAACAAGAAATGTTCCAGAGGATGGAGGACACATTCCGATTCTGTGCTTATTGTAAAGCACTCCCTCATGGCCTTTCCAATTGCAAGGTTCTTCGGCACTGTAAGAGGTGACTTGTGGGGGCCAGTAGGGGAACATTTAGAAATGACTCTATACTAAGTCCTCATTCCAAGAGGAACAAGCCTAAGGGTTTTTGTTTGTTTGTTTTTTGTTGTGTTTTGAGGAATTAATAGTTTCTGATTTTGGGTGGCCCCAGTTTTATTTTTGGTATTATGGGAGGTGAAATAACAGTCTTCCTACTTCTTGAGTACACAGAGGGTAAGATGACATTTGTTCTGAGAAGGCTGAAGTTGAAGCATATCTGGTAAGGGAAAGCATCAGCAAATGTCTAGGGTTTTTTGGTCCTTTTCTTTATGAAAAAAAAAAAAAAAACAAACTAAGTTGTTTTAGATCTGTGGAAATGGAAGCGGCACTCTGTCTAAACACGATTGTATTCTTAATCCATTTGCTTCATCTGTCCCATGGCTTCTGCATTTGGGTTGTTACTGTCATTCGTCTCACTACCTTCCTCACCTCTTGCTGGCCTTTCTTTGTAGCTGCAGGCATCCAGCTCCTTCCTTGGACACAGACATCTTTGCGATACAGGAACATGTTTCTTTGGTTCATTCTCTCAGGTGCAGAAATGTCTATTACTGTGATACAGAGTGCCAGAGATCAGATTGGCCAGCACATAGGAAGGTTTGTGGAGAGCTCCGTCTTGTGGCTGTGGATCGTGTTATGGAATGGCTTCTGGTCACAGGTAAAGTAGAGGTATTAGGAAATATATACTATAATAGCAATTGATGGTCTTTAGTTGGAACTAAGTAAAACCATGTTATTTTTAGGGGAAAATGAGAAACGGAATGGGGATAGGTTGGCAGAATAAATATGGAGGAATTACTAAGGAGGGAACTTTGAACCCAAGGAAAGATTTGATGTTTAATTTTTTTTTTTTTTTTTAATTATGGGTAGCTATCAGTTTTTGCATGAGAGCAGTGCTTCCCGAGGCTAGTAGAGGACATGGGATCTCCTAGAACATGAATAGCAGGAGATTGTGAGTTCCCCAATTTGGCTGCTGCAAACCAAACTCAGGTTCTTTCCAAGAACAGTATGCCATCTTCTCTCCAGCCCTGTTTATTAACTATTCTGTCCCACAGGTGATTTTGTCCTACCCTCAGGACCTTGGCTATGGCTGCCTCAAGATATACAGAATTGGAATACCTGGTTTTCTATGAGGGGTTTACAGCTAGAATCTACATTGAATGCTCTTCTGGATAGCCATGCTATGACCATGCTTTGGGCCAGTCTAGAAAGGCCACGGCCAGACCCAGATGTCTTGCATGGCTCTCTGAAACGGTTGATGACAGATGTTCTGTCACGGCCCTTGACTCTGGGTTTAGGGCTTCGGACTCTGGCAGTAGATGTGGGGAAGACTGGGGAAGCACATTGCATGTTGTCGGTGCTTCCCACGTGGAAACATTTCTCATTCGTTCTGGAGATTATGATGAGCTTGGCTACATGTTTCCTGAACACCTTGGCTTTCGTGTGATCATGGTGGGTGTGGATGTGGGTGCTGACCTTTTACAGACTTCCTCATCTTTACCCCTGGAACCTGGAACAATTCAGCTTAGTGGCCACAGGGCCCTGTATCATGACTTCTGGGAGGAGCAGATAGAGACTGGGAATCTGGCCCATCCAGATTTGGTGGCTGCATTCCATCCAGGTAAGAATAGTTCATTCAGAGGAATGCTAAGCTGATAATTTTCCATCCTGCACTTATGTCCTATCACTGTGATGAAACATCAAAATCAAAAGAAAATTGGGGAGGAGAGGGTTTATTCAGTTCACACTTCCACATTGTAGTCCATCACTGAAGGAAGTAAGGGTAGGAACTCAAACAGGGCAGGAACCTGGAGGTGGGAGCTGATGCAGAGGCCATGATTGGGTTGTGCTTATCGGATTGCATCTCATGGTTTGCCCTGGAATGGCACTTCCTACAATGGATTGGGCCCTCCCCATCAATTACTCTTAGTTAAGGTCTTATTGCTGTGAAGAGACACCATGACCAAGGCAATTCTTATAAAGGCAAACATTTAATTGGGGCTGGCTTACAGTTTCAGAGGTTCAGTCCATTATCATGGTGGAATGCAAGGCAGTGTCCAGGAAGACATGGTGCTGGAGAAGGAGCTGAGAGTTCTGCATCTTCATTGGCAGGCAGCAGAAGGGAACTGTGTTGTGTGTCATATTTCTGGTCATAGCTTGAGCATATAAGACCTCAAAGCCTGCTCCCCACCCCCGAAGTGACACACCTCCTCCAACAAGGCCACACTTATAATAATGCCCCTCTCTATAGGCTAAGCATCCAAACACATGATTCTATAGGGGGCAAACCTATTCAAACCACCACAATCATTAGTTAAGAAAATGCCCAAAGCTGGATCTTAGGGAGGCATTTTCTCTCTTAAGAGATTTCCTCCTTTAGATGACTCTACTTGTGTCAAGTTGACATAAAAATAGCCAGGACAAATTACTTAAATCTTTTTTTATTTGGTCCTTACTCATTTCTTTCGGTCTTCATTAAATACAGTATAATGATGAACTTGGTTGATCATTTCCCAAGCATATTACCTTGGTTCAGAATTTTTTATTGAAGAACTTGGGTAGTTCCTGATGGCGAGAACTGGGGATGAACAACATAAGGGTTGAGCAGATAACATCAAAGAAATGTCCTGCTCTTAGGCTGTACCTCAGCCTTTCCTCCCTCTCTTCCCATTCCCATTCTTGTTGTTTAGGTTTCCATGCCTCCCCAGGCTTGATGGAAGCTTGGCTACCTACCCTGCTGCTACTTCGTGACTATGAGATTCCAACATTGATTACTGTTTACAGGTTTTTACCCATTTCTGTTGGTGATCCTTTTCAGACTCGCTTCTTCCTATATACAGATAGACTCATTTTGATTCCCCTTGCCTTCCTGTCTTAGGAAGATGTTCTTTCTTCCTGCATGTGGCTATAAAAAAAAAAAAAAAAAAAAATTCTGGGAACAGTCCTTTGCTAATTAGGGATTTGGGGAGACATTTGGGAAGGAAAAAATAGTCCTTGCTTAGTACAGCTTTAGATAACTTTTAGGATTGATCATGAATTGCCTTGCACTTGGGCAGTTCCTAAGTTGAGGGATTTTTTTCCTTCTCTCTTCCCTAGCCAACAGGAATTGGAAGCCTCTTTGCAGATTCTGGTGAACTTGGACACACACATCATTGCTTGTGGAACTAATCCTTTCGCATCCCTCAAACCAGAACAGGTCTATTCTAATCCCAACAAGCAACCAGTATACAGTAGTGCCTACTACATCATGTTTCTTGGAAGTTCGTCCTGCCAAATAGATAAGAAACAACTGGAAGAAAAAGCAGATGATTTTTCAGTAGTTGAACCAAATCCTACCTGAATGCCTGGGGAGTGGAAGCTTAATCAGATCACCCTGTTGATGTCAGACTTTTGCCAGCTCTGAAACCTAGTGTTGTAGGCTAAACCTTATTCACAGTTCAATTAAAGATTCTAAACCAATGGATGTTAACATAACCAGACTCATTTCTGATTTTTTTTTTTTTCCTAGAACTGGGCATTGATCCCAGGGCCTTGCACATGCTAGGCCTTTACATGCTAGCTTTAGTGTTAAGCTACATTCCCAGGTCTCTTTTTGTAATTTGTTAATTTTTTATTTGTTTATTTGAGACGGGGTTATTAAGTTGCTCAGGTGCCTCAGCTTCACAAGTAACAGGAGTTACAGGTCTAAAACCTGTGTGAAAAAGGGAAAACGACCAAAGAAAAGATATTTATTTTTATTAGTTACAGATTCCTGGATTTCACAAACCAAGAAGATACTGGAAGGTTTGTTGTCTGGTAAAGACTCATTTCCTAGTTTTATACAAGGCAGCTCCTTTCTTTGTTCTCACTGGTAGGACAACCAAACAAACCTTTTAATCAGGGCAGTGATCCCATACATTAGGGTAGTGCTTTCTTGACTTAGTCATCTCCCAACAGCCTTTCTTCCAAATACCATCGTCTTGGAGACAAAGACTTTTAAACATTAATTTTGAAGGCGATACATACATTTAGACCATAGCAAAAATTGGAAAAGAAAATCCCTACTATTTATGAGTCACCTGATTCTTGACAAGGATCAAAGGGATAGACTTCATTTTTCCTTCCTTTCTTTTGATTGCTTTTGAGACAGGATTTCTCTGTGTAAGCTGTCCTGGAACTCATTCTGTAGAACAGACTGAATAATAAACTTTTCAACAAACAGTGCTAGATAGAACAATTGGGATAGCCACATGGAAAAGAATAAAGTTGGAGCCCCAATTCATATCATATAAAGTGAACTCAAACTGTTGTAGGACATGCCTGTAATTCCAGTGCACATGCTGGAATGGTGGTACACTCAGGAATTGGCTATCCTAGCTACACAGCAAGACTAAAGTCGACAAAATTGACTTGGGAGGTAGAGGCAGAAGGAAGAAGGAGCACGATGTTCAAGCTCATCTGTGGCAGCACAGCGAGTTTGAGGTCATCGTGAGCTATATGAAGACCCAGCCTCACTCTCTAAACTGGATCAGAGATCTGAAGAACTTAAGTACTTAGAATATATAAATCTTCATGAATTTGTACAATGTTTTCTTAGATACTACACCAGATGCACAAATGTTGGCTTTTCACACCAACTTAGGCAGCTTTCCCTGCCATGTGCAGAGACTCCCCTTGTATGAATCACCTAGAGACCTCAGGCTGCCAGCTTCCACCCCACACAGACTATTGTAACAGAAGAGTGGCCAGGCCCTGCCCTACAGAAAAAGCTCATAATCCGGCCACTCTGGAAAGGTCTGCCCCTCCCCCCAGATATAAAGCCTGCCTTCTGCTCAGTTCACTGCTTCTCCAAACAAAGGCAACCACCTTCCCTAGTGTATCTTTCCCACTAAGTCTTTTCTGTAAGGTTTGTTGTGTGGTATGACTATGGTATTCCTTGACTCCTAACTGCCAGTCTACCTTTTCCTTCAGGGATGTAACAACAAAAACAAAATTATCTTATTTAAAATTTTTATGTTTCAAATACCAAGTAAGTAAAAATACCTAGGGCCAGTGAGATGGCCTAGTGGTAAATGGGCCTAGCAGCCAAGCCTGAAAAACAAAGTTGCATTCTCCAAACCTACAAGGTAGAAAGGGAGAACTGTCTCCTCCTCCAAGTTGTCCTCTGACCTCCACATGTGCCCACACACATAAATACATCTTATGCGAATATGCATTTTTTTTTTAAAGTGTAGTACAGTGGAATTAGTGTGTGCTGAGGTATGAAGGCACTTGTCTCCATGCCTGACTCAAGTGTTTACTGTGAAGCCTTATGACTTGAATTCCATCCCTGGAAATCACGTGGTAGAGGAAGAGAAACAATCCCTACCAGTCATGCTCAGGCTTACATACCCAAATACATTTTTGTTGCGAAAGTGAAAGCCATGATGGAGAGCTGGCTCAGTCACGTGCAAGTGCAATCCTGTATTTCTAGCACTGAAAATGCAGACATGAATCCCAGGAGCTCACTGGCGAGCCAGTCTTGCCTTACTGTCCAGCAGTCCCAGTGAGACCAACCTTTCAAAACAAAACAAAACAAAACAAAAAGCCAGGCGAACATTTGGTTGACCTGTAACCTCCATTCACCACATTACCGTGTGTGTGTGTGGTGTGTGTGTGTGTTATTTTTCTCATTCCATGTAAGTGCCTCAAGTACTTAGTTCTATATATAGTGAGTTTAACACTAATGGACCAATAGAACTTTGAACTAACCTCTGCTTAGTTTTGCTTAATTCAACTCCAGTTCCGTCTACCTACAATTCCTCATAGTCACAAGAGACAAACTCGCCCTAGGTTCTCAGGATACCCTGAGGCCTATCTGAGTTCCTCTGTTCAGCCCACTCACGCGGCCGGACCCAAAGCTGCAGCTTCCTCCTTACGGGAGCACCACCTGGAGTAGATCCAGCTCGCAGAGATAAAAGACACGTGTTAGAACTAGCTGAGCCACCTGAGGGGCGCAGGGTCCCGCCCGAGCTTGGGGGCGGTCCAGGCGGCCAGCATCCTCGCGCCGCCCATGCGCCACGCCCTCCGGCCCTCCCTGGCTCCATACTGCAGGAAAGCAGGCTAGGGTGTGACGCGGCTTTCTTGTTCAGGTGAGGACTCGGCACCCCCTCCCCTTGCTGTTCTTCCTCCGACCAGTCAGCTCGTTCCCAGTCTGCGGTCTGGCCTTCCAGCCGTAGTCCTGAAGCCCCGCGCGTGTCCTAACGGGGTGGGCCTCTGGTGGCGGAGACTCGGATGCGTTTCGGGTGCTGGGGTGGGTTGGGCATGCTTTCCCCCGCGTGCGGAAGGACTGAGAAGGCCTGTTGGTAAGTCACTCTGTTAGGTTTAGAGTGGGATGCCAGGGAACAGTGGCACCCGGCTTTCGGTCAGGTGGGCCGCATGCGGGTGGAGGGCTTAAGGCCAGAGGATGGCACTGGTGAAGCCCTTGCCAGAAGGCCGACTAAACGGCTCCGAAAGCTGGATTTGGCTAGAGACTAGACTTTTTGGTGACACAGCAAATTTAGGGGAACTTGAGGAATTTGTGCTGTGCTTAAGGACACCTAAGACAGAATTCACAACCCTGATGTGTAAGCTCCGGCTTAAAATTCTTGGAAACTATTCTAGGAAGTAACAATCTAGTTGTTTTTTTTTTTTTTTCCCCTAGTCCTTGAACCGTAGCAGACGTCCAGATAACCAAGTTGCAGAGGGAATGGCTAAGCCAGGGGACAATTGAAAAGACGCAAGATATCTTATTATTATCCATTACATTCCCTAATTGCTGCCAGGTGATAGCGAGCCATTCTGATAAGGTAATCTGACTCAATTACAGTACTAGCGTAATGAGCTACCGTTTAGGCAAGGAAAACATTAGAAGCAAGTGGAGTAAATAATTTTGCCCTGTAAACTTAAACCATCTTCTAGTCCTCATGGTTAAGTACCTTCCCGTGCAGAGAACTAAGCCGTGTTTCCCAGTTATTCCCAGTCATTGCTTTAAATGGCCCTTCCAGAACGTAGAGGCGGCTTTTGGAAAACTGTTTCTGTTCTTGCCTAACTTAAGTCACACTTCCTGTTTCCCCTCCTCCATGTTTGTCGACACCGTTCCCCACCCCCACCCTTAACTTCTTAGGACTCTTGCCAGTTGAGAGACTCACATAGACCCACCCTTTTACTAGCTGACTCACGGGGTGTAGATGGTTTGTAGAACAAGAATGAATTTTCCAAGTTTTTCTAAAGGTTGTTTGTAACATAGAGTGTTAAAGGGAAAACAAAAGCTTTGGTTCACTAAGCAGAGTCCTGTCACTTGAACAGAGCTGAGTAATTTGTTGAGTCACTCTAGGGTTTGTTAGCGTTTTTACAAAAACTTTAAAGTCTACTTTTTGAAGTGATCACATGAGCAATGTTTAAAGGGACTAAAAAGCCATTGAAAAGTGAGCTGTTTTGTCGTTATACCCCCGACACACGCACACACAGACACACCTGCATGCACTCTCCCAGGAAAGCTGCCTCTCTCCTCTGCTTCCCTGTCTCCTTCCTGCAAGCTTGTCTACAGAGAGAAGAAAATGGGTCTATTTCTTTACTGGAATGCTTACAAACTATCCAGTTTTCCACCTTGCTTTGTTTCACTTACCATGCGTAGTAGATGGTTTTATATATGGATTTTTTTTAAAAGCACTTTTAGGTGTATAGTTTATAGCTTCACTTTATGAATATTCACGTGTTTCACTTGTATCAAAGTGATGTTTTAATTGTCTTGAACAACTTTCATATTACAGATGATGCTCTGATGAATAGCCTAGTACCTATATAAATGTGCATTTGTGAAGGTATTTCTATGACCTATATGGAAATGGCATTTCATTTCTCATACTTAATAATCTTCAAGGTGCACTGAAATTGTTTCAATTTTTATATGCTAATACATAGATAGTCTTTGCTTTATTTTTGTTTTGTTTTAAAAATCTTGGTATAAGTCCTCCAGGCCCTTAAAGGTAAGAATTAATATAGTAGCTCAAATGTAGAAATAGAACTTTTGTCATTGGAGTGATTCATTCTTTTATCTGTGTGTACACGCATGTGTGTGCAAGTTTGAGGGGATGGGTACCCAGGCCACAATGTGTCAGAGGAAAGTCCTTGGTGTGGGTCTCTTGCTACCTATCCCATACACCAGGCTAGTTCGCCTGGAAACTTACAGGGATTTCTAGGCCCCTCACCATAGGGTGCTGGAATTAGAGATTTGAGTTACCTTGCCCAGCTTCTGGGGATCCGAATTCAGATCTTCAGACTTCTGTAGCAAGCACTTTATACACTGAGTCATCTCCCCAGTCAGTTCTCTCTCTCCAGAGGTACACATGCACTCTTTCTCACCCTCTCTCCCTCCCTTTCTCCCCACCTCACTCCCTCTTCTTTTTTCTTTCTCTCCCTGATTCCTCTTCCTCCTCCTCTCTTCCCTCTCCCTCTCACTTACTTCTGAGCTACAGTGTCAGCCTTTTTGTGACCCTAAGCATTACTTCACAAATTATTTTCAGATCCCCCGCTTTTGATTCTGATCTCTTTCATTTGGTTCTCTGAGTGCCCTTTAGAAGCTGCAGGCTTGCCCTTATTTCTGATGGTAATCAAGAACAGAGAAGAAAAAAGGGAAAGAAATTAGCCTCTTTCTCTTTTTATGCACAGGTCTTTGGCTTTCAAGTAATTGAGACCAGACTGAGTCAATTTTCTTATTATCTTACTGTCTTGTGTGTGTGTGTGTGTGTGTGTGTGTGTGTGTGTGTGGTGGGGTGAGGATGTTCATGTTTCTGCACACATGTGCCTGCTAGTGGGCACATGTAGAAGCCAGAAGCTGACATCAGAGATCTTCTCTGTTGTTCTCCACTTTGTTTTTGGAGCCAGTGTCTTTCATAGATGCTATTACTCTCACTGATTGCTTAGACTGGCCATGGAGCTTGGAGGATTCCATCTCATCTTCCTGCCCCCAGCACTGGGGTTACATATTGTGCTGTCACACCTGGCTTTTTACAAGGCTTCTGGGGTTTGTGAACTCAGATTCTTGTAATGTATGGCAAGCAGTCTACAGATGGAGCGGTTTCCCCAGCTTCAGTTTATCTTAATGACTTACAAACTTTGATATCGCATATTGTCAGTCATAGCTTCTTGCCTATGATTATGTCAAAGGGTACTGCAATAACACTTACTATCACATCCTCTTATATCGGGCACACAAAAGGCTGCATTCTTTTTTCCTGAATATCAGCACCCAGGCTAGTGCTTACTATAATGAGTGACGTTTCATAAGAATTGTATTTAATCAGATTTTGTTAATCTTTTGCTTTAGGGAACCTGAAGCAGGCCCTACGCACATCCTACCACTGACCTGCACCTCCGCTTGCTTGCTATCTTGAGGTAAAAGAAATAGAAATCATTTATGTCTACATTGAGGAGAAACACACCATTTTAAATTAATCAAATTAGAAAATATTTTCAGAAATGCCAAAATGCCCTGGTACCAAAGTATAATCAACATTAACTTGGAAGTTTTGTTAGAAATACAGAATCTTGGGCTGGTGAGATGGCTCAGGGACTAAAGGTATGTCCTAGTTTGGTTTCTACTGCTGTGATAAAGATCATGACCAAAAGTAACTTGGAGGGGAATGGGTTTATTTCATCTTGTACTTCCAGTCCATTATGAGGGGAGTCAGGGCAGGAACTCAACAAAGGAACCTGAAAGCAGGAACTGAAGTAGAGACCATGGAGGAGCACTGTTTCTTGTCTTGTTGCTCCTGGCTTGCTCAGTTTGCTTTTTCGCACAACCCAGCACCACCTGACCATAATGCCTTTCACATCACTCATCAATCAAGGAAATGCCCTATAGGTTTGCCTAGAGACCAGTCTGATGGGGAAGGAGGTTTCTCAACTGAGGTTCCCTCTTTCAATGACTCTTACTTGGTCAAATTGGTAACAATAACCAACGGTGTGTGTGCTCCCAAGGCGACAATGTGAATTGATCCACAGAAACACACCAATCAAGGAGAAACCTACTTCCTCAAGTTGCCCTTGATCACCACAAAGGGTATGGGAATGGTGGCACAGCCTATTGATCTCAGCAGGCTGAGGCAGTATAGTTGCAAAGTCAAGCCAGCCTCATCTATAAGAGTTGCAGCTTACCTGGGCTTGGTGTGAGACCAGAAAGGAGGGATGACACAGTACTCTCAGTTCCAACCTACAGCTATTAGATCAGTGTGCTCCTCAGTGAATTTTCAGAGATTTACATTTTAAAATATGAGAATCTCACTTTTTTTTTCATGTTATTATGTAAAGAAAGGAGAGTAAGGTTTAAACAAAGGAAGAAATTGCATGAGCACAGGCTTGAGGGCCAAGTCAGTAAGAGTGGATTAGATAAGGGATGATATCTGGTGATGGAGCTGGAGACTAGGCTCAGTAGTGAAGAACATTTGCTGTTCTTCAGAGGACCTGGGATTAGTTCCCAGTCCCACATGGCAGCTTATAGCTTTTTAATTAACTTAGTTCCAGAGGATCCAGCATCTCTTTTGCTCCATGCCTGGCAATTTAGGTATACACATAATGTGGTTACACAGGTACACATAGAAATCAACCTTTTAAATTGAGAAAAAATTGTTGACTATAAATGGAATCAGTACCAAGGGACTGGAAGTTGGACCAGAAATTTTTTTTTTCCTGATTTTAATGGACTGAATCTAGGACCACACAGGCTAAGCACACTGGAGTTACACTCTGCAACACCAACACAACAGCAGTTTTAATTTGAATTAAGCAGTAAATTGTTGTGGATTTGGGTCTTAAGAGTAATTCGTGGAAAGGCAGCTAATGATATCCAGGGAAATTGGAAGGCTGAGATAGTATAAGTACAGATACATGAAGGATGATCTTAGCAAGGGAGCCATTGTGTTATGTATGGCGAAACCTGCTGCAAGGACATGCCATGGAAGTGGAAATGAAGGAAGAACCAGAGAGTCATTCCCACAGATGGATACAAACTACCAGGTTACATCCTACAATAGAATATCGGTTCATTTGGGTAGTGACTGTTGACAGCTAAGGGATGGATGTGGTCTGGCAGTGTATGTAATTCCACACCAGACTTGATAGCCTCCTAACTGCCTTTTGTTTTCCTCAAGGTGCAGGGCATAAATCTTGCCCAGGGATTGATTATAGGTGTGAGTTACCATGCCTGACTGCATCTGTAGCCCCTGGTCTTCTACATCAATCTCTCCTTTTGATTTTGGCAACCACCCATCACAGTTACATCCCACCCTGTCCCTTGTATTTGTTGTTCTGCTTTCTTGCTAGGCTGTGTCCGACACTTCTTAGAACATTGCATCCACCCTCAGCCACTCATTTACTCTCCATTTGTAATAGTGTTTTAGGTCAACTTTACTCATTAGGGCTTCTCACAGAGATCTGAGGCTTGCTGATCAGTCCAGGCTGGTCAGCCAGCCAGTGAGCCCTGAGGATTTGCATATCTCCATCTCCCAGTTACAGGAGTACAAGGGTGTACCACCACATCTGGCTTCTTACATGATACTGGAGATTGGACTCAAGGTACTCAAATTCCACAGTAAGCTCTTCACCAGGCTGAAGTTGGGGCCTGTACAGACTGCATGGTACAGAGGATAGAAGGAAACATTTCATAATCTTTGCTTACACCCTAAATATTACTGTGTGTGTGTGTGTTGTGTGTGTGTGTGAGAGTGTGGTGAGAGAGAGAGAGAGAAACGGAAAGGGTGTGTGCATGTTTCAACCAAGTGTGCAAAGGCCAGAAGATAATATGCAGAAGTCATTCTTTCTGTCTACAATCTTTATCTGAGGTATTGAACATTGAACTCAAGTTATTAGATTTCAAAGCAAGTGATTTTAATCCACTTGAACCATCTTTGGCCTCGTTATCCACGTTTAATACCCACCATTATACTGTGTGGATGAGTATGTATACCTTCAAAGGCTTTAAGATACACAAAAAATTACAAAGAACTTTTTGTTGTTGTTGTTGTTGTTACAGAATGTCATACCCAGGCTATCCCCCCACAGGCTACCCACCTTTTCCTGGATATCCTGTAAGTATTGCTATCAAAATACTAAAATCACTTATATCTTTCTTACAGTTGTATAGAAGTAGCCTGTGCTTTAGACAGGAGTCATGAACTCAAGTGTCCAAGGCTATAAATCAGTGAGAAAAGACAACTGTTGTCTGGAAATAATAGGATGTGTCATACATGGACAGCTGAGCGCTAGCCCAGTGTGGCCATTCAGGGAGGCACACACAGTGCTGCTACATTAGGTTAAGTAAAGACAGAAACCTGTATTTTATCTGAACTGCCTCACAGTTTTATTGTTTGTTATCCAAGAAAAGGTCTTATTGTGTAGTTCCAGCTGGCCTAGAATTTATATGTGGGCCAAGTTAACCCCAAACTCACAAAGAACTGCTTGCCTCTCTCCGCTGGAGTGCTGTGATTAAAAGTATCCACTACCTGAAAGTTAGGTTTTTAAAATGTTAATTACTTTCTATGCCAATAAAACGTGTGCGTGTGTGTGTGTGTGTGTGTGTACGCCGTGTGCGCGCAAAATCCATCTTGGGCATCACTGGTTAACCTTTGTGTTGGGAGGGCTAAAATAACCAAGTCGGCTGGGTTTATTATTCAGTGTTGAATGCTTGCCTAGCTCTGGAAACAGACACACAAACAAAAACTAAGGAAAGTTTGGCTTGGCTAAATTACAGATGATAGCTGTACTATTCTGGGGGCTAAGTTCATAATTGAGACTACTAAAAGTATGTCAGACTACTACTCTATCCTGGGGAGAATAAAGGAAGGGCCTCTGCAGGTCAATAATAGCGTGTATATCTTCACGCAAGCTACATATATAGTTTTAAGGGAAAATTATGAGTATGTTCTCAAGTCCCTGTATATGAAGCTGGACTGTGGCTATCATTTTAAGTCTTTGCTGAAGTAGACAACCCTAACATGTCTGTGATGTAACACAATACATAAAATTTTATTTTTGCTTGCTTCAAGTATCCTGGAGGTCAGCCATGGACTATTGAGTAGTATGGAGTGGAAGTCTTGTTGAATGCAGCCTTCTCAGTTCCCATGCTCTGTTCCCTGTTGATTCCTCCCTAGGATGGAAGAGAGGGTCTTTGTCACATTTCCATGTGCTACCTACCACAGTGAAGAAATTTGTTGGCATGGTTAGTTGTTGCTGAGAATTTGAGATTTGATGAGAACAGATGTGATAGTATACACCTATAATCACAGCATTCAGAGCTGGAAGCAAGAGGAACAGAAGTTAGAGGGGAACCAGGTCATATAGTAAGGCCATAGAGAGAGAAGGGGGCAAGGGAAGAGAATCAGCAGCTGATGCTGGTTCCTGTAGAGAAATGGACTGCTCTGGTCCACCTCATATAGAATTAATTTTAACTGAATTCTGATAAAAATCCTGACAAAGTAGAATAGGATTGATAAAGTTAATAATAAGATACCAGAAATGATAAGTTGTGGGTTTTTTTTTTTTTTAAGTTGGGGAGGGGGGTAGTGTGTTATACCTGAATAGTACTCTTTATTCTTTTTAAATGGGTCATATAATTTCTATGATTCTGTCCATTTGTACATGTTTCTAATTTTTCCAGCCTTCAGGTCAGGAGTCATCTTTCCCACTGCGGGTCAGTATCCATATCCTAGTGGCTTTCCACCAATGGGAGGAGGCGCTTACCCACCAGCACCAAGTGGTGGCTACCCAGGAGCTGGAGGCTACCCCACACCTGGAGGTTATCCTGCCCCTGGGGGCTATCCTGGAACCCTAAATCCAGGGGTACTCCAGCCTATCCTGGAGGTAAGTTATGACGTGAGATTTATTGAAGCATTCTGTTTATCCCTCCCTTACCTTCTTCACTATTTCCTGAACTGTGGGAGTTCAGAGTTACTCTAAGTTAACCAGGGAGAGCTAAAACTTAGGTAGTAAACTAGGATGATGATGATTCTTAGAGGTTAGGAGAGCTGGAAGACTAAAATATTCCTGTGATCAGGAACTGTAAAGTTCTTCATAATGAAAGGCTGTGTAAAAATATACTACTTGATTGTCAGATAATCTTAACTGATTGAGAGGGGCTGGAGCAGTGGTTCTAAACCTTCCTAATATCTTTAATACAGTTCTTCATGTTGTGGTGATCCCCCAATCATAAAATTATTTTTGTTGCTACTTCATAACTATAATGTTGCTACTGTTAGGAATTATAATGTAACTATTTTTGGTGATAGAGGTTTGCCAAAGGAGTCTCAGTCCACAAGTTGAGACTGTCTGGGCTGGAGAGATGGCCTTAGTAGGTAAAAGCAGTGACTGCAGCGCAGAGGACCTGGCTTAGGTTTCTAGCACCCACATGGCAGCTCACAGCTATCTGCACCACTATTTACAGAGGCTCTGACACCCTCTTTCGGCCTCCTAGAGCAGTGCATGGATATAGTGCATATTAATATGCACTCAAAACACATGTATATATAAAATAACTAAATCTTAAAAAAAAGAAAATAGGCAAACAAAAACTTTAAACAACATGATATGTTACCTTTAGGTCTTAGGGCTACTTAATCCAGAGATTTAAGGAAAACACTATAGGGACTGGAAAGATGACTGGAGAGTTAAGAGCACTTGCTGCTCTTGCAGAGGACCTGGGATTACCAGCACTCTCATGGTGGCTTACCAAACATCTATAACTCCATTTCCAGGGAATATACTACTTTCTTCTGACTCTGAGGGCACCAGATGCATGTGGTGCATCACATACACACAGGCCAAGTACCCACAAAACAAAAGGAACTAATCTAATTTTTAAAAGCTTTACCATAGTGATTTATATTGTTACTAAAGAAGTTAAATATACTAAAATTTTTGTTTTTCTTTTTAAAGACAGGGTTACTCTGTGTATCCTGGCAGTTCTGGAGCTCACTCTGTAGACTAGCCTAGTCTCAAACTCAGAGTACTAGGATCAGAGGCATGAGCCAATAGGTCCAGTTTATTTTAAAACTTTTAAAACTCAGTTTAAATATTTTTTATGCTTCTGTATGTACATATGTGTATGTGTGTGTCCATGAGTTCCATGATACATTTGTATAGGTCAGAATCAATCCTGGTCTTCCACCATTTGGCTTCTGGGCGTCAGTTTAGATGATCACGCTCGGCAGCAAGTGCTTTTCCCTACTGAGCATCTCACTGACCCTCGAATGTACTTCCTGGTGTGCTGTGAGTTGATGACAAGTTGAATGCACACATGAGATGACTGTTAGAGCATTACTGACATGTATTTTCCACTGATAGCAGTTCACAGTTTTCTTAAATTTTCTCTGTATTACAAGACGTGAATTTTTTTGAGACAGGTTCTCAGTCTGCATTCCAGGGTGGCTTGCAGCTCACTCGGTAGCTCAGGCTGGCCACCAGCTCACAGCAGTCCTGAGTGTTGAGATTACCACACGTGACTCTTCAGCATAACTTAATGAAATGTTATTCTAATCTCTCCAGGCCAAGGCTTTGGAGCCCCACCCGGTGGAGCAGGCTTTTCTGGCTATCCACAGCCACCTGCACAGTCTTATGGTGGTGGACCAGCCCAGGTTCCAGTACCAGGTACGTCCCAGCTGTCTAGAGAGAAACTGTGTTATGATTCTGTGGGCTTTTCTTTTTTTTTTTTTTTTTTTTGGTTTTTTTCGAGACAGGGTTTCTCTGTGTAGTCCGGGCTGTCCTGGAACTCGCTCGGTAGACCAGGCTGGCCTCGAACTCAGAAATCCGCCTGCCTCTGCCTCCCAAGTGCTGGGATTAAAGGCGTGCGCCACCACCGCCCGGCAATCTGTGGGCTTTTCAACTGTCAAACAAGCTTAGATAATATTTGAGATAGTCTTCAGGGAATGTTTATATAATTCTGTAAGTAGTGATAAGTATATAGTCTCAATTTGATGTGAGATCATAATCAGTAAAATGGAGATGACAAATAATTTTTTTCTATCAACTAGTCTGTCCTTAAGCTAAAAACCAGGATTTGAAGGAACCACCCCCAGGATTTTATTCTGACACATTCCAGATAAAATCAGAATTGAATTTAGCTCAAGCTTTTATTTTGTTTTAAGATGGGGAGGAGCTAACTAAACAGATGGCTCAGCAGTTGAAAGCATTGACTGCTCTTGTAGAGGACCTGAGTTTGCCCAGCACCAACATCAGGTGGCTTGCAGCCACCTCTAACTTCATTTCCAGGGGATCCCCCACATCTGGCCTCTACAGGGCCTCTACAGTCACCTACACAGTCACATGCATAGTTAAAAATGTCCGTTAAAGATATATATGTTAGGATCTTATTAAAAGATGCATGAGACCCAGTTTGATTTTTCATGTAAAAATCACTATTGGAAAGATTGGGGCTGGAGAGAGGGCTCAGTGGTTAAGAGCACTGACCGCTTGCTCTTAAAGAAGACCCACGTTCCAGTCCCAGCACTCACATAACAGCTCAGTTTCAGGGGATCCAACACTATTCTGGCCTCTGCTGGCAGAAAGCACCCATGTGGTGCACAGACATACATGTAATCAAAACACTCCTACACAAAACATGAAATTAAATATTAAGTTACATTTTTAAAAAATAAAACAAAAGATCATCCTTTGAAGATTATGGAATTGGGAAGAGGTTTATTTCTTTGCTTGTTTTGAAGCAGGGTCTCACTCTGTAACCCATGCTGTCCTGGAACAATTTTTGTAAAATGGTCTGGTATCAACCTCACCTGCCTCTACCTCCAGAATGCTGAAATTAAAGGTGTGCACTGCCATACCCAGCCAAGCCAAGATAGTAATTTTTAAGAAACTAAGTGAGCTATCATTGTCATCCCTATTCTTCATGAGAGAAAACCACAGCGAAGTCATAAAATCTAGCAGGTTCCTTTGGCTAGCCAGAGGCAGCCAGGAAGTGTCTGGGATTAACAGTGTGAGCCACCGAGCCTGAAGAAGAGGTGTAGAGGCACTGTGGAAAAAGAATGGAAGGGAGTAGTATATGTGACATCAAAACAGAGCGTGGTTGTTTGGAGGGCCACAAGGAAAAATATGGGGACACAGATGTGAACAAAGAAGAGTGCCTCTGTGTGCAGAAAGATGTACCGAAACCCATTGTTTTGTACCTTAAAATGCCACCTATCCCAGTAGTAGCATAGGTGGATACTGTTATGCTTCTGTGAACAATATAAATGGTTTGCTGTGGACTATGTTTGTTGTTTGCTTTCAACATACAGGTGGCTTTCCTGGAGGACAGATGCCATCTCAGTACCCTGGAGGACAAGCTCCCTACCCTGGCCAGGTACTTTTGCTTCTATTTCTTTATCTTAGTACTACCTTTTAAATTTAGTGTGGGTACCTAGGACTCAGTGATGAGGGACGGTGCCGGTCCTTTGTGTAGCAGAGGAAATGATCTATCACACTAATGGGAGACATAAACTTTGATCTTGATGGACCCTGTGGTCTTTGACCCCTCTGCTTTAAGCAGTGTCTGGTACATTTGGTAAGAACAGCCTCCATCCTTCTCACAGGTAATAATGCTGTCCCTCCATCCTAGAGGATGCATACGTGCCTGCTTCATTGCTTGTATCTTCTCTGCCCTTAGTGATTAGGGCTGTGACCGTGGGTGGTCCATATGTCCCAGACTTATGAAGATAGTTTTGTTTTCTGTTCTGCTCTTTATAACTTTCCACTCTTCTTTCAGATCAATACAGAGTCTTTTTCTTCCTATCCTGCTTTCTCCCCTGTTTCTTTGGATTATAGCAGTGATGTGAGTAAGGACTGCTTACTAACCCTCATCCTAGCTCCTCTATGCATGCCAGCATGTGTTCCTGGAACTCACTGTGTAGACCAGGCTGGCCTTCAATTTAGACTGATCACCTGCCTCTGCCTCTTGAGTACTGGGATTAAAGGTATGGACCAGAGTAACAGATGAGAGTGTCACACACACTTCTGGTTGATTTTGCCCACCTCCCTGCCCCATGTCTGTTTCCGGTGTCCCCACTGTTCACCTCCCTGCCCCATGCTTGCTTTCTATTATCCCACTCCCTGCCCACCTCCATGCCCAGTGCCTGTTTCCTGTGCCCTCACTGTTCCATTTACTTTGTTCCATTGTCTTTTCCACACCTTGCCCTCAAAAGTTTCTCCTTTCTAATCTCGGTGCCTCGTTTTAGTTCCTGGTAGAGGTTCACATATGAATAATATGTTGAATATTATTATGAATATTATGTTGAATATACCTCTTTAAAAGTATTTATTACAAATAGAATAATTTTAATTTTTCCTTAAAACCACTTAGGAAATATTTGTTCTCTGTTTGCATTTCTGGCTTAGACGTGGTAGGAATTGCTAATGATAAAAACATTTCCGCCGGGCGTTGGTGGCGCACCCCTTTAATCCCAGCACTTGGGAGGCAGAGGCAGGTGGATTTCTGAGTTCAAGGCCAGCCTGGTCAACAGAGTGAGTTCCAGGACAGCCAGGACTACACAGAGAAACCCTGTCTCGAAAAACCAAAAAAAAAAAAAAAAAAAAAAAACATTTCCTTGGGGCTGGAAGGCTTGCCTAAGTGGAATATATTTCCTGTCTTGCACAGAGCCTGGATTCAGTTCCCAGCACTGTCAGGGAAAGTTAGGGGTTTTTTTTTTATTTGTTTGTTTTTTTGGTTTTTTGGGTTTTTTTTGCTTGTTTGTTTTTTGCTTTTGCTAGCTACTAAGCCGTTCATGTTACCTTCTCTTTTATTTTATGTTATTTTTTTGTCCCTTAACAAGTGTATGGGAGGTGTTTTTTTTGTGTGTTTTTCTTGTTTGTTTGTTTTTTCTATTTTTTAAGTGTTTTTTTTTTTTTAAGATTTATTTACTTTGATTAATGTGTGAGAGTTTTACGTGCAGGTGTGTATGGGCATCATGTGCATGCCTGGTGCTTGCAGAGGTCAGAGGAGGGGATCAGATTCTCTGGAACTGGAGTTACAGATGGCTGAGTACACTAGAAACTGAACCTGGCACCTCTGTAAGAGCAACAAGTTCTCCTGTCTGTTAAGCCGTCTTTCCAGCCTTTTTTTTTTTTTTTTTTTTTCTTTAATTACAAAAATTTAAATTTTTTGAAACATATCTCACTGTGTAGCCCTGGCTATCCTAGAACCCAGTATAAATGTCAGATCGGCCTTGAACTCACAGAGATCCTCCTGCCTCTATGTCTTAAGTGGTAGGGAATCTGTTTATAATTTGAAATTACAGTGTTTACATATTTAAATAATATTTGGAGATGGTTAAGTTAAATAAAACATTACATCTACAAACAAACAAATCCCTGTCACAAGTGCAATTGGGATGTAATATATGAGAGAATAAAAAATAAAAAAATAGATAAAAGAAGAGATGAGTGATAGCGTTTGATCTGAAGGTAAGAAAACGTAGTATTAATGATGTAGATGTGAGTGCCCAAGAGAATTTTCACAGTAGCAACGAACAATCTCTCTCCATTTCCTATATGAGATCTACTTATTTGCCAAGATTTGAAGTAAACATTTTGTACAATGGTGAGAAAAGCACAAAGTGGAAGTGAAAGGGCACAATATGCCTCAAATGTTATATTTAAAATAAACAAAAAAGAAAGGCTGGGGTTGTAGCTTAGTGGTAGCACACTAGCAAGTGTGAGACCAAGGGAGAAACAACTCCGAATCAGTAGAGAATATTGTGCAAGCACAAATTTACACTGCAATAAAAATTCATTTTCATAGTAATAAGCAATTTTACACAAGAATTATAAATGTACTAAAAGAGGGCAAAGGTATGCTGAGAGCCAACACATTTGCACAGTGTGCAACATTACTGTGTAGAAACTTGTCAGACAGCATCCTCAACCAATTGCAGTTTCCCCTCCCTCCCCTCCACCCTATCATCTATTGTTTGGAGGTCAATCTTTCATCTCCCTCTTTCTGTCAAAAAGGAAGCTAAGGCATAAGAAGGTTGTAACTTTAATCTCATGAGTTTGACTCATGTCTCATGGAAGTTTGCTGTGTGGCTATCTGTTATTAGGAGACAGGTATGTTTGGGAGGGGGCATGATCTGTCAGTTCAGAATGAGGCCTGGTAATACATCTCATATCCTTGCACTGAAACCCTTGCATACATATGATAACTGGATGGCATCTTCATGTTGCCTTATTGTCCAAGCAAAGTCCTTACTTGAATTTTATACCTTTTGTTACCAGCCTGCTGCAATGACTCAGGGCACCCAAGGAACAATCCGCCCAGCCTCCAACTTTGATGCTATGAGAGATGCAGAAATTCTCCGTAAAGCAATGAAAGGGTTTGGTAAGGAAAATGGATTGTCTTTTCACAACTATAAGGAAAGACTGTGTCATAAACAAAGTCCTTTGTCAACGTGCACCTCGGTGTCATCTGGTACCCTGGAAGCATTTTCATCCTTACATAAATATCTATGACTCTTCCAGGGACAGACGAGCAAGCAATTGTGGATGTTGTGTCTAACCGTTCCAATGACCAGAGGCAACAAATTAAAGCAGCTTTTAAGACCATGTATGGCAAGGTATGCTTTTTTTCCCCATTAGTGAGAACAGCAGGGTCTACTGGGTCTGCATTTATGTCAGATTGGACACTGTATTTTTTATTAATACTGAGGGGGAATGGATAGATACATGGACTTCACAGGCTCCAGTGTGGTCCTGGCTGCCTCCCCAGCAGTGTACCCCAAATACTTGCTGTTTCTCCAGGCCATGTGCTCATGGTCCATCTCTCCTCGTGGCACCTTCTCTCATCTCTCCTCCTTTCCTCTCACTTTCTTTGAGCTTCCTAGCCCACTTTGAAAGTCACCTGGCTTTTGTTTCTGTGTTACCTATTTGGTGCTTGTCTTAGTTACTTTTTTGTTGCTGTGAATATCACATTCAGATTTGAAATTTTGACTTTCATAGTGCCAGTTCCATTTAGTTTTTCCACATCTTCCTTCAAAGATTTAAGTGAGTGGCTGAAGAGGTGGCTCAGTGGTTAAGAGCAGTGGCTGCTCTTCCAGAGGACCTGGGTTCTGTTCCCTGCACCCACATGGCAGCTCACTATGCTTTGTAACTCCAGCTCCAGGGGCTCCAGTGCCCTCTTCTGGCCTCCACTGTCATTTTAGGCATGTGGTGCATACACATATGTAGACAAACAGCCATACACATAAAAAATTTTTTTAAATTATTTTTTGTAAATGATTTATGTGAAATAAGATACAGAAATCCTGTAAACATACTTCTTATATATCATTAAATAGGATTTAATTAAAGATCTCAAGTCAGAGTTGAGTGGAAATATGGAAGAATTAATCCTTGCCCTGTTCATGCCTCCCACATACTATGATGCCTGGAGTTTACGGAAGGCCATGCAGGTACGCTATCTTATTTTCTGTGATTATTCTGTACTGCTTAATATATAGAGACTCACAAATTTTGATAGTTCCAAATTTGCAGTGATAGATATGTCAAAATTGTTTTGTATCATTTGAAAAAACAGCTTAATTATCTTCAGAGAACTTCCTTTGCTTCTGTGTAATTCTCTTCTCATCATTTCATATAGGGAGCAGGAACTCAAGAACGTGTATTGATAGAGATTTTGTGCACAAGAACGAATCAAGAAATTCGAGACATTGTTAGATGTTATCAATTAGAATTTGGACGAGAGCTTGAGAAGGACATTAGATCGGATACCTCAGGACATTTTGAACGTCTCCTCGTGTCCATGTGCCAGGTGAGTACAGTATTAATGACTGTTTGTTAGTGGAGGAAACAGACATTTGTACCTGTTGCCAGGGAACATACTTTACTAGTAGTTAGCTCCTTGGATTATTGCTGTCTTTGTGGAACAACACAGAATTCAGTGGACAGATTTCTTTAGTTATTACTGAGACTGAGTTCTGTACATCTGACTTTTGTAAGGAATAGGAAAATAACTTTTTAGATTTCCTGAAATCAGAATTTCCTGAGGCTCTGTGGCATAGATGAAGGTAAGACCCATGACAGCTTAGCAGTATCATGTCAGTTAATGTGGGCCCCAGTGCAAGTGCCAGAGGGCGTCAGAGCCATAAGGGGAGAGGTGGGAATATAGAAGTGTACTTCAGTTGGTGTAACTGCGAGCTTTCCACGTGCGCCTCAGTTCCCAAATAACGAAGGCTTAATCATTTATGAATAAATGTATAGGCCATAAGCTCGGGCTTATTTCCCAACTAACTCATAACTTATATAATGCATTAAACTATTCCATGTCTGCCACATGGCTGGTTACCTCTCCTCAGTTTCATATGTCTGTCTCCTCGGAGTCCTGGTGGCAAATCTTTTCCCTCGCCTATCTCCTCAGAGTTCCCGTCTCTCTACCAGCACCCTCCCACGCCCTCTTATTAGGCCTGCCTTTTGCTAATAGGGCATCAGCTTTTTATTGACAGGTGATGCTTCCACACAGTACACAAGACATTCTCTCTACAGTTGGCATCTACCTTATTATTCCCCAGGTATGCAGAGAGGGGACAGGAAACTCCATGAGGGTATTTGGAATAATATTAACAACAGGAGGATCAAGTCGATGTACTTGACAGACACACAAAAGACTAACACACTGGTTGAGAATCAGGAGTTAACTGGTTGCCTGCTTGTGTACAACAGGACGGGATCTCAAGGAAAGAGCTACAGAAAGTATACAGGATGTGCAGTGGGTATGAGATAGTGTACAAAGGCCGGAGCTACAAAAATGAGAAAAGGAAAATGAGGAGGTTAGGATTCAAGAATAGCAGGCGGGGACACAGGCAGAGCTGTTGAGGGCAAAGTGGGAGTCTCAATTGGGTTGTCTTTATGCAGGGTCCATGACCCATCTGCACTTTTGTAGGGTGGGAAAAGAGAAGTCACTTCTTAGAAAAAGGGGACTATATTATGTACTTAAACCCAAGGAATAATATGAAGTTTCTTCCCTAAGCACCTTTAAAATACTTTTACTTTTATTGTTTGTGTTTGCAAGAGAGTGCTGGAGGTTGTAGGCCTGAGCTTCAGCCCCTTTTGAACACATTTTCCTGTGTTACGTCCAGCTACCCCTTTGGAATATGACTATACCCTTCCTCTGACAAGTGCTTCTCAAGAGAGCCGTCTCTAGCTTTAAGAAGCATCTTCCCATTTTGTTCCTCAGATGGGCACTAGGACTTGCCCTCTTCCAAACCCATACGCCATTTTATCAAGTCTTCATGGTAAATTCATTTTTTTTTTTTATTTCTGTACTTGGGATTGAATCTAGTTCATTCATGCAAGGCAAACTGCCTACCACTAAGCTATATTCTCAGCCGTCATAATAAATATGTATATAATAACAGCATACTTGGATCAGAAATCTTACATAGTCCCTTCTTAGAGTGAAATTCCTTAAGGGCAGACTTTGACTCTGGTGTCCTATAACTTAACATAATGCCTGGTACAAAGCGAGTGCTTGCTATTTTACAGTTTTATAGGAATAGGACTCTACAGAGTGTTTTGATCTCAAATCCCAGCTGAAGAGAATTACCCTTTTTTCATTTGAGAGATAGTTTATACTCCCTTGCTCGTTAAAGACATCTCGTTGTAATTTAATACTCAAAGCTCTGAAACCCCTCACTGTAACCGTACTAAACCATGACCGTATCTTCCAAAATCCAAAACTAAGTGTAATGGAATAGTGATGTGGAAAGGCAGGGCATACATGGCAAACTTGATTGGGGAAGAGTTTCCCCGCTAATCCTGCCTTCCTTGTACAGGGAAACCGTGACGAGAGCCAGAGTGTGAGCTACCAGATGGCGCAGGAAGATGCCCAGCGCCTCTATCAGGCTGGGGAGGGGAGGCTGGGAACAGATGAATCCTGTTTCAACATGATCCTTGCCACAAGAAGCTTCCCTCAGCTGAAAGCCACCATGGAGGCGTATTCCAGGGTAGGTTTTAACTCTTCTGAAGATGTGTTTATTTTAAGATATGAAAATACTTAATTCTGTAATTTTTGTTTGCAGTTGGCTAATCGAGATTTGCTAAGCAGTGTAAGCCGAGAATTTTCTGGATACGTTGAAAGTGGTTTGAAGACCATCTGTAAGACACTTTTGCACTCTACCTTGTTTTGTTTTTTGTTGAATGATTACAGTTACTATAGTCTCCCCAGAATCTGTTCAGGCAGAAACTGAGTAAATCTATATTTTGTATAAGATTCCGAGTGGTCAATGATGTGTTTGTTTAAGGTGATTTGGTTTTCATTTGTATATCTTTGTTGAGTACTTCAAGAAGACCTCAGTAGATTATAGACCTTCCTTTTAATGAATGTGAAAGCCCTAAGGATCTAACAGTACTACCACAAAACATCTTTTTTTTACATAATTAATTTACTTATTTATTAAGACAGGGTTTCATGCTGTAGATCTGGTTGGCCTCGAATTCTCAAAGATCCATCACCTCCCAAGTGCTGGGAATAAATGCATGCGCCTCCATTTACAGCACACAAAGCATCATTTTGTGCCCTCAGAACATACTCAAACACAGTGAGACTCTTTAACATGTTTCTGGTGACCTGACACCTAGATGTGTGGGAATTCCGTCCACAGATACCACAGAGTAGATATCACTGACCCCTTGGTGCTAGCAGTGGAGTGCCTGAAATGTGACTGTAGTAACTGGGACAACAGTGATATAATGCACAGTGTGTACCCTCCGCCATCTGTAGGCACTCACTTTGCTAAGTAACTTTCCAGTGACTCAGAGTTCCAAATGTTATTTTCAAATCTTGGGACAGTCTGTTTTCTGTTAAACTATATTTGTAGCTTTTTCTCAGCCAAATGATATTGTGTGTGTATGTGTGTGGTGATGGGAATTGAACCTAGGACCTTATGCTGGCTAGTACTCTACCACTGAGTCATCCCTAGCCCCTAAATGGTGCTCTTCCATTTTCTTTAAATTTAATTTTACTTACTATGCATGAGAGTATGTGATGTGTATGTTATGGACATATGCACGTGGAGACTAGAAGACATTTCATGGAGGCGGCTCTTGATTCCAGCTGTAAGTGGATCTGGGGCGTGGACTTCAGACTTTTTTTTTTTTTTTTTTTTTTTTTTTTTAGTTTTTTCGAGACAGGGTTTCTCTGTGTAGCCCTGGCTGTCCTGGAACTCACTCTGTAGACCAGGCTGGCCTCGAACTCAGAAATCCACCTGTCTCTGCCTCCCAAGTGCTGGGATTAAAGGCGTGCGCCACCACCGCCCGGCGACTTCAGACTTTATAAGTGCTTTACCTGCTGAGTCCTGCTGGCTCTTGAAATTATATTCTTAATGTGGAGAGTTCAGATGTCTGTCATTTCTTTTAGTAAGATGTTACTTAATCCTATAGATTTCCATATTGGAAAATGTAAAGAGTCTACATCAGTGCATCTATAAAGAGAAAATAGATTTGTTGGCTAGAGGGAATCCTCTAGAATTAAAAGTTGCGTATCTGATTCAGCTACAAAGATTAATATATGCTGATGAAAAGATTATCAACACACTTCAGATTTCTGTTAAAAAAAAAACAAAAAAACCACAGGCTTAAAGTGGTTCATGAAGCCACAGAGGTAGACTGGCTGGTCAGTCCAGGACTCCGTTCTAAACCATGTCTGCCTTGCAGTGCAGTGTGCCCTCAGCCGCCCTGCCTTCTTCGCTGAGCAACTCTACTATTCCATGAAAGGCGCTGGCACGGATGACTCCACCCTGGTCAGAATTGTGGTCACTCGAAGTGAGGTGAGGCAAGGCCACACTATCTGCATCAGACTGTACTTAATTTTCTTTTTTTTTTTTTTTGGTTTTTTCGAGACAAGGTTTCTCTGTGTAGCCCTGGCTGTCCTGGAACTCACTCTGTAGACCAGGCTGGCCTCGAACTCAGAAATCTGCCTGCCTCTGCCTCCCAAGTGCTGGGATTAAAGGCGTGCGCCACCACCGCCCAGCTGTACTTAATTTTCAATGGTGATTTCTTCATTATTCTTGATTATGAAACCCTTAGGAAAGTTGTGCCCTCTGTATGGGGATTTCAGTAGTAAAACAGACTTCTGCCCTCAGGAAAGACAGCACTAAAGCTTTTATATTTGAGAAGGCCTGTGGAGAATATGGATTTGTGGGAAATTGCTAGTTTGTTTTAATTTTTTTAAGGAGACTGAGGTCTCATTAAGAGTGTCTAGGCTGGCCCCAAACTCTTGGGCTCTCGCCTTGGCTACATAGTAGCTAGGACTACAGACATGCATTATTGTGTCTGGTTTGTTTATTTGATGATAGATTTTGCAGTGCTGGAAATCAAACCAAGGTACTTGTGCATGCTGATCAATTACTCTGTCACTGAGCTAAGCTTTAGTTGCTGACTTAGATAAATTCATTTAGATATCAAAGTTAGCATCCTTATTAATTATAAAATAATTTTTAAATTCATCAGTTTTTACTTTTACTTATTTTGGTTGTTTTGGATTTGGGTTTCTGGTTTTTGTGTTGTTGTTGTTCTGTTATTATTTTTTTTTTTCCAGACAGGGTTTTTCTGTGTAGTTTTGGCTGTCCTGGAACTCTCTTTATAGACCAGACAGACCTAGAACTCACAGATATTTGCCTTCCTCTGCTTCCCTAGTGCTGGGATTAAAGGCATATGCCACCATGTCCAGCTTTATTTATATTTCTAACTGAAAGCATACACTATTTGTTTGGGGAAGCAAACAAAAATTGGTTATTTGTTTTGTTTAAGTCGGGGTTTCTTTACATAGCCATAGAACTCAATATGTAGACCACGCTGGCCTCAAATTTACAAAGATCTTCTTGCCTCTGCCTCTTGAGTGCTGAGATTAAAGGAGTCCATCACCACACCCAGCTTAAAATTTGGGTATGTTTAAATCCTTGATTCTCTAAGCAGACTCTATTCCAAAATTGCAATAAAATATACATAATAAAATTTACTGTTTGAACCATTTTTAAGTGTACTGTGGCGGTAAATATAGTCACATTGTTGTACATATTGTTGTCACATCATCTAGAACTTTGTACATATTGCAAAACTGAAATTTTATACTCATGAAACAGTCACCCTCTGCCCTCTTCTCCTCCTTTCTGTTCTGTGTTGATAACACTAGGTTCCCCGAGCAGATGCAGTCATACAGCATTGTTGATACTGAGTTCTTTCACTTAATCTAGACTTCACAGAATTCATGACTGCATTGTATGTCAGAAGTTTCATTTTAGGGCAGCATGCCAACCTACCATATCTGTGTAGGACTGTCTGTCTGTGCATACTTGTCTTGCTTCTGCCTCTTGTGTTTTATGAATGCTGCTGCTATGCTTGTGGTGTACACTAATCCCTTCAAGTCCCTGCTACTTTGGGAATTCAGCAAGAAATGGAGTTGCTGGATGATCCTGTAATTCTGTAGATCCTTTCTTTAAACACCATACCTTTTCCCACAGCAGCTACCCCTTATTACATTCCCATCAGGAATGGACAAGTGTTTCCATTTCTTGGCATCTTTACCAACACTCACTATATTATTTTATATAAAGCTGTCCTGTTATCAGATAATTATCATATATCTTTAAATGCCTAGTATTTGGGGAATAGCAGATGATACTTACATCGCAGCTCTCCAGTGCTTCCCAGAGTGGCAGAGGAGGTCTTCAGGGATGATGTCAGCACTAGTGTGAATGAAAACTCTAGAATGTCAGCCATTTGCTGTTTGTCCTTCCCCATTCCGGTTGTTATATATTATTAAACAAACAAATGCATTTTCTTTTAACAGATTTTTTTTGTCCTGTCATTTCTTACAGATTGACCTTGTTCAGATAAAACAGATGTTCACCCAGATGTATCAGAAGACCCTAAGCACCATGATTGCAAGTGACACAAGTGGAGATTACAGGAAGCTGCTCCTGGCCATTGTTGGCCAGTGAGAGAGATTCTTTTTTCCCTTTAAGGAATGAAGCTCTTCAGGGCTTCTTCCAAGCAATGAGACCTGCATGCAGCCATGTCAGACAGCACCTGACCAGAGCAGTTTTTTACTGAGGACTGTCAGGGGGCATGCTGGACTTGCACATGTTGTTTGTTACTGCCTTAATTCTAATGTTAGTTTTTTCTTCCTGTATTCAATCAGTGTAAAAGCCATATCAATGACGTAGTAATGTAATATTTGTAAAGCTTCACTCTCACTGCTTTTATTTTAATCCAGATTTCAAATTGAATAAAAGTCACAGTAATCTCTAATCGTGTGTAACGTTAAAGGAATGAAAGAATGAGAATGGTGTTTGTTAAAACATGCTGTTCTGGTTTGATTGCAGAATGTGATTTTCAGGTCAGGAATAAGCCACAGGAACTCATGTTGATGGCTGACGTTTCCTGGTACAAGTAGTAGTGGGGACTGAAAGGCCATGTGGTGTTCACCTAAATAACACAGTCTATGCAAGAAAACTCTGAATCTTTGGAGGTTCTGGTGTTCTTGAGACCCCTTTGCATCCCAAGGCCAGTCGGTGCCAGCTGTTAGTAATGAAAACCACTGTGTGGTAGGAGTGCCTTGTTGACCACCACACAGCTCTGACGGGGCATCCTGTGCAAGGCTGGCCCTCTAAGCCATGGAGACCCCAGATGTTAAATCATCATGGTAACCAGAGTGCTCCTGAACTGTCAGGTGCTTAACTGGAAGCACAGGAAAGCTGCCTCCTCCTCCTCTTCCTCTTCCTCCTCCTCTTCTTCTTCCTCTTCCTCCTCCACAGCCCAGGCCCATGAGTAACCTGATTACTTCTGTCTTTCTACTGAATTCCAGTAGATGAGGAAAAAAGCAAGCACCATTCTACATTTGTCACAGGGAAAATCACTTATAAAAGCCTGTTTTCTTTTAAAAACAGATTTTATGTGTATGAGTGTTTGCCTGCATACGTGTACATGCAACCAACCACTTGCATGCCTGCTTTCCCGCAGCGCCTGGAGAAGGTGTTGGAAACCCTGAAATGGAGGTTATAGATGCTTGTGAACTGTCCTCTGTGTGGTGGTATCTGAACCCAGATCCTCTGTGTTTAGTTTATTAAGAGTAGAAAGGTGAAAGGCACCTGATCTGCTTGTGTTATAGAGCCGCCATGTTCCCTGCTAGGCTAGGCCTGAGATCACAAGCAGCAGCGTGTTCTCCCTACTGCTGTGGCTCAGGTGGCCAGAGACACCAGCCCTTCCATCCATGAAACACCAGCCTGGGAGATGGCTCTGCCAATTTTCCATGCTCTCTCCACAAGTCCACAAGGCTGGGCAGTGCCCAGACCATCCTACTATCCACACGGGCCTGGTAGGAATGAGACTCTAATGCTTAGATTATCCAAAGGCTAATGCTCAATAACAAGATGCCCACACAATCAGAGGTGTAACCCAATACCCAACCTAGATATATCAACTACCTTTGACTGCTAGAGACAGGCACACATATGCTTCCATGTTCCCCTCTCTCTGGTGCTTTCTCCCCTAGCTCCTCCTCTTCCTTCTCCTCTTCCTCTCCATACTCCTCCCTCCTTAGCTCCTCCCAAATTGTGGGAAAAATATCCCTCTACATATCACCCTTCCTGTTTTTTTTTTTTTTTTTTTTTTTTGGTTTTTTTTTTTTTTTTTTTTTTTTTTTTGGTTTTTCGAGACAGGGTTTCTCTGTGTAGCCCTGGCTGTCCTGGAACTCACTCTGTAGACCAGGCTGGCCTCGAACTCAGAAATCCACCTGCCTCTGCCTCCCAAGTGCAGGGATTAAAGGCGCGCACCACCACCGCCCGGCTCACCCTTCCTGTTAAAATAAAAAAAAAAAACTTTCAAAATACAATTAGAGCACAACTATAACAATTTGTATCAGTAAGGAACAAGATAGGCCTACTACTCAGTCCATAATTTTTGTTAACTAAAGAGAACCCCTGTCATCTCTCCTAACTAAAAGACTTAGTTCTGAACCTGGCTTATGTCCTGGTTTTAGTTTTGTTTTTTTTTTTTTGTTTTTTTCGAGACAGGGTTTCTCTGTGTAGTCCGGGCTGTCCTGAAACTGTCCTGGAACTCACTCGGTAGACCAGGCTGGCCTCGAACTCAGAAATCCGCCTGCCTCTGCCTCCCAAGTGCTGGGATTAAAGGCGTGCGCCACCACCGCCCGGCTATGTCCTGGTTTTAGAATGAATGTCATCTGAAAACCATCCTCTCAAATCTGTTCTCCCAAAGTAAATAGCCAGGATTAGCTATGAGACTACAAGTCTTCGTCACTGTCAGAAATCCAGAATGACTGAATTAACTGAAGATATGGGAAGCACTAAGCATTGCTTCTAAAACTTAGCCAATTTATAGAGAGCACTGAACACCTGGACAGTCCCTTACTTCAAAACATTGGAGCATTTGGTCTTCAGTCTTCTGGCCCAGTATCATCTGACAGACCTAGTGATACAGAATTATTAAGGGCTGATTACTCTGTCTTGGCAGATATAATCAGTCGGCTATTCTGCAAGTGTATCCTTCTATGGACTGTCTGTGACCATCTATGTCTGTAGATGAAAAGAGGCAATTCTTGTCTAGTGGCTGTCTCACGACAACTGGAGTAACTCCAAAGATGCTCAATTTCTTCTTAGAATCCAAGACAGAGAAGCTGTCAGGAGCAGACAGGTCTCTAATCAAAATGAAATATCTTAATCGGCTCTTCTGAAAACAGACAAAACCTTTTTCCCAAAACAGCATTTCCTTGAGCCAGTAACCAGAAAAACCTTTATCTTGACTTCTTTCTCAGAGGAAAAATATAACCACAAAACTGAAAATCACACCCATCTTGAAAATAAAATCAATTTAATATCTAAAATACTGTATGTGCCTATTCTTTAGGCCTTTCCTATTTTGCCAAGCAGGAAATGAATCCAGAATTCCTATGGGGCCCACTTTAGACAGAACCCAAGTCTCCTGTGAGGCAATATAATGTTATATCATCTGAATACACCTGATTTACACTATCTTTCTGTTCGGCCCTCTGCCTAGAACAGTTTTTTATTTATACCATCTATCTGTTTGGCTCTGTACTTCAGAGCAGCTTCCACTTATACACTATACTCTCTACTCTACAGCCAGTGACAATTTTCCCTAAATTCCAAACCGTGGGTGATAATCCCCCACATGATTCAGACAAATCTTTAAAATCTTTCCTAAAAGCAAATAATCCCTATATTTTAACTTTATACTTAAATCAGTAACTGCTCCACAACGCAGACTTACTTATTTAGCTCTCTTGGCTAAAAAGTATACCTGTCTGTCTGTGGTTCTGTGCCTAGAGCCAAAGACAATTTTTTTTCTACCTATCTTTGTTCCAAACCGCAGGCGAGAGTCCCCACATGAATCAGACAAAACTGTTTCTAAATCTATCTTAAAAACAAATAATCTCAATTTTAATTCACAGTTCAAATCTCTCTGTCATAGAAGTAAGCTACTTCCTTCTATTCTTTTTTTTTTTTTTAGTTAGTTTAGTTATTTAAATCACATCGTAATTTACTTATTTACACAGAGGTCATAAACACAAAAAGGCAGGATGTGGGGAAGGGAATGGCACCGGAGCATGGTGTTCAGGGGAGTACGATACCTTCAGAACAGGGTATCAGCTAGGTGTAGGTTCAGGGACAGGTCACTATGTCTCTGCCTATGATTCACTTGTCCTTATCTAAGTTGGTACTGTCCACCGAAGCTGCCTATTTATAAGACCTATGACTACTCGGTCTGGTAAATTTCCCAGAGGCTGCCTGTTTACCATAGCTGCTTCCTTCTATTCTTAACAAAAAGCAACCTGCAGGGTTTTTTGTTATTGTTGTTCAGTGTTCCAGCACTAGGAGTCAGGTGACTTATCTCAGCACTTACTCTCTTTAAAAAAAAAAAAAAAAATACAACTTTTACTTTCAGGTGAAATAGACTTAAAGCCAGATGTTGGTCGCCACTTGTAGTGGGAGTGTAGGACTTTCAGGTTTGAATTTAAAATTAAAAAAATCCAGCCAGGCCGGGCGGTGGTGGCGCATGCCTTTAATCCCAGCACTTGGGAGGCAGAGGCAGGCAGATTTCTGAGTTTGAGGCCAGCCTGGTCTACATAGTAAGTTCCAGGACAGCCTGGGCTACACAGAGAAACCCTGTCTCGAAAAAAACCAAAAAAAAAAAAAAAAGTTTGTACCCTCGAACAACTCCCATTTTTATGAGCTTTGCCCCAGCAACCATCATTATTCTGTTATCATGAGTTCTATTTTGAATTCCATACACTTGTAATACAAATGGTCTAGCTATTATTTATTTATTTATTATTTATTTATTTATTTATTATTCCTCAAGTTCATGGTTCATCTGCATTATAGTATTGTTTGTTTTTATGTTTGTCTGTTTTTAGACAGGGTATTACAGTAGAGCCCTGGCTGGCCTAGAACTTGCTGTATAGACCAGACTGACCTCCAACTCAGGGCCCTGTCTGCCATTGCCTCCCTAGTGCTGGGTTTGAAGGTGTGTACCACCACACCTGGCTCACCTGCACTGTGGTAAATGGTGGGTAGTGGGTAGGACTTCCTTTTTCAAAGGCTGAATATTTCATTGTGTGTTTACATATCACAGTTTTGTATTTGCATACACATATACATTCATGTGAGTGTTGTTGCATATGTGTTCATGAAGTGTCATATATACCACAGTGTGTAGAGGTCAGAGGACAACCTTGTTTTGAGACAGTTCTTTCTCAACTGCTATGTGTACCACCTATCTGACTTATCTCCAAAGAATCTCCGGTCCCTACTTCCCATCCTGCTGTAATTAGCACTGGGATGACAGACGCGTGCTCAACTATACATGAACTCAGATCCAACTATACATGAACTCAGATCCTCACAGTTTCATAACAAGCACCTGAGTTGTTCATGTCCCTGCTTATTAAGGCTGAATAAGCAAATTGGTTCACCAAGCTGGACTTGGTAGACATGAGTGTTCTTTACCTCTTTGAATTGTCTTGGCAATCTTGTTCAAAATCTGTTGGTCATGACTGTTAAGTGTGTACTTCTCAACTCTTAATTCATTTCCTTTGCCCTGTATTTTCTGTCCTTGTGCCTTGATACTTTATAGATCAGTCTTTTTTTAGGAGACTGTGAAATAGGGAAGTGTGAATCCTTTTAATCTCTGACAAAAAGTCAGCAGTAGTTTTTTAAAAAGACTTATGAGCCGGGCGGTGGTGGCGCACGCCTTTAATACCAGCACTTGGGAGGCAGAGACAGGTGGATTTCTGAGTTCGAGGCCAGCCTGGTCTACAGAGTGAGTTCCAGGATAGCCAGGACTACACAGAGAAACCCTATCTTGAAAAACAAAAAACAAAAAACAAAAAACAAACAAAAAAAAGACTTATGTTTCAAATTATGTATGTGAATGTGTGTCTTTGTGTGGGTATGTGCACATGGATGCAGTTGCCCATGACGAAGAGAGGCATCAGGTGACCTGGGGTCCCCTAGAGCTAGAGTCAATTCTGAGCCACCCAGCATGGGTGCTAAGAACCAGACTTGGGCCTCTGCAAGAACACTTCACATTCTTGTGACCTGTCACAACGCCTGTCAGTTATGATATTAATAACAATTGCTTAGACTCTATACATATACTTTACATATACTTCTGATTATATTATTAAATATGGTCAGTGCTGGAGGCCAAGCTTAGTGGTATAGTGTATGCTTTGCAAGCACAGGAAGCATTTGGCTATGTGGTCTTATCTGGCCTTGAACTTGCTATGCATACCCAGTTGAGAATCAACTTTTTTTTTAAATTAATTAATTAATTAACTAATTTATTTATTTTTATTTTTTTGGTTTTTTCGAGACAGGGTTTCTCTGTATAGCCCTGGCTGTCCTGGAACTCACTCTGTAGACCAAGCTGGCCTCGAACTCAGAAATCCGCCTGCCTCTGCCTCCCCCCCACCGCCGGCTAACTTTTTTTTTTTTTTTTTTTTAATATTTACTTTTATTTTTACCTTTGGAAGCATACACAGAGGCCAGAAGGAGGCACTAGACCACTTGGGGCTGGAGTTAGCCCTTATGGGTACTGGGAATTGAGACTGGGCCCTCTGGAAGAGTGCAAGGTCTCCTAACCACTGAACCATCTCTCTAGAGCCACAAGTCAGCACTTAAGATACAGATATTTTGAAAAAAGATCTAAATCACTAGTTTACCTTTTTTTTGTTTGGTTGGTTTTTTGTTTGTTTTTGTTTTTTGCTTTTTCGAGACAGGGTTTCTCTGTGTAGCCCTGGCTGTCCTGGAACTCAATCTGTAGACCAGGCTGGCCTCGAACTCAGAAATCCGCCTGCCTCTGCCTCCCAAGTGCAGGGATTAAAGGCGTGCGCCACCTCTGACCGGTTAGTTTACCTTTTAAAAAGCAGAACATTTTTATATTGTCCAGTATAGCCTCAAACGTCCACTCAAGCAATACTTTTATGCCTCAGACTCCTAAGAAGCTAGAACTAAAGACAAGGGCCTGAGCATCCTGCAAAAAATGAGTGTTGTTGGCATATGTTTATAAGTTAGTAAAGACTTTCTTTTCTTTTTTCCTTTTTTTTTTTTTTTTTTTTTTGTCATCTAACTAGGCTTCTTTCCTTAAAGAAAGTTCCTCTTAATTTTATCATTCTATTTTTTGTAGATATTGAAATCAAGAGTTGAGGGGGAAAAGTGAATGGTGGAAAGCTGCATTTTCACCCAAACTTGTACGGAGAAACACCCAAGGGGCGTGGTTTTCAGAGCACAACCTCTTTCCTCGAGATAGGAGGAAAAAAAAAAAATTCTCGCGAGAGCTAGCTGGTTGCTATAGTTACAGAAAACAACCAGCGTCTGCCTCAGGTAAGAGTTATTTGGTTTCAGAGACTGTAGTTGTCACTCTCACTCCCCAGATCTTTTCTTCCAGGATTCCCAGCTCTTTCCCTTCAGTTAAGGCAAGATTGAAATTCTCGCTCAGCATACCTGTGCCCAAGATCCCGCTTCATCCAGAGCCGGGTCCAGTCCATTTCCTTCCTTTGTCCTTTCCCCCAGTCGCTGGTTGCGGTCCCGCCTCTGAGTCTGTGACTAGAAATGGATGCCTTGTTGAGGGTAAGAGCAAGAGTTGGGCATTTGTGTAAGGTCAGAGTTACTCAGTAGGAAAGTCGTCAGTCTCCACGTCTGGGACTGTGGATCTGGTTCAGTGAAGTGTTTGCACGGCATGCGTGAGGCTCTTGTCTGCCTAGCGCTGCAAGGTAAACCAAAGAAACCCTATCGTCAAAAACAAAACAAATGTCCCAGAAGAGAAAGAGCTGAATTCACAGCCACGGTGAATGTTCCCGAGTTGGAGAGAATCTTCATCGACTAAGAAATGTATAAAGTGAATGAATAGCCTTGGTATCTGCTTTTAAAAAGATGAACAGAAGAGAATAAAGAAGGCAAAAATGGGAAGGTTCCAACGTGACTGTACGCATACACTGGGGCAGGGAGGAGGCACCCTAAGCCAGATCACAGATTAGATACAGGGAGAAGCTATTTTACTGAGACTAGAGTGTTGGACATAGCTGAACTGTATTTTCTCTGCTTTGATCTTCAGATTTATTCTCACATTATGATCCACACATACTGAAATAATTGATTTGCTTTTTGATCTTTGCCTTGAACTTTCGACTTTTTTTTTTTTTTTTTCTGCCTGGAACAGCCTTCATTTTAAACTATTCTTTTAGCTCCAGGTCACCTCTGATGAGATGTTCCTGGTACACACATTCACACATGCACGCTCAGATCCACTTAGGTCCCAGCCACAGCACACCCCTGCTCAGTGATGGGCTGGTAAGATAGCAAACTTATCTGAAACTCACTTTCCTTTTTTATCTGTATGGCATATGCGAAGGCTTTAGTATGTAGCAAGGCATAATCGAAAGCTAGTTCCCTCCGCACTCCCCAGTCATCTGTCAGACTTCCTGTCACAAAGCTTACACTTCTTGGTCTATTAACATGTCTCTCTTCCTCACTAGACTTGGGGGCTTATATCTTCTCTGTTATCCTCAGCATCTATCTCTGCCATAACTTAATAAGTTTGCTCGATTAATGATTTTGACAGAAATGGAATGGATTCGAATAAAAAGTCAGACTCAAAGATGCGTTAGTGTAGCACAAGGAACACCGATGAGCTAGTTCATAGGGTACCAATCCCAAATATACATTTGATAAGGAAATTGCCAGTGCCACTGAGGCCCTGAAAAAGCCTGGAAGCATTTGGGTGACAAATCAATCTCTTAGCCAAGGGCAAGACTGAGGGAGTCACCGGCGAACAGCCAGGCGACTTCGCCGACTGAAGCCTGAAGGCTGGGAGTGGCATCACCCATCCCTGATAGACACACACAGTTTGTTCTCACAGATACATTTACTTCCGGTTTTAAATTTATTTTCAGTAAACACAAATCTATGACGGATCCACACATCTCAGTCCTTGTACTTAGTTTAGATTCTTTCTCCCGTTTGTCTGACTTTTCCCTTCCCTCCTCCACCCCCAAACAGTCTCACATCTGCTTTCCTGTCATGTGTTTAAACATAGGTGCTACATAGTGATGTTTGTCTCTTTTCCTTTGCATTATCCTTCTTTATCCCCTCCTCCGTTTGTACCTTCCTCCTACACACCCACTTCTACCTTCTTGTTATGTATATATTACATATTTAAATATAAATACTTCATATGAGAGAAAATATACAGATTTGTCTCTCTGAATCTGAGATGTTTTCCTTAATACAATCATATCCAATTCCATCCATTTTTTGTTAATAACATGAGTTCATTATTCTTTACACTTTATTGTATATATAACATATATATGGTGTATATATATATATATATATATATATATATATACACATATATGTATATATATGGTACTTATATAATATTTTCTTCATTCATCTTGTGAGCTTCCAGGCTGGTTTCATCCTTGGCTCTTGTGAATAGTGATACAATGAACATGATGTACATGATATGTCTCTGTGTATGATGAATAACATGACAATTTTATTTTTACTTTCTTTATATGTATGGGTGTTTTGCTCGAATGTATGTCCGTGTACCATGTAACATGCCTGGGGCCCTCGGAGGTCAGATCCACTGGAACTGGAATTACAGAGAGTTGTGAGCCAGCATGGAGGTGCTGGGATGGAACCTGGGTCCCCTGGAAGAGCTGTTAGTGCTCTTCACCACTGAGCCATCTCTCCTGCCCGCCAGTATTACTTTTTTGAGGAATTTCCATATGGATTCTCATAGTGGCCACACTAGTTTACTTTCCTGACAGTGATGTACAAGGCTTTTCCTCATCATATTCCACTTTGGTTTGAAGTAGAAAATTTGCTCTTTAAGAAAACAAAATAAAACAAAACCAAAGAGATAGTGGAGTATGGCTCCCTTGGCAGAGTCCTTACACAGTGCGCATCCACAAAAACCCGGACTTTACACCCAGCACAACATACTCTTAAATAATCCCAGGAGGTAGAGGTAGGAGAATCAGGAAGCCAAGGTCAGCCTTAGCTGTCTTAGTTCCTTTTTTGTTTTTGTTGTTACTGTGATAAAAATACTCCGACATAAGTGACTTAAGGCAGAAGGGCTTGATCTTAGGCCAAAGTTCCAGGTTACAGTCCATCATGGAGGGGAAGCCAGGCCCCAGAAGCTTGGTGAACCTAGTCACATTTGTCAGCCATCAAAGCGCAGTGAGTACCTGCTGCTAGTGCTCAGCTGGCTTTCTCTATTCATGCAGGATCCCAAGACCAGGGAATGGAGCCACCAACAGGAGGTCAGTCTTTCCACTTCAACCTGACTTAGACTATTCCCTGCAGGCACACAACCCCTGGAGAGTATAGATTTGTCAAGTTGATAGTACTAATTATCACAGGGCTAACTTAGGTTATATAAGATCCTGTCTCATAACAAGCATACACTCTCTATCTATCTATCTATCTATCTATCTATCTATCTATCTATCTATCTATCCATCCATCCATCCATCCAACTATCTGGTGGGACAGGGTTTGTCTGTGTAGCCCTGGGTGACTGGTTTTGAATTCACTATGTAGACCAGGTTGTTCTAGAATTCTCAATACTCCAGCCTCAACTTCCCAAGTGTCAAAGTTTCAGAGGTGTGTGCTGTCACACCTGGACAACTATTTAGTTTTGAAATTGTTTGTAAGATTATTTGAAAATACTGATGTAGAGACATAAGCCTTTGTTGTTTCAAGATTCCATAAAACTGGGACATAATCTTGGAAGGGAGCTTCCCAGACCATGGAGGACATGTGGGTCGACCAGTGAGCAAGGACAGGTGGAGTCTTCTGATTATTTGCCTTTCATGAGCCAGTTATGTCTTAAGGAACCTTTAACATCAGTTAGTGGAGCCATACCTGTGACACCATCCTGAAAGCACTTCCTGTCCAACAGCAGAGGTGGCAAACAGTGGGTTACAAAGTAGGTTAAACAGGGATAAACAGTGCTGACCTGTAATGTGTCTGCACCTCCTGTGGTCCTGGTTATGATGTCATCCACAAAGAAACAAACTCATCTGTTATTGTTATAGAGGCCAAAGAAGACCAGAGAGACTTTGACCAAGTTCTGACATGGACCAGACGTCAAACACAATGAGAACGGTGCACATCACTGTGACAAATGGATATGATTTGGTAAATTGACTCTTAGAGCATGGCGGGAGGGCAGAGGGGAAGACCGAAGTTTTGTGTAATCTTCTCCCTCTAAGCAGAGTGATCTCCCTGGTGTTCCAAGTTGGTAGTCTGCATTCCGCACGCAAGTCGTCATGTCACGTGTCTAGAATACCTGGCCTTTAGAATGTTAAATTTAACAGGGATTAAACAAATCATTCCTGTTTTGCTATGTAATTTCCTCCCCCTTACCCTTTCTTCTGAGACAGAGTTTCACTAGCTGAGTCTCCCTCAAATTTGCAGCAATCCTCCAGTTTCAACCTCCTAGATGCTGAAATTACAGCTCGAGCCTTACATTTCCCTTCTTCTCTTTCTTCTGAAAAGGATCTAAACTCTTCCAGCATTATCTCTCTGGGTAATTTCATTTTAGAATTTCAAATAATAGACATGCAATAACCATTAAGAACTAGGTGTATACTCTTGCTCTCTTGTTCTTGCTTTCTCTTGATCTCTTGATCCCTCTGTCCCCTTGCCCCTCGTCCTTCCCTTTCCACTCTCTTCACATGCTCATGGCCGGCCTCTACTTCTCTACTCTCTCCCTCTCTCTGCCTTTCTCTGCTTCTACTACCCTCTTAACTCCCTTCCCCATACCGTGAATAAACTCTATTCTATACTTAAAAAAAAAAAAATTAGGTGAATAATGAAATGGAGAAAGTATTCAATGTCCTGGAGTTTACAGAGCTGTTGTTTAAAAGGGCATAGTTAATAAGTTGTTTGTTTAATAATGCACATATAAAATATATGCATGTATACATATTCACAGAAGCATAAAAATATATTCTGAAGTGTTAATAGTCCCTGCACAATAATAAAACCACAGGATTTTATTTCCCTGTGTTATTTTCCTCTCACTTTTTAAAGATGTGTGGCATTTGAAACTGTGACGTGATGTTTGTGCCCACAGAAAGGCTTCAAAGGAGACACCCAGTTACTTTTGTCCGTGCAGAATTCAACCAGGCAGTTCTCGGAGACTCCTCAAAAATCACTGTCTCTCCAGAGGGAACTGCAAAGTACAACTTTACTAGCAACATTGACCTCAGCCCAGATGGAGGAATTAGTTTAGATGACCTCGCCCACAAACCTTTATTCCGTAAGTCTCGTGGTTCTAAGTGCCTTTCAAGGAGCTTCTGAGCATGGAGTCCCTGTGATGGGAGCAGTGCAAGCTTTTTTTTTTTTTTTTTCTCTTATTCACTTTACATCCTGCTCACTAACCCACTCCTGGTCACCCACTCATTTAGTCCTTCCCCCATTGCCCCTTCCCCTCCTCCTCTGAGCAGATAGGCCACCTGCCCCCCTGTGTATCTCCCCATCCTGGCACTTCAAGTCTCTATGAGACTAGGCATTTCCTCTTCCACTGAGGCCAGACAAGGCAGCCTGGCTAAAAGAACATATTCCATGTGTAGGCAGCTTTTGGGGTACCCCCCATTCCAGTTGTTCGGGACCTACATGAAGACCAAGCTGCACATCTGGTACATATGTGTGGTGAGGCATAGGTCCAGCCTGTATATGCTCTTTGGTTGGTGGTTCAGCCTTTTAGACCAACAAGGGTCCAGATTAGTTGGCTCTGTTGGTCTTCCTGTGGAGTTCCTATCCCCTGCACGGCCCAAAATTATTCTTCCTGTTCTTCCATAAGAGTCCCTAAGCTCTGTCCACTGTTTGGCTGTGGGTGTCTGCATCTGTTTTGATCAGCTTCTGGGTGGAGCCTCTCAGAGGACAGGTATGCTAGGCTCCTGTTTGCAAGCATAACAGAGCATCATTGATAGCGTTAGGGATTGGTGCTTGCCCACGGGAGGGGTCTCAAGTCAGGCAGTTACTGGCTGTCCATTTCCTCAGTTTCTGCCCATCCCCCAGGCCTGCATTTCTCGTAGACAAAAGCAGGAAGTAATAGGTTTTGTTTTATCTGCCTCTGGTACCAAAAACCATGGCATGCTCATTTTAATTCAGTTTTTTTGTTTGTTTGTTTGTTTTCTCTTCTAGCAGTTTCCTTTGTATCATGATACTTATGGTTGCCAGGTTTTAGGGGGGAAATAATTAAGAAAGAAAGAAAGAAAGAAAGAAAGAAAGAAAGAAAGAAAGAAAGAAAGAAAGAAAGAAAGAGAAAAGAAAGACAAACCTAAAGAACTTGATACAAGCTTTAAAATCACCCATTGTTTATTTGACATTCAAGTCTGAGAATCCTGTGTCATCTGTGCTTTTGTATATACGCCATCACCAGCGGCCGTTTTTCATTTGCCTCTCCTGCTAAAGGATGCACTTCTTAAAATCAGGGCTGGATTTAGTTTATTTCACAATTTTCAACTCCTAGAAATATCTGTAGCATAACAAATGCTTGGAGTTTTGTTGAGCTGGATGGAGAAGGGGATGGTTTCTGCATCTGTATTTTTCTGGTTTCTATGTACACTTTATGTCTTTATATCTGATGTAATAATGTTACATTTGTGTGCTAGGTCCTTTACTTTGTTTTGCTCTAGTCGATTCTCTCCTCTCTCTCTCTCTCTCTCTCTCTCTCTCTCTCTCTCTGTGTGTGTGTGTGTGTGTGTGTGTGTGTGTGTGTGTAAAATCTACCTATCTCAAGATTACCTCACCCCACCCCTACCCTAACATAGTGTCGTGGTCAATGTTCTATTTCTGTGAAGAGACACCACGACCATGGCATCTCATATAAAAGCATTTAATTGGGGCTTGCTTACATTCAAGGGTTTAGTTCATTATTGTCATGATGGAAGCATAACAGCACACCAGCAGACATGGTGCTGGAGAGGTAGCTGGGAGCTCTACATCCGGATCAGCAGGCAGCAGGAGGAGAGAGAGACTCTGGGCCTATGTTGGGTATTTGAAGCTTCAAAGCCCACCCTCAGTGACACACTTCCTCCAACAAGGCCACACCTCCTAATGCCACTCTTAAAGTATTCAAATATATGAGCCTACATATACTTGCCACAGGTTCCCAAGTTTTATGTGGGTGCACTCACAGTAAAGGAACAGGTGTGATCTTAAGTGTGTTCACTAGGAGTCAAAAAGGACCGAAACTTCTGAGATGATGGAGTAGACACACTTTTCTCTATTTCTCAGAAGCACAGCTGAGCATCATGTAAAACCATTAGGAGATGGAAGAAGGGTGGTGAGAAGGGGCATATGTACTCGAAGTAACTTGGTAAATTCCATAGATTTCTTTTTTAGCTTCTAAATCCAGACTTTCTACTTAAGAAGTTAGTACCGTAAAACCATCAGTGGGTTCATTTTAATTTGTATGTGCGTGTATGCCATGAATGTGTTTGGCGTACCTGTTGAGGCCAGAAGAGAGCATTGGATACCCTGCATCTGGAGTCACTGATGGTTGTAAGCTGCCTAAGTGTAGTCCTTTGGAAGAGCAGCAAGCATCTTTAACTACTGAGTCCTCTCTCTAGTCCTGAAATGGTTTGGTTTGGTTTAACCCAGTAAAAGTTTGTTCCCTCTGGCTAAAACAGTACCGAAAGGGCATATTAGCGAGCCAGTCAACTGTCTGTCTGTTTGTCAGTAACTGCTGTATTCCTACCAAGCACCAGAGGAAATAAAAGCTGGCTCTCCATTTACCCAAGTGGAGCCTAAATGATCATCCTTACAAAGCGCTAATGGTGTACTCAAATAGCCTGTGTTAACCTGAGGAGAAAGACCACCAACCCAGTTATGGCCAAATTGAAGCAAACTTTATTGTGCACTTACCAGAGAGCCAGCTAGTGCCTGTCTCCCTTTAAAACAGGGTTCCAGAGACCAGCTCTGAGCCAGTTTCTCAGGCTCCTTTTATAGGGCAAAACTATGGAGGGGGATTTTATCGGCAAGTGAGGTTACAGAAACAAGACCAGGAGTTAGGATTTTACAAAGCAGTTGGAAATCTTCCTAGAGCATTTGTTACAGAACATTTCATGGTTATGAGGTGGGATGCAGCTCAGCTCTCTGAGAAACAGAAACTTAACTTAGCCACAGACTCAAATGGGTGTCTGATCATAAAATGGAGTTAGGCTGGCTCTTCACCTGGTAGTATGGGAGGAAGCTAAGCAGGGAGCCAGGACTTTTATCTCCTATGTAACAGGTTCTCTTCTGCTGATTGTTGGCACTGGTGGGGACCACGTGAGGATCCTGAGATTCTAGTTTAAGTTGACCTTGGCGGTGTGACCCTCGGGCTCTTATGGTTGTGTCAAAGGAGGTTTGGTGTAGTGCAGAACTTCATTATGGCTTTGTGGGATGGAGTCACCCCCACTGCATGAGTGGTAAATACCAAGGAATAGGAATTCCAGTCGATTTCCCAGTAACTGGGTGCTGTTTCCCTGAGGAGCAACGTCAATGAGTGGAGAGAGTAGGTTTTCTCCTCTCAGATGGAGTGCTCAGGCCTCAGTACCTCAGAGCAGTACCTCTGCCTCCTGCTGAAACACTATCAGAAAAGGAAAGAACCAGCCAAAGCAGAAGGTATAAGTAAAATCCAGAGGTTCAGAGGCTACTAGGGAAAGACTAGGTTCCAGCAGCAAGGGAGGTCATTTTAAGAAACAGAGATCTCAAAATGAGTTGCAAAGGTGGTCAGCAGACGTGACACCAAGGTAGCCATTGGGTGACAACTCCGAGGCAAGGGTTTGGTTAAAAGCCAAAGGATGAGTCTCCATTGAACAATTAATTGCAGACATTCTGGGAACAAACGAGAAAAAATAGGAGAAAGATTTAGGAAAGAAACAGAAGACATAAAGAAAACTAAACAGAAATAAGAGAATTGGTGCTAGAGGGACAGAAGGCTCATCAGCTAAGAGCAGAGGACGCTCCTGCACAGGTCTGGGTTCCGCCCTCACGCTGAGGCTAACGGCTGTAATCCATTACCAGGGGACCCAACACCTCTTCTGGCTCCCACAGACACCGGGCACACATGTGGCACACATACACTCAGGCAAACACTCAAACACATAAAATAACTCGACAATATTTTTAAACTACTAGAATTGAAAAATATAATATGTGAAAATCTGGGTGAATAGGCTCAACAATAGAATTAAGAAAACAGGAAAGAAGCAGCAAGCTGGAGGGCAGAGCGATGGAGGCTACCTGATCTAAACCACACAGAGGAAATAGGACAGACATGATGAGAAAGGTTAGGGCTTCTGTAACTATGACAAGACACATAGTGTTAGTGTCCTTTGGAACTGTGACAGCATGCATAGTGTTAGTGTCCTTTGGAACTGTGACAGCACATATAGTGTTCATGTGGAACTATGATAGTGTGCATAATATTAATGTCATTGGTGTCTCAGGACAGAAAAAAGAGGGTAGAACTGAAAAGTAATTCAAATAAAACAATAACTTGAAAATTCTCAAGTTTTAAAAAAAAATCTGCTTTTACTGTATGTTATGTGTATGAGTGCTTTACCTGGGTATACGTGTACCATATGAATGCCCACTGCCCTTGGATCCCTTGAACTGGAATTGTGGATAGTTTTAAGTCACCATATTGGTGCTGTGGATTGAATCCTGGTCCTCTGGAAGAGCAGCCAGTCTCTTAACCACTGAGCCATCTCTACTGCCAATTCCCCCTTAAGACAGGGTCTCACTCTCATCCTTGGCTGGACTCATACTAGCTCTGTAGATCCAGGTAGGCCTTAACTCACAGAGATCCATGTGCCTCTGCCTCCAGAGTGCTGGGACTAAAGACATGTGCTACCATGCCCTGCTTATAAGCCTAAAATTTCAGGAAGCTGAATGAGCTGAACAGCAATGAAATCCATGCTAAGAAAATGTCACAAACTGTGCTGGGGTTGAGGGCTGGGTGGTAGAGTGCTTGCCTAGTGTGTACACAGTCCTGGCTTTGATTCCCAGCCATGCATAAACCAGGCATAGTAGTTGTACTGGATAGTTTCATGTTAACTTGACATAGGCTAAAGTCATCTAAGAGAAGGCATGAAAATGTCTCAGGGGCTGGGGGGATGGGTACTGAAACAGGAGGATCAAGTAGGGAGGGAGAGGAAAGAGGGGGACAAAGGAAGGAACATAGGAGAGACAGCTAAAATTAAGGGCCATTGAGGAATAGTGTGGAAACTCAATACAGTAGAGGCTTCCAAAAAAATTATATATATATAAAATAATTTATGTCAAAAAGTTCAGAAGTCACAGAGCTAGTGACTTCCCACTGTCTACCAATAGTCCCTGATGCACCTTCCTGGATTTCAGGATAATTGTCGCTGCTGCTGTTATTGATGTCTATTTGGGATTTGATCTGAAGCCTCAAGCAAGCATTCTTACCATTGCACTATACATCCCATGTCAGAATTCACTATTGCACTATACATCCCATGTCAGAATTCACTATTGCACTATACATCCTATGTCAGAGTTCACTTTCTTTAACTTAGACTTTGCTTGCAGAGGCTCTGCCATCTGATGGAGTGGTTAGAAATGCTCTTGTCCTCTTTGCTTTGACTTTTCCAGTAACGGTGACTGAAGTTTTACCAAAGGAAAAGAAACAGAAAGATGAGAAGACCTTAACTCTTGGCCAAGCTGTGGTGGATCTTCTTCCTTTACTAGAAGGTCAGATGTATAATCTATCCAAAACTCATAAAACCTACACCCCACGATGTGTGCAACCCAGCCTCCTTATCTTTGAAAGATGTTGGTGGAAAATGAAGACATGACTGTGCCTATAATGGCTTTGATCTGACCCTTTTTTCTTTCACTCAACTTGACCTTACAGGAGAGGAGTCATTTGAAACAACAGTTCCGTTACACCCTGTGCAGGGGTCACCCTTGGAAACTCCTTTGCCAGGCTCTAAGGTAATCCGAGTTTTAAGTCTTAGTGTTTTCAGCCTGCCTCATAATCCGGATATAAGGTCCAGGTCAGGTGAGTGCAATGCACTGGCTACTTCCTTTCATGACACCAGTGGTTTTCTGGTGAGCCAGGATGAATAAACTAAGTCCTACCCTGTGGGTTATAACCCAGTGTGATGCACTCACAAGGCAAAGAGCAGGTATTGGCTACTCCACGCAGAAGTATGTTAGGGAAGGCTTAATATGGAAATGCTTCTTTTTAAAAAAGATTTATTTATTTAATGTATGTGAGTATACTGTCACTATCTTCAGACACACCAGAAGACAACAGTGGATCCCATTACAGAATGTTGTGAACCACCATGTGGTTGCTGGGAATTGAACTCAGGACCTCTGGATGAGCAGTCAGTGCTCTTAACCGCTGAGCCACCTCTCCAGCCCTAGAAATGCTTTTTGAGCTATGTACCTGTGGGTTAAACTATGTATGACAGTATACTGCCCATGGAGGCACAGCAGCTTGCCTCTGACTGAAGACTTCTAATTCGTTAGTACCAGCCAACACCATGTCCTGAATTTCAGAATGTGAGACTCTGCAATGCACTGGAATTCTCTGCAGTAACACCCTATAAACATCTAAGACACAGCATTCTAAAACTGAACTCACATTCTTCCCTTGAACTTGCTCTTTCTTTCATCTTAGTGTTTAGGGCTGATGGCTTTGCCCATCCATGAAATTACATGACAAGATCTAAGTGACAGCCATGGATCCTAACGACCGGCCTTCAAATCCAGACCGGCCTCCAAATCCAGTCTATTTTACCTCCTAAGCTTCATTAGAGCCTTTATACCATTTTCCTACTCGATGTTACCTCAGCTTTCATTGGGTCCTTAGGCATAATCTTGGCACATGACCTTGCCTCCTCCCCCCTTAGCCTTCCTGTTGCTTACGTAGTGACTTAAGAGCAAATCTGATTACATCTTTTCCCTGCTTAGTGTGGCTCACAGACTTATCCACTGTGTGTGTCAAGGTCCAGGTTTCTTTGCAAGCAACCACATTCCTGATAACAGGAGCCTCGCAGTTGATTGACTTGATTCACAGCATCTTATGCATTCTGTTCCAAACTACATCCTTACCTTTGCCTGAAGGCAGCACACTGTTTCAGCCCCTTTACTGTTGCTTTGCTTTGGACTTAGAATTATTTTTTCTTTATTTCCCTTGTTGATCCAAGCCACAAACTCCTTGATATCCTGTAAAAGCAGGATCTGATAGCATTGTTTCCTATTCTTTACCAGCCCAGTAATTAATTATTCTCTTCTTCTCTGGTGCTTCTCAACAAGAATATTTTGTACAGGATTTGTCATACGCATTAAACTGTAATATGAGCTTCATAATGAAAGGGAATGTGTCTTCTTTACCAGCATATTGTTAGCAGTCAATACACATTAAGAGGCCAGTGAGATGGCTCAGAGGGAAACTTGGGTGCCAAGCCTTGAGCTCAGTCCTAGGGACCTACAGAGTAGAGGAAGAGAATCAACTTCCATAAGTTGTCCCCTGACCACCTACCCATTCATATAACTAAATAATAATTTTAAATATATAATTTTAAAGTTGTAAATGCATATTTAAACCTTTTTATTGTATTGTATGTGAGAATGTTAGGTGTATATACTCACATATATAGATACTTGAAAATATCTTATTATAAAACACTGCATTTAAATTATAATAAATAATCATACAGGAATGGGTAGGTGATACAGGTCTTCAATCCCAGCACTTGGGAGGCAGGATCAGGTAGATCTCCATGAGTCTGAGGCTAGACTGGTGTCACCTAGGGCAACATTGTGAGGCCCTGTATCATAATAGCAATAACGATGAAGAAGAAGATGATGATATAGAGGTAATGGTGATATAGATGGCTTATGTGTAAAGCATTTCCATACAAGTCTGAGGACCTAAGTCCAAATTCCTAGAATCCATGGAAAGCCAGACATAGGCTTTCACATCCCAGTGGAAAGTGAAAACATATCCAAGGTTGCCCTTTAACCTTCACAAGCTTACAGTGACACATACGTGCCTGACCACATATCCACACATCCTTCATGCACACACCCCACATAATCATAAAGTACAGGCTAGGAAAATAAAAGCACTCAGTCCTGTTTGATGAGTGCCTGCTTGGTACACGCAGTATGGAACCATCCAGTTCCTGTCCCAGACGTGTTTGTGTTTGTACTTTACCTCGCTGTTGTAGAGTGAAATGACTCTAGTTCAGCGTAAGGTCCTCCAGTTCTCCTTTTGACTCCAACTCCTCTGTTTGGAAATAACTGACATCATCTTGAGCAGTGGTAGAAGATAAGAAAGAGAATCAAGACCAATGTCAATTTTCATAAACGTTGCTTTATTTTATTTTATAGCAATGCAGTCTTGATGTGAAGGTATTTGTGGCAGAGCCCTTACTGACCCCAGCCCAGGTCTCGGCGAGCAATCTACTGAAGGTCACACTGGAGGCAGCCTATTCTGTACCCGAGTCATTCATACCAGTCGGGCCTCAGCAGAACTACATGGTTGGTCTACAGGTTCCATCAGTCGGAGAGGTAAAGCCCTACTTCCAGATGTTTACATGGGCTCAAGCAAGCCTGGACTCATGGTTGTGTTCCTCCCTGCCAAGACTGCATTCAAACTCACTCTACCAGTGGCTAAGATTTATTTTACGCTTAAAAATGAACACTTCTGTTTTACATTTATACCTTCACATTTCACATGTATGTTTCACAATCCACACATTACATGTAGTTTATTAGTCAACAATAGTTATGGTCCAAAATATGTGCATCATTTAAAAGTTGCCATGCTTTGGTGCTTATACCTGGATTATTTGTGACTGTTTTATGGTTTTGCATAAGTATCTCATTGTGCAATCCTTTCTTTTAATTCGAGGTATTGCTTAGATCAGATTTTTATATGCAGGGACATTTAAGGTTCTTGCTGGAGATTGCCAAGGTGCAATAGTTAATGCCCTCACCTGAGCTGCTGCCACAGCCTGAATGGAAATTTGCCTAACACGGTCCTTGTGCTGGGCGTTTAGGTGGGCTCCAGAAATACCTGACTTTCATCTCTAAAACTGGGACAACTGAGACGAGTCTGGACGGTTGCCTTCCTATCCAGGACAACCCCGTAACTGCACATGGCAACCCATACCTTGTTCTGCTTCCAACTACAAGTTTCTACTATTTTTTCCCCTTTGGGCTGTGAGATGGCTTAAAGGGCAAAGCTTCTTACTGCTGAGCCTGATGACTTGAGTTTGATCCCTTGGACCTACGAAGGGAGAGAGAACACCAGCTCCCAAACGTTGGTCATCTAACCGCCACACACATGTGTTGGTGCACATGTCGCACACACACACACACACACACACACACAACACGCAAGTAAGTAAATGACTCAAATACTTTTTAAAAGAGAAACTTGCATTTTATCATCTTTTCTGTCACTCACAGTTATACATTAGCACAAATAAAATAGAGGGTATAGGCCCCTAGATAGAACCAGATAATCATGGAAATAATACCCAGAATTCCACTGGGAAAGTACTACGCAGACTTCTTATACATTCCAAAGCCCTTTACAGGTTCCTCACATCTGGTATTTATTATTTTAGAAGGACTACACTATGATATTCAAGAATGGAAATCTGAAGCTTGGAGGGGAAAGAGAACCTGTTCCCCGGCCTAAGAAATGGCCTATTGCTAACATTCTTGCTCCAGGAGCTAGTAACATTCCTGACGCATTCATTGTCGGGGGTCCCTATGAGGAAGAAGAAGGAGAACTCAACCACCCTGAGGTGAGAGGGAACATGTTTTCATGACAAATACAGTATGTTAATAAATTATAAACCCTTTGTGAATCTGAAATTTATACACACACACCTGACATTTGTCAAAACTGGTTGCATGTCAAAAATCAAATATCATCTAATTCTGCAAACAGAGTAATTTATATCCAAATTACTCTTTATTTTACATTTCTTTCTTTTTTTGAGTTGATAAGTATGTTATTCAGTGTTACTATAATGAAATACCCAATATAATCAACTTATAAAGAGAAAAGGTTATTTTGGTTCACATTTGGAGATTTGGCTCCATGATGGATTGGCCCACCCCTAGGCTTCGTTTCCTAAAGACTCTATAACCAACCAGTAGTACTAGTCTCGGGGCCTTTAACACAGAGGGATATGGTTAAAGTTACGAAGTGTACAGTGAAACTCTCTCTCCCGTGTGTGCATCTTCTTCCTGATTCTTTTCCATCTCGGTACCTTAGTAGTTATTCTGTGATGGTTCCTCCCAGATGCCTCTTGTACATACAGAAGAAGTGCAGTGACGTGAAGACTGAGAGACAGAACCTATCTCTCTGTCCTAGAAAAGAGGGAAAGGAAGTCAGATTTCAGAGGGACTGGCTTACCAAACTAAAACAAGTGTTTAAAAGAAAACAATAAGAAGTTGCCAGGCAGCTACATTTATATTAGTCTATTTGCGATGGGGAAATGCCTTCCTCTTGATGGTGATTCTGAAGGTGGTAAAACAATATTCACACAGCACTATAGCAAAATGTACAGCTAATTTTTTTTTCTTGGTCCTGGAGAAGTGACTCAGTGGTTATGGCTGCTCTTCCCAAAGACTCAGGTTCAATTTTCAGCACCCATGTTGGGGATCACAACCATCTGTAACTCCAGTTCCTGTAGGTCTGACTTCCTCTTCTGGTTTCCCTGGCCACCAGGCACACACACGGTGCACAGCCATACACGCAGGCAAAGCACCCATATACGATTAATGAAAAAAAAATTGTTTTTCTTTAGGGAATCCAGACTTTTGTTAAGTATTTGGTCATGTTATTTTCAGAACTAAAACACATCAAGAAGCCACTCCTATCTTTCTGTGTATTCCACAGTGTTGTTTTTGTTTCTAGACTGGGTATAGACTGTGCGTTCTCACACCAGGAGCAGGGAAATATGTCGGTTTCCCTTACATATCAATAGACATTACTGCATATGGACACTGTCCCCGTCATTTTTACAGGCCACTATATAACTTGCCTTGTTCTTTAACATCACTACATAAAAATTTTTTCATTCTTTTTCTTTTCTTTTTTCTGTTTTGTGGTTTCTGTATTATATGACATTGAGTGGACACACTTTAACTTACTTACTTACTCCCTGACTAGTGGCAACCAAGATTTTCAGTTTTTTCTTTTTATTTCAACATAGGACACAGAAAATGATAGGAAAGTGATTGCAAATGGTTCTTGTACTAGTAGACGAACATCAGGAGAAACATTCAGAAAAATAATTACTGAAATGAGGATGTTGAATTCTTTTTGTTAAGTCTAAATAGTCAAACTCTTTTTTTTTTTTTCTTTTTTCTTTTTTCTTTTTTTTTTCGAGACAGGGTTTCTCTGTATAGCCCTGGCTGTCCTGGAACTCACTCTGTAGACCAGGCTGGCCTCAAACTCAGAAATCCACCTGCCTCTGCCTCCCAAGTGCTGGGATTAAAGGCGTGCGCCACCACTGCCCGGCAATAGTCAAACTCTTAATAAGGCTAGCTTATTTAAAAATTGCTGACATGTCTTTTTTCATCCTTTGTTTAGTGAATATTTGTAATTAATTCCCTTACATTAATATTTTATTTTATATATTTAGATATTATGCTATATTTTAGTTTACATAATTGTTTCTCAGCCTTGATCACACTTTGTAAAGGTGCCAGGTGTACTAGCACAGGCCTTTAATCTTGAGTCAGGAGGGAGAAGATCTCTGTGTGTTTGAGTGCATCCTGATCTACATAGTGAGTTCCAGGCTAACTTGAACTACATAGTGAGACCCTGCCTCAAAAACCAAATCAAACTGAAAATACAATCTGTTTTTAATGAGACTGAATCTCCACATTTGCCTAGGTTGGCCTTGAACTCAGCTTCCTGGCTCAGCCTCCTCAGAACCAGGGTTACAGAGATGCACCACTATGTATGGTCCCTGAAAATATTTTTAAGATGATGACAGTGGTGTGTTGGTTTTGTGGCAAAATATTCTGAGACAAGCGACTTGGAGAGGAAGGGAGTGTTCAGAATCCAGGATGCAGTCTGTCATGTCAGGGAAGTCACAGACGTCCTGAGAGAGCTGGTCACATCACATCTGTAGTCAAAAGCAATGGATTCATGCACACAACCTCGTGCTCAGCTCCTTTCAAGATTCCACTGAGAACGAATAAGTTAACACACTGCTACTCTCTAGGAGGTCTCTTATTTAAGACCCTCCGTGATTTTAACGTACATTCTGAATGGAGAAGCACTGACTGAGGTTATGTGCATAAACACTTGGCATTCAGCACTGTGTTCATCAGTGGGTTCTCTCATAGACTGAAACAGCTGCAGTAGCCGTCATATACAAGAACGCCTACAGACTGACAGAGAACAGAAACTTCCATCTTATTCTTTCACAGGACAGGGAATTTAGGAACCAAGCCGAATGCACGAAGAAGAGGATCGTCTGGGACTTGGAAAGCCGCTGCTTCCTCCATCCTTCTGCAGTTGCGAGGTGGGAACGGCAAAGGACCGCGCCCGCCAACCACCTGGGCCCCCCACCCCGGGGTTGGGGATGGGAAGTTCTTCACGTTATTTACTTTTGAGTTAAGGCCCTTTGAAACTTTCTCTTCCACTCTGTCTGCATCAGTTTGGCATTTTGTTTATCTGCTGATAGCAGAGGCCCTAGTGATGAAGACTTCCCAAGGTGAGCACTTCTTTTCCACTCACATAAAATAATTCTCGAACTGATACGCACAGCCTTGGCTCTACCTCACGGCTCAAGATTGCTAGAGCTCGTGCATGCATGTGTGCGTGTGTGTGTTTGTGTGTGTGCGCGCGCATGCATGCATGTGTGCGTGTGTGTGCGTGCGTGTGCGCAGCATGCATGCATGCATGCATGCATGCATGTAGTGTGTCTTTGCAGCTTTCATGGGCAGCAGAGAGAAGAGGCAAGAAGGCCATCTGGAGCCATGCAGCTGGTATTGGTTCAAACTTCAGGAGTTGTTTATTTTTAGTGTATTTAAGCACAGCATAATCTGGTAAAAACTATTCTTGTGAAGAGCAATACAGTTCCATGTGCACATCAAAGCATACCTAAATCTCACTGAGGAACAAAGCAAGCTAAATACAGATCAGATCTGACTACATTGAAACTGTAAAGTACCTGTGACACCTGCCATAAAGACAGGTTCTTTATGGATTGACTAAGAAAACAAGGGCTGGAGAGATGGCTCAGGGTTAAGAGCACTGAATGCTCTTCCAGAGGTCCTGAGTTCAATTCCCAGCAACCACATGGTGACTCACAACCATCTGTAATGGGATCTGATGCCCTCTTCTGGTGTGTCTGAAGACAGCAGCAGTGTACTCACATACATAAAATAAATAAATCTAAAAAAAAAAAAAAAAAAAATTAAAAAAAAGAAAGAAAACCAAATTCCCAAGAAGGATCTGGTGCTGGATGTGGATTCAAAGAGGCCACTAGACTACACAACATGTCCTCTCGAAGGCCAGAGCTACATAGTGAGACCCTGCCTCAAAACCACTGCCGAGCATTTCAAACCATTTACTTTGCAGCCCTCCTGGAAGCTTGAGGCCTCTCTCCTGCAGGGCTCCTACATTTAGAGCAGGTAGCCCTTATAGCTGGGTGCCCTGGAACGTTTTAACTCAGTCTCAAATAAATTGTCTAAGTTACAGTTGAGTTTTTTTGGGGGAGAGGCTTGGGTTATTTATTTATTTGCTTTTTGTTTTTTTCCTGGTACTATATTGGCCTTGGCTATCAGTAAAGTGGATCTCAGCTCTGATCCTCTGTGTTTTTCCCACCTTTCCACATTGTAGGTCACAATTTTCCCTTTACCTCAACTCTCTGATGGAGCTAAGGGAGAAAAAAAGCCAGATTTTCAAGTTGACCAGCTTTTTATCTTGCTGTAAGCACAGCAGAGACACTTTAAAGCCGTGTCTGAGCTGGAAGTCCACTCAACCACCGTACAAATAAACACGTTTGCCAACTTTGTTATTTCTTTAGGATAATTCACTAGACAGATGCAAATATTTTTTATCAGTTATTTAGTGCTATGAAAAAAATTGCCTGGTCAGAGCATCTTCCTGGGGGGAGAAGGGGGAAGGTTGTTTTGTCTCATACTTTGAAGGTCCAGTCCATCATGATGGGAAGTTAGGCGCTGAGACAGTGGGTCGCACATGTCTGGTGGCGTCAGGGAGCAGGGACAGGTGAAGGCTGTCGCTCCTGTTCTTATTCAGTTAGAGACCTCAGCTCTCCAAATGCTTATCAGCCGCATTCAGTCAGTGTGGGTCTTCCTTGTGCAGTTAAACCTGTCTAGAAACATCCTAAGGAATATATCCAAGGATGGTAAATATAAGCCCTACCAACTTGATGAGATTGACCATTACAATTTTCAGTGTGTTTGTTTATTTAGACAGGGGCTCCCTATGTAGATAAGGCTAGGCTGAGCTGAAATTCAGCTCTCTGGCTTCTGTCTAGCAGTGCTAAGATTAAAGACATGCACCCCCACCCCAAACCTCCCAGTGGATTGTTGGTTTTGAGACAGGGTCTTGCTATGTATCCTAGACTGGCCTGGAACTCTTTGTGCAGCCTTCCAACTTGGGATCCTCCTGTATTAGCCGCCTGTTGAGCTTATGCTGCCATATGTCACCAAAATATGTGTTGTTTGAAATTATTAGCATCAAAAATTATTTTTATAAACCTATAAACCTAGGAAGGTTTTTAAAAATCAACCACTGGGTTGGAAGGGTGGCTCAGCTGTTGTGACAAGCACCGTCTCTGCTTCCAGGAGACACTGGCTCGGTTCTACCACCCACATCAGACAGCTCACAGCTGCCAGGAGCTCCAGACCTAGGGCATCCAGTGCCACCAGCAGGCACTGCACTGACATGCGTATAACCCACACAGAGAGATACACATGATTCAAAATAATCATTTTTTTTTAAAATCAGCAATGTAGCCAGGCATGGTGGTGGATATCTGTAATTCAGGTTCTCAGGAGCTTGAAACAGAACAGTTCTAAGTTTGAGACCAAACTGGGCTATACTAGTAAGACTGTCTCACAAACAAACATAAAGTCATCTGCCTAATGAGATAGATATTCACTGTCTCTCTGTCCTTGTCTCTGTCTCTCACACACACATTCTCTCTCTCTCTCTCTCTCTCTCTCTCTCTCTCTCTCTCTCACACACACACACACACACACACACACACACACAGCACATGTATTCCATTACTTTCTAGGCAATAGATTTTATTTTTAGTACTTTGGACTGAGCCCAGGACTAGGCAAGCACTCACTTGACCAGCTGAGCCCCATCCCCCACTCATTTTACTCATAATTTCCTTTAAAAAGAAAAGCGTTTCCTTTTAAGCGTTTGTAGATAGTGCTGATGGCTTTTAATTTGCAGTTTACAGAAGCGTATTGCTGATTGCCGACTCTGGCCCGTGGAGATCACAAGAGTGCCTTTGATCGTTATGCCGAAAACCAAAGCAGGCAAACTTGAGAAGGTAAACATGTGGATACCTAAAATAAAACGGGTGTGGTGGCTTCTGCCCCTGGTTCCCAGCATTGGGAGACTGAGACAAGGATCATTTTAGATCCGGAGTTGGAGAGCAGCCTAGACAACAGAGAGAGCCTGCCTCTCAAGTTTTTAAAATTAGAAGTGACCTATCAAATCAAGTCTGTTATTCTGTGTCTCTGTGTCTAATCCAATTTTATTTGGCTGTTTCCCCTAATGCAACCAGTTTGTGGTTCTTTGCCTAGGACTTTGTTAGTGTACACACTGACAGCTCCGTTCCCAGGACGACCAGGACGGCTGGCCGCTGGGCTCCCTGTTGTTCACTAATAGTCGTTCAAGCCTTATTTTCAGATACTCACTTCCCCTGATCCCGTGTTACATACAGTCTAACCGTAGGGACTGCAAGAAATAATCAGGGGCTGGAGAAGTGGCTCAGCAGTTAAGAGCACTGACTTTTCTTACAGAGGTCTTGAGTTCAATTCCCAGCAATCACATGGTGGCTCACAACCATCTGTAATGGTGGGAACCCAAGTCCTCTGGAAGAGCAGACAATGCTCTTAACAACTGTTCCTTGTTGTTGTTGTTGTTTTGCTTTTGAGACAGAATCTCTCTACATAGCCCTGGCTGTCCTGGAACTCCTTATGTAGACCAGGCTAGCCTCAAACTCACAGAGATCCTCCTGCTTCTGCCTCCAGAGTACTGGGATTCAAAGCATGTGACACCATGCCTACCCTTGAAAATCCTTTTAAATGATGGTTATGTGTGTGATATACATGCATATATGAGTGTCTGCATGTGTGTGGGTGCACATGTGCATGAGTGCATGTGCACATGTGTGCACTGGTATGTATACTATGTTTTCCTTGGTGTCCCCCCACCTTATGTGTTACAGCCAAGTCTCTTGTACTCAGAGCTCCCTGCTTGGGCTAGTCTCGCTAGCTGGCCTGCTCTGAGATCTCCTGTCCCAGCTGACCCAGTGAGGGGATTCCAGTGGGCTGCTCCCCATGATCAGCGTTTATGGCTGTGCTGGGATCCAGATTTCTGTCCTCACACTTGTGGGGCAACCACTGTGTCCTCTGAGCCCCCCCAAAGAGTTTTTAAATAAGGAAGCCCTACTCTATCTAAAACGGAATAGTTACATCAGCATGTAACTATTTCCCTCTTTTATTATAGTATATATTGGCTAATATCCCTTAGATATCAAAGCCATGAAATGTTATGAAAAAAACAAAGGATTTTTTCATCTTGCATCTAACTTTTTATAGTAGGCACGTTTAAAGAGATTACTTTTAAGCTTGGAATTAATGATTTCTCTAAAACTTGATTTTCCCTTAGCATATTTTATGGCAAAATGACATTACAATATGTTCATTAGCAGGCACTTTATCTTTGGAGTGAGAGTTTGGATGGAATCAGGAATTGCCAATACAAGGGCCTTAGTCTGTGGCAGGTGTGCGGATTAACAGAAGCGCTCTTTGGATCCTGGATATATACAGAGACCCTTTCTCAGCAAAGCATGACCTATCAGCTGAGGGGATAAGCCAAAATATGCTAGTCAGAAGCCATACTAAAGCTCTGGAAGGTTCTGCTCATGTCACAGAACTCTCTGAAATACAGTTTGAGCCAGACCATCTGATTATCCTAAATTCTCTTATTATCTTTTTACAAAATTTTACTGTTATCCTAAGAAGCGATTTGCTGAAATGGATTTTTTGGTTGGATATTTATAATTCCAGTTCAGTTGAATATATGTTGACTGGGCTACAACCTTTACCTCATTAACCCTGCTAATATGCATTACCCCATGGTTGTTAAACCCACTCTGGAAATGACGCCAGGCCCCAAAGTGTCTGTCACTGAGCAAAGATACACAGCTACTTGCTTCGCAGAGCTTGTTTCTAGAACAAATCTTCGATCTCAGAGTCTGACCTCCACACCGTGTGCCTCTTTGCTCTGTAGCTGTAACAACTCTGCTCGTTTTCCCTTAGACCGAAGATGAAAACCAGCTTTCCTTTCACGGTGTGGCTTACGTCAACATGGTCCCACTCCTGTACCCAGGAGTGAAGAGGATAAGGGGGGCTTTTCATGTGTACCCCTACCTAGATGGGACAGTCTTTGAAAAGGTAAGAGATTGCTTAAGATGTGTCATCCTAATTTATCATCCGTATATGTATTTGATTGTGTCTTTAGCACCCAGGTCTTTGCAGTGACGTCTAGAACCAGTTAGTATATGGCATTCACCACAGTGTACTGTAAAGAGAGCTTTCTTTCATTAAGGCTGAGAGAAGCATTCATCTCTGGGTTATAAACATACATGCTCAGATGCCGTTTCAGTGCTATGTCCATTTAGATCCTTTATGACCTCCCCAGACATGGGTTGCTGACTGAGTTTGCAGTATAGGCAGGGTTTCTTGTATGTAGCTCAGGCTGTTCTTGAACTTGCAATTTTTCTGCCTCTGTCTCCCAAGTTCTTGGGATTATAGGACACGCCCATGTTTTGTTTTGGGTTTTTTGTTTTTCTGGAGGCAGAGTCCCATTGTGCCACCCTGGCTGCCCTGGAACCTGCCTCAAACTCACAAAGATCCATCTGCCTCTGCCTCCAAACTGCTGGGATTAAAGGTATGCCTCACCATGGCAGGCCTGAGTATGGTATTATGATTATTATGTATGAGTGCTCTGTTTGCATATACACCGACATGCCAGAAGAGGGCATCAGATCCTTTTATAGATAGTCATGAACCACCATGTGGTTGCTGGGAATTGAAGTCAGGACCTCTGGAAGGGCAGTTAACTCTTAAGCTTTAACTGCTGAGCCATGTCACCAGACCTTATTTTATTATTTTCATTTGTGTTGGCAAGATGCTCACAGAGTAGAGGCACTTTCAAGCAGGCCTGACAAGCTGAGTTGATCCCCAGATTCCACAAGATAACAGGGAAGCACTTCTCTTAAGAGTTTTCTCTCTCTCCTCTCCTCTCCTCTCTCTCTCTCTCACACACACAACCACACACACACACACACACACATACACACACACACACACACACACAAATAAAACCAATACAATTAAAGTTATTTTTTTTCTTTTTTTTTTTCGAGACAGGGTTTCTCTGTGTAGCCCTGGCTGTCCTGGAACTCACTTTGTAGACCAGGCTGGCCTCGAACTCAGAAATCCGCCTGCCTCTGCCTCCCAAGTGCTGGGATTAAAGGCGTGTGCCACCACCGCCCGGCACAATTAAAGTTATTTATTTGTCTTTTATTATTTAAAAACAATCTTTAAATTTAAATAATTTGGCCATATTATTCTCTCCCCCAAGTCCTTCCAGATCCCTTCCCTGTCCCCATACCTACCCAACTTTAAGTTCTTTCTCAAAGACAAAACAAAACAGCAAAAGCCAAATACAACAAGAAAACAAAATAAAAAAAACATCCAAACAAGAAAACAAAACAAACCCACCAAACTGTAACTAAATGAAAGCACACAAGAAACTGTGCCGTCCATTATAGTGGATCAGCTAGTCCTGAACATGAGACCTGACCTGGAGGGGTTGCTGTGTGACAGCTCAGTTGTCAACCTTCACTATAGTGGCCAAGTTTTCACTCACTCACTTCACTCATTCACTCATTTAAAAAATATAACAAAATAAAACAAAACAAAAGCTATCACATCAAACTTGGAAGGATAAATCAACAGAAGGAAAAGAGCCCAAGAGAAGGCACAAGAATCAGAGAGTCATTTGTTTATACACTTAGGAATCCGTAAAAACACTAAACTGGAAGCCGTTATGTGTGTGTGTGTGTGTGTGTGTGTGTGTGTGTGTGTGTGTGTGTGTATGCATGCACTGAGGACATGGTGCAGACCCGTGCAGGCCTTGTGCACGCTGCCTCAGTTTCCGTGAGTTCATGAGATCTTTGCTCATGTTGCTGTAGAGGGCCTTGTTTTCTTGGTGTCCCCCATCCCCTCTGCCAGGTTCCATGATCCCTGAGGAGAGGGATTTGATGGAGATGTCTCATTTAGGGCAGAGCATTCCAAGTTCTCTCACTCTGTGGAATGTCTTACTGAGGCCCTCTGCATTTGTTCTCAGCTGCCGCAGGAGGAAGCTTCTCTGATGACGGCTAATCAAGGCACTGATCCATGAGGATAGCAGAATGTCATTAGAGTCTTGTTTTTTTTTTTTTTTTTTTTTTTTTTGGTTTTTCAAGACAGGGTTTCTCTGTGTAGCCCTGGCTGTCCTGGAACTCACTCTGTAGACCAGGCTGGCCTCAAACTCAGAAATCTGCCTGCCTCTGCCTCCCAAGTGCTAGGATTAAAGACGTGCACCACCACTGCCCGGCATTAGAGTCATTTTATTACTATGTTTTTAGGGGTTTTTTTCTTTCTGTGTTTAGATCAGTATTATTTGTTTTTACCCTAGGTCCTGGGCTATCTAGTCTCTAGTTTTCGGTCACCTTAGACATGTCAGGTATAGGTTTTATCTCAGGGAGTGGGCCTTATGTCCAATCATTTATTGGTTGGTTACTCCCCCAAGCTTTGTGCCAGCATTGCCCTAGTGTATCTTCCAGGCAGTACACCATTGTAGAGTAAAGGGGTTTAAATTATTTTAATGATAAATCCCTATAAGTTCAATATTTATTTATGCATTTATATATTTATGTTTTTATGTATTTTTGGTTATTTTCTAGATAGGTTTTCTTTGTGTAACCATGGCTGGCCTGGAACTCTCTCTGTAGACCAGACTGGCCTTGAACTTGAGTTTCACCTGCCTCTGCCTTCTAAGTGCTGGGAATAAAGGGGTGTGTCCCACAGCCTGGCTGATTTCTATTTTAAAAGAAGAGTCTGCTACTTGCTTGGTGTGCAAATGGTGGTGGATCTTCCATACTTTAGTATCTAAAAATAATTGTCTTTGTGATGATTGTATAATGCATTTTTATTGTTAAATTTTACAGGGGATTACTTTCCCCTAGAAAACATGACAAAAATCGACTGTGGTTTGAACTATACATACCAAGATTTTATAGTGAGCTTTAAACTTGCCTTATTCCTCCAGTTATATTTGATAATAGTAATTAGACAAATATTGTTTCTTTTTTATAAATGAGTTATTTTACTTGAGGTAATTCAGAATTATGTGTCAAAGAGGAAATCTTTCTGATGACTACAGTTATGACAGCAAAATCAAGTGCAGATGCCAGGTCTCCTCCTACCATGCTAGGTAACAGGGAGGCAGCTCATCTCCAGTGCCCACTTTATGTGCTCCATAAGGGAGGGGTTTAGTGAGGGTCTTCAGGTCTCCATTCTGGCTGCTGAAATGATCTGGAAAAGCTGTCCCCCCCCCCCCGGGGGGGGCGTGGTGCAGAAGGTCCATTAGCTATGACTCATTGTTCACTTGCTTTGCTTGTTTCTTTTCAGACCAAGTGCTTGTTCAGCTTATTCAGGGACACTGGGCACCATTTGGTTCACAACAATAAAGCAGGAGGACTTAACTCACCACTGTTCAAACCTCTCTCCAAGAATCTGAAAGAAGAGAAACTAGGGAAAGAGAAGGACATAGAAGGACGGGCTCGGCTTGGAGAGTTGGTAGGCTCTTGAGACCCTACATGCAGACGTTTGCGGTCTTTTCCCATCGGAAGAATTGTATTGATGTATTTTGAGTCTTAACATCCCCACTACTATGAAGACCCTGAAGCAATCCACGATTTGATGTTTCTTTCTGTTTCAGCAAGCGCCTAGTATAAAATCGCAGAGCTCAGACACCCCTTTGGAAAGTGAAGCCCCCCTGAGCCACAATCTTGAAGGACAGGTAACTATATTCATCATTTCAGAAACTAAACTCTACTCTCCCAGATTTTGCCTGAGTAACACAGCTTTCATGGCTAACGCTAGAGGTGGGACATGAGTCACCACAAGTGCTTGCTCATGCGTAGTCTACGACCTTGGGCAAGCTTGTTCACTGTGACCTCAAAGTGAGTTAGCACCAGATTGTTGTTAAGCTCCTTTCCAGAATCAAACTGTTAGTTTAGTTTAGTTTAGTTTAGTTTAGTTTAGTTTAGTTTGTTTTGTTTTTCCAGACAGGGTTTCTCTGTGCAGAGAAAAGAGGAAAGAGTGGCCTGCATTTAAAATAGTTCCCAGAGCAGTATGAATGAATTCACCAGGCATGGTGGTGCACACTGGGGAGGCAGGAGGATCACAAGTTCAAGGCCCTGGTCCACACAGAGAGTGCCAGGTCAACCAGGGCTGCATAGTGATACTTTGTCTCAAAGAAAGAAAATAAGTAAATTTAAAAAAAAAAAAAGTATGTTCGATGAGAGCCATTAGAGCAGAAATTTCAAGAACAGCCGTGAGAATGCTTTCCTCCACGAGGAAACCACTACTGCTACCTTCCTGTCAGAGTATTACCCGTGTAAAATATGCGAATCCCAGAGATCACACCACATATGCGGTTTTATACACAAATTTTTACTCGGTATATTGTAAATAGTACCTGATGTTACTAAAAATGTTTCGTCACTGCCTTTTTATGAGAGTAACAAACAATGATGTCTTTGCAGCAATATATAGAAGCTGGGACATACATTGTCTTGGAGATCCAGCTGGACAAAGCCCTGGTTCCAAAGCGGATGCCAGAGGAGCTGGCCAGAAGGTGGAGTGCGCTTATTCTCCTGCTTGGTACAGTGTAGGAATGAAGACGAGGCCACTTAGTTTGTCCCCAAAATATAATTTCCCCACACAGCAGTGTTTTCCTCTTTGCTACAGATAGAGTTTACTTCATTGTTGTTTCTTTATTGCAAATGTCATGACATTTTTTTTTTCAGTTGACATGAGCAAGAAAGTATAAAACACCCAAATTCCTACTGTCTTGTGACAATATTTTCACACTTTGCTGTCTGTCTAGGAGTTGCTTTAAGGTCATAGACGACAATACTCATGTACATGCATCACATATACATATGTAATTCTTGAAAACTGTTTTTTACTGTACCATCACTGTGTTTATGTGTTACTATTTCAGCAGTAATCTAAATTTGTTGGTATATAATGTTCCAAAGTGTCCTTGTATCCTTTCTTTTTTGTTTTTTTAATTTCTATTTTTTCTTAGTAGGTCTTGCTAAAGGTTTGTCATTTTTTTTCCTGCTTTTAAGTTTATTTGCTTGTTTGTTTGGGTTTTCAAGATAAGGTTTCTTTGAGTAGATCTGAATGTCCTGGAACTCACTCTATAGACTAAACTAACCTCAAACTCATAGAGATCCACCTGCCCCTGTCTCCTGGGTCCTGGGATTAAAGGCATGCACCACCACTGCCCAGCAATTATATTTTAAGAGTATTTTGCCTGTATACATGTGCAGTGTGTGTGTGTGTGTGTGTGTGTGTGTGTGTTTTCATTGTAAATTAATATATGTACATGTGTGTATGGGCATACTCATGTCTGTGTGTGCTGTCTGTGTGTGTTTGTGCTGTATATGTCTGTATGTACATGTGTGTACCTGTGTACTCACTTGTGTGCATGTGTGGAGGCCAGAGGGCAATGTTCTTCAGTCACTTTCACCTTTTTTTTTTTTTTTTTTTTTTTTTTTTTTTTTTTTGGTTTTTCGAGACAGGGTTTCTCTGTGTAGCCCAGGCTGGCCTGGAACTCACTCTGTAGACCAGGCTGGCCTCGAACTCAGAAATCCGCCTGCCTCTGCCTCCCAAGTGCTGGGATTAAAGGCATGTGCCACCACCGCCTGGCACTCACCTTATTTTTTTAAGTTTTATTTATTGTTGTTGTTGTGGTGGTGGTGGTAGTGGCGATGGCGGCAGCGGCGGTGTGTGTATACTCCATGATGCATGTGTGGTCAGATTACAACTCTGTAGAGTTGGCACCCTCATTCCTGCATAGGCCCCAGGGATGGGACTCAGGTTTCAAGTTTTCACTGCAAGTGCCTTTATCCCCAGGTCATCTCCATGGCTCATCTTATTTTCTGAAATAGAGTTTTTTTTTTTTTTTCATTCAACATGGAACTTAACATTTTAACTAAACTTCTGGGCTCAGTTAACCCCCTGTCCCCTACCTCTCCATGCCCAACACCACCCCCGGAGGTGAGTCATACCCTTATACCTGGCTTCTTTATGGTGGTGCTTCTATAGAAGAGATGGGATTCAAACTCGGGTCTCCTGGCTTGCATAGCAAGTGCTCTTTTTTGTTTGTTTGTTTGTTTGTTTGTTTTTCGAGACAGGGTTTCTCTGTGTAGCCCGGGCTGTCCTGGAACTCACTCTGTAGACCAGGCTGGCCTCGAACTCAGAAATCCGCCTGCCTCTGCCTCCCAAGTGCTGGGATTAAAGGTGTGCGCCACCACCACCCGGCATAGCAAGTGCTCTTATCCATTGCTCCACATCCCAGGTCATTAATTTAGCATTATAATATGGTTATATTAAAATGAAAGTCAGCCCATACGATCCCTCTGCTCTGAAACTACCAGTGAAACCTCATCTCACCCTGAGCCCTTCCAAAGGCCTACAGTGGCATGCACACTCTGCATCTGCTTTGCCCTCCACCCTTTAGTCCAACCAAACCACTATCTTTGCTTTTCCTCACATGTAAGATTCATTTTTTGTTATTCTTGTTTGTTTTGCTTTTGAGACAGGGTCTTACTATGTAGACCAGGCTGGCCTTGAACTCACAAAGATCCACCTGCCTGTGTCTCCTGAGTGCTGAGATTAAAGGCATTTGCCAAACACTAAGCTCACATTTGCAGCAAATTTACCTGAAATAACACTATCCTGAATATCACGTGACTTTTCCTTTCTCTTCCCTTGAGCCTTTGCCCAGATATTCTCAATGAAGTCTTCCCTGGTGAAGTCTGCTCTCCTGCACCTGCCAGCCTAAGCCCCAACATAGCTCTACCTCCCCATATCACTCCCCCTGGCACATGCTACTACCGTGCTTATCTTAGTTTTTTTTCCCTACTAGAAAGTAAACCCCATGAGGGCAGGAGTCTTGTGTTGTTTAGCTCCATCCCCAGACCTAGAAAAGTTCCTGATAGATATTAGGAACCCGCCATATATTTTAAATGAGTTGATAATATTATTTCCAGAGAGGAAGGTGGGAGAGGCTGACAACAAAGTTGAAAGGAGATATTTAGCTACACATTATTCCAAGTCTTTAAAATTTGTATTATTGTCTATTAAGATAAATAAGATTAAATTTACTAATCATTAATAGTCCTGTACAAGCCGGGCGGTGGTGGCGCACGCCTTTAATCCCAGCACTTGGGAGGCAGAGGCAGGCGGATTTCTGAGTTCGAGGCCAGCCTGGTCTACAGAGTGAGTTCCAGGACAGCCAGGGCTACACAGAGAAACCCTGTCTCGAAAAACCAAAAAAAAAAAAAAAAAAAAAAAAAATAGTCCTGTACAATTATTTAGGTCCTATCAAAGGAAAGTTGAACATTTGAGGGTCTCAAGGCGGTGCAGTATTTTTGGATAGGAATCTGAAACTCTAAGGAACCATAGTTACCTGATTTATGCGTTGGAGATAGAAGAAGATTCTTTCTTTTGTTTTATGATCATTTGTTTCTCTTTTGAGACAAGAGATTGAGAAGCTCAGACTAGCCCAGACTTGCTCTATAGATGAAGCTAACCTTAAACTCCTGGTTTTTCTGCTTCTGTCCTCCAAGTGCAGGGTCACAGGTGCACAGCACCAAGCCTGGTCCCTGGAGATTCATATAAGCTTCCCTACAAAGAAAGGCTTCTGCCTCCTGAGGGCAGGGATTAAAGGCTTACACTACCACCACCTGGCTCAAACAAACAAATCTTTAAAAAAAAAAAAGTATTCTCTTAGAGCCTGATAGTGTTATTGTAATTTAACAGTACAGTTGTATAAATTATGATTAAGAGCATTTGTTTCCGGCTGGATGAGATAGCTCAGTGGTTAAGAGCACTGTCTGCTCTTCCAGAGGTCCTTAGTTCAATTCCCAATCACATGGTGCCTCACAACCATGAGATCCGATGCCCTCTTCTGGTGGGTCTGAAGACGGTTACAGTGTACTCATATAAATATAAATAAATAAATATTAAAACAAACAAACAAACCCAAAACCATGTTTCATCATAGGTGGAAAGGAAACTTCGTTTTCCAAATCTGTGTACTTTCAGACACACAGATATTCAGAAACACATAGATACAAATTATTTTCTAACCCTTAGTCCAGAGGCCATTTATCAATACTTTAAAAAAAAAAAAAAAAAGTGAGGATAAATCCAGGCTCAAATCAGTACCATCTTATATACTGTCCTAGGGTTCAGATCAGGGTTTTATGTGAGAACTCAATTCCCAAATGCAGTAGGGAGATAGACCTCGGCTCTCCTCCACATGGACTCTGGGGAGATACGAAAGAACACAGGCCTGCAGATAATAAAGCTTTTGTTGTTTTTGTTGCTTTTTCCTGATACAGAGTCAAGGAAATGATACCCCCGAGGCCACCTCTCACCCGTCGGACAGGGGGAGCTCAGAAGGCAAGTGTTAATGCCTGACAAAACTGTGGGTAACAATGCATTCGAAGGCAACACAAACTCTTCAGTGTGGCTTCCTGAGGTGTATGTGAGGGGTGTGTGTTGTGTGTGTATCCATTTGTGATCAGTGAATCCCGTACAGTGTGTAGAGGACTTCTAATCTATGATCTGTTCCATGCGGAACCTTGGTTGGTTGTTTTCCCAGGCTGTGAGTGACTACCACACACAGATCAAGAGCATCTCTAGAGCCATTCTGAATGAATACCACCGCATGTTTGGGAAGCAAGGGACTAAACTGGGGAGTGACATAGACAACGAAACCATGGAGGAGCAGAAGTGCCAGCTCAACTATGAGCTCAATTGCTCTGGAAAGTACTTTGCTTTCAAAGAACAGCTCAAGGTGAACATGCATTTCTTTAAGTATTGTATCGACCAGTGGAGCCCCTTCCCCCCTGCCCCCCATATGTTTTCTGCTCGGCTAGATGCTCTGGGACAGAATGTCAGAAAACAGTCCACTTCTGCAGTCTCAGGATGCTATAGATTTATTCCAAATGAGAGCCTGTAAGACCCAAATCTTCACTTGAGGCTGGGCTGGACTTGAGAGCAAACTTCACATCCTCCACTAGCAGAAATTACGTTCTTGACGCTATAACTGACTCTCCTTATCTTTCACCTCTTTGTCTGCAGAGTGAGAGTTGCCAACTGGTGCTGCACACCTGTAATGCCAGTTCTCAGCAGGTGAAGGATCAAGAGTTCAAGGCTAGCCTTAGCTACAGAACAAGTCTGAGGCTAGCCTGGGCTCTGGGCTATGATGAGATCTTGTCCAAACAAAATCAAAAAACAAACCTAGTCTTTTAAAATAGTAATGGCTAGTATTTATGTTCACAACATTTTTTTTTTTTTTTTTAGTTTTGAGGATGAACTGTTTTTGAGCAATAAGAGATAATATTGTCACATGGGATTATTATGAGTATTAATATGACGAAGATGTTTAGTATTTAACCTGACTTAGTGAGGGGAAAAAAGAAACAGCAGCTGTCAGGCCATTCCCAAAATGCTGAATTTACATATTATTCTCTCCATATCTGTAGTGTATGTGTTCTAAGATCCCCAGTAGATGTTGAGAACTGTGAATAAGGAGCTGGAGAGATAGCTCAGCAGTTAAGAACACTGGCTGCTCTCCAGAGGACTAGGTTTGCCTTCCAGCGCTCTCATGAGGCTCACAGTCATCTGTAACTACAGTCTCAGGGAACCTGATACTCTCTTCTGGCCTCTCTGGGCACCAGGCATACATGCACACAAACATATATGCAGGCAGAACATATATATACATAAAGTAGAATAAGTAAATAGCTTTACTGTGAATAACACTGAAGCTTATATGTTTTCTTTTGTGTATGTGCCTATGATTTTTTTTCACTCAACAGAAGCACTTTATGGCTTCTCTTTGGTGTATCCAAACTGCTGGCATCATTCACGCTGCTGCTTTGGTGCCTTTATTCTGTTCAGTAGGGTCTGTTGAACATACATGCTATGGTACGTTGGCTGTCAATCTTTTTTGAGACAGGGTTTCTCTGTGTAGCCCTGGCTGTCCTGGAACTCACTCTGTAGACCAGGCTGGCCTCAAACTCAGAAATCCTCCTGCCTCTGCCTCCCAAGCGCTGGGATTAAGGGCGTGCACCACAATTGCCCGGCCTGATGCATGCTTTTAATCCCAGCACTTGGAGGGTAGAGGCAGAGGGATCTCTGTAGGCCAGCCTGGAGAGAGAGAGAGAGAGAGAGAGAGAGGAGAGAGAGAGAGAGAGAGAGAGAGAGAGAGATTGTTCTCCCTCCAAAAAATAAGACAGAACATACAAGCAAGGAATACATGAAATGGTACAGTGACAGTGTTTAAGCTAGAATCCCATTCTCTAGCCGCTCAGACCTTTCTCCATGACACCACATGGCTACTGGGAAAGACACAACTTGCAAACCTACTGTCAAGGTTATTTCAGCTCCATGGCCCTCTTCACATGGCTTGGGCACTTTTCCTCTGTTATGATGTTGCAAAATCTCGAAAAGAATTTCTTACAACCCAGGCTTGAGGCACATGTCTAGTGCTTGGGAGACAGAGGCAGGAGATGTGCATTGAAGAGCACCATGGGCTACAAAGTCATTCCAGGCCAGCCTGGGCTACATAGTGATACTGTCATTAAATACATAATCCATTCAGAACATGTGGCCTGGGGAGCTGTTAGCACCGAGAACCTCACAGTTAGCAGGGAAGGAACGACCATCACTTGAGTTTCCGATGAGAAGTCCTAAAGACCTGGGCGTCCTACCTGCTGAGCTGCAGCGTCAGAAGGGCATGTGTATGTCTTACAGCATGCTGTGGTAAAGATTGTGAGAGAGAAATACTTGAAGACAACAGCATTCGAAAGCCAGGAGGAACTGCAGACATTTATCAGTGAGCTTTATGTGTTCTTGGTAGATCAAATGCATGTGGCCCTGAACCAGGTAGGTGTTTACAACTGAGAGCTCACCTCCTCGGAGGGCAGCAGGGCTTCTTCCTAAACATTCCTTCCTTTCTTTGCTCATTTTCTTCCTTTATTCAACAAACATGGATGAAGTAGTCTGTTCTGTACAGGGTACTGACAGTCCATTTAGAGGGGAAGGGGCATGATCTTTCAGTTTCCTAGAAAAATTAGTTCTCCAGCTTTAAAGAATGTGACACAGGACTGGAGAGACGGCTCAGTGGATAAGAGGACTAGTTGCTCTTCCAGAGGACACGAGTTTGATCCTTGCATCCACATGGTGGCTCATAACTGTCTGCACCCTCATCTGGCCTCAGACAAGACATGCATGCACTAACAACACACACACACACACACACACACACACACACACACACACACACAAAGAAGAATAAAAGATTTTTAATGTGACAGAATTGTTAAATAAAAGCTATGGAAATCACAAAATGAAACATTTTCTGAATATGTGCAAGTTTCAATTTTTCTTCAGGAAAACGTATCTTTGGATATTTGAAAAGACGTGTTTGAATTGCTACTGTAAAGATGATGGTAGCAATTAAAATATGCCTTTAATTTTTTTTTTTTTTTTTTTTGTTTTTGTTTTTTGAGACAGGGCCTTTAAATTGTTTTAAAATTTATTTATTTTATGTATGTGAGTACATTGTCACTCTCTTCAGACACACCAGAAAAGGGTATCAGATCCCATTACAGATGGTTGTGAGCCACCATATGGTTGCTGGGAATTGAACTCAGGACCTTGGGAAGAGCAACCAGTTCTCTTAACCACTGAGCCATTTCTCCAAACCCCTGCCTTTAAATTTTTAAATTTCATTTTCATTTATTTTGTGTGCCACAGTGCATTTGTCGAGGTCCCTCCTTCCCTGGGACCAGATTTAAGTTGTTAGGATTGGCAGAGAGTCCTATACCCACTGCGCTCCCTTGCCAGCTCAGAACATGCATTTTAGTGACAACTGATCACTTTGTACTCATGAGTCTGTGCCTGTGTTTGCACACTTGCATCTTGCCTGTTTTTCTGCATTCTTGCTTGTAGTCAATTGTTAATTGGTGTAACAAAAGCAAATCTCTGAGCAGCTAAGCCACCTTACAGCCTCTGTCTGTCCCTTTTCTCTTTCCTCGCTGCAGTCTTTCTTTCCTGACCTTTCCTTACATGCTTCAGTCTTCTCGGAATAGATAAGCCAGGATAGCATGATGCTGTAGACTAGGGCAATCCTTCTTGGACGTGGGTGTGGATGGCATGTATGATTTTTTGGAAAGCTCTTGACAGTTGACGTGAGATGGGAACTGTTTGCCACCTTCCATCCTGGGAACATTTGTCTAGAAGAGTCAGGCTTGAGACACAGATGAGGTAGATCCTTTGATAGAGGCATGTCTCTACAGGGGCAGGCCAGAGCTTTGTACAGTGCTGGGACCTTTCAGGAAAGGCTTCATAAAGGAGCTGGGCCTTGAGCTGGGCCTTCGAAACTGCAAACGTCTCCAGGTGGATGTTTCAGAGCATTGAGTCACCAGGTACACCACAAGGCTTAGGAGCTCAAGAACGTGACAAATACATTCCTGTACAGGCCACAGAGTTCAGGAGCAGAGACTGAAGTTGTGTCCGTTGGAGAATCAGGACTTGAAGCTGGGAATCCATCTCTGATAAGAGCTTGAGGAGGGAGGGGGAGGCCTTGGATGTTTCACAAAGAAAAATTCCTGGGTCAGAGGAATAGCTAAGCAACTTCGAGAGCTCTGGATGCTCTTCCAGAGGACCTGGGTTCAATTCCTAGCACCTACATGGTTGTTAACAGCCATCCATAATTCCAGTTCCAGGTGAATCTGACACCCTCTTCTGGTATCCATGGGCACCAGGCACACACATAGTACACGGATATGAGCAGGCAAAACATCCATCCACATAAATTATTTTTTTAATTTAAAGTTTTCCTCCTTTTCCCTATGAACAGGAGTTAATTCAATTACTCACACTGGGATATAGTTTGATTAGGTTAATATTTTTACGGAAAATAAGTCTCATTGCAGTTACAGAAGCTGGACTTGAGGTGACTCTGGTGACATTGTCTGGTTATTACATACTCAGGGAAGAAGAGTCAAGGATTCCTTTTTAAAGTATTTATTTTCATTTTACATGTGTAGGTGTCCTATCTGCACATATGTATGTGTACTATGTGCATGCAGTGCCCACAGAGGCTAGCAGAGGGCATCAGGTCCCCTGAAACTGTGCCATAGGTGGTTGTGAGCTGCAACCATGTGGGTGCTGGGAACTGAACCCACGTCTTGTGCTAGAGCAGCCAGTGCTCTTGTCATCAGAGCCATCTCTCCAGGCCTGAGCCAAATGTTCTTAAGCTTAGGGCTTGGTGACTGAGCATTGGTGGCCAAGGAAGAGAGCAAGAGTAGATGTGGGGGTGCAGGTGATACTGGGTTTATTTTTGAGCATCAGTACTGTGGATCTTTGTTAAGAGAGACCAGTTTGATCTAGAGATGAAGTCTGAGGAGCCATGTGGCCAGAGACACAACTGCCTGAAAAAATTATGAGGAAAGACCAGGGGCTCTGGCAGCAGACACCTAGGAAGTACCAGTGAAGGGATGGGTGAGCAGAAGAGATGACAAGGGGGACAAATGAAGCCGTTCAGGAAGCAGGGAAGTGTGGGGTTGCCAGAGCCAAGGAGAAAGCATTAAAAAGAAAACAGATGTACATTGTCCAATACTTAGGAATTCAAGAAAAACAAATCTGGGAATTTTGTTGAATCTGACAATAAGGAGATTATTGTCAACTTTCCATGGGAATTTTCATTTACACTGGAAAGATTCAAACTAAAATTAATTGAGGAGTAAATATGTCAATAGGAAATAATATACATTCAAGAAGTTGGACAAAGGAACATAGAATCTAGAAATTACAGGATGGCTGTCTTTAAGGTGAGCACGTAAACGGGTTTGGTAAATGCTGTGGGCAAAGTGGAAAAGTTAAAACCAAGTGAAGGCGTAGGTGTGGTGGCTCCAGCACCCATGAGGCTGAATGAGGCAGGGGGATAGCCATGAGTGGCTAACTCACTTCATAGTGAGTTCTAGGCTTGCCTGGGCTACATTGTTCTTTTCAGACTATCATGGGCCAGAGTGTGAGAGCTTGTTCAAAGAAAACAAACAAGAAAATGAAGTAAAGGGAGGACATACAGTCGAAAGCCCTAGGTGGACAACCGAGGGAAGCAGGGCTTGAGATGGAAAGGTTAGCCTTAAAAAGGAGGAAAGAAACCTTGGGTGACTCTCCCTCTGAGATCACAAGGACAGAGCACGGGTAGAAGCAGCTCAGATGGGGGGCTAGCAGTTGAGGGGTTAGTAGCTAGAGAGATGGCTCAGCAGTTAAGAGCACTGATTATTTTTTCAGAGGACCTGGTTTCCACTCCCAGCATCCACATGGCAGCTCACAGCTGTCCCTAACCCTCACACAGAGAAATGTGCAGGCAAAACACCAATACACATAATATTTTTAAAAAATTATTGAAAAGAAATAGTTTATAAAAAAAAATAGTTGAGGGTTTAGACTGGGACTATAGCTCAGTTAGAGCATTTCCCAGGCTTATGCGAGGTCCTAGGTTCAGTCTCCAATACATTTGAGAAATTAAGGGTTGCTTGCCTAATGCCTCTCTTTCTTCCTTTTGACAGACAATGTTTCACATAATCTAGGCTAGCCCTGAACTTGCTATGTAGCCAAGGATGACCTTAAATGGGTCCTTCTGCCTCCACCTCCCAAGTGCCTACTATGGTTAGCCTTTTTATTACCTCTATGAAAGAAGTCGTTATTGAAACGATAGAACCTGGCCCTGTAGCTGCAGGCATGAAATACCGGTTACTCTGGAGGCTGAGGCAGGAGGATTGAAAGGTAAAGGCCTGCATGGTCTACAGAGGGAATTCAGGACAAGCTCACTTCTTCCATTATACATGAGTGTACTCACACATACACACTCGTAACACACACACACACATTAGTTTGTTTCATTTATGTTATGACTGATCTATATCCAGTTTATTTTGGACTGGAATCTCACATATTCCAGTTTTGTAATTCTTATAGACATCTCCACATGTAATTGTTTATTTTGTTTATTTACCATCTCAATGACAAGGCCATCCCAGATGATGTCCCAAGCACCACCTCAACGATTCATACAAGCAGCAGTCAGCTTCGACTCTTTGCGTTTGAGGCAGAAGTCAACGAGAATTTTGAAATGGCAGCAGTGTATTATGAAGAGGTAACCCTGATGTCTCCGTGATTGTTGTTATTATTTGTGAATCTGTGTAAAATTATGGTTTTTTTGTTTGTCTGTTTATAGAGTTGTTTAGTTGGTTTTGGTTTTTTGAGACAGGGTTTCTCTGTGTACCCTGGCTGTCCTGGACTTACTCTGTAGACCAGGCTGGCCTCGAACTCAAAGAGATCTGCCGGCCTCTGCCTCCTGAGTGTTTCAATTAAAGGTGTGTGCCACCACTACCCAATAAATTGTAGGATTTTATTAAATTTAAACTTGATCAGTCAAACTATAGACACAAATCAGTAGGACAGGAAGAGAGACCAAAACCATGCCCATATGAATAAGATCATTTGATTTTTGTTATTTATTTATTGTTTTCTTTTTTAGAGACAGGGTCTTGTATATCCCAGGCTGACCTTGAAATCATTATATAGCTAAGGGCGAACATGAACTTCTCTTCTTCCTCCCTTCCTTTCTCCGATGTTAGGATCGTAGCAGCATCCACAGCACTCCCAGTTCATGGAGTATTGGGACCCAACAGGAGACCTTGAGTGTGCTAGGCACATACTTGAGACAAGGTGTTTCCCTGTATCTCAAGCTGGCCTATGAGGTCTTCCTGTTTCAACCTCCTGAGTTCTACAATTAGAGAAATAAGCCATGTGTCCAAAAGGTCACTTGACTATTTTTAAAATTTGTTTTTATTGTTTTGTGTCTAAAGTGTTTTGTCTCCGGGTGAGCATGTGCACCGTGTACATGCCTGGTGCCTGTGGAGGCCAGCAGAGGGCGTCAGGTCTCCTAGAACTGGAGTTACAAATAGTTGCAAGCCACCACAGGGATGGTGTGATTCAAACCTGGGTCTTCACCTTATATATTGTGGCAGGCTCTCTCTCATTTGAACCCAGAGCTAACCCATCTGGCTAGTCTAGCTGGTCAGCTTGCTTTAGGGCCCAAGGGTGTGCAGTCCCATGTCTCAGACAGGCTACTACACCTACCTGGCTTTTCCTTGGGTGCTAGGGATCCGAACTCTGGTCCTCATGTTTGCATAAGTGCCATCTCCCCAGCACCCAGGGCATTAGACATTTGATGAAGTGGTAGAATAAATTCAATGGATAAATGAGTTGTTTCAACACATAGTACTAGAACAGCTGGTAATCCACATGTGAAATGAATGAGCTTTGACCTGACTTTAAACATCTTGCAAAAATCAATGATGACTGTGTAACAAATGCAACTGTAAAACATGGAACTCTCATAAAACTCTGACCAAGTGCTGTATGGAGAGCTCCATGGCAGACGACCAGAGGCTAGATGGTGACAGGGAAAAGTGATGTCTGCCATCCCAGCACCAGAAAGTAGAGACAGGAAGATTGCCATGAATTGGAAGCCAGCGTGGGATATACAACAAGTTCCAGGCTTGTCAGGGCTGTGAAAGTACAGAGCAGGAGAAATTATTTATAGAACGTATTTTTTCAAACAACTTGTATCCAGAATTTAAGACTCAAAAGTGGCACACCCCTTTAATCCTAGTACTCAGGAGGCAGAGGCAGATGGATCTCTGAGTTGGAGGCCAGCCTGGTCTACAGTGAGTTTCAGAAAGCCAGAGCTATATAGTGGACCCTGTCATGGAAGAGCCAAACCAAACTAAAAGGCTCAATGCAACATTTTTGTAAAACTATTTAGCATCTGTTTTATACTCTTTTAATGTTTAATTATTTTGGTTATACCTAAGAGTGGAATTGCTGGCTGTATAGTGATTCTATGTTTAACTTTTTAAGGATTTCTGTTGGGATATTGACAGGGATTGCCCTGTGTGTAGTTTACTCTGGGCAGCGTTGATATCTTAACAACACTAAATCTTCCCTTCCTAACCTGAACAGGGGGTAGCTTTCCATTTATTCATGTTTTCTTTAATTTCTTTTGTCTTTTCTTTCCTTTTTTGGGGGGTGGGGTATTTTTAGGTTTGGGAAACAGGATTTCTCTTTGTAGCCCTGGTTGTCCTGAAACTCACTCTGCAGAGCAGGCTAGCCTCGAACTCACAGAGATCTGCCTGCCTCTGCCTCCCAAATGCTGGGATTAAAGGCATGAGCTACTTTACCTGCATAATTTATTTAAGCCATGTTTGTAGTTTTCATTTACATGAATCATCCTTTTTCTTAGATTTATAGATAATTGTGTATACTTGCCATCTCAAGATTATGATAGCAATTATTACCTATGGCTGATACAATAAGGAGAGTCTTTAGTTCCTAAGGTATTGGTTGAGTTTAGGAATAAATCTCTTGAGGATTTGATTTTTAAATCATGTCAGCAATTATATACTCAAAGCTAGAACAATACTTTAAGATCTGGGTCCTGCGTAAGCAAAAGAAAAATGATATTTTTGGCTTTCATAGAAAGTATGATACCTATGGAACATTTTCTGTGTTATATGCCCAAAAAGTAGGATGTAGTATTGCAATAACCCTGTCCCTCCCAATGCTGTGTGTATCTAGAGGTTGGTTCGGGAGCCCCAGAACCTGGAAAACTGGCTGGATTATGGTGCTTTCTGCCTCCTCACTGAAGACAACATCAAAGCGCAGGAGTGCTTCCGGAAAGCCCTTTCTCTGAATGAGAGTCATATTCACAGGTAGAGGAAGAGGAGAGACGGGTGAGATGCAGCAGATAAGCTGCAACTCGAGCTTGTCTTTGCATCCATTGAAGCAACACGGGACCAGACTGCTAACTGTGTGAGTGGGTCTCTTCTAGCTTGCTGCTGTGTGGTGTCCTGGCTGTCCTGTTGGAGAACTATGAGCAAGCAGAAATTTTCTTTGAGGATGCTACATGCTTGGAACCTACCAATGTTATTGCCTGGACTTTACTCGGTATGCTGTTTCCCTGTGAGGTGGGTATGGGTGTGGCTGTGGGTGTGGCTATGGCTGTTTCCCTGGGACTTGGATGTGGATGTGGGATGGGGAAACCCCATTGCTAGATTCCCTTTTTCCGTATTTACTCTAGTGACTGAGGATGTGGTTTTTAAACTTGAGTAAAACAAACATGGCAGAGAGAAATAAAATGTACCCATTTTTCATCTATGATGGTGGGGTCACCCCTTTATCTCAGCTTTTTTATTTCTTCAGGATTGTTCTATGAGATTCAGAATAATGATATTCGAATGGAAATGGCATTTCATGAGGCCTTCAAACAGCTTCAGGCACGAGCCCTCCAAACAAAGCTAAAGAGCTCTGTGACCATAGAGAACAGTGAGGAAGGAGTGAAAGTAGAGCCCAGTTTCGGCCCTTGGGGAGTAATACAGGAATCCTCCACAGCCATCAAATCAGAAGGCCTATCAGGTGGGAGTGGCCCGTGGAGATGGGGAAGTGGCTACTGGAAACTTAATTGGCCTAAGGCATAGGACCTGGTACAAAGTAGGCACCACGTCAGCATTTGTTCAACAAATACTGACACTTTTATCTATTTCAGCAATATCAGGAGAAATACCTCGTTTATTAATAACTCATCACCTGGGACCTGGTCTGAAGTGTCTGTTGACACTGATTTTCATATCATATAGAATTTGCTCCTTCCATAAATATTCTTTAAAAACAAGTACTGTTCTGAATACATTAAAATGTGTCTCTTCTCTCCTTTTCTCCCCACCATGTAATTTTTAAGTGCATGTGTTCATCCAACCTGTTTTCTCTCCCCCATCTCCATTCCTGTATATTAAAGATTTTAGGGATTTTTTTTATTTTATAAGTGTATATAAGAGTGTGTGGCTCGTCAGTTTGTGCATCACATGCAGCAGGCCTCCACAGAGTTCAGATGCCCCGGGACTGCATTACAGACCATTGGTTGCTGACAGATGTGGGTGCCGGGAATTAAACTTGGGTCCTCTGCAAGAGTAGGAAGTGGTCACAGTCACTGGGCCTTCTCCCCAGCTGCTTTCCATGTATTTTAGGAAATCAGTCCCTCTGATATGTTTTTAAAGATGTGTCTTTGCTTGTGTATTTCTTGCACATGCATGCATTGTTATTCTGTAGACATGCAAATGTTAAGGTGGCCTGAGAAATTTTCAATTGAAATTTCATAAGCTGCACACATGTGAGGTCACATTAGTAAGTGTTGATAGAACACAATGGAGACAATGACATGCTCATGCCCCCTCGTGATGCGTCCATCTGCCCCTAGGTAAGGTAACCACTGATCTGCGCTCACTATGGAGGAATTTGCATTTTAAAAATTTAAAGTTGCATCTATTGTTTGCTTCCCTTGGGTTGGAAGGCATAGCCCCCCGCACTGGTACTCGGGTGGTCAGATGGCAGCCTCGGGGAGTCAGGGCTCTGTCCTAGCACCATGTGGGCTCCCAGGATAGAACTCAGGCCTTTAGGCTTGTGCCAGGCCCCTTTACCTGCTGAGCCATAGAAGCAGCCCAAATTTGTTCGTTTTTAAGTTTTAGAATTCTAGAGCCGGGCGGTGGTGGTGCACGCCTTTAATCCCAGCACTTGGGAGGCAGAGGCAGGCAGGATTTCTGAGTTCGAGGCCAGCCTGGTCTACAGAGTGAGTTCTAGGACAGCCAGGGCTACACAGAGAAACCCTGTCTCGAAAAACAAAAAAGAAACAAACAAACAAACAAACAAAAAAGTTTAGAATTCTAGAAATAGTCTGGACTGTGTTTAGAGTTAAATGGTATGTGCTTTTTTCGGTCTGATCTTTTTTTTTTTTAACCAAGCATAATTATCTTGAGATTTATCCATGGTGTGCTGGAGTACCAGCTACCTGTCTATGCTGCCACACTGCACCTAGTGTGGAGAGAGCACCCCATGCTCATCTCTGTTCACTGTTGCTTGTGTTTGCTTGTTTTCATGTTGGGACTATTGAGTTTAAGCTACTGAGGACATTAGGTCCAGATTTTTGCATAGGTAGACTCATTTTTCTCCTGTAAACACCTAGGAATTCACCAGCTGAGACTATGGATTATTTAGTGATATGGTTTTTATTTTCTAAATATTTGAGGTTTCTCCACATATCCTTGCTTTTTATTTATAACATAATTTCACTGTGACTAGAAATTAAGTTTTCTGTAAGTGGAACCTTCAAAACTATTGAAACTTGTTCTAAGGGCCTGCTTAGCAGATAGTCTGTCCTGATAAATAGCCTTGACAAGTACAGTGCTCTGCAGATGTCAGTGGGGTGTTGTGGCCAGAGTACTTCAGTTCTATATCCATTGCAGTTCTTTATCTTTGAAGTTTAGGAATATTTTTAAAGATAGGTGGGTTAGTTATGGTTTCCATTGCTGTGAAGATACACTACAACCACAGCACTCTTATAAAGAAAAACACTTAATTGGAACTGGCTTACAGTTCAGAGGTTTAGTCCATTATTGCCATGACAGGAAGCATGGCAGTGTGCACGCAGGCATGGCCTGGAGAAGGAGCTGAGCGTTCTACATCTGTGTCAACAGGCAGCAGGAAGCGACTGTGTGCCACACTGAGCCTGGCTTGAGCATCTGAGACCTCAGCACCCACCCCAGTGACGCACTTTCTCCAACAAGGCCACACCCCTAAGAGTGCCACTTCCTATAGGCTTATGGGGGCCATTTTTATTCAAACCACCACACTTTATTCAAACCTTCACTTAGTAACACAGGCTAGTCTTGAACTTGCCATGTATCTCAAGCTAGCTTTGAATTTGCTATCATTCAGCTTCTGTTTCCCAAGTGCTGGGATTATAGGCATGCCTGACTGTAGTTTAGTTTTATAATCTTTTTCTTCTTTGTGTAATATTTTCTTCAATTAACTTTATAATTGTCTCACATTTGGATCTTTAGAGAGTTGATTTTAAAATATTCTGCTATGAGGGCATTGCCCTTTATTTTTTTGTCTGGATAGGGATATCGTTTTCTCAGCAGTCTCTCAATCCCATTATTTCCTCTGTGACATGAGGAATACATTCCTAAACCCTGACATTGTCATTCTGTCGTACCTGTCAGGGGTAAACACATAGACAAGGAAGCATTGCATCCATGTCTTCTATGGTTATGGTTTTGGGCGAGGCCTTAATATCTGGCATATCTGTTTCTCCCATGTAACTGTTTGGCTTAACTATGTATGGATCTTTATTTCTCTGTATGAATTTTATAGTGAATTTATTTAGTGAATCTTTAAAATGTAGTTATCATTTTTATTTGGACTGTATTAAAATTACAGATTAGCTGAGGGATAATTAACATTTTCATGTTAGTTCATTCTGTCCTATGTGTGGATGACACCCTCCACTGAGCAAGTTTTCTTCTTACTCTTTTAGTAACATTTTATCTAATGAGGCCCTGTTTAGTAAACAAAATTTCTAGTCATTTCTAGGTTTCAGATAATTTTTACTGGACTTGGAAGTCTTTCCCCCCTCTTTTTCACCCTAATGAATTAAATATTTTTGTTGTTTCTTAAAATTTTGACTATGAGCTGGACGTGGTATCCCAACTTTTAATCACAGGAGGCTGAGGCAGGTAGATTTCTGAGGCCACGAGGCCAGCCTGGTCTACAGAGCAATCCCAGGGCAGCCAGAGCTACACAAGAAACCCTGTTTTGAAAAACACAACAAACCAATGAACCACAACCAACCAACCACAACAACCAACACAATATATATGACTGATAGCACCCACAATAGACATAGTTTTATCTTCTTCCCTTCCAATGCTCATCTCACAATATTGTTTTAAATGTTTTGTCTTATTTTAATTTTGTGTGTGCCTGTGTCTGGGTCAGGGGTTTGTCCACATGACTTCAGGGGCTTGTGGAGGGATCTGATCCCTCCGGTGTTTTAGGCAACCGGAGCCTCTGATGTGGGTGTGGGAACCAAGCTCGGGTCCACTTAGAGCTTGTGGTCTAAGTCCCCGTGCCACTTCTCCACTTCCACATTATCTTTCTATTCCCCCCCAATATTGTCACAATTTCCCCCTTTCTCTTTAATTGTCATCTTTTGTTATGTTGCAGTTTCTGGTGTAACCCTTCAGCTTGCATCTTGTATGTGTCTGAAGTTACTGGGTTTTTTTTTTTGTTTTTGTTTGTTTTGTTTGTTTTGTTTTTCTTCTAAGAAATTGCCAAGAGGTTTCCTTTGTTGTTGTTTAGGGATAAGACCCAGGAGCTCACACCTGCTGAGTCCTCGGCTCACCATGGATCTGCATCCTCAATCCCAAGGTTTTTTGTTGTTTTACTTTTTATTGTTTGCATCATCGTGGTCCTTTCATTTCTTTGATGTGGTCTCTTTTTCCCTCTCTTCAAAGTGGGAGTACCTTATGGGGTGTATTCCCTCTTTCTCCTTTACTTCCCAGTTCCTGTCTTCTCACATCTTATACAATCAGTTCCACTGCTGCTAGTGATGTCATTATGCCTGCGGGAGAGGGCGCTGGGCTCAAAGGGATGGAAGGTGTTTTGTCTTGTTAACACGATGCCCACCTCTAGCCTGTTCCTTCAGTGTTTAGAGGATGTCTGTCTTATCATTTGTGCATCTTCTCTCCTATAACCTTTCAATGCCAGAAAGAAGAAGCTCCTTTTTAATCAAAATCTAATCTGTGTAGGACCAAACACTGCTTTGTCCAGTCTAGACGAGTTTTTGGAAGAATCGCCTAAGGCACAATCTGAATCGCAGGAGCCAATCATCAATGTACAGCCTGGGGAGTCTTCCTCGCCCAGAAATCATCCAATGTGCTATTAAAGGAGCTGACATCAAAAAAAGGTGAGTAGGATCCTATATTTCCCTGGAAAGAGGGATGTAAACCAACCAGGAGAGTATGAGGACTCTTAGGATTATGGGTGTGGAGATCCTGAAGTGTTTGAAGTTGCACTGACCACACTTCCTATTAGTCTAGGATCTGAATTGTAAACCCCGTGTTGGGGCTCCTCTGATAAGAATAGATTTTAATTTTGTTCACACAAGTGGCTAACAGAACTGTAATTTTCCAATGAGTCTTCATTTTCAGAATATCTATATGTTGTGTTTCAAATCCAAGGAGGTCTAAATACTTCTTTAAATTAATTAGTTAAGTGTGTGGGTGGGGTGGGGTGATGGAGCTCAGAACTCAGGCCTTTACTGACTGATTCATCTCCAGACCCTTTTGAATAGTTTCTGAGCCCTTTCATTTGGTCGTGATTTGCCTTAGAACCCCCAGTGCCTCTGGCTCGATGGCCTTTGAGACCACTTTCCGCATCATAACTAGAAATGGTCTACTGCTTTCCAGGTTCTGGTTTTTATCTCATCTGAGATCAGAATCTTCTCCCTACCTTATCAATATAACTGGGCCTCTGGCGTTTCTTATTTGCATCTGGTCTTCTATCCTGCTCATCTATTTCCAGAAACATCAAAGTGTCAAGATTCATCAGCCTTTTCCCTCCTACCCATCATGCCACTCCCCAGCCTCCTGTCACGATCTTCATGGAAACCATCCGCTTCCTGATGAAGGTCAATGCCGTACAGGTCAGGATGTTTGGGAACTGGGACATGGATGGAGGATTTCAGGGAACTGTGCACTCTGTCCACAGCAGTGTCGTGTGAACTTAAATCTGTGTGCAGCAGAAAGCAAGCATACGTTTCCGGTGCTGGGGCTGAGCTTGGGACCCCTCCATGTTAAGCACATGTTCCGCCACTGAACCCATCACTAACCCCTCAGATGTTCTCTTCAGGGCGTTTCTTACCAAATGTCAGGACTATCCAAACCCCGACCACCTCTGCAGGTGCTATCATCAGCCCTCACTGAGAAGTTTGCTCCCTGCAGAAGGCCGGCAGAACAAAGTCAGACTCTAAGTGTGACCGCAGCCTGACTTCTTTCTTATTTAGTTTTACATTTACTTATTTATGAGGAGGCACATGCGTGTGAGGTCAAAGGACAACTTGCATACGTCAGTCTTCTCTCACTGTGTGGATTGTGGGGATTAAACTCAGGTCATTTGGCTTGGCAGCAAGTGCCTTTACCTACTGAGTCATCTTGTCAGCCCCTGAGCCTTTTCTTTTAGGACTTTATGAGTGTGGGATTCATAAGCATGTGATTATACCCCTTTTCCCTACAATGTCCTGACCAACTGCAAACAGATACACAGTGCCATATGAGAAAGGGTTAAAATTTTAAATGATTTTAATAGTAAAATAGTCTATAGGTTATAGAGTCTCAAGAATTATGAACTAGGTGGGATTGGACCACATTACACATGAACCCTTCCCAGCAGGAACATGCTTTTTCTCAGTGAATAAATACGGGTCCTCGGGTCAGTGCCAGGAGTCGGGTAGAGAGAGCAAGTGCGTCTTGCCAGGGTAGGTTTCTGGGAAGGGGTACATAAAGCTTCCGTGTCGCAGGCTAAGACTAGAATGGACTGCAAAGCTGAGGAGGGTCACAGGCTCGGGTGACTGCACCGGATCTGCAGGTCCTTTGAGGGGGCGGGGATAAAGACCTCCCCCCAAGTGCTTTGGTAAACATAAATGTTTAGTGCTATGGCAAAGGCAGCGGTTTATGTTTGTGAAATCCCAACTCTTAGCAAGTTAGAGAGGTGGGTTTTGTTTCATTAGGAGTTTACTTAAGATGTCAAGTGTCTGGAAATGTTACTTCACATGTAAGCAGGGAGGTTGATGAAGTGTCTTTGCCTGCACCTCCTTCTAAGTGCACTCTGAATCTCAGTCTCAGGGCCACAAGGCCTGCACTGAGCAGCACTTCGTTGGAAATGTTGGTGTTTGCTGACTGATTGCTTGTGGCTTCCCTTGTCCCTGTACCCCTGCAGGTGATCATTCTACACTATAAGATGTCCCTCACTGTTTCCCGTCAGAGCCACACTCCCTCCACCCTAAAAGCTATTCAACTAATGCAATGCAGTCATTCTTAGGTTCTTTACCACTGGTTTCCTTGCAGTTTGTGCACAGAGTGCTGGCCCATGAGCTGCTGTGCCCCCAAGGAGGACCCAGTTGTGAGTATTACCTGGTTCTGGCCCAGACACACCTTCTCAGGAAGGACTTTGCCAAGACAGAGGAGTACCTGCAACAAGCAGCGCAGATGGACTACCTGGTACTGATTTTCCCAGAGAAAGCCTTTGAATGGGAGAAAGGAGGGTGTGAGCCCTCTATGCTGGAACAGAGATGAAAGCGGGACGCAATAGCATGCGTCTCAGCTGCTTGGGAGAGTGAGCCGTGGAGCTGGAAGTTAGCGTGGGCAGCATGATGATGCTCTGTCTGAAAATAAATGAGTCGTGGTGCCACACCACAAGGTGCACCGTCATGTGTGGGTAATATTTATGTGTGCATTTGGTTTCTGTAAGTAATCATGAGTTCCACAGAAGGTAAAGAACAGATAGGCAGTCGCTCAGCAGGATTGCTCGTTATTTCAAGTCTCTAGACTTTTCTTTGCTCCTAATAGCATCATGCTGATTATAGCCGAGTATTTGTCATACTATGCACCCCAAAGATAAAGTGGCTTTTGAGGAGTGCAAGAATGAGACCATGCCCAGGACCTTCCCCACCCACGTGACTAAAACGGTTCTCTCTTATGCGTGCTCTTAGGGAAAAAATGTACTCATCTAGATTTAAATGTTTAACAAAATTCATTAGGGACTTAAGTACCACATCACCCTGTGTGTTCTTTGTCTGCTTCCTCAGAACCCCAATGTCTGGGGTGTGAAGGGCCATCTCTACTTCCTGAGTGGAAACCATGCTGAGGCCAAGGAATGCTATGAACGAACTATTAGTTTTGTAGTTGATGCTTCTGAGATGCACTTCATCTTCCTACGCCTGGGACACATCTACCTGGAAGAGAAAGAGGTAAGGGAGAGAGAAGGTATTGATCCATGGTCCAGGCCCTGGCCGTGGCTACGGAGAAAAGTAGCTCAACGCTGCCACCTACAGTAACCTGAAGAGCTCCCGGCCTCACTCCTCCACCCCGTCATTCCCACTTATCAGAGACCTTCACTTTGTAAAGCCACATCCATGACTGCACTGCAGAAAGGAATTCAGGACAAGCCAGGATGAAGCAGAGTTAGGGAGTTTGTTAAACAGAAACACAGAATAGCACACCTTTAGTTGAATGTGAGTTGGGGAGGAGAGAGAAAAATCTGACTTAAGACTAGTACACACCTCAAATGGGGATGGCCTTCTCCAGAGAGCATTCTGGATGTCCTTACAATATCCACATGTATGAATCTGGGCTGTCATTTTTAAAGAAGCTTTAATGGTTAAGCAAGTTTTGAAAATTAGGAGTTCAAATTGTAAGTGAACATTCTGAGTTGTGGGGTTTGATGCGGTGGCTCAGCGGTTTAAGTGGTTAACACATGCTCTGCACGCATCCATGCAGAACCTCTTGTAGAGGAACCCAGTTTGGACTCCAGCACTTACATAAAAGCTCCCAAACACCTACCAAGGGATTCTGATTTCCATAGGCTCCTGCATGCACGTGGCACACAGACACACTCAGGCACACACAAATATGCACATAAAATTAAATATTTTTAAAACACAACCTGGCTCATTAAACTTGAAGAGTTTCTTTTTTTGTGGCTTGAGAGAAGGCTCAGCGGTTGAGGGTGTATACTACTCTTCCAGAGGACCCAGGTTCAGATCCCAGTACCTACATCAGGCAGCTCACAACCACCTGTAACTCCAACTTCAGGGGATCTAAGTTCATCTTGAGGTGCCCCTGGGTATCAGCACATACATGGCATATACTCATATACGTAAATAAACAATTTTAGAAGAAATTTTTAGCCAAGCAGAGGTGGCATACACACTTTTAATTCCACCACTTGGGACACAGAGGCAGGAGGAGCTCTGTGAGTTCAAGGCCAACCTGATCTACAGAGCAAGTTCCAGAATAGTCAGGACTATAGAGAGAAACCAGGTCTCGACAAATGAAACAAACAAAACAAACAAAAAAACAGTAGCAGCAGCCAGAGTGCATTTCCTGCACCCACACCAGGCAGCTCCAAACCGCCCGGAACTCCAATTGTAGGGATCTGACATCCCCAGCCTGCACTGGCCTCGCTCGCTCTCACACAAGCAGACACAGACATGTGATTAAAAATAAGACAAATCTTTTTTTAAAAAAGGGTTTCCTTTTGTAAATGAAATTGACAAGGCTTCATGAGGAGAGCATCTTTTGGGTTTGGGGATGAGAGAAGAGTGACCATGCAGTGAAATCAAGCCCCTCCTGGTCCTAAGGAAACCACCTCCTGCTTTTAGCACTCTTGCTTGTCTCTAAGGAGATAAGCGCTATCTCTGTGGTTGGTTCCAATTTTAGCAGCTGAGTTGAAGTTTCTGACTTCCAGACAGATTCAGGGACAGGGACGTTTCTTTCCAAGGAGCCATGTTTCCTTGACTTTTCCTGCTTCATTGCCATCCTTAAAAGGGCCACATGATCATGCCACCTTTATACCAACAGCAAAGCCATTTGCTCAGCATCAGGGACCTAGTAACTAGTGTAGAAATAAGAGTCTGTTATTGACCACTGTGCTACTAAAGTTATTATGAACATAATGAATGCTATTTTAAATATTTTATTAATACTAGTAGCAACTTTGAGGTGATAGCTTAACTAAGAAAACATGTCCTGGGACTCAAAAGGACTTCTCCAACTTCCTTCTCGATACAGAGTATTAGGTCTAAAGTAGCTTAGGATAGCCCCATCCTATGGGGCACTCTAATGTGACTCTAGTGGTCCCTCTGCTACCTTTTAGGAATTATCCTAAGGGCCTTTGCACCAGGTGGTAAGTAGGGGTAGGCTTGCTATTCTAGAAAACTTCAAATACATGAGAGTAAGCAATAGGAGAACAAACACTGGGACCTACTAAGAGTTGCCACTGTTCTGCCACAGGCGTTTTGACTCCCTGATTATGTCTCCTTTGCCTTCTTCATCTATAAGTGGCAGTTTTTTATGTAGTGCACTAACCGACAGGAACATGGAGTCACAAAGTATGATGATGTACATGGGAGGGCTAATCCAGTCTGAGAGAAATCACAGCCCTACTACAGTGAAGTAAATAAGGATTTTCTTTCTAATGTCAGTACAAGCTGCCATCTTCAAGGCACTACCGACCTTGTGGTTACTAGGCAACCAGTTTCTAGGCTGGATGCTCAGGGTTAGCTGTAGCTAAGAGGAGAAATAAGCCACCGAGTCCTACTTCTTCTGGAAGTTTCATTTTGGAGAGAGACAGGGTCTTTCTGAGTGTGGCAGTGTGTGCATATGATCCCAGCACTCAGGAAGCTTAGGCCATAAGATGGCTTGAGCTCAGCACTTTTAAGCCAACCTGGGGAAAATACTAAGATCTTGTCTCAAACAAGACGGGCTAGAGACACAGTGCCGTTGGTTGAAGGGATGTCTGTCATGAAAGTGGCCCGGGGCTTAATCCCCAGCACCACATAAAATCGGGCATGGCAGCACATCCTGTAATTCCAGCTTTCAGGAGGTAGAGCTTGGAGAATCAGCTGTTTAAGGTCACCTTGGGCAACACAGCAAGTTCGAGGTCAGTCTGGGCTATAAGACACCTTGTCTTACCCTCACCCACACTGAAAAGAAAGAAATGGTAACTTATAAGACTGTCCTTGAATTTCTGGACTCAAATAATCCTCTTGCCTCAACTCTTAGAAGCTGAGCAGCTAGAAATGTAGGCATTGCATCTGGATGAAAGTTTGATTTTCGAATTTCTCTAAATATCTCCTGCGGCACTGTTAAGACTTTTCTGCTAGCCAGGCAGTGGTGGCGCACGCCTTTAATCCCAGCACTTGGGAGGCAGAGGCAGGCGGATTTCTGAGTTTGAGGCCAGCCTGGTCTACAGAGTGAGCTCCAGGACAGCCAGGGCTACACAGAGAAACCCTGTGTTGAAAAACCAAAAAAAAAAAAAAAAAAAAAGACTTTTCTGCTAGGGGAACAGGTTCTCAGAGGGACCAGAGACTCAGTGTCTGCCATCCTCACCACATGGTGCCACTTTTAAGTGAAAAGATGTAGTCCATACAGTCTAGACAGAATTCAAATAACCACTGTGCTTGCCCAAAATGTCCTGTGTGAGTCCCTCCTGAATCCTTGGATCTGTTCCCAGGTGACACTCGACCTTCCCCACCTCTCCCGTCTGCTTGCAACAGCTCCTTTAAGGTATTCATGAAAATATTATCCAAGGACTCACTCAGTTTCAGATTATTCTGGAGCAAAACTGTCAAGAAGCTCATGGTTACCTTAGCAACGCAGTGTTTGGAACTCATTGGTACTTTCTTTTGCCAGTATGAAAACGCAAAGAGAACGTACATGCAAGCCTGTAAGAGATCGCCTTCGTGCCTCACTTGGCTAGGACTAGGAATTGCCTGTTACCGGGTAAGAGAGCAGAGGCAGATACCTGGGCCCCACCCAATAGTCCTCCAAGTGATTATGGGTTTTGTGATGATGGTGAGATGGCAGTCGGCTCTAATGAAAAAAAAAATGTCTTTCAAAGTTGTTCATAAACGGAAGCCTGGACTAGGAGACTAAAAATATCCTTGGGAAATAAAAAAAAAAACTTACGAAAACCTAGCCTGAGATATTTGAGACAGAGAGACAGAAATGAGCTCCCTGGGTCACACAAGCAGCTGTAGTGTCAATGTTTTTCTTTCAGTTTTTCTTTTTAATTATTCTTATCAAGGACAGTTTGAAAATGTCCTTAGTTGTAAAGAGAAGAAAATGCCTCCCCCATCACCGTCACCCTGATTTGGCAGTCATTAACTTTAGGTCCTCATTGTCTTCATCTTTGCCTTTCCCTCTGGAGCCTTTCAAGGCAAATGCTAGACATGAGACATCTCATCTGCAAACCCCTTAACATGGTTAGACTTGAATCCAATTCCTGTCTTGCCTAGTACCAAAGATGGAGTTCTCACATACCCAGGGTGGTCTCAAACTCACTAGATAGCCAAAGATAACATTGAACTCCCGACCTTTTTCCATTACCTAACAAAACTGAGATTACAGACACAGGATTTTTCTACCTAAGCCATGATGTTATTGATAATCTGTCATGTTCGCAGAGTCCCTGCCTGAGGCTGGGGACACCACCTTCAGAACTGTAACACGCCTTTCAGCCTATCATTCAGGAGGCAGAGGCAGGTGGCTCTCTATGAAGCCAAGGCCAGCTAGTCTACACAGCATGTACTCCATCATACCCCATACCTTATAACTCTTGACCTTGTGCCTCTAATAGACTCTAATCCCTCACGGTCCATTTTAGTGATGTTTCTTCTCTGAGGCTATTATTCTTCAGTTTTAGGGTAGATCTGATATTATTTCTCTTTGTCTCATCTCTAGATCATAAGTGTACTTTTACTATAGAAATATTTATTTTGTAGAACTGTTTATGTATTTGATTTTCATTATATTTGTTTACATATCTACCAGTGCAGTGCGGTCTCTGAGGGCAGGGGCTGTATATGTACATACACTTTTGTTTCAGCATCAAGTATATTGCAGAGCAGAGAACACATCTTCAGCAAATGTATGTTGACTGAATACAGTGTCAGCAAGACCTAACGTGCAAGGCAAAACATGGACATGGTTGGAAGGTTGTGCTTCATCTTTTCACGGCCTTAGAAACTCACTCTTCTTTTTAAACAGAAAACAACATCTAGGCCTCGTGGCTCATAAGTATAATCCCAATGTCTGATCAGCTGAGGAAGGAAGATAGTTTCAATTTCAAGGCCAGCCTGAAATAAATGAGTTTCAAGCCAATCCTGTGAGTTTCACTAACAGGAAGACCCAGTCTCTAAATAATTAAAAAAAAAAAAAAAATCAAACAAAAAATTAGAGGAGAGATATATACTTATCATATATCCATCCACAAATAATATCTGTTAATAGTTATATAATTATATAAAACATATAAAATATATGCTACATATGAATTAAGAAACACTGGTGAATTTTGAGGTTTTGTTTTGAAAAGCACTGGTATAGGTCATGGACATCTATTGGCTGGATAGCAGATTCATTTAAGCTGACTCTTGTTGTGTTTTATATAAAAGAAAAGAGGCCACGACATGTTTTGTAGGGGCACAGTATGGTGAGGCGGGAGAAGGCGCCTCAGCGGGCCCATGCTGAGGCATCCCTTCCCTCTGAGGGACCAGCCACACATCAGTACAGTATGGAATAGAGTTTATTTAGGGCATGGGGAGCGGAGTTTAGAAGGGAGTAGAGACAGAGAAAGAGAGAAGGGTGGGGGAGGAGAGAGTGAAGAGAGGGAAGGAGGGAAGGCTGGGGCCAGGAACACATGGAGAGAGGGGTGGGAGGGAGTGGAAGAATGAAGGAAGGGTTCTGAGAGAGAAGGGACAGAGAGAGTAAGAGATTGAGAGAGAGGAGGGGACCAAAAGGGGGAGCCTCTTTAATAGTAAATCAGGCATACCTGGCTATTGCCAAGTAACTGTGGGGTGGAACCTAGAAGAAATGCTAACAACTTCAGTTGGCATAAGTGAAAACCACTTTGGACTGTATGTCCTAACTCTCCCTCTCTGCCAAGCTGGAGGAGCTCACTGAAGCAGAGGACGCTCTGTCCGAAGCCAACGCATTGAATAACTGCAACGCCGAAGTGTGGGCCTACCTGGCTCTGGTCTGCCTGAAAGTGAGTGTTTCTTACTGTCCCTTCACAAAGCCCTCTCTGGGATCAGGTTAAGGCCCAACTAAGAAAGGTAAGCTGGCAGTTAACACAACTGAAGTTTAATGAGCTCCGAGTTGTCATTGTACTGATGACAAAGGAAATGTCCGTCCTGGGCAGTTCCTCCTCAAGATGAATGTGCTTAGGAATCACCTATTCACATTTTTTCTATGAATGATGTGCTGTGCTTCTTTCAGGTTGGACGACAACTGGAAGCTGAGCAGGCTTATAAGTACACAATAAAGGTATGAGACAGATAGTTGCCATTCTGAGACTGTACAGACTGGGAGAGCGCTCAGTGCTTGATGAATTTTCACCCACGGAACCAATACATTCTAATTCTTTATGAGAGCTTCTACAGTGTTGAGAATATAGGAAGAGAGAGAGAGAAAGAGAGAGAGAGAGAGAGAATGAGAATGAATGAATGAATGAATGAATATGGGAAAGGCCCATCCCACTCCCGCAAACCTGGAGCCTCATGAATTAGGGCTCTTCAAAGCCACATGGTGTGTTGGACATGACTTCTTCCCTGCCTTGTTTCTGCAGCTGAAACTGAAAGACGAGGCTTTGCTTGAAGAAATCCACAATGTACAGGAAATGGTTGGGTTTGGAAATCCATCTTTCTGACAGCCTTACAAGTGATTATTTAATATGGAACCCCAAGCATCTTTCCTTCCCAAATTGTCACCAGATGAAACCTGCCCACCCTACCCTCGTCCCTTTAGTTGTTGGCTATTAATTAGATCACATTAAAAAAAAAAAAAACCTCAAAATTTATCTAGTTTTAGAGTCGTATGTGTAGTACATAATTTATATGCTCGCATGTAAACCATGTAACTAATTAATAGACATTATTTGTGGGTAGATATATGGCATAATGGTGTGAGTATTAAAAAAAGTTTATCTGATCAGCCTGGAGGTGATCCCTTGGAGGTGCACAACTGCCAAGGTTCCTGACCAGCTTTAGTTACTGGGGCTTGGGAACTAAGGCAACTTCTTCCAAGGTGGCCCTAGAATACAGCTGTGCTGTGTCACTGGGTAAGAGAACAGAGGCTATTCCGGAGGCGTGAGAACCGTCGCAGGATGGACGTGCCTGCAGGTCACTTAGCACCTCTGTGGACAAGACCAGCAGACTACCCACCGCCGCAGACCCTAAAGACCGCTAGCAGCCCACGCCTACAGACACACCTCTGCCGCAGCAGCCAACGAACAGTCGCTGGCGCCTTGACGCACTCCAGTATACATTGGAAAGAAAGCGGAAGGGGCGGGCCGATTGGCCGGTCGCTTCCGCAGAGGGCTTTCCGTCCGGCTCTAGAGTGTTGCGTGTGTCCGCTCGGCCATTTGGGGGCGCTCTTCCAGGCTTCAGGCTCCGTGGAGCCGGTCTGTGCTGGAGGACAGCCGAAGGCCGCCATGGTCCACCTCAGTGAGTGCGCGGGGGTTGCGAGCGGGTGCGGGCTGCGGCGACCGGGCTAGGCGCGGCCACACTACCTTCCAGTCGAGCTGCTTCTCGTCCGTTTTGCTTTTAGCGATGGTCTCACTGTGTAACTCTGGATGGCCTGGAACTCGCAGTATAAAGACAGCCTGGCTTCGAACTCCTTCCTAGACAGCCGTTTGCCTCTGCCTCCCAAATGTGCTGTGATTAAAGGCGTGCGTCACCATGCCCAGTTTCTCTCAGTTTTTTTTTTTTAAACCACAAATCGTAGAAATCGTTTTGCAGATGAGGTATGACAAGGTCACAGCTTAGTAAGTGGTGTTAGGATGCGAGAATATGGGAAACAATCCACTATGAAAACCAAGTTCGAACCAGCAAAAGTTTCTTTATTCAAAAAGATGATATTTATGGGAGATGGCTGGGTTCGGGATCCAAACCGTGTCAGCGAGGGACAAGACAGGACAACCTTTTAAAAACCACAAATTAGGTGGGCTAGGGATAACCAATAGAGTACATGCCAGGTTTTTCCATACCTGGCATTTTAAGTGGGTTACTATGGTCAGGAACTCAGATAGCTTTCCTAATAACTTGGCCTGGATTGAGGCCAGCCAATCAGAGTGTATATAGCGGCTGATGGGTTTCAGTCCCGACCGAGTGCTAACCGACAAGGCATGGGATGGAGCGTGGAGGTATTGTGGTCCGACTTCATATGGGACACCTGGGGCCAGAAGCCATTTCTGGGTATTTGGCTGTTTCTTAGAATTTATCTTAGTACAAAATGGAGACTATATACAAGATGGAGTCTCTGAAGATAAAGTGGCCCCCAACATCGGCAGGTCTATGTTATGTGGATTTGGAAAAAAAGGAGGTATGTTTCGTCTGGAGTGGTTAAGAGGAGTTTCACAAACAAGATTGTATCTAAGCTGGATGGAAGATGGCATAGATTGGAAGTGAGAACATTGCAGTAGGAGGAGAAATTGTGCCTTTACCGTATATGATCTATTTTGAGTCTTACGTTTTTGCATTCTAACCGGCTGTTTCTCTACAGCAACCTTTTTCTGCAAAGCCTACCATGGGGGCCACCTAACCATACGCCTTGCTTTGGGTGGCTGCACCAACCGGCCTTTTTACCGCATTGTGGCTGCTTACAACAAGTGTCCCAGGGATGGCCGATTTGTGGAGCAGTTGGGCTCCTATGATCCACTACCTAACAGTCATGGAGAAAAACTAGTTGCCCTTAACCTGGACCGGATCCGGCATTGGATTGGCTGTGGGGCTCACCTCTCTAAGCCTATGGAGAAACTCCTAGGTAAACCATCTCTGAGCTTAGATAATTTAAGAGATTTTATAGTGTGGTCAACTCTGGGATAATGGAAAAGAAGAATGGTTTTTATTCCATCCCAGCCGCGATGGACGGGAGTGGGAGGCGAAGGATGTAACTGCCCTTTTTGAATCTGGAGACTCCTTTGTGGTCTCCTGTAGAAGACTCCAAGTGACTGGGCTTCTGTGCAAAAAAATGGAACAAATGTGTCTTGGGTGCCTTTCTGTCAGTTCTCAATCTATCCATCCGTCCAGCCGTCCGTCTGTGAGGAGGGTGTTGGGAAGTAGAGAGCGAGCTTGCCCAGCCAGGAGCCTATTTCCTGTCTATGCTGTGGATCAGGTGCTGGGTCTCAGTTTGGGAAGCAGATTCTTGGGAAGGCACGTGCAACATTATAACAGAAATCCTGTTGCTTTTAGGTCTTTCTGGCTTTTTCCCTCTGCATCCGATGATGATCACCAATGCTGAGAGACTCCGGAGGAAGAGAGCGCGAGAGGTCCTCTTAGCATCTCAGAAAGCAGAATCAGAGCCCAAAGAAGCAAGCTGACTTCAGTGAACACAGCTGTGGCCGCAAAGTCAAGGGCCTGTAAAACTTGTGCATAGCGTTTTATGTTGGGTTTGAGGATCAATAAATGGAGTTTTCTAAGTCACAATCTTCTGGCATAGCCTGAGCAGGGGTCAGACAGAGGTTTATTTTTGTCTGATGTTAGAGTTGGATGTAGATACCTGCTAGGCTTTCCTGCCTTACCTTGTGGCATTCAGTGGGTGCAGAGAGGTTTGGCTTTGGGTTAGACCCTGGTCACATGGGCAACTTTACAGTCTGCTGATATCCAGTACTTTCCTGTTTCAAAGTCTTTAGCCAGAGTGTTCTTGGCCCACTCAAATGTTTTCTTTAAGACGGGGTTTTGCTCTGCAACCTTGGCTGGTGTGGAGCTTGTTTTATGTGGTATATAGACCAGCCTCACCATGAACTTGTAGCTATCCTCTTGCCCCTGTCCCTGAGTCCTGGGATTACAGGTAGGGCTTCTATACCTGGCCCAAACATTTCCTTAATCCCTTGGGATCAATCAGCTCAAGAAGACAATCATCTTGTTTATTATTGTCTGTGTTAATGGGGATTTATATTGTTTCCTTGACACATGAGCTCAGGTTTACAAAGACTTGTTGTAAAAGTTGCTTTGGGGTTTAATAGCCTTACCTTTGTTTTTGTTTTGTTTGTTTGTTTGTTTGTTTATCCTTTTCTTTTCTGAGACTGGTTTCTTTGTAATAGAACTTGCTTTGTATGCCAGTCTGGCCTTTAACCAGAGAGATCACCTGCCTTTGCCTGCTGAATGCTGGAAATAAAGGCGTGCTCCACTACCTTTTAAAGAGTAGTTAGAAGGAAGCTAACACACAGCCCCTTCGCATAGTCAACTCAGTGTGGAGACTCTGTTGCTGTGTATTATGTATGACAACTGTGGGTCAATTATAACTATGTTTACAGATGAGGGAGGCTATGCCTCAGGAGTAGGAAACTTTTATAGCAATTTGGGATTCAAAGTCTGTATACCTACAAATACCTACAGAGTATTTTCCTATATAAAATATTGCCTTTATGAAGGGAAAAATGAAAAGACAGCTTTTCCAAAGTCTACTTTAAATGTCAGTGATAGAGGCCTAGAAGATGGCTTGGGGTAGAAGTGCTTTACCTCAGCTCTGAGGTACTGAGTTCAAATCCTTAGAACCCATGTGAAAGCTGGACAGAAAGCAAAGAGTCTGTAGTAGCAGCATCTTACAGGGACAAAGGAATCCTCAGCCACTCATGGGCAAGCTGGTATGCACAGTGGAAAAACAACACAGGACATCTGATCTCAAATGAGGTAGAAAGTAAAAGACTGATACTGAAGGTCTTTCTCTGGCCTGCATGTGTGTTAAAGCGTGCACATGCCCACTTTAACCAACACATGAATGTGCACACATACACAGAACAAAGTCAGTGGTAGACTTGTGTTTAGGTATCATGAGTTCAGTATGTAAATGACATGCTGTATGAAATAAAATGTAACATCTGCCTCACTGCCCCACAACAATAGGATTCTTCAGCTGTAAGCATGAGTTACATGTTTGGTTTCACATGCTGGATAATGTAGGTTTCAAGTTCTAGAGTTCATAAGGTTAAGTTCATAGAGAATGTTCTAGGGCCTATCTTATCTGGGTTCTGAGAATAGTTACTAATGTACATTCAGAGGTTGCTCTTCATCTGGTGTGGCTGCTGGTTTTCTTTCACTGGCCGTGAAGGGACTTTGAAAGTAGGTAAGAGAGGGACTGACTTTAGTTGGCTTTGATTTGTAGATCTGGGGAGAGGGAAAAGCCAGCTGAGGAAGCACTGAAATACTTAAAATGAGTCCACACAGGTCCATCGATGTATGAGGTGACTGGAGCAGGCGAGTGGGATTGATTCTGTGCTGCCAAAGATACATCCTGTAAGATAAAAGGCATTCTTTTTTTTTTTTGTTTTGTTTTGTTTTTTCGAGACAGGGTTTCTCTGTGTAGCCCTGGCTGTCCTGGAACTCACTTTGTAGACCAGGCTGGCCTCGAACTCAGAAATCCACCTGCCTCTGCCTCCCAAGTGCTGGGATTAAAGGCGTGCGCCACCACCGCCCGGCAATAAAAGGCATTCTTAAAACTTGTGCTTTGTGTATTTTGTTTGATACAGGTTTATCCCTGCATGGACTGAGGGATTCATCCCAGATGAAGTCATCTGAGCCTATAGTTGTACTCTTTCATTATCACCTTAAAAAAACAAAACACATTAACATTTAGGTCAAACATGTTAAGTTTCTCAACTTTGATACATGGCCACTTGTATTTTCCTTATTTTGTATGATTGTGTGTGTGTGTGTGTAGGCCAAAAGACAATTTGATGGCGTCTGTTCTCTTCTACCACTCTATGGGTCCCAGAGGTCGTCAGGTCTGGAGGCAAGCCTTCCAACCTGCTGAACATCTTTGCCAGCCCGAGTAACCGCTTTCTATTGGGAAAACTTTCAGTCTGTTGTGTACTTTCATGTGTCAGTGAGCTTCTGTGCAGGGAACAGAGAGGAGGGGCAGCTGTGGCGGGGTTGTGGGGGTGAGGGGGGAAACGTGCCTCCCCTCCAGAAGGCGCCACCATCCTTAACGCTGCGGGCCGAATTTTACTTCGTGGGCGAGGGCACGAGGCTGCTTTGCGGCTGCCGTAAAGTGCGGCTGGCCCCGCCCCCGGCGCTCCTGTGACGCAGGCGCCCAGAGCTATTTGGGCGGGAAAAGGCGGCAGGCGGGCGGAGCGGCTGTGGCTACCGCTTCGCGGAGTTCGCGGCGGAGCAGCCTCTTCCCCGGCATGGGGCTGCTGGAGCTGTGCGAGCAGGTGTTTGGCACCGCGGACCTCTACCAGGTGCTGGGCGTGCGGCGCGAGGCTTCCGACGGCGAGGTCCGACGCGGCTACCACAAGGTGTCCCTGCAAGTGCACCCTGACAGAGTAGAGGAGGACCAGAAAGAGGACGCCACCCGCCGCTTCCAGGTTTGTGGGCCCGCGTTCGGAAGGCTACCCGGACTTGTGCTCTCGCAGAGCCCCCAGTTCTAGGACAGCGTACTGCTGATCCTCGGCTTGGCATGTTTAAGCTTTTCTAGCTGTCCTGTTTCAGTGGGAGGTTCAGGGTGACTTTTGGATGCTCTGCTTGCAGATCTTGGGGAGAGTCTACGCGGTTCTGAGTGACAAGGAACAGAAAGCAGTGTACGATGAACAGGGGACAGTGGACGAAGACTCTGCTGGTCTCAACCAAGACCGGGACTGGGATGCGTATTGGAGATTACTCTTTAAAAAGGTAAAGAGCTTTAGTGGCTTTGACTAATTCCCATCATTCAGTCCACAAGAAACAATTCGCGAAGTTAAAGCAATCTTCTTTGTTATTAGATATCGCTAGAGGATATTCAGGCTTTTGAAAAGACATACAAAGGCTCTGAAGAAGAGCTAAACGATATTAAGCAGGCCTATCTGGACTTCAAGGGCGACATGGATCAGATCATGGAGTCTGTGCTTTGTGTACAATACACAGATGAACCAGGATAAGAAACATCATTCAAAAAGCTATTGATGCCAAGGAGGTTCCATCCTACAATGCCTTCGTCAAAGAGTCTAAACAAAAGATGAACGCAAGGAAAAGAAGGGTAAGTAAATGTTGTTCATAATATATCTCAGCTGCTTCAAACAAAAGGGGGTCTTGGTGTATTTACAACGATGGAAATAGACTGCCGAAATATGAGCTGCTTACCTGCAGCAGTGATTTAACTAGATGGTCAGGAAGAAAACTCTGTTTATTTTGGTATGTCGTGCTGAAAATGATTCCACATTATGGACTGTTTGAAGTCACCCTAGAGTGATTCTGAAAAACTTTTCATATGAAGCAGTCCTTGTAGCTTTGCTGTATGGAGCCTGGTTACAAGGCTGTGAGCCTTGTGTGCTTAGCGAACAGGGAGAAGGAGGCAGTGATTATGTGTTGTTAGAAGTGTAGAGTGGCAGGGTGGTGCTCCCAATACGTGAGCACTGAGGAGGCTAACTGAGGATTGCCGCTTTTGAGGTTAGGCTGTGGTGTGTGAATCTGTGCTGCCTTGGTTGGCTGTTATGTGGGAGGTTCCTAATTCTCCAGAACTGCCCAGAAGAGGGGAAGAAACACATTTAAAAAAAATCCTGGCTGGGCAGTGGTGGCGCATGCCTTTAATCCCAGCACTTGGGAGGCAGAGGCAGGCTGATTTCTGAGTTTGAGGCCAGCCTGGTCTACAGGGTGAGTTCCAGGACAGCCAGGGCTACACAGAGAAACCCTGTCTTGAAAAGCAAAACAAAACAAAAGAAAACAAAATTCCTGTAAATACATATAATTATTTTAAACACACACACACAAACGAAGGGGCTGGAGAGATGGCTCAGTGTGCATGTACTGCTCCTTCAGAGACCCAAGTTCAACTTCCAGGACCAAAGTTGGGTGGTGGCTCACAACGGTCTATAACTCCAGCTCTCAAAGATCTGACACCTCTGGTTTCCGTGTAATCACTGGGTGGTCTCTCCTGTCCTCACTCTGAGGAACACAACTGCCTAGAGTTTAGGATTGGGACTTGTGATTCTTCATACCTTCCTCCCTGTTTAACCAAGAATAGTGGGGATGATGGCCAAGGAGTTGAAGGTAGCAAATATCTCTATTTGCTCTTTGGAAAAATTACCCTGGACTGCTGTTAGAGCAACAGTTGCTTCATCTTGGCTTTTACAATTGGAGCTGCGTGGAGAGCTGGCAATTTACGATGTTAGGTGTCTGGTGGGTACTTGAGTTGTCTTTTGTGTGGCTCAAGTGGATGGGCAAAGACCTGGAGCTTTTAGAACAAGAACATGCAGAGAGAAACTGACCTTAGAGTTTGGGGTGAGTTTAAGGGGCTGCTTTACAGAGAAAAGACTGCCACCCTGTTTTGTGGCTTAGAGTCATGGCTGCTGCTTGTTAATTACTTTCTCATGTAAAACAGATGAGCTGTATTAGGTCAGGATTTTGGTTTGATAAACTTAGAATTCGAGGGGAAAGGACAGTTTGAAAACTGTATATAGGGATAAAGGAATGCTGAATTTTAAGAGACGATAATAAAACTTGTTTTTGTTCTGGAATAACAAGATCCCAATTTATCATTATTCCCAGTGGTAATGGAATTCTTTGCTACTTGGAAAGTTTTACAATGAGTTGGGGCCTCACAGTTGTTGCTGTTAGCTGTTGTGGTATTTTGGCAAATTTTGTTAAATGAAGACAGCTTTGAAATCAGGTAAAGAAAGGCTATAACTGAATTTGCTAATGTTTTTTTCTGACTACTCAGAAAACATTTTAAATGTGTGTGTGTGTTTGCATGTGTTTGTGCCTGCCTTTGTGAGTGCAGGAGTATGGGTGCCCACAGCCAGAAGAGGCTGTTGATTCCCTGGAGCTAGAGTGACAGACAACCTGGTGTGGGTGCTGGCATGTCCTCTGGAAGAGTAAGAAGTGCTGCTATCAGCTGGGCCAGCTATCCAGCTCCAGAGAAAGCCTTTAAATCACTGTAGCTCACAAGGCTGCCACCAGTGAGGGGTTTCAGATGAAGATCCTGAAGTGCCTGGTACCTGGCTACCCTTCGGTTCATCTAGTAGGTTCCTTTGTGTCATCATATGATTTGGGATCCAAAGTACTTGTGCTCTCTAGGAAGTAGAGATAAAATAGAAGGTATCAGACTGCTTGCCCTAAGCAGTTCATAGAACTCCAGCTCTTAACATTTTCTTTAAGGGAAGAAAAATGTATTTCTGTTATGTCTTGATTGCCATGCAGTCTGATGAAAGCTTCTGTTCAGGCTCAGGAAGAGGCTAAAGAAGCAGAGTTGAGCAGAAAGGAGCTTGGGCTGGAAGAAGGAGAGGATAACCTGAAAGCACTCATCCAGGTAAATGTGGCAGACTCCCTCACAGGCCCCTCTCACGGTTATTGTGTATACTGCTTGGAATGGATTTCAGGGTTTTTTGTTTTTTTCTTTTAAGGTACAATTACACATAATTTATAGCATCTTTTTGGCTTTAAGAATGTACAGTTCAGCCGGGCGGTGGTGGCGCACGCCTTTAATCCCAGCACTTGGGAGGCAGAGGCAGGCGGATTTCTGAGTCTGTAGCCAGCCTGGTCTACAGAGTGAGTTCCAGGACAGCCTGGGCTACACAGAGAAACCCTGTCTCGAGGAAAAAAAAAAAAAAAAAAAGAATGTACAGTTCAGTGAATTCCCACCCCCGCCCCAAAAAGACAGCTCTCACCACTACAGAGGAAATACCTGTTATTAGTCACTGGTGTGCTTTACCCCAACCCCTCCTAAGGATGAAATACTTTGTCTCAGCGGACAGTGTTGCATTTTGAAAGCTGTGTTTTAACTTCTCAAACAGAGCAGACAAAAGGATCGGCAAAAGGAAATGGACAATTTTCTGGCTCAAATGGAAGCAAAATACTGCAAACCTTCCAAAGGAGGGAAAAGAACAGCACTCAAGAAGGAAAAGAAATAATGGAGTTTTTCTCTTCACGGGTCCTTATGTGTCAGTGGTATGGTGTAGACAAGGTGATGGCAGCCATTAATGTTACCTCTGAGAGAAGTTGTTACCTTTGAGAGAAGTTGTCTGTCCTGCCTAAACCAAGCAGGATTCATCAACCTGATCTTAGTAGTTTCTAGAATTCACCTAACACTGTGTGAGGGCTTCAGGTGAAGGATGTGCAATGGTGATGGTTGGGAGGGTGGGTTTGACATTTGCTTTTGTGGGCCTTGTGCCCACAGAGCTCTATCTAGAATATTGGTTTCTGTGGACTGCTCTTGCTGATGTGCATGCACTGAAGAGATACCTATGGAGAACACCCTCAGAACTCTTGCTCAACAGCTGTCTTCTAAATAAATGCCAGCGTACTTTGGTCTTAATCCTATACAGATCTTCTTTTCTTGTTCTACTGTTAGGTTTTGTCTTCTGTCCTTGCAGTAGGAGACGTGGGTTTTCATATTATTGCAAACTTCTTCATAAGATTGTATATGGCTAAATAAAGAAAAAAATAACAAAGGTCTGGTGGATTATTTAAATGACACCATTGGTCTATAAACATAAAGTGTTTTAGTTAAAGGACTTATCTAGTCAGCATTGCAACAGACAGACTGGCTTTGGCACACATAGATGTCAGTCCTGTCTTTGCAGGACACAGGGTTAGGTACTTTACTGGCCTTGTCTGAACTTTTCATCTGCAAGAGTGAGAGCCAAACTCATTAATTGTATCTATTAAGTACAGCAGGGTTTTTATGTGTTTTGATCTGTTTTGTGTAGCTTCAGGTGAGTCTGTGTGTGTAGCTCTAGCTAGCTTGTAATTTGCTATGTAGAACTACACTCAGGTTTTTTGAAGATGGATACTAACTAGCTTTGAGGGGATACACACAAAAGGATAAGGAACTGGGCTAAGAGACCTGAGGCTACCCTGAGTCATAGCTGCTCAGAAAGGCCAGGAATGTCGATCTGGTAACAGTGTATTCATTGTACAGATTTGTGAGAAAGATTTTTATTTACACCTTGAGTTGATAACTACACTACAATATGTGGTATATTTGTAGTGACTATTCAAGTCTTGATTTATATCATGCGTATAATAAGTCTCTTCCATTGAGCATTATAATTTGTGAACACATCACACATTTAGTTTGTGATCATAAGCACAATAGAACTAATTAATATAAACTCAGTGTGGGTTATTTGAAACATCTATTTCATAGCATATGAACATAGAATGATTTAAGTCACCTTCAGCAGACAACCATTTGAATTTAGCCACTTTGAAAATTAGTAATGTCGGGGCTGGAGAGTTAGCTCAGTGGTTAAGAGCACTGACTGCTCTTCCAGAGGTCCTGAGTTCAATTCCCAGCACCCACATGTTGGCTGACAACCATCTGTAATGGGATTCAATGCCCTCTTCTGGTGTGTCTGAAGACAGGACAGTGTATGCATATACATAAAAATAAATAAACAAATTTAAAAAAAAAAAGAAAATTAGTAATGTCAAAGTGGTGTGATAATTAAGGCAATAGTGGCATTTTAAGAGAGACTCAGCATTTTAACACCATTGCTGCATTTCCAGTTCCCTCGAGAAGCTGGTGGTGGAACTAGAGGAAGAAGTTCTTCAGTTTCACTGTTCTTTGAATGGAGAACTGGCTCAGAGGTGAAGAAGTGCTTACAAGCATGAACACTGAATTTGGATCCCTACCACTGACAAAGCAAAACAAACCTATCTTGGTGCACAAACGAGGATCTCCAAGTTCAGTGAGAGATCCTATCTCAAAATATGAGATGGAGAAACAGGATGGGCACCTAGTGATCTCTGGTCTAACATGCATGTACACAATTACAAACATGAGCACACAAAGACTGATGTCAAGCTGACATGTAAGGCTGACCTAGGAAAGAAACATTAGTTTACACAGTGTTGATAAACTTTGGTTAGGTCTTTATTCTGCTTTTTTTAAAGAGAAAGCTTGGCTAGCACGATTGCTCATCAGGTAAAGGCACCTACCCCCGACCCTCTGCTCCCCAAGTCTGATGATCTTAGTTCAGCCCTGGGACTGACTCCTGAAAGTTCTCCTCTGACTACATGTGTATGCTCTTCCCCGCCATTCATATACACACAAAAAAATTAAGAATGTAATAAAGAACTTCAAGTTTAGGAATGACATTTATTTGATGAATATATCAGATGTTGGCAGCAATTTCTCCTAAAAATATGTTAAAACTGAGTGCAGTTCTCCAGAAATTAATATAAGCAGAAATATTCTGAACCCAGTGATCTGAATCATTTGTGTGTATGTAATCTCACTGAATTGTACAAGAATCGAACAGGTGATTGGTTATAGACAACATGAGCAGTGATTTGGGGTGGTTTTCCTTGTCAAGTCTTTGGGTACAATCTTTACTGCCCCATGGAATAGGTTAACTAAAGCTGAAAGAAGACAGTAACTGCACACAGAGCAGTTACCGTGCAGTCTTTGGCAGATACTCTAGTATTTCTTGGACACTTGTACCAAGATAACTCTTGATGGACCAAGCTGCTCTTTGTAGGAGCTTTGCATCATCTGGTGCTTGAGTGCTGGTACATGAATTACTCCATGTGTTCTCAAGTCTGCTGCAACTTGCAGGTTCTTACTTGCTCTATGATCACTGCCTGGTCCTAGAGATGGGTCCACCTCTGCTCTGAGGTTTTGTAGACCCATGTGACTGAGGACCTGTTGGACACAGAATTGCACAGAATAACATTAGTAAATGGTCTATATTTGGTTAATAAACATCACATGTCTCAGGGACTTTTACATAAATTTGTAGTTGGACTTTATATTTGGAGATGGGGCCGGGCAGTGGTGGCGCACGCCTTTAATCCCAGCACTTGGGAGGCAGAGGCAGGCGGATTTCTGAGTTCCAGGCCAGCCTGGTCTACAGAGTGAGTTCCAGGACAGCCAGGGCTACACAGAGAAACCCTGTCTCGAAAAACAAAACACAAAACAAAAAAACAAACAAAAAAAATTTGGAGATGGTCTCTTAAGTACTGAGAAGTATATATTCACCAAGGCATTAAAAACCATGTTTAAATAGTTTACCCTATTGAGAAAACTACTAGAGTCTAAGAAGTAAAAGGAAGCTGGAGGTACCACATACTTTTCAGTTTCAGCACTAGGGAGGCAGAGGCTGGAGGATCTCTGTTATTTCAAGGTCATCCTGGTCTGCATAATTGTTCTAGGGCTGAAAAACTGAGACCTTTGTCTCAAAACAAAACCAAAACTAGCCTAGTTTTGCTTGAGAGCCTACTCAAGATGAGTAGATGAGATGCACATTTCAACAACTTAAAGGTGTTAAAACTCATTAACATCTTACTCAAAGTGTAGCTGAAGGTAGTACCTAGACTGGAGGCTTAAAAAAAAAAATTTCATGCTGGATAGTGGTGGCACATGCCTTTAATCCCAGCACTCAGGAGGTTTGGGGCCAGCCAGCCTGGTCCTTGGAGTGAGTTCCAGGACAGCCAGGGCTACATACACAGTGAAAGCCTGTCTTGAAAATCAAAAAAAGATTTATTTATGTATATGTGTGTGTGTACCTGAGAGTATATGCTTCACATGTACAGGTACCTATGGGGGCCAGAAGATGGAGTCTGAGCTCTCGGAACTGGCCTTAACAGGTGGATGTGAATTGCCTGACATGGATACTAGAACCTTAGGCTCTCTGCAACAACAAGTACTCTTAAAAATACCAAGCCATTTTTTTTTTTTTTTTTTGGTCCCTCAAATATTTTTTGTTAAAAACAAACAGTATTTACCTTAAAGATCAATTTACTTTTTTTTTTTTTTGGGTGGGGGGGTGTTTCAAGACAAAGTTTCTCTGTATAGCCCTGGCTGTCCTAGAACTCACGCTGTAGACCAGGCTGACCTTGAACTCAGAAATCCACCTGCCTCTGCCTCCCAAATGCTGGGATTAAAGGCATGCACTACTACTGCCTGGCTACTTGGTAGTTTTTTAAAAAGCAGAAATCAGGAACTTTTTTGGCTTTGAGCAGTTGGCCTTTCTTTTATAACTATCTTGGGGTATAAAAGATGGGGGGGGGGACAACTAAATTTAGAAAAGCCTGCAGGAAAGGAAGATATGTAGGAATAAAGAAGATAACAAGAACTGCAGCCCATCTGTACCTGCAGACCCCCTGCCAGGTCGGGCCTGATGAGGATACTCAGATGCGCATGAACTTCGGTACTGTGTGTCTGGCTAAAAGAAAAGAAAGGGCATCTTAAGATGTAGCTTCTCTCAAAAGATTCTTGTTTGAGGCTTACAGAGTATATTAGTTCCTTTTCTGCTGCTTTGATAAAACATGAGCAAGGCAACTAAAAGAAGGGAAGGTTTGTTGAGTCCATCAAGGAAGGGAAGCAGAAAGCATGGTGGCCGAACAGCTGAGAATCCACATCTTCAACTGCAAGCAAGCAGGAAGCAGAGAGATCTATTTATCAATTGGTGGGAGTCTTTAAACTCTCACACAAGGTCAATTGATAAACTTCCCCCAGGCAGGCCATACCTCCTCAACTGCCCAAACAGCCTCACTGGCTACGGACCAAGTACTCAAATGCCCTAGACTATGGGGAACACCTCACTCAAACCACCACACAGAGGAAAACCTTGACGTTAACAATGAAAAATTCATCTGCCAACCTGTATTGAATTCCAAGTACAATGTTCCAAGCTAGATTGTCACAAAGCAAATTGCTAACTTGTAGGAATTGCATGTCCTGCAACTGTATTACTTCGTTTTTTCAGAAAATCTTAGCATTTACAAATCCATATGGTGTAATGTTGCAATCAGATACAAAAAGATATTTTATTTTGCCTCTACTGTATTGGGATTGCAGGTTTGCAACATCATAGCTGGCTAAAAGAATGCCATCTGATGTTACAGTGTGCCATTTAAATAGAATCAGCACTGTTGTGAGGGGAAAGTACCTAGAGATTCCATGTTCTGCAGCAGTTTTCAGAATGGCGGCATTTGTAGCTCATGTACCCAACTTGACCCTTGAACTATCTACTAACAGTAGTGGGAGCTTGTATTTGTATGTTTCACAGGGCTCCCATAACAAATGACCACAACGTGGGCAGCCAAAACAACAGAAAGGTGAGGGATTAGCAGATTGCTTTAGGGGCCACGTGGTATCGATTGCAATGACTTACCATGGCCTTGAAAAAGTAAAAAGTAAAAGTAGCCGTAGATAAATGAGCTTGATGAGTCTGCTTCAATAAAGTATTATTTACAAAAACAGGCAGTAGCCCTTGCAGAGCTCATGGACTGAGGTTTACTGACTCCTAGCCTAGACAAAAGCACCAAAGAACAGGGTTCTAGGCATCGCTCCAGTTCTAAGGCTCAGCACTCACACTTTCAGTTATATTGGGCTGCTACTCTACCTTACTGATAGGGAATAGGGGAAATGATGCTAAGGCAGGCGATTTTTACTGTTAGAAAATAAGCTTACTTTTTAAAGACACTCTGAAGTGCTTTCCTATGTTCAGTTTTATTCCTAAGGCAACTAAAACTAAATTCTGAAAGGACATACAGAACATAAACATTGCTTAACAAATGTTCTGTTTAATTATGAGACTGATTCAGACGTTCTTAGGCTTCCAGGATTCACAGTGAACCTATGAACCAGAACTTCATTTCTCTTTTGGCCTTTTCTGTGACTTTCCTCTTAACTCAAGTCTCATGAAATTCTGAGTTGAATAGTGAGTGTCCTTCAAAACTCACATCATCCTGAAACTTGTGAATGTGATTTAGAAAACCATTTCTTTGCATAAGTAATCAAGTTAAGGTGAAGTCATATTTTAGAGTGGACTATAAATTAAATGGCTGTTATCTTTTAATTTTTATTTTATTGAAATAGGCATTTTTGATTGCATGTATCAGCAGGAAGTTACAGACACTTGTGAGCTGCCATGTGGGTGCTGAGAATCGAGAAGACAATGTTTTAACCACTGAGCTAGCTCTCTAACCCCAACTGCTTTAACCACTGAACTAGCTTTCTAACACCAACTGTTTTTTTAAATTAATTTTTCTTTGTGTCTATGAGCAATGTAAGTGTGTACCCACATGTGTGCACATGGCAGGTTCCCACCTTTGGTGTGGTTCTCAGGAACTGCCCACCTTGTTTTGGCAACAGGGTTTCTCACTGGGATCTGAGGCTTATCTATTAGGCTAGGCTACACACCCATCCTGCCCAAGCACTGCAGGCAACCACAAAAGCTTTAGAGAGGTAAGAAAGGTTCTTCTCTAAAGCTTGCAGAGAGCTTCCAGTTTCTGTAACTGCAAGTAAGAGTGATACATTTCTGTTGTTTTGGCTGCCCACCTTGTGGTCATTTGTTATGGGAGCCCTGTGAAACATACAAATACAAATTCCCACCACTGTTAGTAGATGGTCCAAGGGTTAAGTTGGGTACATGAGCTATAAATACTGCCATTCTGAAAACTGCTGCAGTTCACAGAATCCCTAGTTAAGCACTCAGTGTGCGCTCAGTCATTTCCCTATGCTTGGCAAGCCCTCTTGCCATGAAGCAGATGAGGTAGGAACCATGTACTGACCTACAGGTGTGCAAGGTCACATGGCCCTGGTCCTCAGGAGTTTTTCAGGTACTTCCTTAAAAGTAGAAGGGCTAGTAAGTGCACAATAATTGAGGAGGCAAGTGTCAGCATTTAACATACCCATCATGAAGAGGGTCAACTCAGCTCACACTCCAGGTCCTCTACCTGACTCCACTTTACGGTGTAAATTGCACAAAAGCAGTCAGGCTGAGCAGGTATGCAGTGGAGCTTGTGTGTGCTTATGTTCAGAGTATGTTGCTGAGATTTTTATTTTATAAGTAGGGCATTTTATCACCAAAAGAATGAGGCAGGGCACCACTTAGGATTTTAGGAAGATATACCTAGAATGGTATTTTATCATTAGAACATCCAACTATTTTTCTTAGAGTTAATCAAGCCACTAGATAAGTCTTAAGTTTGTCAAACATATTCCTCTCGCCCCACTTCTTTCCCTAACTATCAAAGACAAAGCGGAGCCTGAGGCAGAAGGATTAGGAATTCAAGACCAGCACGGGCTGAGACACTGTGTTAACCCCTCTAAAACAGATAAATAGGAAGCACTTTACCAAAAATGACTGAGTTGTGTTGGGTCTAGAGAAGACAGGCAAAAGGAGCCTTTCTTGAGGCTGCTGGTTAGGCTCATCCACCACTGCACTTCTGGCTCGGCTGGAGTCACCGTGGGATTTCTGTAGAGGAGACGAAAGCCACAGAAATAGCTAACTGTGCCCTGGGCGCTACACCTGTTCCATATTATTAACCCTGTCTCAACATCAGCTGCTGTGGTACCCATTCCTAAGCAGCTCTAACTCCACTGCCACGGCCTAGAACCCGGTTTGTTTTTGGCAGAGGACAGTGTAATTCAAGGTTAAGTCCTACAGAACTACTACTGTTGGTGAGAGCTCAGAGTAAGCCCGGGAAGCCCTGGGAAGGCGGGGTGAATGGCTTACTGTTGGCCGTTGTGGCCCCATGGCGCTCAGGTGTTCTACTTCAGCTGTTCCAATAGGTGGCAGCAGATTGTTCCGACCCATGGTCATTGGAGAGGGAGAAGAGAGTGTGTCTGCTGTCACTGCACTGAAGATCCCAGCAGCAAGACCAAAAATGCAAAAGCAAAGTTGTAACAACACAAAGTGATGAGAAACTCGGTAAACCAAGCCCTCACCTCAGTGTGCTCAGGAGGCTTGAAGCCACCTAGATTTTCAGAATAGGGGCAGCAAAGAGGGTTTTTTTTTTCCTCCCTTAAATTTCACAAATGTAACTCTTCAGCTGAATCAACAGAATGATCTTATCCAGTTTTGTATTTCACTAAAACTTAAATAAAACTTTGAGTTGGATTAAACCTGCAGACAATGCACTGTGTGACTACGTAGTCATTAACTTTTGGGCCTGTTCTATGATGATTCTCACAATTATTGTTACTAGCTTTACCAGTTTCAGAGAGTCTGCGTTTGAAACCTACACCCGGGGTCCTCTGAGGATTTCTTCTGCAGGCCATGGTGTTCCAGCTCGTGAGTGGCTTGTGCTGATCGGATGAAGAGTACGTGGTGGGGGATTGCGCCTCCTGGCAGACTGCGTTGTATATGACAAAGATGACGTACTAAGCTCCATGGCTCGGTTTGGCCAATTTCGGTTTGAAAGGACAGAACTGGACCCAGGCCTCATAAGTAGCTTGTCATCAAGATCTCTAGTGGCCAAATCAGAAACCCACAATGAAAATCACTACATAAAAGAAGACAGGGCTCAGGGTAAAAAGCCTTAACCTGAGACATTCAGGGAAGAAAAGGGCAAACTGGCTTCCAGAAGGTTATCTAAGATTCAGACATGAGAGGCTGTTTTTAAGAGAGGGTGTGTGTGGGGTGGGTGTTCAACAGCCTAGGCCAGGCTGAAATTTGAGATCCTTCTGCTTGGCCTGTCAAGTGCATGGATTATAGGTGTGTACCTGACAATGACCTGCTTCAAATAACTTCCTAGAAAGGAGATTTGGGAAAGTGCCCACGATCCACTGGCCACACAGTCACTTGTTCCATTACAGGAAAAGCAAGGCTGACAGGCAATCAGTGCTTCCCACTCAGGGGCCTACAAGATTTGAGGCACTTTTTGAGTGACAAAATGTCCTCAGGGTTAGATACTGAGGCATGAGTGTGGCTCTTATTTTGATACTGAAATATAGAGAGTTAAGTTGCAGGGGGTCCAAAACCCTCCTCTGAGCTCTGTGGACACTGCATACATGTGGTACATATACATATATGGAAGCAAGCATTTATACACATAAATAAAAGAAACCTCTAAAGTGCTGGCTAATTGGAGCCACTTGTCCCTTAAATGTTTTCCTCCCTGGATGTGTTTGGCACTTAGTGGAGCAGAGGTGACTGATGTTGCTTTCCCTGTCCTCAGCATTCTACTTAAGCTCTACAGTGTACTCCAATTTGAGCTTCTTACAGGAGCTTATCCATCAGGGAGAGATTCCTTGGCTGCAGAGGCATCCCATGAATCAAGAGGCCACTGACGTTTGGCTGATGACCACTTGCTTGACAGAAACTCATCTATGTGTCAAAAGAAGACATTGGTTGGTGAAGACACCTGCTGGATTTGCTAAATTTGCAAAGTCAGTGTTTCCAGTTAGGTTATTTATCCATTCCCCCCACTTTGTGTCTTAACTTTTAGAATAGTTGGCCAGTAGCCCTCAAAGAGCACTGTCAGGAGAACAGTGTTCTTTTTGTTGTTGTTCTGTATTTCTAAGTGATAATTCACCAATACAGATGAAAGTACTTAATGGCTACTCTCATAGGGGAGAGAGGAACATTATTATTGCTTACAAGAGAAAAGAAAACCTAAATAGTAAAGTCACAACAGAAAAAAATAAGTCATGAGCATCTTTATCAGCACATGGTCCTGAACTCTGAGACTTATCTCTAACTAGCCTGGAGTGCTGGTTCCATTCACTGTTCTTTTCTATTCTTTCTTTCTTTTTTTGGTGGGTTGGGCTTTTTTGCTTTTTTATTTTTAAATTTTCATGACAGTGTCTCTCTGTGTTGCACAAGCGGGCCTTGAAATGATGGGCTCAAATAATCTTCCTGTGCCAGCTGTCTGAGTAGCCAGAAGTACAAGGTGCATGTCTCCCCATGTCCTATTTAATAACCTAAATTCCTAAGGCTTTATAGGGGTTAATCATAGTTGTTCTAATGTGGCCTTTAATGATCTCTTTTGTCTTAAAACATTTTCCTCCTCTTTCTCTCAAGAACTAGCTGTAACCACTTCTAATCCCAGCACTTGAGAAGCTGAGACAGGGGGATTGTGAATTCAAGGCTGGGCTGGGCTACATAATGAAACCATCTCTCAAAATAAATATGTTGTTATAAAATTTCTTGCTAGAAATAATGCAACCAAGGCAAACACCCAAGCAAGCTTCCTCTGGCAAGAACAGTGCTGAGTTCTCACAATCTGCTCTGGGGCTTACCGGATTTGAGGTGATTGACAGCACCTTAGACTGCGGCACTCGAGGTAAGACCAAAGGTTGCTGTTCGTTCAGCACATAGGGACTTCCCGAATCCAGTCTGGTAATTTCAACGTTACTCTCATCATCTGAGCAAAGGAACAGGATCTATTATCTATAGGTATCTTCTGATGTAAAGCACCGAGAGCAAATCTCCCTGACAGCTAGTAGTCTCAAGAAAGGCTTCACTTACATCTACAGATCAATTGCATACACCTGGATAAGTTATAAACCCTCAGGCTCAGACTATAGTTTAAAGTGGTTTCCAGGCTGATGATGGCTGGTGGTACCAAGCAGAAGGATAAGCAGAGATCTATGACAACTTTCAGAATATTTTACATCGGAGCTGCCCAATGTGGTGGCCATAAGAGGCAATACCATGGGACACTTAAAATGCTGTATTCAGCAGTATAACTCTAGAACCTTCAGATCATTAATCCTGACCTCAGGTCCTATAGACAATGCCAATGAAACTAGAAAGCATTAAAAATCATGTTTTCTACAAGAAGAGCAAGTCCCCTGAAAAAGGAGCATTATCAGCTCTGGAAAGACTTCCAAAATTGGAATGAACAGACATCAAATGTACACCAAAGATTTTCTCACAAACAAAGAATCAAACAAACAAAACAAAACAAAACAAAAACAGAAACAAAAAAAACCCACTCTAAAAATATTAGTAAGTGCAAACTATAAAAAGCAATTTTTTTTTTTTTTTTTTTGGTTTTTCAAGACAGGGTTTCTCTGTGTAGTCCTGGCTGTCCTGGAACTCACTCTGTAGACCAGGCTGGCCTCAAACTCAGAAATCCGCCTGTCTCTGCCTCCCAAGTGCTGGGATTAAAGGCGTGCGCCACCACCGCCCGGCAAAAAGCAATTTTTTAAAAGAACATAATAAATCTACAAAATCCTCTAAACTAAAATGTGAGTAGAAGGTTAAAGACAGAAAATTAAGAGAGAAATTTGGGGCTGCAGAGACAGCTCCATAGTTAGGAACGCCTGCTGCTCTCTCAGAGGACCCAGAGTTTGGTTCCCAGCATCCACATCAGGCAGCTCACACCACCTGAAACCACAGCTCTAGGGGAGCCAATAATCTCCTGGAGCTCTGCAGCACCAGCATACACATGTGCATGCACAACTTCGTGCAGATACACACACACACACACACACACACACACACATGAATGAATAAAAATAAATTTTAAAAATGGAAAATCTTAGCCGGGCGGTGGTGGCGCACGCCTTTAATCCCAGCACTTGGGAGGCAGAGGCAGGCGGATTTCTGAGTTCGAGGCCAGCCTGGTCTACAGAGTGAGTTCCAGGACAGCCTGGGCTACACAGAGAAACCCTGTCTCGAAAAAAAAAAAAAAAAAAAAAAAAAAAAAAAGGAAAATCTTAAGTAAATGTTAAAAGGATTTTTCCTGTATGCAGATTATACTTTAGTTTTAAAAAATGCACAAAAATATCCTTTTCTATACAAACAAAAAAATTAAAGCTTGAAGAACAAGACTGACAAGACTGAGCACAGGAACCTGTGCCCGAGTAGTGAGACTACAGACTCAACATCACTTTGGATAACTGTTGTCTACTAAACAGTGACCAACCCACCACTCCTTGGTAAGAAGACTACGTATGTATGACAAGAAATATGCAAGGATGTTCACAGCATTAATGTCATAGCTGCCAAATTACACTGTACTATTTCTAAAACAAACTGATATTCAAGATTTTGTAGTTCAGCTGGGGTGGTGGTGGTACACATCCCAGCACTTGGGAGGCAGAGGCAGGCAGATCTCTGTGAGTTCAAGGCCAGCCTGGTCTACAGAGTAAATTCCAGGACAGCCACGCTACACAGAAAAACCCTGTCTTGAAAACCAAATCAAGAATTGTTACATTTGTTTGTATGTATGTATGTATGTATGTATACATGTGCCATGGTGCTCCTATCAGAGGACAACTTGACAGCTTGCGCCTTTCACCAAGTGGGTTCTGGGGAATCAAACTCAGGTTGTCAACTTGACAGCAAGCTCCTTTACTCTCAAGAGCCTTACCACCATAAACTGGGATTTTTGCACTTTTCAACATTAAGCATAATTAAAAATGAACTTGAGGACAAATCATGTTTCTGAGTGAAACCAATATGAACTTTTGTAGTCTTCACTGCCTCTAAATCATTTCCATTATCATCATTGGTTTACTATCTAATTCAAGATGGTATATCTTTTCATAAATAATTAGTAGCAGTGAAGCTTGTTTCCCCATTAGCAAATTAGGGTTCAAATCTTGGTAATAATTTAAAGCGAAGTATTTTCTTCCTAATTTAGCATCTTGATTGAGAACGGTAACAAACACAAGCTGTGAAGCCTAAGAGCTCTAGTTAGTTCTGTGTATCTTTAGCATGGGTGGCCAAAGTGAACTGGGTGAGGATGGCAGAGTATTAAATTCTATGTGCAGGCAAATGCTGAAGCTCCTGTGAGAAACAGAGGCCCTTTTTATACATCTGCACTTGTGAGAGATTAAGAATACTGTTTATGGGCTGGAAAGATGGCTCAGTTGTTAAGAGCTCCGGCTGCTCTTCCAGAAGACCGGATTCAATTCCTAGCACCCACATGGCAGCTCACACCTGTCTTTAACTCCAATTCCAGGGTATCTGACACCCTCACATAGACATACATGCAGGCAAAACACAAATCTGTATAAAAAATACTGGTTACATTACTCAGTTTTACTTTTGGCTTACAGAAAAACATAAAGCATAACATGTTGTCATGTGACTGAACTGCAGGTTAGTTTTTTGTCAACACAATTTAGAGTCACCTGAAGAGAGAGAACTCAATTTGAGGAACTGCTTCCATATGACTGGTCTATAGATATGTCTCTGCAGCATTTTTTTTTTTTTTTTTTATTAAATGATTGATGTGGGTGGGCCTAGCTCATGGTGGGGTGGTGTCACCCCTGGACAAGTGATATTCTGGGGTGTATAAGAAAGTAGGTTAAGACTGCTAGATGGCTCACAATTGTCTATAACTCCAGTCTCAGGGGGTCTGACACCATCTTCCTGGCCTCTACAGGTACTGCATACAAATGGTGCTCAGACATGCACACAGGCAAATACATGTAAACATAAAAATAAAATAAACATAATCCTAAAAAAAAAGGAAAGAAAGGTTGAACAAGCTATGGAGAACAAGCCAGAAGGCAGCATTCCTTTGCTTCGGTTCCTACCTTGTTGTTTTCCTTGGTGATTGACTAAGATCAGGACAAATTCCACCCTTTCTTCCCCAAGTTGCCTTTGGTCATGGTGTTTATCACAGCAACAAAAGCAAACTAGATCAGCTTTCTTCCTTATAGACCAGGAGATGTTGCTCTACTGGTTTGTTCCAGTGCCAAACAGTGTACTCTCATGCAAAGAACCACTTGGTCTATATGGAAGACCTGAATTCCAGTGTTATCTTTGCACCAAGTATAGTAGTTTCCTTTATTCTGGAGGGCAGGGCAGAGTAGCAATGAGAATAGATAACTGTCCTTGAAAGGGGTTTTTGTTTGTCTGGCTATGTATGACAAAGTTCACTCTCTTTCAGGGCCTTTCAGTCGATTAGACTTATAATTTAGATCTTAGAAACAGGGTTTTATGTAACCTGGCCTGATTTTCAATGCCTCATCCTCCTTCCTCCACCAAAGTGCTAAGATCTAGGTGTGTGCCACTACAAGCTAAGCAGTTGGTTTATTTTCTATTTGTTTGTCTATGAGGAGGTGGGAAAGCGATCATGAGCATGTGCTGGTAGGCATCATGTGCCAAGGCATGTGTGGACATTTGCAAAGGTCAGAGAGTAACGCTAAGTTATCAGCTCTCTCTTGCCCTCTCATGAGATTGGACAGAGGTCATCAGGCTTGCACACACACCTCTACTGCTGAGCTCTCTCACTGGCCCTGACCAGGTAATTTTTTTTTTGTTTTTTTTTTTTTTTTTTTTTTTTCGAGAGGGTTTCTCTGTGTAGTCCTGGCTGTCCTGGAATTCACTCTGTAGACCAGGCTGGCCTCGAACTCAGAAATCTGCTGCCTCTGCCTCCCAAGTGCTGGGATCAAAGGTGTGCGCCACCACTGCCCAGCCTGACCAGGTAATTTTAATGAAGAGCATTAGTCCTGTTCTCTTGGGTCTCAGAAGGGAACACACATAGACAAGATCAAACACAGCAAAGGTTGGACAACTGGAATTCACAATAGCTGAGAGAGTGTGCATAGATAAAGTCACATTAGAAAAATTTTGGGGGAGATGCCACTGATGTTGGCATAGCTTATCACATGACCTACCAATTCTATGCATATTATATGCAAAAACCATAAACTACCCAAATAACTGAGGGAAGGTTTCTTTTTTTTTCCTTTCTTCCTTTCTTTCTTTCTTTTTTGAGATAGTCTTTCTTTGTATCCCTAGCTTGCCTTAAATTCACAGAGATCCTCCTGTCTCTGCCTCTTAACTACTGAGAAGTAAAGGTGTGTACCTCTATAGCTGGTTTAGGGGAATGGTTTCTTTTTGTTGCTTTTTGTTTTGTTTTGTTTTGTTTTTGGAACAGGGTTTCTCTGTGTAGCTCTGGCTGTCCTGGATCTCACTCTGTAGATCAGGCTGGCTTTGATCAATTCTGCCTCCCAAGTGGTGGGATTAAAGGGTTATGTCACCACTCCTAGCTTTGGGAAGTGTTGGGTTCTATGTAGTTAAGCTGGCCTGAAACTCCTGATTCCCCTCCTGTGCCTCTAAGCTGGGATCATATGCATATACCATCACATCTGGCTATTCTTAACATAAATTTAAAACAAAATTAATCTGTGGTGTTGGAAGTCAAGAGGAGCTTCTGCAGTGTTGGTAGCATTCTTCTATTCTTGATTTGGATGCTGTTCATTCAGGAATATCTACTTTAAAATTATTTTATTGTATGCAGTATTTGTTATTGAACTCAGAACCTTGTACATGCTAGGAAAGTGCTCCATCACTGAGCTACACCCCCACCTCAAAAGTATTCAATTTGAGGCTGGAGAGATGGCTCAGCAATTAAGAGTTCTTGTGGACCAATTAAGAGTATTTGTACCCAGCTATCTAGTAAATTTGAGTCCAATCTTCGTTGTCTCAAAAACAAACAAAACAAAACAAAAACCAACAACAACAAACAAACAAACCTATTTGCTAGACTTTTGCTTCTAGACAAGATGTAACAGTGACAGGATTTACTTACTCACTTGCTTAAAATAGCCAATAAAGCCATACAACATCGGCTTTCATATAGTGGACAATGGATAATAATACAACACATCCTGGAGATAAAAACAAATGACCTACAACTGCCTAAGATGGTTTCCAAGATCAAAAACTCAAAAGATAAGGGACAGGAAAATACAACTCATAGTGAAGAGGGTGCCAGAAGCAAGACCACAGATATTAACAGATTTCAAGTTTCTCTACATCCCACCTTTTGTCAGGGTCTCACTATGGAGCCCAGGTTGGTTTTGAACTCAGTATCCTTCTACTTCAGCCTTTGAGTATTGACATTACAGGCATGTGATAAAACACCCAGCATTATTCTATTTCAAATCATGAGATGGAGGCATGGAAGCATAAAGATCATACAGATCAACTTTGAGCTCACACTGGTGAAATACAAGTTCAGTGAATAAACTTAGTAGCATATTTAAAGCACAGACAAGACTGATGAAATGAGAAGGCACAGTATGCAGTGTTACAAAGAAAACAGAAGGGAAAAAGAAATTTAAAGGAAGGTTGGAGTTTATTAAAAATAATAAATTTATTAATATAGAGTATGGGCATTAAGGGGAGAGGAGAGAGATAGAGGCTATTATGGGCAGACAGACACAACAAAAGCACAGTTGTATACACACCCAGGGTGGCATGAGCTTCTCAGAGAGGATAGCCTAAGAAAAAGGTTTTTAAAGCCTAAGTTATCTGAGGGTTCTGTGATCAGACAAATCCACTTCTGAGCGACCCAAGTCATGACAGATGATTAGAAAAAGGAAAAACATGAAGAAATAATGGCTGAAAACTTCAATGAATGCTTACTAGATCTACAGAAGCAGGAAATTCAGACACTCAGGAAGAAAACTACGTCAAAGTACATCATCAAACTGCTTGACACCAGCAATAAGGAAAAAAATATTACAAGTGGCCAGAGACTGGGTGTGGTGATGTGTGCCCTTGATCCTAAGTCTTGGAAAATTTATAGGGACAAGATGACATCAGGCTTTTTGTTAGAAGTAATGCAAAGCAGAAGACCACAGACAGTATCTTTAAAGTACTAGGCGGTAAACTGTTGATAGACTAGAGAACATTTAAATACAAAAAGAATAACTGGCAGATCTGTGCACAAATAATGTTAAAGAACATTTTTTCAGACTAGTCTTTTAAATATTTTATTAATTTTTTATTTTGTATGTTTGAGTGTTTGTCTACATGTATATATGTGCACCACATGCATGTAGTACACAGGGAGGCCAGAAGGGGGCATAAGATCCTCTGGAACTGGAGTTACAGATGATGTGAACCACCTACCATGTGGGTGCTAAAATCTGAACTATTTGCAAGAGCAGCAAATATTCTTAACCACTGAGCCTCCTCTCTAGCCCCAGGCTAGACGGTAGGTGTGTGTTTGTGTGTGTCTGCGCCGCCCTGCGCGCGCGCGGTGCGTGTGTGCGTGTGTCGTGTGTGTGTTTTAAAGCAAGTGTTTTGTAATGAGGCAAGACTTACAAGTAACTTTAAAATCTATGGCAGTTTTCCCAGCACTCAGTACTGTGCTGCCATCACCACAGTGTCATTTAGAAAACTCCCATCACTCGAAGCCCCTTCTCCTTCCATCCCCTCAACTCTGTGTCTGCGCTTTTGTCTGCTCTGAATGTTTTATATGAACTAAATACATTAATAGTCTATGTGTCTTCCTGTGTCTGTCTCCCTTCATTTAGTATATTTTCAAGGCTCACTCATGCTGTAATAATAGTTGGGTACTTAATTCCTTTTTATGGATGAATAACGTGTGTGTATTAGTCTGTCAGGACTGCTTTAACAAAATAACATGCTGCGTGGCATACACAATAGACACTTATTTTCTCACAGTTCTGGGGTCCAAGATCAAGATGCCATCAGGGCTGGGCTCTCTTAAGGCTTCTCTTTCTGGCTTGTAGATGGCCACCTGCTTGCTGTGTTCTCATTCGGCCTCTTCTCTGTGCATGTGTGGAAAGAGAAAGAGATCTCTGGTGTCTCCTCATCTTCTTATAAGGACACCAGCCTACTGGTTTAGGGTGCTGCTATCCCATGGCCTCACTTAACCTCAAGTACCTCACTAGATACCCTAAAAGCACACTGGGGGGGGTAGAGCTTCAACAGAGGAATTTTAGAGGGTACACAATTTAGTCTATAACACATGTATATGTCAACATTTTGTTTATTAACTGATGGACACTTGAGTTTCCACTTTAGGTCTATTTCGGACAATGCCTCTATGAACATGCATGTGGAGGTTCTTGTGTAAACAGTGTTTTCAGTTCCCTTGGTAATATACTTTGTAGAGGAATTTCTAGGTTATATGGTAATTTAAATTTTTAGGAACTTTCTACAATGGCTGTACATCTTTAATTTTTGTACCAGCAATTCAAGAGGGCTCCAGTTTTTGCAAACTTTTCCCCATTTGTTTATCTCAAAAGATTCATACATTTTAGTAAAAGTTTCTCTCTCTCTCTCTCTCTCTTACACACGCGCACACACACACACACACACACACACACACACCACCTAGTGAGCACAAAGAGGCATGTCCCTGTGGTTTTTATCTGCATTCCCCTAATGAGTGACTGATCTACACCATCTTTTCATGTGACTTTTGATCATGTATAGATCTTTGGGAAAATATCTGTTGAAAGCATTTGTCCAGTTTTAAAAACTGAGTAACTGGGTTGTGTGTCCTTTTTAAGTTGCAGTTCTTTATCTCCTCTGGATACCAGTTCCTTATCAGATATATAATATATACATATATGTATATAATATATATGCATATGATATATATACATATATGCACATATGTATATATACTATAATCATATATCATGTGTGGTTTGTCTTTCACAATGTTGAGAATGTCTTTTGATGTACAAGTTTTTAATGTTGATGAAGTTCAACTTTCTTTTTTCTGTTACGTTTGCTCTTGCTGTCCCATCTAAGAGTTCACTGTCAAATCCAAAATTTGTTATGAGCTTTCTCTGAAAGTTTCATAGTTTTCACTCAAATTTAGTTTTTGATCAATTTTAAGAGTACTTTTACAATTTTAAATGTTTACATTTATTCATTTACTTATTGGTATGTGTATGGACATACATGTGCCACAGCACGTGTGTGGAAGTCAAAGGACAATGTGTTAGATTTGTTTCTCCCCTTCTTTTATATAGGTTCCAAGGACTGAACTCAGGTTGTCAGGCCTGACAGGCCAGCCCCCTTAGCCACTGAACCATCTCACCAGCCTGTTTATCCATGTTTGAGTTAGTTTTTGTAAACAGTGGGATGTTAGAGCCCAACCTCACTTTTTCTGTGTGGAATCCACCTGCTCCAGCTGCATTTATTGAAGAGATGTCACCTGCACTGACTAATCTCAGCAGCCCTGTTAAAATCATTGCAAGTACATGTTCGGGTATATTTGTTTTTACTACACTGATATATCTGTCCTTTGTTGGTCTTAATCAAAGATATATTTTTAGTATTTTAAAATAAAAAAGTTAGTTCTCTAACTTTGTCCTTTTTCAATATTGTTTTAGCTGTGGAGGGTCCCTTGTAGTTCCAGAAGACAGTCAGGATCTGCTCACCCATTTCTAAAAAAAAAAAAAAAAAAAAGCAGCTGAATTTGTTTTTGTGTTGGTGGATTTTGCATGTGAGAGCCAAGCACTCTCACATTCTGTGTGATCATACTCCCAGCTCAGGCAGTGGGAGTTTGATAGGGACCAAACTAGACCTACAGATCGACTTGGAGGCACCGTCACCGTAACAGTATGATGTCTTCCAACCCACGGATACGGGCCATCTTTCCCATGCTTCCTTAGGTTTAGGTCTTTTGTAATTTCATACAGTGGTTTTTTGTTTGTTTGTTTGTTTGTTTTGTTTGTTTTTTCTGGTTTCAGTACAAACTCTTCCATTTTGAGAGTTAATTTTATTTCTAAACATTTTAGTAGACTAGAAAACTAGCAGTATAAAAGGAAGAGGAGGATAATTAGAGACATAAAGCATCATTTTTATTTTGTGGCCATGTACAATGTACAATACAGTGCCTGTAAGTGCAGAAAAAGGCGTGAGATCCTCCTGAAACTGATGTTATAAATAAATGAATTGCTTAATTCTGTTTTTGACTGGCTGACTTTGAAAAATAAAGTTGCCATGAAATCACAGTCACAAGGATTTGTATACAATCCTTGTGTACACAGGAATAGAAGTGGACCCTTTCGTAGCTTAGCTTCCACATGAAAATATAGCACTGGCCAATACTTTGACCTTAGTCTTGTGAGACCCTAAGCAAAGGACTCATTAAGTTGTTCTAGTCTTTCTAATCCACAAGTGTGTGAGATAATAGTATGTGTTGTTTAAAACTGTGAGGTCTAGAATAATTTCAGTGGTATAGAGAAACATAATTTGTAACAAAATATATATCTAACCATATAACCCAGTCATTCTAGTACTAGTAATCTGCCTAGAGAAACAGAAATATGTACCCCTAAATTCTTGTACATTAGTGTCTGTACCAACTAAAGTGGAAAGCAATTCAAATGTCCATCAATAGGTAAATTGATAAAATGTGGCTTCATGAAATAACACTCAGCAAAAAAAGGAATTACAGAAGCACAAAGCGAGGTAGCTAAATCTCAAATCATTATGCTGAGGTGGAAGAACCTGACAGAGGAGTCATCTACTTTCTGTCACTGCAAATCCTTTAGCTTTTGTAGATGTCTGTGTAAATGGAGTTAGATGATCTGTACTCTGCCTTAGTTAGGGTTTTATTGCTGTGAAGAGACACCATGACCACAGCAACTCTAATAGAGGAAAATATAGGTTTATTACCGTCATGGTGGAAACATGGCAGTGTGCAGGCAAACATAGTGTGGAGAAGTAGCTGAGAGTTCTACATCTGGATTGGCAGGCAGCAGGAAGAAAATGTTGCACTGGGCCTGACTTTAAGCATTTGAAACCCCAAAGCCCACTCCCAGTGACACATTTCCTCTAACAATGCCACATGTACTCCAACAAGCCCACAAGTCCTAATCCTTTCAAATAATGCCACTCCCTCTGAGCCTATGGGGGCCATTTTCATCCAAACCACCATATACTCTGTCTGGCTTCTCTCAGCAGAAGCATCTTTTGGGGACAGATACAACATAGCAGAAGCAGGGGCTTATACAGGACATGAACTTCTGGGAGTAATGGATGGTCACTGTACTGACTGTGGTGAGGGCTTCATAGGTATATACTACATAGAACAGAACTTACCAAACTTTACACTTCCTGTATGTGAAGTATCTTGTGTGCTAATTATTCTTCACTGAAACAGTCTGAGAAGCATGCACCACTTACATGGTTTCCTCCCAGATATGTTGGAGGAGAAAGTACAAACTTTGATGAGGCCTCATTATTCCTCCACCCAGTCTCAAATATTTACTAAGTTCTTTGCTAGTTTCTGTGAGAAACACCAACATTAATCAGACCTATTTGATAGAATATAAAAACAAAAATGAAAAAAACCTTATTTGGTCTCTACCTAGTTTCTGGCACATAGCTCCTAAAACCCTCAGAGTCTTCAAAGCAACGTATCTTTCCATGTTCTGAAATGTGGATGGCAGCTGGGAGAGTCTGAAGAGTTCCAGGATGGGGCAAGGGAGAGTTAATTGGCAGGGGAGCTTCCAGACTCCTCAACACTTGAAGGTGCTTGGAGAGTGGCATGGACACACCCCTTCTGTCTCCCTACACTGTCCTTTGCATCTCTTATTTGGCTGTTCACCCATATTCTTTGTGGTATTCTTTACATGCCAGCAAGCCTAAGTTTCTGAGTTCTGTATAACACTCTAGCAAATTAATAAAACCTAAGGAAGAGTATCCCATGAATTCTAATTTCTGACTAGAAGCACAGATCACAGGCTGAGGCCTGAAAGTGTCAAATGAGGTATGAGGTGGGATAGATAACCCTGTGAATCTAAGGCTATCTTCCAGGCAGCATGAGAACTGGACCACAGGATACTCAGATGGTGTGTGCGAATCTACTAAGTAAGTGTGGGAATACCCCTATACAGTTAGTGTCAGGAGTGATGGGGAGTGTGTGTATGTGTGTACAGGAAAAAATAATGGTTTTTGCTATCTCTCATACCTAGGTACTGTTTAATGAAGCATATAACCTTGACTTCTTAGAGCCAGACCTGATAGCATAGGCCTGTAAATACCAGCTACTCAAGAGGCTGAAGCACGGGGGATCACAAGTTCAATGCCTGCCTGCCTAACTCAGTGAAGCCTTGTGTCAAAATTAAAAAGTAAAAAAAGGTTTGTGATATAACTTGATGGTAGTGTTTGCCTAGCACACACAGGGTCCTGGATTTGACCAGCACCACACATACAGCAAAAAGACTGACTAGGATTTGTAAATCATAAATAGTTATCTTTTACATTGGTTTCATGAGGATCCTTACCAGAAGCAAATCCCTCCCAGTGACTACGTGTCAACTGCTCCATACAGCCCACAACCTTGCTCCACACGTTGTCAAACACATAAGCAAGAACATCCTCTTTCATGCAGTAAAATGGTGCAATGGGAGGGTACCCTAATTTCTGTTTCTCTGTAGCTGCTTCTGATTTGTTTCCATGAAATCCCTCTTCCCTGGAATAGAAGCAAGAGGGAAAGATTTCATGATTATTCTTCCCTGAGCACCACCATTGTCCATGACACTCAGAAATGTGCTTGGTGTGCCTGCTCCACCCTCCTCCCCTCAGCTACTGTAGCATCTGAAGCTGCCTTGTGAGGTAAAGGATTCTCAGTAGAAAAACTGGGTTCCATCTTTATCTCCACCCTGTCCTAGAACCCTACAAAAAAACTGGGGACTGAAATAGACAGGAACTCCTCTGGAGTTCCTCATGAGCCAGTCTGTCTGCTTCTCTAAGGGAATCTCAACAGCCTGGGCTGAGGAGGGGCTGGCTGGCAGTGTGCTTAGTTACCACAGACCACTATAAAGAAAGACAAAGCAAATGTAGGAAGTGGCTTAGAAAGGGAGAAATGTTCCAGATTTCTACAGTGAAGACTGCCGTCGGGCAGCAGGGGTTCTAGAACGACAGGGCAGTGACCTAAGGAAGAACTAGCTTGGCATTAGTAGGCGACCTAAGAGGATCAGAATGATTGTGCTGAGCTGTATTTACTTGTTTTAATTTTTAAATATGTTGCTATGTAGCCCTGATTGGCTAGAACTCACTATGCAGACCAGGCTGGTCTTAAATCTGTGGTCATCAGACTTGCCCTTAGTAACAAATGTTGAAATACAGGCATATAACATCATTTAGTGAAAAAAAAAAAAATCAAATTGTATAGAAAGACTCATAGTGAAAAAGATGTCTTTTAGGCTGGGCAGTGGTAGTGCACGCCTTTAATCCCAGCACTTGGGAGGCAGAGGCAGGAGGATTTCTGAGTTCGAGGCCAGCCTGGTCTACAGAGTTGAGTTCCAGGACAGCCAGGGCTACACAGGAAACCCTGTCTCGAAAACAAACAAACAAAAAAAGGATGTGTTTTACATTTCTGATCCCTGGTCCCCATCAGCAGAAGCAGATGTTCTTCTATACCAGAGAACTAATCCCATCATGTGTTACACTGCACCTCCTTTTATTTACCAGTGCCCTGGGAACTGTTCTAACAGTACAGATTAGCCTGTTTCTTAGAAAACAGCTGGAGCATTCCAGCAGATATACCGTGTGTATCCAACTAGCCAGGATTTTTCCACTATGGTCAGTACTATAATTGTTACACAGTGCTTCATTCCATGAGTGATTACATCTATAGAAGAGATTCCTGTAGATACAATTAGTGAGGGAAAGGGCAGCTGCTTTGCAATTAGAAAGACCAGGTCCACCATCTTCTCAAGAGCGTCTATATTCCAACAGTGAAAGAATATGCCATTTATGGATAAGAATTTACCTGATTTCCTCTCAACCTGATGGATATCACAGTATCTCGTTATTGTCTGACATTTTATATCTAATGTAAATATGGCTGAATTTCATAAATTTGAATGTTTTTTTCTGCTCATAAGACCTTTCTGTTCATGTCCTTTTCCTGTTTAATCTTTATTAACTATATGAATGTAGTGCAGATATTTTTGCCTCGTTTGTCACGTTTTTTGACTTTGTGTTTCTTTTTCCTATGCAAAATGCCACCTAATATTATCACTTAAGAACTTCTTATATTAATCAAAGGTTTTGTATTAGGTTTTAAAACTAAAACCCTAAAATAGTGGCACATAATTTTAATTCCAGCACTTGGAAAACAGAAACAGGTGGATCTTTGTGAGTTCAAGGCCAACACTGTCTATGTATCAAGTTCCAGGCCAAAGGGCTATATAGTGATCTCTTGTCACAAACAAACAAAGGTTTCCATATTCATTGAACCTATATGATTTAATCTGTTATATACACATTTTGTATGTGAAATTTAAATTTTGTAGAATGAGTAAGTTAGGAATGTGACTTTTCCTGGAGGTGTTCCTACTTGTATGAAGCCACTTGCTGAAGCCATCACAGATCCTCACTTCCTGCAGGCATGCTCACTCCTGTGTTTTTTTTTTTTTTTTTTTTGGTTTTTTCGAGACAGGGTTTCTCTGTGTAGCCCGGGCTATCCTGGAACTCACTCTGTAGACCAGGCTGGCCTCGAACTCAGAAATCCGCCTGTCTCTGCCTCCCAAGTGCTGGGATTAAAGGCGTGCGCCACCACCGCCCGGCTACTCCTGTGTAAACATCAATGTCTTCCATTAGGAACAGTTCTTCCCTGTGGTCCTGGGGTTTCAGCCCAGAATCTTCTGCCACTGAGTTACATGACTCCAGCCTTTTCACTTTTTACTTTGAGGCAGTGTCTCCCCAAGTTTATAAGCTGGCCTGATCTCACTTTATAACCCAAGCTGGCTTTGAACCTGTGACTATCCTCGACTCAGCTTCCTGAATAACTGTGATTATAGGCCTGCTCTACAAGGCCAACTTTAGTTAGTAACATTTTAAAGGCCCACTTACTGTGTCACTTTACAAGAATATATTTTGGTAGTTTCTCTAAAAGGCTGCCTTTCAAAGTCTTGCCCATATTACCTGAAGACTCGTTTGTGTTTACTCTCATCAGAAAAAAGGAAAAGTGCTCTAGGAGCACACACCAGCCATTTGTATCACATTTTAAGTCAGTCAATCAACTTCATTCTTTATAACTTAAGAGGAAGGGCCAATGGGGGAGACTTTCTGATTTGAAAAACAAACAAACAAATAAACAACAACAACAACAAAAGACATAAGTAGATGAGAAAGGCCAGGGAAGGAGGGGTCTCTAGAAAAATCAAAAGCACTTATTCCAAATTCCCTTACACATGGAGCCAGCTCAGTGATGTTTGGTACAGCAATCTGCCTGTTTGCTGGCTGTAGGGCTGTGTGCACACAAGTTAGCACAGGAGTGAACATGGCTGTAAAAAATACCACAGGGCCGGGCGGTGGTGGCGCACGCCTTTAATCCCAGCACTTGGGAGGCAGAGACAGGCGGATTTCTGAGTTCGAGGCCAGCCTGGTCTACAGAGTGAGTTCCAGGACAGCCCGAGCTACACAGAGAAACCCTGTCTCGAAAAACCAAAAAAAAAAAAAAAAGAAAATACCACAGGAAGAAGAGATGTCAATAATCACATGACACAATCACCAGATGCAACCACACAGCCTAATACAGTGTCTGACACTTCCAGATATGCTGTTATAACTATTCATTCTGGAAATATTATTTTTTTAAACTAGGCGTCATTTCCCATTAACTAGTTTTGTGTGTGATATGTTTGTGCATGTGAGTGAAGATGTGTGCATGCCATGGTACACATGTAGTGGTTAGAGAACAGCCTTAGGTGGCAGTCTTTGCCTTCCATCTTGTTTAAGGTGGGATTTCTCTTGTTCACTAGTAGGGTATACTATGCTAATTGCTCCATCAGCTTTTGGGAGATTCTCTTGTTGTGACTCTCAATTCCTGTACAAAAAAATCTGGAATGACAGACATCTGTGCTACTGCATTTAGCTTATGTGGGTCCTAGGGATCTGAGTCAGTTTGTCAGGCTTGTATGACAAGCACTTTACCCGCTGAGCCATCTCCTTAGGCATGCATATGCATGCATATATATATATTATTATAATTTTTTTTAAATTTGAGACAGGGTGTCACATGGCCCAGACTTGTCCTTACTTTTCTCTGTAGTTGAGGATGGGAACCTCTGATTCTCCTGTCACTACCTTCTGAATACTAGGATTACAGGCAAGAGCCACTATTCCCAGTTCATGCGGTGCTAGGGATTGAACCCAGAGTTCTATTTGTTGGGAAGACAATTTACCAGTTGAGCCACACCCAGTAATTCTACAGCTTCTAACAGCTTTCAGTGATAAATAGTTTACACTTCAGAAAGGCGGCGTGAGGCCTGATGAGAGACTGAGTTTAGCAGAGGAATGAGGTTTTGGCTTAGCTTTACCTCAGACAGATCACTTAAGCACTGGGTTCACCTGCCCATTTCCAGGTAACACCTGATCTGTGACTACTGTCAGAATATAAGTAGATATTAATAAGCATTATTAACTGATAAACTATGTATCCTTTTAAGGTAAGAATTAGATGGCCATGGTGACATAGGCCTTTAATTCTAGCACTTGGAAGGCAGAGGCAGGTCGATTTCTATGAACTCAAGGCCAGCCAAGACTACAGAGTGAAATCCTGTCTCAAAACAATAACAACAAAGTAAGAAAGTTTGTTTTAAATAAACAAAGTTCACATCTCTTCAACTACTCTTTGACGTTTCAGTTTCCACCTTTGGTGTGTGGGAGCAACAGGACATGAGCTCTGCATGTTGGAGCTAACTGGAAACAGATTCCAAATTGTTACAAATCTACTTATAGATGATATCAATCATTCAGTTTAAAAAAAAGTAGATGCTAATATACATAAACCAGAGTGAAAATCTTAAAAGGCAGTACTCACATATCCGTGTGGTCAAAAGCTAGGTACTCCTCTATTATTCCTTCAGAAAAGATTATACAGTCTGCCTCCTCTCCTCCAACAGCGGATGAGTCAGAGGCTTTGATGGTGGGAGATGCTTTGTAAGAAGATGAAAAATGTAACTTCTTTCCCCTTATACCAAATCTTGGCGAGGGAAGAAAAAGCAATATTAATGACATATTAAAACAGCTCTCACACAGCAAGTAACATAACTTTTGGAATAAACTCTCTTTGTCCTGGCAATACTTTCAGAAGGATTTGTAGTTTTATCCCTGCAAACTCAAGTTTTCATGTTTCCTTCCTTTCTTCCTTCCTTCCTTGCTTGTGCTTTAACTTCCTGGACTACCATTTTGACCTACATACTACTATTTATGTTGAAGACAACCTTATTTGAAACCATAATCTCAATTTATCAGTCTGCTTTTTTGTGTATTCTATTATCATGTAAACATGTTCTCATTTAGATTAAAAAAATAGAAAGGAAGCTGAAGAGTGCCAATGGTATCCCACTGTACTACAGACATACAGATAATTACTGAATTGCTTATATGTGGCTTCCTCCCAGTCTAAGAACATTTCCAAAACTGAAAATGGACCAACCCTATTTTAATGTATTTAAGATATGAGAGACAGCTAACATCGGGAGGATTGCTGAATAAGAGACAAGAAAGTGCCAGGTGCCAAGTAAAAACAGGGCTGCAAGCAGGGTCAGCTTATAATTTTGTATTTTATCTTAAAGGCAATGGGAGTCTATTGGAAGCTTTTTTAATGCAATGTGGCAAATTGATAGGGTTTTTGTAAAGACTCATAGCCATTGATAAACCTTATTTTATGGCAACATGCTATGTTAACCTAAAATACTCAGGATACATTTCTCTGATATCTCCTAGAACAAAACGTGGCCAAAGAGCAGAGCTAGCACACACATCTCAGAACCTAGGCTTTGCTCCTCCGTGTTACCATCCTCCTAAAGGAGCCACTACTGCAAGCTAGAGGACTGACTGACACGCTTGCATCATAAAATACTTACATGGTAGATTCTCTTTCTTGAGACAAGGTTGCTTCATGTGAAGCTGACATAGCAGAAGGGGATCTAGGGTATAATCCATAGCCTTCACTGGAGTGATTATCTGCCTACCCAGAATCCTTCAAACAAAAAACAGACACAGTGAGGTACCTTCACTTGGCATGCATGTAAAAGCTAAGCATTTTAGCAACAAATCTGACGGCTCCCTATAGAAAGCCTACAAACTCAGTCAGACACAGATTAAGAATGACTCTTTCCTTAGACAGAATATTTATGGATAAGATAAAGTCATCGCCCAGGAACTTATGATCCAAGAAAAGTTAGGGATGCAGTGCAGTGTAGAATATCAGCCTAGCTTGACAAGGCTCTGGGTTCAATCCCAGCACACACACACACTGCATACTCCACCCCCACACGCGTGCCTTTCAAAAGAAAGGTTCTCTGGAATGTCCTGACACTCAAAAGCCAGCTACTGATATAGTTTACTTGTGACATGATGGCTCATGTCTGTAATCCCAGGAGGTTGAGGCTAGAGGAGGATCTGGAGTTCAAGATCAACAGCTCAAATGCAGAGTTCAACGCTTGGGGCTGGAGAGATAGCTCAGAGGTTAAAAGCACTTTCTGCTTTTGCAGAGTACTAGGTTTAGTTTCCAACACCTACATAGCAATTCACAATGTCTGTAACTCCAGTTTCAGAGAATCAGATACACTCTTCTGGTTCCACAGGCACTAGGTACATGTGCAGTACATTTACATAATTTATGCAAAACATTTCTAACATATAAGGAGGATTTTTTTGTTTGTTTGTTGTTTTTTTGTTTTGAGACAGGATTATACTATGTAGCTCTGGCTTTCCTGGATCCCACTATGTAGATCAGGTTGGCCCTGACCCTATCTCAAAAAAGAAAAACTCTACGGCGCGTAAAGGTTTCTGAACCCATGAGCTGATACCTGAGGTGAGGAAAGCTGGCTGCCCACTGCTGGCACTCTCTCTGCAGGCTCTGTGTGTGCACGCTCAGCTTCTGCTCGTACAGGAGCTCGTCGATGGCTGTGAACATGGCCTGGACCTTCTCAGTAGCATTTTGGTCAAGTTCCTAGAAACAAACAAACCCCATCCCCCCCCAAATTTAGACAAGCTATTAATATGTTTGGTGAACTTCTATATGGTTAGATTAGCTATTCTGAAGCTGTGGCACGTTACATTTGATTTTACACATTCATTATCAAATATTTTTTATGCACTGAAGAGTCACTGAGATGTATAGACTTTTTGTCTGATTAATTCTGGTGTATGCTTTTTTTTGGCAAATTCTTTATAATTTTTAACTTTTAAAAAATCTGTACAGTGTATTACAGAAGGAACACCAGTGGATAACATTGAATTTTCTATCTTTAAGCTAACCCATGCTCACAAGTTGTCATCTTCTTTTTTAAAATTAAAAAAAAATAAAAGATTTATTTATTTTTATGTGGTGTTTTGCTTGCATGCAAGAGTAGCAGATCCTCTGGAATTAGCGTCACAGACTGCTGTGAGCTGCCATGTGGGAACTGTAACTGGGTCCTCTGAAGAAGAGCGAGTGCTCTTAATTGCTGAGCCATCTTTCCAGCCACCCCCATAAGTTGTTTTTTGAACTCTACATTTATATCATAGCATTGTGCCCCCAACACAAACATACACACATACGGACACAGATACATAAACATGCACACACACACAACATACACACACAGATAGAACACACACACACACACAGGCACAGGCACAGGCTCTGATACAGACACACATGAGGGGAGGGAATATTTCAATCTCTACTACTGCAAAATAAAAATAAAAGCAATCATATTTTGCTTTGTTTTAAAAAGTTCATTTGAGATACTGTGTTTATATAAAAGGAAAGCTAAGTCAGGAAGCTTTCATATCTCAAGGAATTTTCAGAAAAACATTTTTTTTTTTTTTTTTTTTGTTTTTCGAGACAGGGTTTCTCTGTATAGCCCTGGCTGTCCTAGAACTCACTCTGTAGACCAGGCTGGCCTCGAACTCAGAAATCCACCTGCCTCTGGCTGGGATTAAAGGCGTGCGCCACCACCGCCCAGCTCAGACAAACATTTTAGTGTTCATTGTACACTAATGCTGAAAGGGATGGAAGGGACAGGAAACATGTACTATCACAACACAGAGGTGATGAGACTGTTCAGCCAGGTCACTGAATCCTCCTGACTAATCAGATTAATTCACCAGGAATAGTTTGATGCCCACCCCCACCTTTGAGCTTCCACAGATGCAGTCCTGCTCACCTGCTCCAAATCATTTGTATTTCCTCCCAGATTCTCCATCTCAGATCTCGTCTACCCACTCACCTTCTCTTCAACGTTTACCTATGAAATACAAGTTTCTCCTCCTCTTACAACTCTTCTATTTGAAGGGTATGCGTGTCTGTGTAAGGCCAGAAGGGCCTAGGGCATTATACTTTCTCTCCATCACTCTGTGCCTGTGGCAGGGTCTCTTCCTGAGTCTGGGGCTTGAGTCTCAGCTAGGCTGGAAGCCAGCAAGTATTAGTACTCTTCCTGTCTTCACCCCACCAGAGCTGAGATTACAAGCGCTGGGGGGGGCAGGGAGCTTGTGATAAGGATACTGGGATCTAAACTCTGGTCCCAGTGATATTTAACCACTGAGCCATTGTGCCAGCCCACCTTCCACCCCGACCCCCCAGACATTTATCTATCTGAAAGTCCTTTTCTCTTTCTTCATATGATCACCTCTTCAGTCCTAAGTCTCAGCCTACTATATACTCTAGTCTCAAATAAGTATTTACATCCTTGTTACATCCTATTTCAGCACCATGCTAGAGCATTTTGTCTCCTCACTAGACTATTGAACTATGTAAGCCTCACCCATTATCCTAAAGTAACAACAGCAACAGACAGATATGCTCAAAATATTCCTTGAAGAAACTAATAAAACCTGAAAACCCAAATATTAAATATGGGAATGCTCTCACTACAATATGTTAACACCAAGAACTATTCTATATACTACTCTAGCTGACAGATGTGGAGGTGATAATAAACATCAACATAACAATGATAAATGACAAAAGGAGACTACAAAATAGTACATACATATATAATTAAGGAAAACATACATACATGAAAACCATTGGAAAGTCATTAATGGTAGTAACAATAGATTTAACAATCAGGTTTCTCTGTAAAGAGAGCAACTGACTATATTGTTTAAAATCAATGTGGTGGGAGCTGGACAGTGGATAAAGATGCTAACCTGCAAGCCTTACACCTGAGTCCAAGCCCCAGAACCTACGTAAATGTAAAGATGGAATTAGAGAAACAACTTTACAAAGTTGTCCTATGACTTCCACATATGGACCATGGTACCAGCACCCACACACACATAATATGCATGCAAGCACAATTTTTAAAAAATTAAATTGAAAAAAAAAAAATAAGCCACGCATAGTGGCACATGCTTTTAATTTCAGCACTTAGGAGTCAAAGACAGGCAGATCTTTATGAGTTTGAGACCAGTCTGGTCTGCATAACAAGTTCCAAGACAACTAATGCTACCTAGTGGAACTTTGTCTCAAAACATTGATGCTGAATAAAATATCTGGGCATGGAGGTGCATGCCTTTAACCCCAGCACTGGGGAGGCAGATACATGTGGATCTCTGTGAGTTTGAGGCCAGCCTGGTCTACACAGTTGAGTTCCAAGATAACTGGAGTTACACAAAAATACTTTGTCTCAAAAAACAATAAATAAATAATAAGGTGAAAAGTGATCAAGGAAAACACCTAATATTGACCTCTGATCTCCATACTTGTTTACAAGGCAAGCAAGTATACTTCTACACCACATACACACACACACACACACACACACACACCACACACACGCACGCACGCACGCACACACTGCAGAGTGAAGGAATGATGAATGATGATTCCTCAGTTCTAGAACTGCAGCAGAATGATTAGTAGACAACTCACACCATATCCCCAAGAGAAGTCAGAGCTGCCTTCTGTTGAGATCCCTGTGCCTGCATAGCTTGGAAAAGCAGAACGCGAATTCCCAGTGTCAGTTGATGTAATAGGTGATTCTTGGGTGATGTCAGATTCACTAAATGGAGAATTTGAGAGAAGGGGAGGAAAAGAGAAAATTCTTATGTTTCCTTAGCAACTTATCAGGTGGTAAGCATGTATACAATGTTATCAGTAGAGGCAAAAATAAACTTGGAATTCAAGTGCTCTGTAAGAACCATAATCTGTATAGTATGTGTGGCAGCTGGGCTGAATAATGCCTGTCAGTTTGTTTGGATTTAGTGCTCACCTGTACAGTGCACTCTTTCCCACTAGAGACGTTTCAGCAATCTAACAGAATGTCTGAACTTGTTCAGGGCCTGAAGCTCCTCAAGGACATTCACGGACACCCATTTCATTTAACCCCTGCCACTGTAAGACGCCAATGCTGCCAGTGCAGGTCTCATCAACTATCTTTAAAAGTCAAGGAATCTGAGTTTTATTTCCAGGTTTGACACTAGATTTTGACTTTATAGTTTTTCCTATAACAGCATGCTGTTCCTCAGAACTCTCTTGGAAAGCTAGTCTCCTAACTCCCTTTCTTAGTGACTGAAATTATTATTTACTCAGTACTCACTATATGATAAGTGCTTCACAAAGTTTTACATACTTCGTCTGATTTATTGTTAATAGTGTCTTTTTTTTTTTCTTGATTAAACCAACTAAAGATTTGTCACTTTTTCTGACTAGCTTCCAAAGAATCAACTTCTGATTGTTGTTTCTCTATTTCATTTTCCATCATCTCACTTGCCCAATGGTACTCAACTAATAAATGTTAGGAATGGCATTAAGACCACATATCTGATCCATTTTTTAAAATTTAACTACTTTTTTTTTTTTTAAAGATTTATTTATTTTATGTATATGAGTACACTGTGGCTGTCTTTGACACACCAGAAGACAGCATCAGATCCCATTACAGATGGTTGTGAGCCACCATGTGGTTGCTGGGAATTGAACTCAGGACCTCTGGCAGAGAAACCGGTGTTCTTAACTGCTGAGCCATCTCTCCAGCCCTTAATTTAACTACTTAACAATTACATAATATTACTTCTGGTGGGCTGGAGGGCTGTCTCTAAAGTTAGAGCTTCGTTACTAGAGGGCCCAAGTTCAGTTCTCAGTATCCATGCTGGATGCTGGGCAGCTCACACACAGCTCCTGTCTCTCTGGGCACCTGTAGGTGTCTGTACAAGTGCACTCGCGCTCTCTGTCTCTGTCTCTCTCTGTCTCTGTCTCTCTCTGTCTCTCTGTCTCTCTGTCTCTCTCTCTCTCTCACACACACACACACACACACACACACACACACACACACACATGGGGGGGGGCTTTACAAGTCCGACCTCCAGCAAGCCTCCTGCCTCAGGCTCTCATAAAGATAAGATTTCTTGTTCTGTCTCACTAGCACAGGCGTGGTCCCAGGTCTCAATGAACAAAACCTTTGCCATTAGCAAGTGCAATGAGCAAGCAAGTATGCTTTGTGCTAGTACCTCTGAGAACTTGTATCTTTCTCATGGCTGTCGTTGGTAGAGGAAATGTCATCCAGCTGCTCTGGAGGGGGATGGTGGTTAAGAGCGTGCTTTGTTAGTCCTTTCCTGTGAAAGATAAAAAAAAACCAGTCTTCTCTTTATATTTTACATTTCTGGTAAAGAGGTCACACTTACAGTATTGATTATTCTTATTATTCTCCATGTATATGCATGCCATGGTATGCATGTGAAGACTGAGACCAGCCCATGAGAGTTGGTTCTCTCCTTCCACCTTGTGAGTCCTGGAACTGAACCTGGTTGTTCAGCCTTGGTAGCAAGGACTTTTACATGCTGACCACCTCGTCAGCCCCTAGTGAAAATACTCAAAAACAATTAAAAAACTTATGTGTAAGTGTCTATGCCTGTGTGCACAAAGGGTGTCAGATCTGGGCCTTGAATTACAGGCAACTGTGAGCCCCTGATATGGCTATTGGAACTAAACTCAGTCCTCTGCAAGAGTAGTAAGTAACTTTTGAGCCACCTTTTTAGCCCCATATACTTTTTAACCATGTCTACCACTAGAAAGAGAAAAAAAAAATTAAAGTGTACATTCTTAGCTTTATAAACAAATACAGTACAATTCACTAAAATCTCAGAATGTTCATCTCCAGTGAGAAGCCTTGGAACCAGGCTCCTTAGAGTTAACACTGAGTCCATCACTTACTAATCATATTATCATAAGCAGTTATTGAATCCTGTGCTTCAAGTGGAATACATGTGCTAGGGATTCATGATGTGGCCTAGGCAGACAGACTCCCTATAAAGAAACTTGTAAGACTCTGTTTAGCTTCCAATGTCTCCTGAATACATCTGACTAGAGAATTTTGTGGGGAATTGATGCCTACTCTAGATAATTATGTCTGGAAGATATAATAACTGATATATAGTTTATTCCAGCAGACAAGCCCAGCAGAAAATAGATTCCAGAGGAGTCGTTCCCAACAGATAGATAATTTAAAAATTATGAATGTTTTACATTTTCAGATGATCACACACACAAACATCACACCTTGCTTATATGTTTAAGTAACAATTTTAAATGAAAGTAGACTGGAAATGTAGCTTAGCAGTAGTACTTCCTAGCATATATGAAGCATGAAGTTCAATTCTCCGTACCAAAAAAGGGGGTGGGGGGCTATACATAGAGAAAATCAATTTTGCTAAACTCTTTTTAACATCTATTACAAGTAACTGTTGGAAAATGCTACTGCTTCAAAATGGAAGGACACTGTATCATCTAACATTAAAAATTCATTTAAATTCACTATCATTCATTTCTATGAATTTAATCCTCATTGTTCACTCCACTATGATTCTCTTTTGGAAAGGTTATTTTTAGGAACTTTAAAAAATAGCATCAAGAACAAGTAGTATAACTACACAGGCTCAGTAATTCCAGCTTAGAAAATGCCTATCCAAAGCTTCTTCATACAAAATATATTTTTAATATATCTGGTTAGAAACAATTATAAAAGCAAATCCAGGGCTGATGAGATGGCCCAATAAATGAAGGTACTTGCCACCAAGCCCCATGACCTGAGTCAATCCACAAAGCTCACATGGTGGAAGGAGTGACTCTTGTAAGCTGTCTTCTAACCTCCAAAGATGTGCTATAGTGCATGCACATGCACACGTGCATGCATACACTAAATGGAATTTTAAAAATTAAAAGCAGATTTTAAGTTAAACCCTTCTCACTTTGAGGAAATGGCTGTTTCTTAGTTGTATTTCCTAAAGAGCTTATGATCTGATTTGCTGTTGTGTAAATAACATATTCCTTAATAGATAACATGTTTCTGAAAAGCAAGGAGAGGTTCTTTTCTTTATATGGCTCTTTTACCAAGTAAAGGTGGGAAGAGAAGTAGTGTTATCATTTACTGAGGGCCTACTATGTACCAGCCCTAGGCCATCATCTTAGGTGTGCTTTTAGATCTCATTTGTATACATAGACAGGAAGGCCCAGATCTAATAATTTCCCTAAAAGCTACATGGCAAGAAAAGTGTCCACCTAAAAACTCAGATGTGACTTTAAATAAATGTTATTGGCATGCATAATAAGTGTATGGCTGTTGAAATTGCTTAGTTCAATAAGGAGCAACAATGGGACTTGGATTTTTAAACGTTCAGGCTCTATTGGCTTCAGATGTGGGAACTTTTTAATTTTATCTGAGAAGTAGAAGCTAGTTATAGCCATCTTTCAGACCTGGTGAAAGGATCAAGAAACTGACGGTTCTTTTGAAATTGCAACGTACCAGTAAATGTAAGGCGCCAAGTTACACTTTACTAAGGGTACAAAGCAGGTCTTTAAACTACAAGTGCTTGCTTTTTATCTACAAACAAAACTGATCATTATTTGCAGGGGGTGTGTCAGCAATGTGTATAACCGCTTGATAACAGGCTTTAGAATCGGATTGACACTTGGTTTGTACTTCTGAGCTGCAACCCCTTCTAGATACAATCTTTAGATCTGTGATCTTTATTGGTAAGATGTGCAAAGTTTGTCTCAATCTGACTTTGCTATTGCATTCAAGCAAACAACTTTGCATGGTGTTTTGAACTAGACACGTTCAACTTTCTTTATTGTAGCATTCAGCTATTATCTTCAGTAGGGTCAAAAGCATTGTGTGAACAATAAATGCTCTTAAGACCCACTCGCTCAATTTAGGTAGTAACAGCCCAAAAGGTAGTCTTAGGATACCATAGATGATACGCTCTCAGCTGGTGACTCAAGGACAAAAGGCAGCTTCCGCCAGGGCTGGGAGGTGAGAATTCGGGATATTTTCCCTCCCTACGCCTGGGACCGGAAAGGAGAGGACGGGTTAAAGAGGGTCCCTTGAGCTCCTGCCGCCCAGGCTGGGCGAGCAGAGCAATCCACTCACAGCTCCACGCTCTGTGGCACGGCCTTCCGAGTGTATCTGGAGATCATCCTCCTTTTTCTCCTCCGTGTCCAGGGCGGGCAAGCCAGGGCGGGGGCCTCGGGGCCTGGCCCTCCCGCCGGCTCAGGCCCGGCCCCCTCCTGCCACCTACCGGCCCCGTCTCGCCCCGTCTCGCCCCGTCGCTTAGATTCCGGACCGCCACCTCCCAGAGTTCCCACTCTATAGTCTTCCGATCTGCCTCCTTCCTCTCAATAGCGGAAGTGACGAAGGAACAAGGCATCGTTCAGAAATTGGCTCCGATGTGCATTATTGACTACCCCAAGGTTCCGGAGACTCATGACTTCCAGGCTTTCAGGCGTGGGTCAGGGCCCAAGCGAACGTGAGGACCCAGCATGGGCCAGCATTGGGTGGTTGGCGGTAGCCTCTAACCAAGTGTCCTAACGGAAGAGGCGGCCAAGGAAAGGTGCCAGAGCAGAGGCGCACGAGAAAGCTAGTAAAAGGAATCCTTTACCTTTGTGGAAGAAGAGAGTCTAGTTTGGTGAAAGAGCACTAGACTCTCGTCCTCGGTCGCTTCTTCTGTGCTCTCAGGTATGTCATTTGTCATTAACCCGCATGAAGTCAAGTCCAATTCCGACTCTGTAAATTCTACATAAAGAGTCTTGCTTAGATTTAGGGGGAAGGTGGGTAGAATTTTTACTTGATCCTCCGGTTAAGAGGCAGCATGATTCAATTTACAGTGTGAGTGAGGGGTAGTTGCATAGAGCTGCAGTTCCGTATTGGTTCATTGCAAAGCCAAAGTAAGCGTAAGAATTAAATTGCTGCCGGGCGGTGGTGGCGCACGCCTTTAATCCCAGCACTTGGGAGGCAGAGGCAGGAGGATTTCTGAGTTCCAGGACAGCCTGGTCTACAGAGTGAGTTCCAGGACAGCCCGGGCTACACAGAGAAACCCTGTCTCAAAAAACCTAAAAAAAAAAAAAAAAGATTTAAATTGCTGCATTAGGTGGGCATCCAGAACCATGGCGAATTATTTTGAGACGAAACTCTAACACATAAATGTTTGCAGTTTTAATTCTTCTATAGAAGTTCTGTAGAGCAAGGGGCATTGCTTTTTTAACAGCACACGATTTTTAACCAATTTTAAAGTAAATTTAGCTTTAGAGATGAGAACCGAAAGTAACTAAAATTTATATTACACGATATATTGAGTTAAGTTTCAAAGAACAGAAAGTGCCCAAAATATGCAACTAATTGAAGCACGTTGGAAGTTTTGAGAGAAAATAATGGATAGTAATGTCATGCTTTCAAACTGTGTTACACACACTGCTACTGATTAAAGGGCAAGCATTTATTGTGAGGAAGGGTCTTTCTAAGTTGCCTAGGCTAGCCTCAAACGCTGGACCCAGGTGATCCTTTTGCTTGGGTCTCTCAGCTGAGACCATAGGCACACCCATTGCACCTAACTATTTTTAATTTTTATCCTTACTTTTATACATACTTGGTTTGGGAAGTGAGTTGTTGGATTTTCATTCACTCCATAATATCAAGGTGTCCATTTCACACAATTTAAATTTAAGGAACATAGTTTTTAAGTATAAATGTCATTCAGAGGCTAATAAGTCTAGTGTCTGTTAAAGGCCAGAACCATGATGATGATAAGTGCATATCAAATTTTGGGGAAATGCTGTAGTCACCTGGAAGAAATTTGAGAATGCTGCTATTTCTCCTTTTATGTGGTTTATGTCTCTGGAACTTTGAAAGCCATTTGCAGAGAAGAATGGAGGGCAATGGGAAGCTCGCAATGGTAGAGGATGCTGTGGAATACCATCTGTTCCTGCTACCAGATAAAGCCAGAGACACAGAAGAGCACAGAGAGATTCTTCAGAAGTACATTGAACGGATAATGACCCAGTTTGCACCTATACTGGTCCCCTATATCTGGCAGAATCAGCCTTTCAATCTCAAATATAAGCCTGCAAAAGGTAAAGTAATCCTTCCATTCAGTGTTGTCTGAGACAAACTTGCTCCTACAATTTTAAAAATCAGTGACGTTTGCCCATACATCTAAGCCGCTAACTTTAACTGTATAAAATATTTTTATAGCTAAGAGTGCGGGGACTGTGGCTGTTGTTCTGAACCTACTTACTATGCCTTAGTGTGAGTGCCGGTGCTGCATAGACCCAGGCTTACCTGTATCTTAGTCACAGTTCTGTTTTACTATGAAGTGCTTTTCTTGATGATGCCTTTGGTAGGCTGCTTTGTTTCATGTAGTTGTTTTTCTGAGAATCAAAGTGTGACTTTGTCTGGCTGGTGAAGACAACTAAATGGGTTTTGTTACTGTCAGTTCCCTCCCAGAAGCATTTCCAGTGTCCTTTACTGTTGTCACTAGTGCTTATGGCGAATTCTAGCAAAATACAGTAATGTGTTCTATTTCTTCTAACTATAAAAATGAGTGAGTGCCGCTCATGACTTATGTAGGGTCTATTTAGGATCAGGAGCCTGGTATCTTTTGACTCTGCCATTCCTGGTCATACTTCTAATGCTAATGTGTTATATTTGGCTAGCAACCACTCAGTTTCTCCTTTGCTATTACTTTTACTGAACTTTTTCCAGCACTGGGCATTGAACCTGGGGCCTTGTGCATTGCTAAGCAACTGGTCTGCCCCTGAGCTATTTCCCCAACTCTAACTTTGTTTTCTAGAATACAGGCAATGTTTATGACATGGAGATGAACAAATTAAAACAGCCTGTTAGACAGATAAGGTGGCACACACCTGTGATCTTAGCAACTCTGGGGCTAAGGCAGGAGACTCACCAGTTTGAGGCCAGCCTGGGTCAAAGAGTGAGAGCCAGTTTTAAAACAAAACAACCTATTATCTTCTTGAAAACCATGCTTTCCCTGTATTCTCTCACTGTGTAATGGCATTGCTGACTGTTACCCAAGCTAATTAGTATTTCAAGGGCTGGAGAGATGGCTCAGTGGTTAGAGCACTGACTGCTCTGCCAGAGGTCCTGAGTTCAATTCCCAGCAACCACATGGTGGCTCAGTATTTCAAATTTACAGTCCTTGCTTTGCTATGTGCAATGAGGAACTGAGCAGGAAGGCCTAGTGTGAGCACTTCCAGAATCTCCCTTTCCACACGGGTTTGGTCTCAATGTGAATACTCTTTATTCTTTCATCTGGAGAACTACAGCTTCCTAACTTCCCTCTCTAGCTCCAGTCTCTTGAGCTCCTCACACCATTGGCAGGTATCTTTGTAGAGCAAAGATTGGACTGTGCCACTTCCTGGCTTTGTTTCCCTGTGACTGCGGGGGGTGGGGAGGTAGGGGTATTGGGGGAGTCGGGGGAGATTTCAGTTGAAGTCTGATATGTAATGTACATGAAAATCATACTCTACTCTGAGCTCCTCTAACTGGAGAGATAAGGGGGATTTGGTTAGAGCAGCAGAGTTGAGCAGTTGTTCATCTTACATCTTTTGGTTTTCTGTTTGTTTGGTTTAGTTTTTGCTGTGGTTGCTGTGGTAGACCCCGTGGTGCATTTATTTGACCTTCATGTGGTCCATTACATAGATTGATTTCTTAAATTTTTGTTTATTTTATGTGCATGGATATTTGTCCATATGTCTGTCTGTGCACTACATTCACATAGTGCCCTCAGAGCCAGAGGAGGGTGTGGGATCCCCTGGAACTGGAGTCACCCATGGCTGTGAGCCACCATGTGGGTACTGGGAATTGTACCCAGGTCCTCTGGGAGAGCAGCCAGTACTCTTAACCACTGAGACATTGATTGACTTTTGTATGTTGAGACATCTTGTAGTGTGGGAATAAATCCTCCTCCATTGTGGTATTATAGCCCCTTTCAATGTGTTGTTGAATTTGGTTAGATAGTTTTTTCAGTATCATGATAAAAATTACCTGAGAAAAATCAACTGAAGAGGACTTCTTTTAGCTTATGGTTTCAGACAGATCACTTGGCTCTGCTGTAACTCTGCCTGCCCTCAAACTCATAATCCTCCTGCCTCAACCTCCCCAGTGCTAGGACTACAAGTGTGTGCCACTATGCTCAGCTGTTAGAGGCTTTTGATTACTGATTCGATATCCTCTGTATTTATAGGTCTGATAATACTTTCTACTTCTTCATGATTGCATCAAGACCTTAATTCAGGGTTTATTAATTTCTTACAGCTTTCCCAGTTTCTTGGAATAAGACATTCATAGATTCCCTTGTAATCTTTTATACTCTATAGAAAGAGTATAATGTTTCTTCTTTCATATCTAACTTTAGTTGTCTCTGCTTATTTAATCTTATTGACTCTTCCCCCATTTAATTAAAAAAAAAAGAACAACCCTGTTTGTTTCATTTATCTCTGCTGTAATTATCTTGTTTCTCCTGCTAGCTTTATGCTTTGTTTGATGTTTTTCTTCTTTCCTAAAGCTGGAGTGCTGGTTTGAGATTGTACATAACTGTAAACTGTTACTTTCATGATTTTTGATAAAGTTTATGAATTTTCATATATAATGCTTTCATTTTCATTTTTTCCAAGATATTTTTTCACTTCACCTGTGATTTCCTTTTTGACTCTTGGTTATTTAAGAGTGTGATGTTTAACTTCTGTATACTTAGGGATGTTTCACTTGTTTGAGATGTTTTGCACCTCCAAAATTGAATCCTTACATCCCATGATACTGTCTTATCTACCGTAACTCCGTGCCTCTGGCCATGCTCTTCTCTCTGGAGAGCCCAGCTCTGGTCATTCTTCAGCCATCACTACTGTAGAAAATGAAGCAGGAGCCTCTTGTATGTTCACACAACCTTCAATATGCTTTTAAAGATGGTTTGGTTATCTGTTCCTTGTTTTAGACCCAAACTCCTCAGAAATACACATTCCATGCCTTGCTCAGAATTGCAACCCCAGCTCCCAGAATAATTCTGGGAACTTAGTGTGTGGCTATTAATGAATGCTCACGTATGTTTTCCCTCGCAGTGACATACTTGCCTGGCTTACGATCACTTCTCTCTTGTTTATAGGAGGTGTTCCTGCTCATATGTATGGCATGACAAAGTTTGGAGATAACATTGAGGATGAATGGTTTATTGTTTATATAATAAAGCAGATTACAAAGGAATTCCCAGAGTTAGTGGCAAGGTATTGTCATTATTTTAATTATTCCAAAGGAATTCTCATTTTAAAGCATAAGTGATTATATTTGTGTTCTTTTAGTAATTTTTGTCTGAGCTCTGGTAGAAATTATTCAGTTTGGGGCAGATTGAAAAGCTAACTGTTTCTTTTCTATTCTCTTGTGACTTTGTTTTCTTAAGAAGGATGCTGGAGAGTTCAGTTCCCCAAACACTTCAACATAGCACAAGTTACAGTAAGACTAAGCACCTCCCCTCATTTCAAGGCTGGATGACGCAACCCAGCAGGAGGAAAAGGGTCCTAAGAGCAGGTGAAAGAGTCAGAGACAGCCTCCCGTGCCCTTCCCACTGTTAGGAGTCTCACAAGTACACCAAGCTACACAACCGTAACATATACACAGAGGACTCAGGTCAGACCCATACAAGGCTCCCTGATTGTTGGTTCAGTCTCTGTGAGCCCCAGTGAGTCCTGGTTAGTTGATTCTGTGGGTTTTCTTGTGGTGTCCTCAACCCCTCTGGTTCCTACAGTCCTTCCTCCTCCAAGCTTCACCTGATGTTTGGCTGTGGGTCTGTGCATCTGCTCCTATCAGTTGCTGGGTGAAGCCTCTCTGATGATGATTAGGCTAGGTTATAGTCTATGAGTATAGCAGAATATCACTAGGAATCACTTCATTGCCCCCCCCCCCCTTATGGATAGTCATGTTTGGCCCTATCCTAGATCTCTGGGCTATCTAGCCTCTGATACCTGGCCCTCCAGGCAATGTCAGGTGTGGGCTACTCTTGTGGAGTAGGTCTCAGGTTGGGCCAGTCACTGGTTGACTGCTTCTACAAGTTCTGCACTACCTTTACCCCAGCACACCTTGTAGGCAGAACAAACTGTACATTGAAGGTTCTGTGGTAGCTGAGTTGATGTCGCAGTTCCTCCACTGGAAGCCTTGCCTGGTTACAGAAGATGGCTCCATATCTCCAACTACGAGGAGTCTTCACTAGGGTCACCCTTGTGAATTCCAGGCAGATTCTTGTGCACTAGGTTTCTACCTCACCCTTGAGATGCTCCTCCATTCCAGCTGTCCCTCCTGTTCCCATCCCTACCTGATCCCTCCTGTTCCCATCCCCACCTGCTCGCAGTCCACAATTCTCATGAACTTTTAATATATATGAAGAAAAACGTTCTAACTTGGTGGTGTACACCTTTAATACCGGCACTTAATGGGCAAAGGTAGTTGGATCTCTATGAGTTCAAGGCTAGTCTGGGTCTACATATCAAATTCCGGGCCAGCCAGGACTCTGTGTGTGTGTGGCACGTACACATGCACACGCACACACACACACAACATATCTAGTCTCCTAAATGTCAGCAGTATGGATACATTTTTAAGGACACATACTTACTCTCTTTACCCATCACAGATACTTAAGAATTATTTACATCAGCCAGTTCCACTAGTTGGCTCATCCACTAATGGCTCCAGTGGTTTCCACTGTAATACGTTTCTTACAAGACTCAGCTCATTTCAGTCTGAAGCTTCACCTCTTCTCAGCCTCCCTGAAAGCCACGCCTTCTCATTTTTCTCTTCTGGTTCCACTTTCACCACATCCAGATCTTCATTTTTAATCTTTTCTGTATATTCACTCTGTTCTGAGTTATTGGATTATAAGGATTAAAAAATAATCAAGAATCTTTGTGTACAGTATTCTTACCCTGAGTCTCATGTACAGCCAGAACAAGTGCTGTGCACACTTGGCCTGACAGTGTAATAATGTAATCTCTGTAATCATGTTTCACAGACTTCTGTAATATTTTCTTTCTTATTAACTAATGATTTTTTTCTTCTCCTCTTCTTCCTCCTTCTTCTCATTCTCCTTTTCTTCCCTCTTTCTCCTCCTCTTCTTCTTCTTTTTTTTTTTGTTGTTGTTGTTGTGTTTTTTGATTTTTTGAGATAGGATTTCTCTGTGTAATAGCCCTGGCTATCCTTGCTTTGTAGACCAGGCTGCCCTCAAACTCAGAAACCACCTGCCTCTGCCTTCTAAGTGCTGGAATTAAAGGTGTGTGCACCTGGCCAATGATATAATTTTTGAGAAGTCATACACAGAATTTAAGAGAAGTCAACATGGGAAGCAAAACATGTACCATGCTATGGATAGTTCTCTGTAATTACCTACCAGTGCCTGCAGAGGGCACCGCACACATCCTTTTTGACACTGATTTCCTTTTGAACCATCAAATTGGATACTGTTCCCAAAATCCTTTCTCCAGCAGAACAAAAGAGAAGGGAGCAACAAGTTGGAAAATGTTTTTTTGTTGAAATGTAAAACACACATAAAAGTAGAAAAAAAAAATGAACCCACATGTACCCGTCATCTAATTTCAACAACCCTCAAGTTACATCACCCCAGTCTCACCTGTGTCTGCCCACTCCGTTACACAGAAAGCGCTGTAGTTAAAGGCATGCACTGTCACTGCCCAGCCAGGAGGAATATTCTGAAGTAAATATCTAGTGCTGTGCCATTTGGCCCTTAAGTAATTCAGATTGTAGATCTAGTAGATAATTCTCTACATTTACCTTTTATTTATTTATTTATTTATTTATTTATTTATTTATTTATTTATTTTTTGAGACGATATCATGCTGTGTTTGCTCAGGCTGGTTGGAACCCCTGGGATTGAACTGTATTCCCCTTAACCCTACTAATAGCAGGACTATAGTTTTTGTAATGTTTTCAGATTATTTTCTAAATTTTATGTTTGTTTTTGATTGACAAATAAAGATTATATGCACTTTCTATGCAGTGTGTATTTGAAATATATATACATCATGGAATGGCTAAATTGAGCCCATTAACATAGGCATTACCATCCATATTTTTTGTGTTTAAATTTACAAAAAAGACAGAAACACTTGCTTTATGTTCGTGCCAGATTAATCTTTCTAAAGGAAAGTTCTAACTATTTTGCTACCCTGCTCTGCAAAACCTTTATTTTTCTTTTTTTACTTTTTAAAAAATTTTGTCTGTGAAATATAGTGCATGCTCACTCACGAGTTCTCATGGTAGCGTTGCTTTTTAAGTCTTGTTCTTTATGAGTCGCCATCCCCCAAACAACACAACTGTAACGCTAGTTCTTGGGGACCCAGCGCCGTCTTCCGGCCTCTGTGGACACTGCACACATCACGCACATATGTACTGGCAGGCAAAATATACATAAAATAAAAATAGTTTAAATTTTTTAATACTAGTATTGCTGGGTGTGTTTGCATGTGTACACAGGATATCTTGGGGAAAGGAGAGCTTGTGTGCACAGTGCAAGCGTGGATCCTCGGGATAACTATGGAGTCTCTTCCTTCCATCTTCCTGTGGGTTCCTGTGATCACTACAGGTTGCTGTGCTTGTACACAGCAGGCGCCTTCACCAGCTGACCATTTCTCCAGCTTTCCACTCTAACTTCATACATACCAAAAAAAATTAACTGTGTGACATTGTTGCTCAAAAATTAAAAGTAGATGAGACAAAAATATCTTTGTAGATTCAGGTAACGCTTTGTACATGAAGGTTTTCCTAGTTTCACTTAAAGAGTTATTTATTTTATCTATGTGAGTACACTATAGCTGTCTTCAGACACACCAGAAGAGAGCATCAGATCTCATTATAGTGCTGGGATTGAACTCAGGACCTCTGGAAAAGCAGTGCTCTTAACTGTTGAGCCATCTCTTCAGCCTTTTTCCTGTATTTTTTAAGATTTATTTTTATTGCTTTTAGGTAGGGGTGTGTGGTGTGTGTGTGTGTGTGTGTGTGTGTGTGTGTGTGAAGGGGTTATATACATACATGTGAGTGCAGGTGGGAGCTGGATCACTAGATGTCATGAAGCTGCATTTACAGGCATTTGTGAGCTGCCTGATTGATGGGCTGTGAACCAAGCCTGGGACCTGTGCCGGAGCCACTTACCAGCCGTTTGACTGTATGTTAAATTTTGCCTTCTTTTTTTTTTTTGATAATCTGTACATAGTACATACTTAAGATTTTTCTGAGAAGAAGGGAAAAACGTATTTGATTAAAGCTGTTCGTGCTCTGTGAGTGTGAAGATGGATCTTGTCTTTCACTAGGATTGAAGACAATGATGGTGAGTTCCTGTTAATAGAAGCAGCCGACTTTCTCCCTAAGTGGTTGGAGCCTGATAATAGTGCCAACAGGGTAAGTTCACCCGGGCTTAGAGAATACAGAGATGAAATCTGCTGCGTCATTTCCTGTGTCCCCAGCTTCCTGGAGCTCATGAAGAAACTAAGATTGCCATTTTGCAGGTGTTTTTTCATCGTGGGGAGCTGTGCATTATTCCTGTGCCAAGGAAATCAGAAAGGATATCCTGGTTACCCACGGCACCACCAACAACCCAGCAAGCTTTGAGTATAATCTCAGCACACCCAGAAGCTGTTTTGGCTTCAGAATCTATACAAGCTGCTGTGGACAGGCGCATTAGTGGGTAAGAGAGGGAACCCTGATACTCCTGGCTGAGGAATGTTTTGGTTCGGTGCAGCCCAGGTTTTTATTTGCACATAGAATGCCTTCAACCCAGGTTTATGCTTATCTGAACATTATTGGCCTCACTGTTCATGAAACTGACAGTTAAATTTATGGAATTTAAAATCAGAAAACAGATCTACTGATTGGTTGATTGACTGACTGAATGATATAGGGTCTTGCTATGTTGCCCGAACTGGCTTTGAACCCCTGGTCTCATGGTAGCTCTTTCCTCAACCTCCTGAGGAGCTGGGGTTCCAGGAGTGTCACTGTGCCTGACTTAGGTGTAGTTTGTCTTCCCATCCAAAAATATCTTTTCATTTCTTTACCTTAGGTGTCAAGCAAATATTGTCTATGAAAATTTGATATTGGAACAGGAGACATGACTTCATGGTTAAACACACTGCCTGCTCTTCCCAAAGACCTGAGTTTAATTTCCATCACACATATGCCACTGTAACTCCAATCTCAGGGGCTCTAATACCCACTTCTGGCCTCAGTGGGCATTGGGTAGACATTTGGTGTACAGAGATGCATATAGGAAACCATTTATACATATAAAATAATAAATTTTAAAAAAAAAATAAAAATTGAGATTTTGTTAAAGATGAAAACCTAAAGAATGGACTGCAATACATTTGGCTTTTTGTTTTGCTGGCTTTGGTTCTGGAGCTTCTTTATGACCTTTGGCCTGTGTGGAACCCTTTAGGCTGCAGTTTTAAGAGAAGGGAAGTCCTAATAGCACTTTGGTTCAAAGTAATGTCTTAATAATACTACAGTTTTTTGTAAGCGGATGTGCTAGCTCACATCTTTAATCCTAGCACTGCGGAGTCAGAGGCAGGAGGATCTCTGTGAGTTCCAGGCCAGCCTAGTCTACAAAGCAAGCTCCAGACCAGTGTCTGGAGTACCCAGTGAAACCTGAAAAAAATCTCTGATATTTACATATAAGATAAATATAAAAAATACATATAAAATAAAAGCATTTTGCTACCTGTCACAGGTACCCAGAAAAAATTGAAGCCTCTCCATCGAGCACACTGTTTCCTTCCAGCTGGCGTTGTGGCGGTGCTCAAACAACGGCCCAGGCTGGTGTCAGCCGCAGTCCAGGCCTTCTACCTACGGGACCCCATTGACCTGAGAGCCTGTCGCGTCTTCAAGACATTTTTACCTGAAACACGAATAATGGCCTCTGTGAGATATCTTTCTTGGTGATGTAGTTACAGTTTTACTAGTTCCCTTAGAAAGTTAGTGGTCTGTTTGTCTTCCTTCCTTTCTTTCTTCTTTCCTTCCTTCCTTCCTTCTTTTCTTTTCTTTCTTTCTTTCTTTAAAAGAAAAAAAATCCAAGTGTAGGGGATGTTAAGAAATGCCTCGTGTACATATGGACCATATTTTCCCTACTTTTGTATTTATTTCCTTCTTAAGCAATAAAACAGCTCATCTCTTCAGAATTATTATCTTCTACCCCTCTTAAGTTGCTATAATGTAATTAGTGATAATTCCGTTAGTGCCAACTCCAAAGTGGGCAGTAGGGTAAATTTCATAGTAGTGAATGTGTATCTCACTAGCTGTTTCTGAAAACAACAGGAAGTGAATGGGCTACATCCTCTCTGTGCTTCCCCTATGAATATGTAAGCATGAAGCCCATGAGTGGACTGATTGTTATACTAACTACGAAATGATATTCAAAACTCAATTTCTGGAAAAGACTCATATATTTTGTATCCCAATGCCCAGGTCACTTTCACGAAGTGTTTGTATGCACAGCTGGTACAACAGAAGTTTGTGCCAGACCGGCGGAGTGGATACGGGCTCCCACCTCCATCACATCCCCAGTACCGAGCCTGCGAACTGGGCATGAAGTTGGTAATGTTGAACAAGAAAACTACCTACCTTCTTTCTCTTTTCTTCTTCCCTCCCTACCTCCATCCTTCCCCCACTTTCTTACCTTCCTTTCTTTCTCTAATATGGAAGAGTGTTAAGGGCTGAAGAAATGGCTCAGGGACTAAAAGTACATTCTGCTCTTGCAGAGGAGTCGTTTGATTGCCACCTGGTGTAAATCAGGTGGCTCACAGCAGCCTATAATTCCAGATCCAGGGCATTTCCAGGCTTTAGGCCTCTCTGAGTACCTGCATTCACATGTATACACATACAACCACCATACCTCAAAAAAAACACACATCACACACACACACACACACACACACACACACTACACACACACACACCCTTGAGCATTAATGATAGAGACAGAAGTTACTCAGATCCCGTAGGCAACAGTTTCCTGCTGTTCATCAATATTTCAGCTGCTTGTCCTTTTCACCTTGATGAACACACAGTATAGGAACTCTGGAAATATGTCCTGCTTGCGTGACAGTATAGTAAAGTTCATCATTATCAGGCTCAGTGGCCACGCCTTTAACCGCTGAGAAGAAGCAGTGTCTTCGCACGTAGGAGCCGATAAAGTAGTTCACTGAATAATAAAAAAACCGAAAACTAAAATTAAAAATATAGAAAATTATCATCTGCTAGAAGAGGCCTTAAGCAGCTGTGAAGCCGTCATGAAAATTGAAATTGTTTGCAGTAAAGATAATAAGTCCACTTGTATTTTAAAACCAATTAAAGTTAGAAAATAGAATACACTGGATAAGATAGGCAAAACTGGCTCAAATCAAATAACAGTAATGGAAAGAATTTCATAAGAAGAAAGCACAGTGTCATTGAATTCAATAAAAGATAAAATAGAAGAAAACCTGATGAGAAGTCGGGCACAAAACTACTAGAATATTTCCTAGAGAAAATGATATGAGCCAGGCAGTGATAGCGCACGCCTTTAATCCCAGCACTTGGGAGGCAGAGGCAGGCAGATTTCTGAGTTCAAGGCCAGCTTGGTCTACAGAGTGAGTTCCAGGACAGCCAGGGCTACACAGAGAAACCCTGTCTCAAACAAAACAAAACAAAACAAAACAAAACAAAACAAAACAAAACAAAAAGATATTAATTGTTCAGAAACTGAACAGATAGTTCACAGAAAAAGAAGTACAAGTGAATTTTAATTCACAATTTTAAAATGTTGACTTCTGTTCTTAAAGGTTAATATAATTTAAAGCTACAATTAGTGTTTTCTTCCACAAGATTGCCAAGTATAAAAAGTATGAGAACATATACTGAGTTTGTAAGAAATTATAGGACTATATAAAGGAAAAGGATACTTTAATATGCCAGGCGTGGTGTGTACCCCTCTAATCTTAGCACTCAGGAGGAAGAGTTTCAGGATGGTCGGGCACAGAGTGAGACCCTGTCTTGAAAACCGAGGAAGGAAGGAAGGAAGGAAGGAAGGAAGGAAGGAGGAAGGAAGGGAGGGAGGAAGGAAGGGAAAGAGAAAGAGAGAGAAGGAAGGAAGGAAGGAAGGAGGAAGGAAGGAAGGAAGGAAGGAAGGAAGGACCGACGAGCTGATTGGGTCCCGGTGAGGAGCAGTGTGCCAATACCATCCACACTGAAACTGCCTGCACTGGCTGTTTTCCTTATCGTTCTCACTTCTAGAAGGTATTTTCAGGTGCAAATACACACAGGAGCATTGTTTATAGTACTGAGCTCACAAACACCAAGTCTGCAGTGGGAGAGTAGGCGAATTACGGCCTGTCCGTGACGTGAAATGGACAGATTGATGTGTGCCGATGGGAAATTCTCTCCACAATGTGCAGCTACACCAGAATAGTGTGCAGTCCTCTTGGGTCACAAAAGGGGTGGAATAGAGCAATGTCATGGAAATCTACCCGAGTTCCCAGCTTACTTCTGAGGGCAGAGGCTGGGCATTGGAAATATCTGAATTGTTGTGCCATATTAGTCTTTCAATGATCTTAAAATGAAATTCTCTTCTGTGTCTGAGAATATGCTCAATTTACTTATTTTCACATTTTATTTCAATAAATAAAAATAAATATTTATTTATTTATTTTGTGTGCATAACAGGGTTGGGAGCCTGCCATGGTGCCCTGAGGGTCAGAGGAGCTGGTTTTCCTCTTCTACCTTGTGCGTTCCAGGGATTGAACACAGGTTGTCAGGCTTAGTGGCAAGCACTGAGCCAGCTTTCCAGCTCAGAAGCAAATTCTTACTTTTCATAAATTTAAAAAGTGTTCTAAGTGGTATACACCTTGATCCCAGTACTTGGGGGACAGAAGCAGGTGGATCTCTGAGTTCCAGGCTACCCAGGGCTACATAGTGAGACCCTGTCTGAAAACAACCACAAAACCAAAACATGTTCTAAGTGTTCACATGGTCTTGTGTCTGGTCACCTAGTTCTAGATTGGGGCTGAATGAGAAGAAGTTAATTTAAGATGGTAGAGGAAAAAAAGAAAACAAAGTAACATAATAAAAATTCTATCTGTCTCATCTAGGCTCATGGATTTGAGATTTTGTGCTCCAAATGTAGCCCACATTTTTCAGACTCCAGGAAATCCCTTGTGACTGCTTCACCGCTCTGGGCCAGCTTCCTTGAAAGTCTGAAAAGGAATGATTACTTTAAGGTGAGACTTGTGCTTATTTCTTCTCATGAGTGAGCATGTGTGTGTGTGTGTGTGTGTGTGTGTGTGTTCTCATGTATGGAGGCCAGACGTGGGTGGAGAATGTCTTCCTCTCACTGAACTTACCAAATGGCTGTACTGGCTGCCCAGGGAGCATCCAGGATTTTCCAGCTCTCCTTTCCAGCTCTGGGCTTCCAGATTTGTACTATCACTCCTATATTGTTTGTTTGTTTGATGTGGGTTCTGGGGATTCAAACACAGGTCCTTATGCTTGCACAGAAAGGCCTTTATCCACTGCCATCTCCCCAGCCTCTGTAGTGTTTAATTCTACAACTCACAGAAAATCAAGTCATGTCTTATTTAAAAGTAAAATACAATTATAGAAGCTCAAATAGAAGGGCACTTCAATGATACTCAGGCACGGGAAGCAGCAATGATATAGTATTTATTGAATGTTTATGATACTAGAGGAATATTTTTAAATTATTGTTGTTGTTTGAGACAAGGTCTCTTCTGTAATTCTGGCTGTCTGGGAGCTTATTATGTAGACCAGTTTGGCTTCAAACTCAAAAAGATCCTCCTGCTTCTGCCTCCCAAATGCTGAGAGGCTACCACACCCAGTTTTATTTTTTAAAATCTTTAAAGCTGCATTTCTTTATTTAGTTGAGGGGCCGTGTATATGCTATGGCATGTGGAGGTCAGAGGACGACTTGTGAGAGTCAGTTTTCCATATGGGTTCTCAGGGTTGAACTCAGGTCATCAGGCTTGGCAGCAGGTGCTCTACCTGCTGAACTATCTCACCAGCCTGATATTAGAGAATTCTAATTTTATATTTGTCAAGTGATAAAATTTATGACTTCTATCTGATGAACAACTTGTAAAAATTGAAAAAGCAACATGAAGCTACTCTTCAAGAACATTAGCAAAGATAGTGATATTAAAAAACTACAAACCGTAAGTGGTCTACAGAGAGAATGAGAGACTGTAGGGTGCTCATCTCTAAGTGGGACATCTACTTCACACATAGCTCAAGGCTCAGGGATCATCTCAAAAGACTGTAAGAACTGGAGACAGGAGAGTACAGCAAAACAATATTTTCAGACAAAGCAGGGCAGCCGCACATTTGAACCACAGTAGCTGCGACAGCATGACAAGACCTGCACAAGATCAAGCTAGACAAAACCCAGCATGAAGAGGGAAGTGGTTACAAAATCCTACCTTGCTGAGGACAGTTGATGGTGCTGGCAGAGGGAGAGCGCTTTCTTGAAGTTCTGCCCTCAGGGGCTACTCACGATCAGCACATGGCCCAACAATTGTCATATGTAGCATATTAGACTCAGTGGATTTTTTTTTTTTGGTTTTTCGAGACAGGGTTTCTCTGTGTAGCCTCGGGCTGTCCTGGAACTCACTCTGTAGACAAGGCTGGCCTCAAACTCAGAAATCTGCCTGCCTCTGCCTCCCAAGTGCTGGGATTAAAGGAGTGGGCCACCACTGCCCGGCAACTCAGTGGGTTTTAAACACAACAGATATGAAGTTGGAAAGGAATAATGGTAGAAGACAGAGAGGAGCTGAAGGAGCGTGAGAGAGTGGACTTGGTACAACACCTCATGCACATGTATGCAATTCTCAAGCAGGTGTGGTGACACATGCCCCTAATTCCAGCACTCAGGAGACAGAGTCATAGGAATCAATGCCAGTTCAAGGCCAGCTGGTCTACATTGTAAGTTCCAGGCAGCCAAAGCTACTTAGCAAGATCCTAACCCAAACAAAGTAAAATGAAAAGGAAAAAGAAAGAAAAATCACAAAAAACGAATAGTAAATTTCTCAGAAAATATTTATCTTCAAAGCTGAGTGTGGTGGCTCATGCCTCCAATCCTAGCACGTGGGAAGTGGAGACAGGGCGATCAGAGTTCAAAGTCATGTGCATCTTCATGAGTTCTAGGCCAGCCTTGTCTCAGAGAACTAATGCGAACAACAGAAGACCACACTCACAGGTGGCAGATCTAAGCTTATACACAGCTGCTGTCGTCATCGACAGACCCTTAAATGAAAGTGATCTGAGAGCGTGGTAGAATAAGGATGACCAAACTGCATTAGATGTATGTATGAAAATGTCATGAAACCCACCACTATTTATAATTAACATATCTAGTGAAACACTAAAACACAACCAAATTCAGGCCAGCTGTGGTAGCATACACTCGATCCCAGCTAACTAGAGGTTGAAATAAGAAGTTCTAAGCTCAAGGCCTGATTGTGTAGCTGTTTCAAGGCCAGTTGAGCCACTTACAAGCCCTGCTTTCAATACAATAGTGAAATTGGGCTGAGCATGTCGCCCAGTGTGGAGCACTTACAGATCTATGCAGGACTCAGGGGTTGAACTCTAGAAACAGAGGGAAAGAGCTTTTGAGAATGTGCTCCAGAAACTCTGGGAACTTTCACTCAGAATCTTCATTTCGGATGATCTTTTATGAGAAACATCCAAAGTGTCGGAAGCCTGTAGGAATATTATGATTGTAATGATCGTGTGGCAGTATGAAACAGCATGGGAGAGTGTGGTATGTTTCTAAAGAGTAAAATAGTAGGTGTGACGCTACTGTGAAAATGGAGTAGACAACAGAGGGAAGACTATGGTGGGATTAATGTGACTTATGGTCTGTTTGACAAACTTTCTATGTCTTGTTTTAGTAGTTACTAGTTAGTCAATTGTAAATAAATAAATTGGTAGAAAATCCTCCAGACTAGAAAAGGTTTCTGATTGGTAACATGTTAAGTATTGGAGCATAGCCTTTAATCCCACCAAATACATTCAGACCTCTGATTCTGTAGCTGACCTGTTCTACATAGTGGATTCCAGGCGACTGGGGCTACATACTGAGATCTTGTCTCAAACAAAACAAAACCTAAGACTGCATCCAGCCTAGTACCTTACTTGATTGGAAGAAATTAGAGTCCACACAACTAAATTAATGACAAAACATATGTGAGGCCTGGGACTTCTGAGTTCCTGAGTGTCACATGCTGCTTTTTTTCAATGTCACTAGTAGGTATGCTGTTTAATGATATAACGTATAAGTACTGTTCTAATGTCCGGTATTGTATTTTCAAGGGACTATTGGAAGGTTCTGCTCAGTACCAGGAGAGACTCGAAATGGCAAAGAACTATTTCCAGCTCTCCATACACCGGCCAGAAAGGTGAGTTATAGCTAGGACCTACCACAGAGTAAGGCAGGCTGGCAGCTGGGTAGTTCTTTCTAAATAATATATTTTAAAAACCTATTTATCATGGTTAAATATATATGTATAAGATGTGTATGAATGCAGACACAAGCATGCCATGGTGTGTGTGTGTGTGTGTGTGTGTGTGTGTGTGTGTGTGTGTAAAACTTAGAGGACAACTTTCAAAGATTCGAACTTTGAAAAATTGTCCTCAGTGGATTCTGGGGATCAAACTCATGTCATCAGGCTTCCAGAAGCATCTTGCCTGCCATAAAACCTTTGTTGTTGTTATAAAAAAACACAGATACTCTAGTACAAATAGAGAATGATGTGAAAATATTTATTCCAAAGTTGACCACTATTATTTTGATTTATTTCCTCCTAGAGATTATAGATTTTTATTCCTGTACTAATTTTACTTATTTATTTTTCTGAGTACTTTTTTTTGTTTTGTTTTGTTTTATTTGGTTTTTCAAGACAGGGTTTCTCTGTGTAGCTCTGGCTATCCTGGAACCTGCTCTGTAGACCAGGGTGGCTTCAAACTTAGAGATCTACCTGCCTCTGTCTCCTGCTGGAGCTAATGGAGTGTGTCATAATTGCCTAAGTACAGTTCCTTTTTTATTTTTTATTTATATTTATATATTTATTTATTTATTTTTTGGTTTTTCAAGACAGGGTTTCTCTGTGTAGCCCTGGCTGTCCTGGAACTCACTTTGTAGACCAGGCTGGCCTCGAACTCAGAAATCCACCTGCCTCTGCCTCCCAAGTGCTGGATTAAAGGCGTGCGCCACCACTGCCTGGCACAGTTCCTTTTTTAAATTTATTGTGTTTTATATATATATATGAAATTTGCTTGTATGTATATCTGTGTACCATGCATGTCTGGCTCCCTAAGGAGGCCAGAAGAAGGTGTGAGATTCCTTGGAGCTGGGTTGTAGACAGTTGAAAGCTGCCATGATGGTACTGGTAATTGAACCCAGTTCCTTCGGAAAAGCAACCAGTACTCTTAACCTCTGAGACATCTCTACAGTTCTTTATATTTGAGGAAATGGAGGACCATAGGGCATACAACTGTTTTTGGTACTGAGGAAAATATACAAGCTACTTTAAACATCTAATATTTTAAGCTAGGTGTGATGGTTCACTTGTGTAATCCTAGCACTCAGGAAGCTAATGGAGGAGGGTCTCTATGAGTTTGAGGCTAGCTACATAGTTTCTAGGCCAACCTGGCTGTTAAAGAGAAACCTTGACTCAAGAAACAAAACAACCAGAATTTGAAAGTTTCAAGGGAGACTCTCATTTCTCAGGCTAATCATTTTTCAGCAGTTTCATTCTGATTTGCTTTGGTTTGGTCTTTTGATATTTGAGTCAGAGTTTCACCATGTAGCCTAGGCTGGCCTCATATTCTTATTCCTCTTGCCTCCTCCTCCTCCGAAGTTCTGGAATTAAGGACATGAGCTACCATGCCTGGCCCTTTAAACTGTTATGAACCAAACTCTCCCTCCAAACCTGTTCTTGAGTCCCAGTGCTTAAACATCTTCTTTCATTTATTTAAATTTATTTTTATTTAATGTCTATGAGTGTTTTTCCCACCTATGTGTTGTGTTCCATGTTTGTTCCCGGTGCCTTCAGAGAACATAGAGAGCATTAGATCCCTGGAACTGGAGTTACTAATGGTTGTGAGCTATCACGTGAGTGTAGGAAACAAATCTGGAAGCTCTGCAAGAACTAAGTGTTCCAACCTCTGAGCAATCTCTCCAGTTTTTAGAGCCTTTTAAATAATGGGGTTCATGGGCTTTTTTGTCTCTGTTTTGAGACAGGGTCTTGTAGAGCCAAAGCTGACCTTGAATTTACTGTGTAGCTGAGGTTAACCTTGAACTCTTGATCTCCTACCTCTACCACCCAAGGCAATGCTACCCCGTGGGCTAGTCTCATAATCTTTTACTAGGACTAACCACTGTCATCCTCATTGTCCGTGGGTCCAGTCTGCAGCTCTGGTTAATATTCTCCGTGTCCTGCACACCCCTTGCTGTCCTGCCGCACCTAGGTCCTCATTTCTTCAACTGTATCCATATGTAAACCTGGTTCTCAGCCCTAGTGATTCTTCTCTTTTCAACCATTAGAGCCAGGAAAATATCTCTCTGATCATGCTGTTTTCACATCTCTTAAAGTTTATTGGCAATTATAATAATGAAAATTTTTCAAGTATCAGAAGTATTCATCCAAAATATGAATTTGCAATGTTTTTTTTCAGACTTATTTTTAAATGACAGATAAAATTGTGCCAGTGTTTTATTTACACTGAGGTGTTTTAAAGTGTGTGTCCACTGCAATGTTTAAGTCTAAGTAACATATAACTTGATAAATGTACTTAAAACCCACAGAGTGAATTGTGAATGTTCTGGGTGCTTGTGTGCCAGCCACAGCAAAACTTGTGGAGGTTAGAGGACACCCTGCAGGGAGTCAGTTTTCTCCTTCCACTGTGGGTCCTGAGAAAACACACAGGTCATCACCGAGCCATGTTGCAGGCCCTGTCTATTCTTAAAAAAAAAAAAAAAACTTGTCCATACCGCAGCAAAAGTAATTAATTGCCTGCTTCCATCTCTCTTTAGTATTGCTGTTCTCGAATGATAGTATTTTGCTATTTTTATTAAAAAAAAATATTTTTAGGGTTTGGTGTTGGTTAATTTCCAGTATTTTTTTTTTTTTTTTGCCCAGGCTGCCCTCAAACCTGCTGAGACTGGTTGGAAGTCCTGATCCCCTGCCTCTGCCTCTCAAGCACTGGGTTACAACATGCACTATCACACCACCCGTGTTTTTCCATCTGTGATTTCTTTTCTTGCCCAGTGATGCTTGCATAGCATGGGGTAGGGATACTTTACTCATGTGATTTATCGGGCACCCAGCTGTTAATGAGTATGCTTTACCTAAGTGGCTGAGATGGGTCCATGGTGTGGATAGTGACTCATGTCACCATCAATACAAATGCTGGTTCTTTCATTTTTTATATATTTTTTATAGTTCACTTTTTTTATATTTTTATAAAATATTTTATAGTTCACTTTTTTATATAAAATTTTTTATAGTTCACTTGCTATGAGCCCAGGTGAGGAGATCTTAACCGTGTTACAGACACTGCCATTTGATGTCGACAAAGCTCAAGACAGAAGAAGCTGACCTTCCTCCTGAGGATGGTGAGCTGGGAGTGGGAGCGTGTCGGGAAGGTCAGAACTGAGAGGCCTTCCAGGAGAGCCTCTCCTGTGACACGGCGTACCTGCATTCTTTCTCAGATGACAGGGTTAGACCTCTCACCAGACCGCTGGACCAGCTGCTGCAAGACACTGCCGCAGAAAAGAGTCTCAGCCCAGTGCCCAGAAGGGGAGCAGCAGAACTATGATGTGGCGCAGGTCTCAGACAGCATGAAGGCCTTCATGTCCAAAGTGTCAACCCACAAGGGGGCAGAACTGCCTAGGTTAGTTATTCCAGAGGTCCACGAGAGTATCATGTCCACTTTGTCTTTCTTCTGTCTTGTTTTGATATTCCTTATTTCTTATCTGAGGTGACAGAGATTTCAAGTAGCCTTTTGTAATTCCTCAAGTAAGACGGATACTCGGAAGGATTTAAACAGCTAGGACCCAGAACTCTGGCACTTTAACTTCTTCTAGTTTGTTACTTGGGTTTTGTTTTGTTTTTGTGGAGGTTTTTTGTTTTTTGTTTTTGTTTTAGATAGGTCTCTTTATATAGCCCTGGCTGTCCTGGAACTCACTATATAGACCAGGCAACCTTGAAATTACAACTATTTACCTGCCTCTGCCTCCAGAGTATTGGTATTTTTTAAAGTTGTGAGTTCCCATGCCCAACTTCTTTAGACTCTAATTTAGACTCTATAGCATGTAGCTTTCAATAAACTCAAGCTTCTAATCTCCTACCATATAAGCAGATTGGAGTCTTGAAACTCAAAGACAGGGATTTAAGGAACCTATCAGAGGCAGAAGTAGTCACAGAGCTTGTTTGTGGCACATAACTAGGGAAAAGAGTAGATAGATTGTTACCTGCACAGCAAATCTCTCTCTTCTTTTTTTTGGTGGTAATGGATTGACCCAGAGGCTGTGCACACCATTGACACAGAGGCTGTGCACACTAACAAGTGCATCCTGGTGAGCTCCTTCCTTAGCCCAGTGAACCCGTCAGTGTGGGTATTCCTGAACTAATAAGAAAAGATATAAGTTTATGCTCATTATTTGTTGTTAAGAAAGAATAGGGGACTGGAGAGATGGCTCAGCGGTTAAGAGCACTGACTGCTCTTCCAGAGGCCTGAGTTCAATTCCCAGCAACCACATGGTGGCTCACAACCATCTGTAATGGGATCTGATGCCCTCTTCTGGTGTGTCTGAAGATAGCTACAGTGTATGTATATAAAAAAATAAAATAAAATAAATGAATAAATAAGCAAATCTTTTTTAAAGAGATTACTTTCAAAGAAAGAAAGAAAGAAGAAGGGAAGGTGCAATTTTATCAATTTGATAAGCTTTGATTTTTGTTATTGTTGTTTTCTTGCGTTAAACCTCACATGAAATCGTGAACCTTCCTGACTACACTTCCCAAACGCTGAGCTTAAAGGTGTAACTTGGAGTCCTATAAGATTAAGTGTTTCCGGACGGTGGTGGCGCACGCCTTTAATCCCAGCACTTGGGAGGCAGAGACAGGCGGATTTCTGAGTTCGAGGCCAGCCTGGTCTCCAGAGTGAGTTCCAGGACAGCCAAGGCTATACAGAGAAACCCTGTTTTGAAAAACCAAAAAAAAAAAAAAAAAGATTAAGTGTTAAGTAAATGATCTCAGATAAATTATTTCTCTTACTGTGTATCTTGTAGGGAGTAGAGAACAGATAGGCCACCCAAAAGCCATAGCTAATTATGTAAAAAAGATTTAATTTTTTTTTTCCCCTTTTTTTTTTTTTTTTTTTTTTTTTTTTTTTAAAAAAATTTTTTTTTTTTCTTTAAATTTTTGTATTTTTCTTGTCCCCTTTTAAAAATTAAAAACAAGGGAAAAATTTTCCCCCTTTTTTTATTTTAAACCCCCCCCAATCCCTTTTTTGGGGGAATTTTTTTTTGAATTTTTTTTGATAAATTTTATTTTCAGGGGGCTTTTCTTTAAAATTTTAAGGGAACGTTCGGGGGGGAAATTTAGGGCCCCTTTTTTCCCCTTTTTAATTTTTTCCAAAAAACCCCCTTTAAGGGTTCCAACCACTTTTGATTTCCCCCCTTTTTAAAAGGGGAAAATTTTTTTGTTTTGGGGGTTTTTTTGGGGATTTTAAAATGTTTTGTTTTTCCCTTTGACCTGTTTGAAGAAAACAAAAAGCCGAGGGCTGGGGGGAAATTTAGTATTTTTTTGGGAAATATGGGGCCCCCCGGCCAAATTTTTTTGAAAACCCAAAAGGAAGGGGGCCCTTTTGGGGAAGGGGCCCCGGGGGAAAAAAAGGGCCCCAGTTCTTGGGGGGCTTTTGGGAAAAAAAGGGGGAAAAAAAAAGGCCCCTTTTTGTTTTAAGGGTTTTTGGAAAAGACCCGGAACCCGTTTTCTCCCCAAAATTTTCAAAAAAAAAAAAAGGTGGAAAAATGCCCCGTTTAAAATAAATGTTTTTAAAGTTGAAATTTCCCGAAAGGCAAAATTTAAAAAAAAACCCCTTTTTTATTGAAAAAAACAATCCCCCTTTTTTGTTAAAGGGCTGGGGGGAAAAAGAATATCATAAACCTTGCAAAGGGGAAATCAAACTGGGAAAAAAAAAAAAAAAGAAGAAAAGTAAAAAAAATATTTTTTTTACTGGGAGGGTTTTTTACTCTAAAAGGAAAACCCCGTTTTTTTTTTTTTTTTTTTTTGGGCAGGGTTTTCTGTGTACCCCGGTGGCTGTCCCCCAAAAAACCCCCCGTAGACCAGGCTGACCCCGAACTCAAAACCCGGCCCCGCCCCCCAATGCGGGTTAAAGGCGTGCGCCACCACCCCCCCCGGCCCCCCCCCTTTTTTACTTAGCAATTTCACTTTTTTGGGTTTTTCTTGGGGAAAAAAGGTTTTAAAGGGGCACTGAGGCCCCGCAGTGCTTTTTTTGTAGTTTCCAAAAAATTCCCCCGACCACCAAAAGATAAGTGGGGGAAAAAATTTCTGTATTTGAATTTCACGCAAAAAAAAGCAGGAGTCCCCCCGTTTTTCGCAGGAAGAAGGCCACAAAACTTTGATGTAGAAAAGCAACCCCTGTTCAAAAGAGTCATCTAAGTTAAGAAAAAAAACCCGGGGGTGGCTTACTGTCTTTTAAGGGGCTGGGGTTTGGTCTGAGAAATTTAAGTCAGGTGGCGCCAAACCCCCTATAAAACCAGCTTTGGGGAATCCGGGCCTCTTCTGGCCCATTTTTCCTGCACCGGCATATGCATGGACACACACAAATGAAAATAAATCTTATTTGCAATCCTGTACACAAGCGTAGCTGTTCCCTTGAATTGGACACAAACCCAAATGAAGGATTTTCAAGAAGTCAGGGGCTAGAAAATGTCTCGCGTTGGTTGAATGTTGATTCAACAAACTTTTTTGAATTTCTAAATTTTTTAATGTGATTTTTTAAAAAGTTGCTTTAGTATAAGTATCTTGCTGTGTCTATTTATGTGCACAATATGTGTGCCTGGGGCCCCCCTTCAAGAAGGGCCCCATAGTTTTGGGGTGGGAAAAAAAATTTTTCCCCAGAAAAAAAGGGGAAAGGGGGGGGGGGGGGGGGGGGGGGGGGGGGGGGGGGGGGGGGGGGGGGGGGGGGGGGGGGGGGGGTTTTTTTTTTTTTTTTTTTTTTTTTTTTTTTTTTTTTTTTTTTTTTTTTTTTTTTTTTTTTTTTTTTTTTTTTTTTTTTTTTTTTTTTTTTTTTTTTTTTTTTTTTTTTTTTTTTTTTTTTCCCAGGGAACCCAAAATTTTTTAAATTGGGAAAAATTTTACCCCCCCAAAATTTTTTTTTGGTTGGGCCTTTTTGGGGAAACCCCAAAAATTCCCCCAAGGGGTTTTTTCCCCTCCAAGACAAAAAAAAGGTTGGGGGTTTTTTTAAAAACCCTTTTCTGGAACCCCTTCCCCCCCCCTTCCCCCCAAAGGGCCCCCCCAAGCTTTTTCCTAGCGGCAGGGGCGCAAATGCGTTACTCTCGACGAGTAACCAGGAGCAGGGAACCGGCGCCATCTTCCAATGCGGAACGGCTCCCGACATCAGCGTTACTCTCGAGAGCAACCAGGAAGCAGGAACCGGCGCCATCTTCCGATGGCTGAACGGCTCCCACACTGAGCAATCTCTCCAGTTTTTAGAGCCTTTTAATAAGGGTTCATGACTCTTTTGTCTCTGTTTTGAGACAGGTCTTGTAGAGCCAAAGCTGACCTTGCATTTACTGTGTAGCTGAGGTTAACCTTGAACTCTTGATCTCCTACCTCTACCTCCCAAGGCAAATGCTACCCTGTGGGCTAATCTCATAATCTTTTACTAGGACTAACCACTGTCATCCTCATTGTCCGTGGCCCAGTCTGCAGCTCTGGTTATTATTCTCCGTGTCCTGCACACCCCTTGCTGTCCTGCCGCACCTAGGTCCTCATTTCTTCAACTGTATCCATATGTAAACCTGGTTCTCAGCCTCTAGTGATTCTTCTCTTTCAACCATTAGAGCCATGAAAATATCTCTCTGATCATGCTGTTTTCACATCTCTTAAAGTTTATTGGCAATTATAATAATAAAAATTTACAAGTATCAGAAGTATTCATCCAAAATATGAATTTGCAATGTTTTTTTCAGACTTATTTTTAAATGACAGATAAAATTGTGCCTGTGTTTTATTACACTGAGGTGTTTTAAAGTGTGTGTCCACTGCAATGTTTAAGTCTAAGTAACATATACTTGATAATGTACTTAAAACCACAGAGTGAATTGTGAATGTTCTGGGTGCATGTGTGCCAGCCACAGCATACTTGTGGAGGTTAGAGGACACCCTGCAGGAGTCAGTTTTCTCCTTCCACTGTGGGTCCTGAGAATCAAACACAGGTCATCACCGAGCCATGTTGCAGGCCCTGTCTATTCTTAAAAAAAAAAAAAAAAACTTGTCCATACCCCAGCAAAAGTAATTAATTGCCTTCTTCCATATCTCTTTAGTATTGCTGTTCTCAAATGATAGTATTTTGCTATTTTTATTAAAAAAAAAATATTTTTAGGGTTTGTGTTGGTTAATTTCCAGTATCTTTTTTTTTTTTTGCCCAGGCTGCCCTCAAACCTGCTGAGACTGGTTTGGAAGTCCTGATCCTCCTGCCTCTGCCTCTCAAGCACTGTGGTTACAACATGCACTATCACATCCACCCGTGTTTTTCCATCTGTGATTTCTTTTCTTGCCCAGTGATGCTTGCATAGCATGGGGTAGGGATACTTTACTCATGTGATTTATCAGAGCACCCAGCTGTTAATGAGTATGCTTTACCTAAGTGGCTGAGATGGTTCCATGGTGTGGATAGTGAGTCATGTCACCATCATAACAAATGCTGGTGTCTTTCATTTTTTTATATATTTTTTATAGTTCACTGTTTTATATATTTTATATAAAATATTTTATAGTTCACTTTTTTATATATATTTTTTATAGTTCACTTGCTATGAGCCCAGGTGAAGAGATCTTAACCGTGTTACAGACACTGCCATTTGATGTCGACAAGCTCAAGACAGAAGAAGCTGACCTTCCTCCTGAGGATGGTGAGCCGGGGTGGGAGCATGTCGGGAAGGTCAGAACTGAGAGGCCCTCCAGGAGAGCCTCTCCTGTGACACGGCGTACCTGCATTCTTTCTCAGATGATCAGTGGTTAGACCTCTCACCAGACCAGCTGGACAAGCTGCTGCAAGACACTGCCGGCAGAAACGAGTCTCAGCCCAGTGCCCAGAAGGAGGAGCAGCAGAACTATGATGTGGCGCAGGTCTCAGACAGCATGAAGGCCTTCATCTCCAAAGTGTCAACCCACAAGGGGGCGGAACTGCCCAGGTTAGTTATTCCAGAGGTCCACGAGAGTATCATGTCCACTTTGACTTTCTTCTGTCTTGTTTTGATATTCCTTATTTCTTATCTGAGGTGACAGAGATTTCAAGTAGCCTTTGTAATTCCTCAAGTAAGGCAGAATACTCTAAGGATTTAAAAGCTAGGACCAGAACCCTGGCACTTTAACTTCATTCTAGTTTGTTACTTGGGTTTTGTTTTGTTTTTGTGGAGGTTTTTTGTTTTTGTTTTTGTTTTAGATAGGTCTCTTTATATAGCCCTGGCTGTCCTGGAACTCACTATATAGACCAGGCTAACCTTGAAATTACAACTATTTACCTGCCTCTGCCTCCAGAGTATTGGTATTTTTAAAGTTGTGGGCTCCCATGCCCAACTTCTTTAGTCTCTAATTTAGACTCTATAGCATGTAGCTCTCAATAAACTCAAGCTTCTAATCTCCTACCATATAAGCAGATTGGAGTCTTGAAACTCAAAGACAGGGATTTAAGGAACCTATCAGAGGCAGAAGTAGTCACAGAGCTTGTTTGTGGCAACTAACTAGGGAAAAGAATAGATAGATCGTTACCTGCACAGCAAATCTCTCTCTTCTTTTCTTTTTGGTGGTAATGGGATTGACCAGAGGCTGTGCACACTAACAAGTGCATCCTGGTGAGCTCCTTCCCTAGCCCAGTGAACCTCGTCAGTGTGGGTATTCCTGAACTGTAAGAAAAGATATAAGTTTATGCTCATTATTTGTTGTTAAGAAAGAATAGGGGACTGGAGAGATGGCTCAGCGGTTAAGAGCACTGATTGCTCTTCCAGAGGTCCTGAGTTCAATTCCCAGCAACCACATAGTGGCTCACAACCATCTGTAATGGGATCTGATGCCCTCTTCTGGTGTGTCTGAAGATAGCTACAGTGTATGTATATAAATAAATAAAATAAATAAATGAATAAATAAGCAAATCTTTTTTAAAGAGATTACTTTCAAAGAAAGAAGAAGGGAAGGTGCAATTTTATCAATTTGATAAGCTTTGATTTTTGTTATTGTTGTTTTCTTGCGTTAAACTCACATGAAATCGTGACCTTCCTGACTACACTTCCTAAACACTGAGCTTAAAGGCGTAAACTTGGAGTCGTATAAGATTAAGTGTTAAGTAAATGATCTCAGATAAATTATTTCTCTTACTGTGTATCTTGTAGGGAGTAGAGAACAGATAGGCCACCAAATGCATATGCTCTAATGTATGTAAAAAAGATATAATTTTTACTTTTCTGCCACCAGATTTGTGTATTTCTGTTGTCAGTCAAGGTTAATAAGCATAAGGAACTTTTCTTATTTATTTAAACTAAAATTTCCCTTGCTATTCTTTTCTTGGATATTTCTGATACTTTCTATAAGCATAGCACCATCTTCAAAAATACCTCGAAGAACTGTGATCAGGAGAAATTCCATGCCCTTTTCCCTTTATCTTTCAGAGACCCTTCGGAAGCTCCAATCACTTTTGATGCAGATTCTTTTCTGAATTATTTTGATAAGATTTTAGGTGAGTTACAGTGTGGTGCTTACTTTACTTTGAAACTGTGAAGGGCTATCACTGCTTCTGGAGGACTGGGACATTAGGTCATTTATGAGCCAAGATACTGCTTTCTCCTGATGGTTTCAAGTTGTTTTAAACCATAAAGCACTGCCCTGTTGAAGCACTTGACAGAGGCAACCTACTAGTGCTTGACTTGCTAGCTGCTCTCTAACTGAGAGCATGTGCCTTTTCTGTTTTGGAAGGGTTTTAGTGTGACTTCCATAGTATGTCTTTGTTTTGTCTTTCAGACTTCATGTTCAGTAAGAAAAACAAACAGCACAGAGGGCTGGGGAGATGGCTCAGATAGTGATGTGCTTGCTGCATGGGAGTATAAGGGCCTGAGTGCAGATTGCTGGCACTCTTGTAAGAAGCCAAGCACAGATGGATAGGCCCCTAGTTCCAGGACTGAAGGCACAGAGATAGATTGGCTGATCCCTGGAACTTGCTGGTGAGAGGCTCTGAGTCAGAATACAAGGAGAAGACTGACAGAAGACACCTAATATCAGTTTTGTCCTCCACATGCATGTGTATGCACATGCAGACACACTGGCACACATGTATGCATACACATATATACACACACAAAACAAAAACGCAGGGTGTGAATAGACTGCACACTGGAGGGTAACAGTAAATGTTTGAAAGTTGTCCACTCTTCCTAGAAAGCATGCAAAATAAAAGCATGATTTTTTTTTTCTTACCTTATTGAAAAAACCAACAATCAGTTATTTGTAAGGACTGGAGAAATGAATATCGTCAAACTCTGCAAGAAGTACAAGCTGAAAAAAAAAAAGAAGTACAAGCTATCTTTTCACTGGACAGTTTGAGACTCTAGGAAGCCCGTCGTTTTTCACTTAGCAATTTCACTTCAGGTTTCTCTCTGTGAAAGAGGTAAGTGGTCACTGATGGCCACTGCAGTGCTTTTTTGTAGTACCAAAATTCTAATGACCACCAAGAGATAAGTGGATAAATAAATCACTGTATTATGAATTTGCACAGCTATAATAAAGTATGGAGTCACCTGTGTATTCTGCAGGAAGAAAGCCTACAAGACATAGTATGTAGAAAAGCAGACCATAGTTCAATATGAGTACATCTAAGTTAAAGAAAACCATGGGCTGGCTTACTGGTCTGTCAAGAGACTGGAGTTTGGTTCTGAGAAGTCAAGTCAGACAGCACACAACCTCCTATAAATCCAGCTTTAGGGGATCTGGTGCCCTCTTCTGGCCCATGTAGGTTCCTGCACACATGGGCATATGCATGGACACACACAAATGAAAATAAATCTTATTTGCATATGCCTGTACACAGAGCTGTAGCTGTTCCATCTGACATCTGGACACAAACCAAGTGTTCAAGGATATCTCAGAGAAGTCAGTGAGCTAGGAACTAGTGTCTCTGCGTGGTTGAATGTTGATATCAACATATCTTTATGTAATTTACTAATTTTTTAATGTGTATTTTTTTAAAGAGTTGCTTTATGTATAAGTATCTTGTCTGTGTCTATTTATGTACACAATATGTGTGCCTGGTCCCCAAGACGGCCAGAGTGGGTGCTGGATATCCTAGAACTGGAGTCCCAGACAGTTATGAATCACCATGTGGGTGCTGGGAACCAAATGCAAGTTCTCTGCAAGACAACAAGTGCTCTTAACCTCTGAGCCTTCTCTCCAGCTCCCAGATTTTTATTTGTATTTTTTATGTTTTGGGAGCAAACCCAGGGCCTCCTTCCTGCTACTCAGGTTCTACCTCTGAGCCATACTCCCGGCCCAATGTTCAAATTAAACATTTTATTATTGTTGTTGTTGTTATTATTATTATCACTATCAGTGTGTGTGTGTATTATGTGTGTGGGAGTGTGTGTGTAACAATGTGGTTATAAAGAGCAGAGGACAACTTTGTGGAGTATTTTCTCCTTACACCTTTGGGTCACCAGGTCACACTGCAAGCGCCTGTCCTTGGGAGCTGTCTCAACAGCCCAGCTTTTCATCTTTTTAAGAATAAAGCTTTTAAGTAATCAAGTTCATATCGAAAAACTAAAGTTGAATCTCTTGACTCAGCAGTTCTCCATTCTATAAATGTCCCGAATCACCGTTTTGGGAAAGATTTTTTTTTTTTTTCTTGAGACAAGGTTTCTCTGTGTAGCCCTGACTGTCCTGGAACTCAGAGATCTGCCTGCCTCTGTCTCCCAAGTGCTGGGATCAAAGGCATGTGTCACCAGTGTCCAGCTTGGGAAAGGATTTACAAAGTATTTGGATTAAGTCCTTTGGTCCTGGTGGAACATTCCAGTCCGTTTGAGAGGTATAACCCTGCTCTAAGAATTCCACCAAGTGGTTCTTTCTGTGTCTCGATCAATACAGGGACAAAGCCTCAGGAGTCAGACTCTGACCTGGATGGAGATGACTTTGAATGTTTAGACAGCGGCGATGACTTGGGCTTTGAATCTCTGAAAGGAGCTCTTGGCAGTCTCAAGTCCTACATGGCCCAGATGGACCAGGAGCTGGCGCACACCAGCATGGGCAAAAGCTTCAGCACCCGGAAGCGATCGGTAAGTGGTTTTAACCTCTCCTTCTCTAAGTATGTGTAGGAGAGTAAGTCATATTTCATCTCAGTTTTCCTTTCTTTTTGATTTGTGAGATTTGAAATAAATGAGTGCTAATTTTATTAATTGACTGATTAATGCTAAGAATTGGTCCCAGGACCTGGGGTACATGAAGAGCACGTAGTTCATCACTAAGCTATACTCCTGCTTAAGCGAAACTGCTAGTTTTCGCTTAACATTGATGTAATGAAAGATTATAGAGGCCAGGTGCAATGACACGTGTCTGTAATTCACAGCTGCTGATGAGGCTGAGAAGGGAAGATGTTGAGCCCAAGAGTTTGAGGCCTATGGAGCCACATACTGAGTCTATGAAAGAAGGGCAGGTACTGAGAGTGTAGCTCAGGGGTACAGCATGTGTCTGATGTGCATAAAGCCTTCCGTTGAGTCCTCACCACTGAAAGGAAAAAGCAGATTATAGACTTGCTTTTCTAAATACAAATGTAATGACTGCTTCTTCCTCTCCCTTCCCCTTCTCTGTCTTGCCCATTCCTTCACTATAGTGAACTGCCCAAAGTGGTATTAAACTCTTGGGCTCAAGTGATCCTCCTAGCTCAGCCTCTTGAGACTGTGGGACTACAGACATGGGCCTGTTTATAATTATATTCTTAAAGGGGAGAGGAGACTGGAGAGATGGCTCAGCCATTTAGAGCACTTGCTGCTCCTGCAGAGGACCTGGATTCAGCAGGATAGCTTACAACTCCAGTTCCAGGGACCTGACACCCTCTTCCTATCTCTGAAGATACCAAGCACACCCTTGGTGCACATAGATCCATGCAAGCAAAACATTCATACACATAAAGTAAATCCATCTTACCAAAAAAAAAAAACCCAGAATATTTAATTTCTTTAAAAGTATATCTGTGGATGTTTTGTGTGCATGTATGTCTGTGCACCATGTGTTTGCTTGGTGCCCAGGGAGGCCAGAAGAGGGCATCAGATTTTCTAGGACTGAAGTTACAGATGGAACTGGAATTACATCAGTTGTAAGCTGCCAAGTGGGTGCTGGGAATCGATCCTGGGCCTTCTAGATAATCAGACAGTGCTCCCAGCCACTGAGCCTTCTCCAGTTTCTTAAGATGTATTGTGTTTCCGTGTATAGTGTATATGCACATGTGTTTGAAAGTGCATATCACTGTGCGTGTGCTGAGGTGAGAGAAGCCATTGACTCCCTTAGAGCAGAGTAGCGGGTGTTTGCAGGACAGCTGTGTGTTTCTTGGGTGCTGCAGCTGGAACTCTGCTCTCTTATGGTGGCACACAGATGCTCTTCGCATTGAGCCCTCCCTCCAGCCCCTATAGTTACATTCTCTATGTGGATTGAAGAGTCATTATGTGCTCAAGTTAGCATGTGATTATTACTACTACTGCCATTACAAATGAATCTTGTTTGTCTGTAGAGTGTGCATGTGTGTGTGTGTGTGTGTGTGTGTGTGTGTGTGTGTGTGTAGTTTGTGTGGTATATGAGTATGTGGTTGTGTGTGTGTCTGAAGAGGGCTGGAGTAATATCTCAGTGGATAAGGGTTTTTGTTTTGAGGCCTGACAGCCTGGGTTCAGTCCCTGGAGTCTACATGGCAGAAGGAGAGGACCAACTCCCCCAAATTGATCTCTGACTTCTGAATACTCATGTACATAGCAACTACACATACACACTCACACACACACACACACATGGGGGCAGGGGGAATAAATAAATCTTTAAAATATTTTAAAGAGGCCAAGCATAGTGGCACACACCTTTAATCTCAGTACTCAGAAGACAGAGGCAGGCAGATCTCTGTGAGTTTGAGGCCATCTTGGTCTATAGAGCAAGTTCTAGGACAGCCAGGATACATGGAGAGACTCTATCCACACACAAAAAATAAAGAAAAAAGTAAAGAATTAAAGACAGCTAAGAGGGACTTAAATATCCAAATAACTTCATTTAATTGTTTCATATCCCCCCAGTTAAGAACCAAATTTAGAACTACCATTTACCTATTACCTCAGTTTTTTGCCAAAACTGTTTACCAGCAAGAGGCATTATGGAATAGCACAGACACTGGAGTGTCATGGATCAGAATTTGAAATAGAGCTTAGCCATCTACTGTGCTTTATCTAACCAACCAGCAGTCCTCCTGTCACAGGATTAGTGTGAAATGACAGAGTCCATGCGACATCATGGTTAATATAAACTCTCTTTGCTTAATCATCTAAACCACATTTAAAACTATAATTGCTTTCAACCTAATAAAAATTAGGCTTAATTGTGAATAAATATTGCCTAAGGATCTTGATACAATATAGGCTTTTATTAAGCAAAATGGATAAAAAGCTGAAATTTTCTGTTTTGGGAAGTCTTTTGAGAGAGGCAGTTGGTCCATGGACCACAGTTTGAATGAAAAAGATAGACAGTCTTTAGGTCAGGATGCAGTTTCTCAGATCTTCCCAGCCTGTGAAGTTAGAGGGTCAAGTAACAAACAGGCTGGTGACCGGCAGCGAGACGCTATTCAACACTGAGGTCGGGGACAAAAAGGGGATCCAGGTGTTTTCATTTGGAAGATTTAGATTTTTGTCTTGTATTAATTATTAGTATTAATGCAGGCTATGAATGTACCTCTTTAAGAATAGTTATCTTTTGGGGATTATTTCAAAGTAGGGACAGACATGTTCAATTTGTAGAAATTCTTTTGCAAAAGAAATGTGTCACAATCTTTCGAGCTAAGTTTTTTCTGTTTGAAGACAGGATATTGGTTCACACTGACCTGGAGCTCCTTGTGCAGCTGAGGGTGACTGACCTCTGGCTTCCACCTCCCAATACTGGGGTTACAGGCATGTGCCACCATGCCTGATGGAGCCAGGTGTTCATATATTTATTAAATTACATTATTAGAGCTCATTTGACTTTGTGTCACCAAGGATTGGAAATTTCATTTTTAATTTGGAATTCAAAGATATATTATTACTAAGTTAATGCATTTTACTATAGCCAACATGTAACCTAAAGGGGTATCTCTTTCTCATGTTGTTCTCTCTTCCTCCTTCCCTCTCTTTAGAATAAGGATCCTCCATCCCAGACTGCAAATGACAATTCAGATGAGGAAGATTCTGGTGCAGGAGATTGCGCTGTTGAAGCAGTGGATGTAGACCTGAACCTGGTTTCAAATATACTGGAATCCTACAGTTCCCAAGCTGGCCTAGCAGGACCTGCTTCCAATCTGTTACACAGCATGGGTGTGCGGCTGCCTGACAACGCTGATCACAACCCCCAAGTCAGCCAGTGAAGGATTAGCCTGCACACCAGCTGCTCTTCTCACTGAATAAACAAGAGCCCAAGTGTGTTCATTCTAATCGACTCTTCATAAGAGCGTCTTCCCTGCAGATTTCAGAGTCCCAGTGCCGTCCTCTCCCAAGTGCTGTGACCTGGAGCTTGTTTGGTTTGCTTTGAATTTTTCCAAGACATGGTCTCCCTTGTAGTTTGGTAAAACACTGTGCTGTTGGTTGGCATAATTCTGAATATTCAGTTTCTCTCTTAGGTATGTTCCTCCACGGGTCAGAATTCTAAGTTGGCAAAATCCCATTTCATTCACTTGTTAATGAGATAAAAAGTCCTAAAACTTAAAGTGTTCAGTCTGTAGCATTCTCCACATGTGCTCCTAATTCAGGGTAAAGAACTTATTATTCTTTAATTAACCAGTTAAAGACATTAGCATACTGACTGGGTCTGACTGAGGCATCTCGCACCTGGATACCTCGCTTGGCTTCTGTCCCCTCTCCACTCAGGCTGCCCTGCCTCCTGTCTCATGTATATACATTGAAGTCATGGTTCCATGACTTCAGGGAGATGTGGCATTTCTTTGTTTGTCCTCATTGCCCTCTCTTGGTTCACATTTACTTGTGTTTTTTTTTTTTTTTTTTTTTTTTTTGTTTATTGAGTCTTGTGGCCAGGGTGGCCTCACATTTTTTGTTGTTGGGACACATTGAAGGAAACTGATTTATTTCATTTGAAATTTATACTTTGCTTCCTGTTCATGTTCATTGTATTGATAAGTCCTTGCTACCTCCTTTTTTACCCCCGAAGTCTTGAATTACAGGTGTGGGTATCACACTTGTTAATTAATTGTTTATTTTCACTTTGGGTGAAATCCTTTACTGTTCTTGGTAAAAAACCCCCCCCGGGGGCCCCCCATGCCCCCTTTTAAACCCAAAGGCTTTTCCTCTTAGGGGGTTTTCCCCTTTTTAAAACCCCGGGGCCCCTTTTTTTGGGTTTTTTTTTTTTTTTTTTTTTTCCCATTCCCCCCTTTTTTTTTTTTTTGGGGGAAAAAAAACCCTTTTAAAGGGATTTTTTTGGCCCCCGTTAGCCCCCTTTTTAAAACTTGTTTTCCCCCCCCCCAAAATTTAATTTTTGGGGGCCCCCATTTTAATTTTTTCTTTTTTTTTTCCCTAAAGGGTTGCCAAAACACTTCGGGCCTTTCCTGGGGGCTCTTTTTTGGGGTGCCCCCCTTTTTTCCTTAAACCCAGGTTTTCCCCATTTTTGGGAAAATTTAATTTTTTTGGTCCCCCCCGGTTAATTTTTTTTTTTTTTTTTAAAAAAAAAATTTAAAAAGCCTGGGTGTTTTGAAAAAAAACTTTTTTTTTTCCCTTTTTCCCAAAAATTTGGGAAAAAACCTGCCTAACCCCCAAAATTAAAACCCCGGGGGAACACTTTTTTTTTAAAAAGATTCCCCTTTTTCACCCAGGGGCCCAAAAAAAAAAAAAAAAAAAAAAAAAAAAAAAAAAAAAAAAAAAAAAAAAAAAAAAAAAAAAAAAAAAAAAAAAAATTTTTTTTCCCCCAAAAAAAAAAAAAAAAAAAAAAAAAAAAAAAAAAAAAAAAAAAAACAAAAAAAAAAAAAACCCAAAAAAAAAAAAAATTTAAAAAAAAAAAAAAAAAAAAAAAAAAAAAAAAAAAAAAAAAAAAAACCCCCCAAAAAAAAAAATTTTAAAAAATAAAAAAAAAAAAAAATTTAAAACAAAAAAAAAAAAAAGAAAAAAAAAAAAAAATCCCAAAAAACCGGCAGGGGAAAACGAACCCCCCGGGGACCCCTTTTTTGGGGGGAAAGCCACCAAAACCCAAGCCCGGATAGTTCCCAAAAAGTCCCCGGGGGAAAGACTTTGGGCCTCCACAGGAAGGTGGGGGGGCCACACACACAAAACATGAAAAATTTTTCTTTTTGTTGGAACATTTTTAATTAAAAAAAAAAATAAAACAAAAAAAAAAAGTGAAGAAAATTTTGTTTTTTTTGGTTTTTCCCCATTATTTGCCTATTGTTTGGGAAAAAGGGTTTTTCCCTCATTATTGATTATGTAATTATATCTTCATTGGGGAAAAAATTTGAGGAAAGGGGAAACAAAACTAAGGATGGTGGACTTTTTTTAAGATTGATTGATTTAGATAAGGTTACCCTGTGTAGCTCTGGCTATTTTCAAACTAGCTCTGTAGACCAGGCTGGCCTTGAACTCACAGAGATCCACTTGCTTCTGCCTCCCAAGTGCTGGGATTAAAGGTGTGTGTCGCCACCGCCCTGCTAGGGAGTGGGCCACTTTTCTATTCCCATTACCAAAGATAACTGATCTTGAACCAGACTCCCTCTGGTGACTAGTATATTTGTGAGAAGGTTTTGCCTGGTTTTGCTAATCTGCATCTTGGCCCCAGCAGTTAGCCACTCACTCTATCCCAAGCACTTCTATAATCTGTTGTGTGCGTGTGCATGTACATGTGGGTGGACATGCGCCCCATGCCAACTTACCTGCCATTTGCAGTATCCTAGCGTATCTGCAGATAATGTTGGTCTGTAGCCAGGCCCCTCTACCCAGCTTGTACTGGGAAAATCAAGTTCAGTGTTGCATTTGCTCCTATTAGCTTCCCCATCTTTTAAATGTTTTTTGAACATGCAGGTTTATCAAAAAGCAAACAACCAGGAGCCCAAGCACTCCTCTTTTTACTCCTCTTTTTGACTTCATACTGGGATGCATGGGCTCACACACACACACACCCCTCATAGCATGGATAGATGGCAGTGCACACAGACCCTCAACTCGTTTCTGACTGCAAGATGTGAAGAACTCTCAAGTCCCCTTTCCCAAGTGCTTTTCTCTACCTGTGTTTCATCATGGTGAAGGAAGGCAAACTGCCATCGGGCCAGGCACATACTGTCATTCAAGAACTCTAGACAAATGCATTTAGGTTTTCTCAGGAGTGATCCTTCAGGGTCAAAAGGAAATTCAGAGCTTCAACTTTTTCACTTCCAGAAATTTCTGCCTCGTGCTGTGGGGCTCTAATATGTAAGCTGAGGGTGATTGGGTCTTTTGTCTTTTGGCCATCAATCGGTGCCATTATCTGAAATTAGGACTTGCCCCAGCCACCCTTCCCAACTGACCCTCTGATAGTTTCTTCTGCACATTTTCCCAGTGGTGTCGCAGTCTGGAAATCTAAACTTAAATATTTTACCATCACACACAGTCTTTCCCCATCCCACCCCATTCTTGTTTTCTAAAATTTCGGTCATAGAAAAAAAAGAAATTTTAATAAAGGCATGGAAATTTATTTCCTCCAGAGAAACTTCTCCCTTACAGTGGCAAGATACAGATGACACAGGGGTCTGGGATACAGGTCAGTGACAGGCTTGCCTAAATGCATGAGGTCCGAGTTCAGTCTCTAGCACCATGGGAGGGGAAGGGAGTGCAAGGTCGCATTTGTGGGAAGGAATCCCGACTCAGGCTCGGGCTTGGTGCTTGCTTATCCTTACTAATTCCTCATTGAAGCAGCGCCCTCTAGTGCAGATTCCAGTATTGATTCACGGTTAGTCTTTTTCCCTGGTCACAAACGGAGCAAGTGAAAGAGAAGGAAAGACAGCATAGTCTTAAATCATCTTGTACTCTTCTGGGATTAGCTACTTCAAAAAACCACCAGCTCTTGCCTGCAGAATACTCCAAGGAAGACCTTTGCTCCCACTCTCCTCTTCCCTTCAGAGCTTAAAACCAAAAACCCATAACTTTTGGGCAGAGGATGTGCCTTCGTGGTGGAGCATGTTTCTACAAGCATGAAGCCCTAGGTTTGATCTGCAGCAACAACGACTACTAAAAAGTCAACCTTTATTTGACTGCCACATACGAGAATATATCTATAGGTGTTGGAGAGATGGCTCAGTGACTGCTCCTCCAGAGGATCCAGGCTTGATTCCCAGCACCCATTGGGCAGCTCACCACAGTCTAACTTCAGTTCCATCGAATCGATACCTTCTTCTGGCCTCCACAGGAACTAGGCATGCATGTTATGCAGAGACATACGCAGGCAAACACTTATGCAAATAATAATAAAAAATAAAATTAAAAAAATATACCTACACACGAATTTGAAAACATATTTTTCTGTGAGGACAGAAACAACTCAAATGTGAGTTGAGAATCATTAACATTTTGGCAGTAAGGTAAATCACCCTGGGCACACTTGGCAGTTCCTATAAATGCAACATCAACCAGCTCAGGCCAGAGGATGTTCCTACAGATTTAGAAAAAACGGGCTACACCCAAACGAATCCACACCCTTCCCTCGGCTTTGCACAGTTAGCATCTCATCAATCAACTCTTCTTACAGTTTTTGTTTTGTTTCTAAGTGACAGTGTCTAATGTGTTCCCCCGGTTGTCCTAGGCAAAAGCGATGCTCTCGCCTCCACGGTATCTGGGACAAGAACAGGTACAAGCTGCTCTATCCAGCTTATGCCAGCATTTTTGGTGGAGCGTTAGAAGAAGCCTCTTTTGGCAGTAGAACTCCTCAGAGAGCCTCTGCCCTGGGAGGCTGTCCTGGAGTCGGCTTTGTCACCTCCCTTTGTTGTTCATCTCCAGAGGGATCCGGACAGCTCCGTGTGAGCTAAGCAGCCAGGGAAGGACAGCTCTGCTTCTCCACCCACTTCTTAATCATGTGGTGGGCAATAGCTAACTTGGGAGGCAGCAACAGTGGGGACCCTCACTCTGCTGCTGAGCAAAGGAGCCCTTTCTCCTCAGAGCTGTGGCCACCTCATCAAGACTGAACCAGGCGGCTGCCTCTAGCTCCTTCAAGTTCACCTGGATCTGAAAGACAAGGAAGGGGTTTAGGGTGGGGGTAAAGTTAGGAACTATAAAATGTAAAATACTATGGCCAAAGTAAGAAAATTCAGAGGACTATGCAGTCTTAGATGGTCTGGGACCAATGGCTAGGTTAAAATTAGTTCTAGATAATGTTCAGAAACTAAACAGAGAATTAAATGCATTTTGAAATAGTTCTAAAAAAAAGATAAATTTTTTAAAATCCTTGTACAATAGTTACAACATTTTAAAAAAAAATCCTACTCGTCCAAGGCCAATAGCATTTGTTAAGCCCGGATTCAGTCCCCAGTGCATATACACATAAAATCCTAAAGCACAGATACTAAGCTATCGAGTGGCAAGTCATGAGTAAGTGTGTCTGCATCAAGTATATAACCCTTTCAATTAAAAACAAGTTGCAGGGTCAGCGGGCTGGCTCAGAGGATAAGGCACTTGCTGCCACCCTGAGCTTGGTCCCCAGGATACATACGACCAATGGAGAGAACAGACCCCCATAGCTTGTCTCAGATGTCAGATGTCCATATATGTACACACATAAATACAGAGAATTTTTTTTTAAAGAATCAACATTTATACAAATGCTATTCTCTTTAAAGGATAAAGGTTAATGATAACTGAAAGCAAGGTAAACACAGACTGTCCCAGGAAGTGGAGGCAGATTAGAGAGCCCATAAAAATCCGAGGACAGAACAGCAAACTGTAGGCAGAGCCTTCAGTGACTTCCATTGTCAGACATGCCACAGACAAGCAAGGTAAATTTAGGTAAGACATCAAAGTCCCTGTCAACTCCTATAACTTTTTATCACAAGTCTCCAACATCTTCAATTCCTTGGACAGGAACACCAATCCCCAAGCCGTTAAGTGAGGTATGTGCATTCTGTCTCTATGTAAGGAACTGTTAAAAACTGAAGGTGAAAAATACATCACAGCATACATGGAGTTGGCACACGGATACACACAAAAGAGTGAAACAACCCTTTGTACCAAAACCTAACACAAAATGGATTAAAAATTAAATGCACATGTAGGAGGTTACATACACCTCTTAGAAGAAACTACTACAAAGCTTTGTGATACTGAACTGGGCACTGACATTTTTAGATGCTGCATTAAAAGCAAAGGCAGGAAGAGCTAAAGTAGACATGGTGAAGTCAGAATAAAAACCTAGACAGCAAAGCAAGCACAAAACACACAAGCACCTATAAGGTGAGAGAAGGTTTGTAGAACAAATATAAAGAATTAATGCCCAAGATACATAAGGATCCCTCGCAGTTCAACAGCACAGACAGAATGTGTCGGAGCTCAGTGGTGCCGAGCTCCTTTGAGCCTCTGCGTCCAGTCCCTAGAACAGGAAAAAGACAGAACACCCTAACAGATGGTTCCTAGAAGAAGAAATATTTTATAACCTTTTGTTTTGTTTTTGAGACAGGGTTTCTCTGTGTGGCCCCACCTATCCTGGACTCCCTCTGTAGACCAAGCTCCCTCTGTAGAACTCCCTGTAATCCCAGTTACTGGGGCAATGGGGAACTCAAGTCTATCTTCAGCTATACAGTAAGTTGAAGACCTGTCTTTAAAATGAAAACAAAGCAAAATAAAACATTAAAGGCTGGTGTCTTAGTTAGGGTTTTATTACTATGAACAGACACCATGACCAAGGCAACTCTTCTAAGGACAACATTTAATTGGGGCTGGTTTACAGGTTCAGAGGTTCAGTCCATTATCATCCAGGCAGGAGCATGGCAGTGTCCAGGCGGGCATGATGCAGGAAGAGCTGAGAGTTCTACATCTTCATCTGAAGGCTGCCAGCAGAATACTAATTTCCAGGCAGTTAGAATGAGGGTCTTAAAGCCCACACCTACAGTGACACACCTCCAACAAGGCCACACCTCTAAATAGTGCCATTCCCTTGGCTAAGCATATTCAGACACCACGACAGTTGATAGGATAAGTTTTATTAACTTGGTAAGATTTAGAATCCTCATGGAAACAAATCCATGAGCATATCCGGGAAAGGTGATCTAGATCAGAGATTTGCCTGCCTCTGACTCCCTAGTGCTTAAATGCAAGGTGCATACCACACACAGAAACCCTGTCTCAAAAAAAAAAAAAAAAAAAAGGAAGGAAGGAAGGGGAAGGGGAAAGGGAGGAGGGAGGGGGAGGGGGAAAAGGAGGAGAAGGAAGAGGAGAGGGAGAGGGAGAGGAGAGGGAGAAGATGAGGAGAAGAAGAAGGGGAAGGGGAAGGGGAAGGGGAAGGGGGAAGGAGAAGGAGAAGGAGAAATACATATGGCCAACAAATGTGTGACAAAGTACCAAGTGTCAGTAATCAGGGAAATGCAACACAAGGCTATGAGAGGTCCTGCACACCTCCTAAGATGGTGTGGCAGTGTGACTGAGAATGGTCTCTATAGGCGCATTTGTTTGGTTCCCAGTTGGTGGCACTGTTTGGAAAGGATTAGGGGGTATGTCACTGGGGGGTGGGGGGTTGAGGTTTCAAAGCCTAGGCCATTCCCAGTGAGGGCTCTCTGTCTGTCACCGTGCCTATCTGTCTGCCTGCTGTCATCTTTCCTCTCAAACTGTTAAGTAAGCCCCCAATTAAATGCTTTCTTTTGTAAGTTGTTTTTGTATCTCTTCACAACAATAGAAAAGTAGCTAAATCAGATGGCTACCATCAAAAAAAAAAAAAAAAAAAAAAAAAAAAGGCTAGGCATGGTGGCACCCGCTTTTAATCCCAGCACTTGGGAGGCAGAGGCAGGTGGATCTCTGAGTTACAGGCCAGCCAAGTCTACCGGACAAGGTCCAGGACAGCCAGAGCTACACAGAGAAACCCTGTCTCAAAAAAAAAAAAAAAAAAAAAAAAAAAAAATCAAACAAAGTAGCCTGGCATGATGGCACACACCTGTAATCTCAGCACTTGGAAAGTTGAAGCAGGAAGACCCTAAGTTTGAGGCAAGTTAGAGTGACACAGAAAATTGAAGGCTAGCCTGAGCTACATAGAGTGAGACCCTGGCTCAAAAATGAACAAATGGACAACAAATGTTGGCAAGGATCTGAAAATAGGGGACTATAACACATTATTAACTGAAATGTAAATTCGTGCAGCCACTATGGAGAACTATTGACATCATAACAAATACATGAATGAATGAATGAATGAATGAATAAATAAATAAAGTGGAACACACTTTTAATCCCAGCAATGGGGAGGTAGAGGCAGGATGTCTGGAAGTTTGAGGCCAGTCTGCTCTACATAGTGAATTCCAGGTCCACCAGGGATACTCAGTGAAATCGTTTCTCAAAACTTTAAAAAGTAGAACTATCATTTGATCCAGCGATCCCACTTCTGAGCCTATATCCAAGTGCACTGTAATCTGGGACTCACAGGTAGCTCTCTCTTCCCACTGTCACTAAGACACCATTCAAAACACTCATGATGTAAAAACCATCTAAATGTCTGTTAATGAAGAAAGTGTGACAAATACATATCGTGAACTAGTACTGAGGGTGGTGGTGGTGTTTTTGGAGAGGTTCCAATGTAGTTCTAGGTTACCTCTAACTTGCTATGTCAATCAAAGCTGGCCTGGGACTCCTGGATTTTCCCTCTGCTTCCTAGTACCAAGGTAACAGGTATTTGTTACTCTGGCTGGCATTACTAAATTTTTTAAATGAAGGTAATTGTACATTTATAATAAAGTGATAAACCTGGAAGACATGCTAAGTAGAATAACGCTGATGCAAATTGTGCATGGTCTCTGCAGCAGGCGGACTCTAAAATAGTCAAGCACAAAGAAGCAGCGAAGGGTGGAGTACCTGTTCCCAAGGCCTGGAAGGAGGGAAATGGGCAAGTCGCGAACAAAGGATACAAAGTTTCACTTTACATAGTAAGTTCAGGAGGCCTGTACAACATCTACAGTTAGCAACATTGTATCAAATACATTAAACTCTGCTTATGTTAAATGTTCTTAAGTACAGAGGTAAGGGGCAGGCACAGAAAGTAATGGGTAAGCTTATAACACTGATACTAATGACTGACTGAAGGCTCCAGCTAGTAATTACTTATCAATGGTTCCTGATTTCCAAACCCAGCAGGCTAGATGCATTAGATGTCTATAGACATCTGTAGACATGTCTTTAAAACAAAAACAAAAACAACAAACAAACAAACAAAAAAACCAGGGTCTCATGTAGTCTAGGCTGGTCCCAAACTTCCGATCCCCTGCCTCCACCTCCCCTGTTGAGGCTGTAAGTGGGTACTGTCAGGCTGGGTTTATATGGTGCTGAAGACTGAACCCACCCTGGCTTTGCTTATGATGCTAACACTCTACCAACCGAGCTTCACTCCCAGTGCATCGACAGACTCTGTGTTCATTATACTTCAACAAAGCAGCTCGAAGGGAAGTTGTCTCATAACTGATACATAATGATGGTTATCTGTTTTCATTCTCAAATGCTAATTCCTTCAGGATAGTGCTTATCTTTTATATCACCACATAACCCAGACATTATTCCTCAAGACACGTGCTCAGAAAGCACATGCTGCGGACAAAGGAGACATAGCAGTACAAAGAGGTTAAGACTTTACCTCTGTGTGCCCTGGTTTCACGGTTGCATGACAAGCGATCATGAGTGAGCTATTGGGAAAGGGCCAGTGCTGGGTCGCAGAGTACTGTATGTTTTCCACTTCCAGGCCCACCTCTTCCGCAACTTCTCGCTGGACAGCCTCTTCCACACTTTCACCTGCAAATGCTCACATTAATTCCAGACAGCCCCTGGAGCAGAAAAATCGTGTTATCTATCTGCATCCTGCTAGCTCGTGCTCCTGGAAGCATCCCAAGTCTCAGTTCCCAGCACTAGGAATCAGACCCTGAGTATAGCAAGTGCTCAAGTCTAGCCGGTTAGTTATACTTCAGGGCAATGCAGCAACAAGAGAGGTTACTGTTGCCCTTGGCTGTGTGACTGTGCTGCCTTTTGCCATCTGTAGACTTTCCCCTGAAAACTAAAGAGAAAACAGTGTGAGGGAAAACGTAAGTAAGCATGGAGTTCTCGTTATCACTGTGTGTACTGAAAGACTCGGAGAAGTATGCTAATGTCTGCAGTTTGTTCATCAAAAAATAAGATGGGCTGATGGCAGGGCAGAGAGAAAGATGCAGATAGGAGAAAAGTGTATTAAATATTACAGAACTGAGACACTGGGTGTAGAGGCACTCACTGCATAATTCTCCCAGCTATGCTGCATGTTTGAAATGTTGCCTCCTGTTATGTAGGAAAACTATATATAATCCCAGGATACTTTTCTGGGACATGAGAAGAATGGATGTTTGTGACTCTAAGCATGATGGCAATAGGAGAGATGTGTCTTATCTTCCAGGGTCACCAGTAGCTCCTCCCCTAAACGCCTTACCTATGTCACAGAAACCTGCCAGGGCAGAGTATAAGCTCTTGGGAAAGAAGCTCTGGCGGGCAAGTAGGCAGCGGGCCCCATCTGACACCAGTGTGATCACGACGGGCGCCATCTAGGACAGAAGAGTGGAAGTTGAGAGGCTAGCACTTTGGGGCCTATAGGGCAACAGGAATGGACAATTGTGGAAGCCTTGTGAGCACACAGGCTTCCTTCCCCAAGACAGAGTAGCAACGGCCTTCTCGGACTACTGTCCCAATTTTCTGTTTCTTCTCTTTTTGTTTTACTTAGCAAATTCTAGGAGAGCCAGGGTGACATAGAGATCCTTTTCAAAAAGTGAAGAGAGAAAAAAAAATTGAGATTAATTTTATTTATTTATTCATTTATTATTTATTTATTTATTGACAAGGTTTCTCTACATAGCCCTGGTTATCCTGGAACTCACTATAGAGACCAGGGTGGCCTCGAACTCATGGAGACTAACCTGCTTCTGCCTCCCAAGTGCTGACCGCAGTGCCTGGCTGTTTATTTTTTTACTTTAAATGTATGAATGCTTTGCCTGCATGTGTATATGTGCATGATATGCATGCCTGGTACCTGAGGAGGCCAGAAGAGGGCACTGGATCTTCTGGAACTAGAATTACAGAGGATTGTGAGCTGCCATGCGTTTGCTAGGAATCAAACCCCCAGAAGAGCAGCCAGTGCTCTTAACTGCTGAGCCTTTTTTTTTTTCTTGTGAGAGTACCTCATGTAGCCCCCCCCCCCCATGCACTGGGATTGCAGGTATGTTCCACCCCATGGGCCCCACCTGTGGATAATAGATGATTTTATTGGAGGGACACACTCGCTTGCTGCCCGCCATGTTCTTCTGGGTGGGCTGCCCACTCTTGCTGCAGAACTGATGACCGTCATGCCAGCGGAGAAGAGCCTGAGCCTGCAGACACAGAGATGGGTCTGGCTTTAGAGAAAGGTACCTAGCACAATTTGTGGGGGAATCTTTTTCTAGCTCCCTTACTTCAAAAAAAAAAAGTTATTTAATTGTGTTTTTAATGGGGTTGGGGGTGGTGGTACATGTGCCAAAGTGCATGGCTAGGTTAGCAGAGAACTCTGTAGAGTTGGTTTTCCTCTTCTACCTTTATAGAAGCCATCCCAGGTCACCAGGCTTGTATGGCAAGCACCTTTACCTGCTGGGTCATCTCACTGGTCCTAGCTCACCTATTTCAAGTGGCTTTAAACTGTGAAATAAGGAAATGATCTAAGTATATTTTCCTAGCATCAAAAATCTATAAGGAAGCATATTTTTTTTTTTAATTTTTTTGCAGTACTAGGAATCTACACATACAGTAGGAAGTAATCTATTGAGCTATATCCCTAGCCTAAATGGTATTTTGAAATTCATTATGAATTGTTTAAAACATAACATACAACAAATATACACATAAATATAAATATATACAATATACATATACACACACAAAATATAATATAAAACAAAATATACAGCAACATAATACACATTCATGAAACATGACCCAACTTAAAAAGGAAACATTTCAATTTCCATTATAGTTAGGCATTTCTTTTGTATTTATTCCTCAATGAACTTATGAGTTTTTTAAGTGTGTGGTGTCGTGTGTGTGTGTGTGATAGGATAGCTTTGGGAACTAGTTCCTGCCTTCTACCTTGATGACAGTCTTGATGACTTTGCTGTGCAGCTTCTCCATGTTAGTAGCCCCTGAACTTTCAGCCATTCCCGGCCTCTGCCTGAGATCTTGCCTCAGGACTACTGGGATTCCAGAGGCACAGCACAACGTCTGGCTTTTATGTGGGCACCGGGATGGAACTCCAGTCAGATTTGTGCAGTGTGCTTTAACCCACTGAGCCTTTCCCCAACTCAAGTTGTGATTTTTCTTTTTTCAATTAAAAAAAGTCTTAGGGGGAAAAAAAAGTCTTAGGGGTTTCTGTTTAATTTAGAACAGGCAATCAAGCACCCCAGCATCCAGGGGTGGGGGCACCTGTTTGTAGATGCCTGTAATCCCAGTACTGGGGCAATGGGGAACTCAAGGTTACCCTCAGCTATACAGTAAGTTGAAGGCCTGCCTTTAAAATGAAAACAAAACAAAGCAAAATGTTAAAGACTGCTATGATGCTAAGTCTTGTTAACCAGGTAGGGTTTAGAATCCCCATGGGAACAAATTCTTGAGCATATCTGGGAAAGGTGATCTAGATTAGTTTAACTGAGCTGAGAACACCCACTCTAATTGTGTCTGAGACCATTTCATGGGCTGGGGGTCCTGCCTGGAATAAAAAGGAGATAAAACCCCGTTTCAGAAAATAATTAAAAATCAACAATAAAAATAACAGTTGAGATCTAAAGCTGTGAGATCAAGTTATTACAGCAGAGTAAAATATAACATAATGTGTACCATGTTGCGGAGTTAAAATCTCTATGAGGTTGGCTGGGGAGGTGGCTGAGTGGTTAGGAGTGCATGCTGCTCTGGAAGAGGACCAGGGTTCGGTTCCCAGCACATATGACTTCTAATTGGTTGTTCACAATCACTCATAACGAGCCAGTGCCCCCTCTGGCCTCTGCAGACACCTACACTCATATGCACATACCTGCACTCAGGCATCCAGCCACACAGATTAAAAATAAAACCTTTTATAAACATTTAGGGACTGATACACTCTGTTGCCATGTTCTTAGGAGGCAAACCTTCACTGCAGCTCTGCTAAAAGCAAAGCAAGCAACAGTGAATGATCTTTACCGTACACTGCTGCCCTCTGTGATCCGTGAGAAACCCAGATAGCATGCACATGCACACGTGTCCTTGCCCATGCGCACAGCATTGTTATACTTCCCACAGAACTGAGGAGCTGGCACTAACCGTGAACAGCAAGGAGGAGTCCACTGAGTTCAGCTGGAAAAGAGCCTGCCTCAGCTTGATGAAAGAACCTCCGAGCTCTGCCTCCATCTCAGATTTCGGCAAGGAGGCTAAAAAATCAGAAAAGAGAATGTAAGAGAATGTAATTAAAGCAACGACCAGCTTTGCCTTCTGTAGTCCATCCATTAGAGCACTGCTCCCCAAACTTGCCCAAAAGACTCATCTAGAAATTACACAGGTTCCCAAGATTCTACCTGAGGGGGCTAGGGGTGGGGAGAAAGGTTGTGGAGAGGGGGGAGGGGAGGGGATGCACAGGAGTGTGTGTTACATTGTTACATGGAATAGGGGCTCTGGGTCCCCACATCTGAATGTTGGAAGACTAAAAACACTTTAAACAAGTACTGGGTGAGTACTTGGGTCAGTTTGGGAAATAATGTGGCACAGTAATTCTCCAGATCCTCTTTACAGTGGTCAAGCTGCTGGAGTAGCAATACCTGCCCTTGGGAAAGATAAAATGGGGTGTCTAACTCATCCACCATCACATTTACACCCCAGACACTGAGGGAGAAGGAGTGCAGGGTCGGACCCATGAACCAGGTCGACTGACTCTGCATTGCAGTGCTGAGGACCCAGAACTACTCCATGCTAACATTCTTAGGAAAACAATACCATGATTTTGTCTGGTTTTGAGATAGAGTGCTGTATAGCCAGCCTGGCTTCATGCTCTAGGCTGTTTTCTCCTGTTTCACTTCTTAAGTCCTAGGATTGCAGGGATCGCTACCCTGCCAAGCTTTTGCTCTGTTTGTTGTTGTTGTTCTGGGTTTTTTATTTTGTTTTGTTTCTTGTTGTTGTTTGTTTGTTTGTTTTTTTTTTTTTTTGTTTTTTTTTTTTTTTTTTTTTTTTGAGAGGAAGACTCACTATGTAGGCTAAACTGGCCTAGAATTCAAAACTCTTTGGCCTCAGCCTCTTCCAAGTACTGAGAATTACATACTGCCATATTCAGTTTTGAAGACCTGAATTTAAAAATATTTATTAAATAGCTAAGATAGAAAATGTATAAATGTTTGGGGAATAATAAGCAAGTGTGTCCCCACCACTTGGAAAGAAATGATTATGAAGCCCTGATTTTCAGCCAGATAAGGTAGTACATGTCTGTTATCCCACCACATGGAGTACATGTCTGTTATCCCACCACATGGGAGACGGAGCCAGAAGGGCTGGATCGGAGGCCAGTGTGGGCTATAGAGCAAGTTCCAGGCCATCGAACATTTCATAGTGATGATACCGGATACTGTTTTTATATCCTTATTTAAAGAGGAAAGCTGATAATGTGCTTGTATGTGTAAAATTTTTCCTTGAGATGATATTACATAAGACTCTGAAGTCTGAGAGCAGCAGAGGAGTACCTATCAGGAAAGGGGGCACATACCATGGACAGAGGAGGCACTCTTCAGACCTAGATCCAAAGCAAACCATGCTTCCTGCTGGTTGGAGCATCCAACTAGCACGGAATCTTCTATTCTTTGCAAATCCTGTCCGAACTTACCCAGCAGCCCTTCCAACTCTAAACAACAAGAAAGAAGAGGGAGAGAAAAAGTAAGACTCGGATCTTAGTTACATCACCATGTGAGACCCACAGGAAGGACTTCTGCTTAGAGTACACGGTTGCTTCCCTCAGCATCTGCTGGGGTCGTTTATGGAATATTGCTTATATTCCAAAAATTGCCTGTTCTCAAATCCCTTATATGAAACGAGGCAGTTTTTGCCAATACTTTAAGTAACTCTTGGTTGCTTAAAGTATCAAATAACAATGCAACTATGTATCCAACTGTTTTACACTATTTAGTGAATAATGACAAGGATGAATATCTGACCATGTCTAGTATACCACAGATTATTATTTTTTAATTGGTATTTACCCTCAACTGGATGGTTGCAGGACTTTTTTTTTTCTTGCTACTGAGATTGACTCTAGGAACCCCAAGTGGAGGACTGAAGAAGAATGGGCCTTGAAGACTCTTGTTTGATAACTGGTCCCCGGTTGGTAGAACTGTTTGGGAAGGAGGTGAGGCCTTGTTGGAGGAGGTGCTATTATTGTGTGGGGAGTGGGGAGTGCAGTAGGGTTTTGAGGTTTCAAAAGCCCATGCATTTCCAGGGTCTTCTCTGCCTCCTGCTCTCAAAACGTAATTTCTCAGCTGCTGCTTTAGTGCCATGCCTGTCTGCTTGCTGCCATGTTCCCTGTGACAATGCTCTCATCCCTCTGACATGGTAAGCCCAAATACACACCTTCTTCTGTAAGTTGCCTTGGTCATGTGTTTTATCACAGCAACAGAAAAGCAACCAAGAACCTCATGTGCTGGCCAAGTTTTCTCCACTGACTCAAGCACGAACATGCAAACAAACACACACACACACACACACACACACACACACACACACACCCAGCAATCAGGCTTTAAAGTTTTCTCAATTCACACTCGAATCTCAAAGATAAAACCCTCAAATCCAGAAGCTTACATCTCTAGAATGTACTGAAAGGGGTCTCAAAACTAGTCTGTATTCAATTTTGACCTTAGCAGAATCAAGTTAGGATGCAAATCTTAAACTATGTAACTGTGCAGTTTCCTGTGGCTAGAAATCACCAGCCTAAGGCAAGGCTGGGTAAGCCTTCTATGAAAAGAGACACCAAGTCTTTTAGAGTTTATAATGTAGTCTGCTGTGACTACTCAACTGCTATTGTAGCATAAACGCAGCTGGACACAGGAGGTTCAGGAACCAGTGTGGCAGTTTTACTGACAAAAAGGGTGGCAGGCCTGTCCCATTGGAACCACAGCTTCATGGACCTGTTTTAGGCACTCCCGGTTCATATCACCACCAAGAATATCTGGCAATTCAAATTCATATAATGAGTTATTAATTAGCAGAAACTGGTTATGTAAGCTTGAGACTCAAGAGCTGTTTCAAAAATCTGAACTCTAAAACGCAAGGATTTTTTTTGGAACTACCTGAATCCCACCTGGTAGCCAAAGACTCACCTAGTCCACTGGTACTCTTTGACCTTACCTGCTCTACTAAGCCGGGGCACCAGGTATCGATGTCCTGATGCCTGGAGCAAAGGATCCAGGTCATGAAAGAGGTAAAACACTCCCGTCTGCAGAGCCTTCCTGCAGGCCTCATCATCTTCCTTCAGTTCAAATAAGTATCTGTATTCGGGAAATAAGCCATTGAAAGACCATATTTAGGCTACTGAGATGACTCAGCAGGTAAAAGGTGCTTGTTGTCTAGCCTGAGGACCTGAGTTCAGTCTCCAGAGCCCACATGGTAGAAGGACAGAAGCAGCTCCCTCACGTTAACCTCTGACCTCTTCATGCATGCCGTGACATATCCAGATAGAACCCAAGTTAAATAACCAAGCAAACATAAATAAATCAAACTTGGTTGTTTACCTATCATTCATCTGGGGACATTCTTCTTAACTCTCCTGCAGTCATATGTATGTATGTATGTATGTATGTATGTATGTATGCATGCATGCATGTACATATGTATTACAGAACTGGGGCCTGAACCCAGGGACATGGACATGCTACGCAAGCTCTCTAACACGGAGCTATGTGCTCAATTCTTTTTCACCTTTTATTACTAAGTTGCCCTGGCTGGTCTTGAACTCACTCTGTAGTTCCGCAAAGCCTTGAATATAATCCTCCTGCCTCAGCTTCTAGTGTAGCCGTGATTACGAGGCTGTGCCATCATGCCAAGCTCCATTCATTTATTTTCATCCCAGTTTGCTCCCAAGCTGAGGTGGCTACAGGCAAGTGCCCTCTGCTCTCCATCCTGCGCTCCTGTTCATCTCTGTGTGTGATTGCATCATTTGTTCATTGTCTGTCTCCCCAAGCTGACTGTGACCTGTGCAAGCACAGGCCCCCCTTCCCCCGCATCTTTGCTTTTTATCTATGGCTTAGCTTAATACGTATCTATTGACTTGAACGTCAAGGGCCATAAATACTGAATTAAACCTTAAGGAACTTTGCCAGTGTTACACGTGAGGCAAGAATTTGCAGGCAGTGGACTGAGGAAAATGAGCACGATGATAAAAATCTCAGCACGGAAGGGCCACAGACGGGAGCGGGCCGCACTGCTGCAGAGCGAAAACACTACTTTTAGGAATTCTCATTCAGACTAGGGAAGACGAGGCCCACATGTGACATCAGTGCACCTTGTTCAGACATGAACTCCTTTAGCTTCTTAAGTGGACCACAGAGAGAATGGGAAAGCCCATTCTTGACCGATCTAATTCATAGTGATAATATTCTCAGTAGCCAAAATAAAAATGTGGACTAAGAAATTTTCTGGACTGGGCATGGTAGTACACGCCTTTAATCAGGAGGCAGAGGCAGTAGATATCATCTGTGAGTTCTGGGACATCAAGGGCTATGTAGAGAGACACTAAGGTGGAGAAGGAAGAGGAGATAGAAGAAGGAGGAGAAGGAGGAGAAAGAAGGAAGAAGAAAGAACGAAAACCTTACTGGTTTCTCAAAAAGAGGTAATAATGAATCAAGTTCTAGGCTTCTCTAGTAGCTTCATTTAGGGTGGTGGGAGTCCGTCCACCAGCTTTACAAACTGAATCAGAGTCTTCTGCAGGAGTAGCAGGCACTCTTAACTACTAAGCCTTTGCTCCAGCCATTTTCCCCCCTGTTCTACCTTTCACTGAAGTCTATCTCTGTTGAGGAAGGGAGGATCTTGGAGTTACTCTTGCTATTTCAGGAAGCAAAACTATATTATTCAATATAGTTTTAAACTGTGTTTATTAAAAATCCCACTAAACCAGTCTGCTTTAACACCTCCCTTCCTGTGTCATTTAATATTTTAATGTTGTTATTCATGAAGCACTGTTTCATGCCACAAGACGCCACACAGAAAAGTCCAAGTCTTAGCTGGATGTGGTGATACACACAGGCAGTCTCCGCACTTGAGAGGCTGGTGCAGAGGAACAGGTGTTCAGCCATCCTGAACTACACAGTAAGACCCTACCTCAAAAGACAAGTCGGAGATGTGGAGATGAATCAGCCTGTAAAGTGCTTGTTGTATCAACATGAAGACCTGAGTTTGAATCTGTGACACACAGAAAAGGCTGGGCAGAGCTCTATAATCCCAGTGCTAGGGAAGGAGAGACAAGAGGAGACCTGGGGCTTGCTGGCTAGCTAGTCATGGAGCTCTATGTTCATCTAGCTCTAGGATCCCATCTCAAAAAATAAAGTGGGGGACTAAAGAAATAGCTCAGTAGTTAGAGTGCTGGCTGCTCATCCAGAGGACCTAGGTTCAGTTTACAGCACCTATGTGGCAGCTCACAACCATTTATGTGAGTTCCAGAGGATCTAACTCTCTCTTCTGTGGATACTGCACAGACACAGCACATAAACACATGCAGGCCAAATACCTATGCACATAAAACTTAAGGAAAATAGGAAGGTGGAGAAGTGATTGAGGAAGACATCTGGTCAACCTCTGCCTGCATCTGCATGTGCACATCTATGTACATTCACCCTTCTCCACAGGGTTGCCATAATATGTGAATACACATGAAAAAATACAGCTAGACCCTGTCTCAAAATAAAAATAATAACACAACAACAATAACAAATAGTTATATAGAATAGTCTTTTTTGAGAGAGAGAGAGAGAGAATGTTTCATATAACCTGGGGTGACCTCACATTCTCTATGTAGATAAGAATGATCTTGAATTCCAGATCCTCCTGCCTCAGACATCTATATGCTGGGACCACAGGTGTGCAACACTGCTCTCGGGCAAAAGGACAATGTCTTATTTGAGTAGAGCTTATAGTCAAGCGTATGAAACATTTTACATATTTTAAAATTTAGTACTGAATGGCTTCCAATTGTAAATAATTTACAGTGGATGTTATTTTGTGTAATTTTTGTCTCAGACATTTAATTCTTAATATGGAGTTTTTAAGAGTTTACATTTTAGTATTTAATAGACCAAAAATAACTAGACTGGTCAGAACTCACCGTGCCTTAGTGACATAGGTTGACAGCAGCCTGCAGCACCCAGAAGCCTTCCTCCTGAAAAATGTTCCACAGTACAGAGGACATTGTCGGGTTCCTAGAGAAAAATGGAGGGGTTTTGTTTCGTTGGCTTTTTTTGGTTGGTTTGGTTTTGTTGGTTGTTTTTTTGTTTTTGCTTGTTTTGATCGTAGTATACATTGAAAGTAATAAATCAATAAGACGGTTACAGTTTAAGCCTGGACAGAATTGATTTGCAATATCAGGAAAAAGCAAAATAAAAGAATAACATGTGCAAAACCACCCCTGGCCTTCAATGAATCTTATCACTAAACTGATCTTAAATTCCCTGGGACAAGGTTTCTCTGGGTAAACCAGGCTGACCTTGAACTCACAGAGATCCACCTGCTTCTGCCTCCCAAGGTATGTGCCACCACACCCCACTCCAGTGCTTATTTTCTAATATACAAAATTGAAACCTGTTCAGCTAAACTAGTAAGTTATGAGAATCAGCTAATTAACATAAGTGGTTGTTTCCTCCTTGTGCTGTGAAGCAGGTGCTGGGAGGTCGGGTGCAAAGCCAACCATTTCTCTCTCTCCTCCCTGTTCCTAAGTAGGGCCATGCCTGGGTCTTAACAACATGGTGTAAGTAGAAATGGTGTGTGTCCCTTCTAGGACGAAGCAATTAGCAGTGAATATGGCTTCTCCATTGTCTGGAAGTCTCCAGTGGAAAAGGCAGAGCCATTAGATGGAATAGCTTGGATCCTTGACTCAGAGAAAAGCTCCCCACCAATCAAAACTCTTCTGCATTGGACTGTTCGTAAGAAAATGAACTTGGAACATATCGGGTAGCGGTGGGAGTGGGATCATCGGGCTCCTACCTTATAAGAAGCTAAAAATAGCCAGATGGTGATAGGTGTGGTGACAGAGGAATGCACCTTTAATCCCAGCACTTCAGAGGCAGAGGCAGGCGAATCTCTAAGAGTTTAAGGTCAGTCTGGTCTACAGGGATAGCCAGGGCTACAGAGAGAAACCCTGTCTTGGAAAACCTAAAAGAACATTTTTATTTATTATTTTTATTTTGGTTCTGGGGGCTGAGTGCAGATGCAAGCCATACAGTCCACCACTGAGTTCTACTCCTAGTCTCCCGACCACTGAAATTTATTATGGCCAATGGCATTATCCTAGTAGAATAAATGACAATTCTAAGATGTGTCCAGACTCCTGAACCACGTTTCTCATCCATGAAAAAGAGCATTCCAGGCTGATGGGATGGCTCTGCAGGGAAGGTCCGTGCCACCAAGCCTGACAACCCAAGTTCAGTCCCCAGGACCCACACAGTGGCAGTGAAGAGCCGGTTCCCACAAGCTGTCTTCTGACCTCCACAAACGCACCATGGCATGCACACACACACAAAGTAAATACATTCAAAGTGTAATTTAAAAAAACTTTAAATCCAACATCTTTTAAAGAATGAAGTATGAGGAAAAAAAAATATCCTATAGCTCAGTGGTTCTCAGCCTGTGGGTCGTGACCCCTTTGGGTGGTTGCATATCAGATATTTATATTATGATTCATAACACAAAACTACAGTTATGAGAGAGGAATGAAATCATTTTACTCTTGGGGGTCATTACAACATGAGGAGCTGTATTAAAGGGTCACAGTATTAGGAAGTTGAGAACCACTGATGTAGATTTTAAAAAAAAATTAAAATCATGGCCATTAGGAACATATTTCACGCCAGGCTGTGGTGGCACACGCCTTTAATCCCAGCACTTGGGAGGCAGAGGCAGGTGGATTTCTGAGTTCGAGGCCAGCCTGGTCTACAGAGTGAGTTCCAGGACAGCCAGGGCTACACAGAGAACCCTGTCTGAAAAACGAAAAAAAAAAAAAAAAAAAAAAGGAAAATATTTCAGTAGGCAGTTATGCAGATTCATAAGAATCCAGTTAGTTTCTATTTTTTTAGTATATTCTTTCTCTCAAAATCCATTTCAGAGTTGTGTTTATTTGACTCTTAGTTTTCACATTCCCGGGGAATGAACCCAGAGCCTCATGCATCTGAGTGCTACCCATCCATATCCCAGGCAAGTTCTCTACCACTAAGCTACATCCCTACACCCGCAGCCGGAAGTTTCTTTTAAATTCTGTATCTGTTGTCTTCCTGTGCAGGGTAACTTCATTTAGTAGTAAAATGTCAAGAAATTCACTGAAAAGTTGGACCACTAGTACAACTAAACAACCAGCCACCTTCAACTACCCCAAGGGAAGCGAGCTTCGACCCCAGCCTACCGAGAAACGTTTACAGTTCAGGCCTGCTTCTTGGTTGCACAATTATGAGTCACTGATGACTAATCCTTGAATAGTTTTGCTTGTAATCTATGGCCCGGCAAGGGTAAGATATATTTAGCAAATGAGAGTAAACAAAATATTAGGGATTGATGTTATACAAGTTCACTTAACAAACAAAAATATACAATATGAATCATATTAAAAGAAGGCAGGATGTGCTATGTGGGTTATGAAGCACTCTGAGACGGCGTTAAAGCTGTAATTTTAATAATATAAAGGTATGTGTATAAGGTCAACTTTACTAATTCATCTATAACTCAGAAATGTACATTGTTCCAATATTTTAAGGTTAATTTAGGAATAATTATTAATGTGTTAAACATTCTTTTTTTTTTTTTTTTTTTTTTTTTTTAGGTTTTTTGAGACAGGGTTTCTCTGTGTAGCCCTGGCTGTCCTGGAACTCACTCTGTAGACCAGGCTGGCCTCAAACTCAGAAATCCGCCTGCTTATGCCTCCCAAGTGCTGGGATTAAGAAACATTCTCTTAATAAAAATTCTACTTCTAAGGATTTATCCTAGGGAGGATAAATTTAAGAATGTTAACAAAAATTTATAGGGCTGGAGATGATTCAGCACTTGAGGCACTGGCTGCTCTTCCAGAGGACCTATTCTGTTCCCAGCACCCACATGGCAACTCACAACTCCAGGAAGCCACAAGATTCAATGCTCACTTCTGGCTTCCCTGGGCATCAGGCACACATGTGGTACATACATACATAGACATACACGGATACACATAAAATAAATAAATTTAAAACCATCATGATAACGGGAGCCAGCAAGGTGGCTTAGCCACTAAAAGCACTGGCTATACAAGCCTGATGACCTGAGTTTGGTTCCTGGAATCCATGGTGGAAGGAGAGAACTGACTCCCCAAAGTTGTCCACCAGCCTCCATGTGCATGCTACAGTATGCTTGCATTTGCATGCACATGCATCACATACACACACAATAATAATAATAATAATAATATAATAATAATAATAAAAAAATAAACCGTTTAATGGGGGTTGGGATGTAGCTCTAGGATGTGGCTCAGCTGTAAACTACTCACCTAATATACATGAGGCCCAGAGTTTAATCTTCATCAACTCCCCCAAATTATGATTAAACAGAATAATAGATAGCTTCTAAATTTAGAATGATCTGTATAGTAGCAGGAAAGAGTACTCATAACGTATTATTAAAGGGCAATGGGGAGATGCTGGTCAAAGGGCACACAGTTTCACTTGGACAGGATATGTAAGTTCTGCAGATCTGTAACATTGATGGTCACCATATACACTTGAAAGAAACTTGAATGCTAAGAGATCTTAGATGCACTTACGCAACGAACAACTATAAATATGTCAGGTGATAGATATAATATTAGCTTGATTTATTTAATAAGATATACAAATATCAAAAATATTATACTATATACTATAAATATATATATTTTTATCAATTTACTGTTATTATTGATTTTTAAGATGATCCTGGCCACTGGGCAGTGGTGGCGCACGCCTTTAATCCCAGCACTTGGGAGGCAGAAGCAGGCGGATTTCTGAGTTCAAGGCCAGCCAGGTGTACAGAGTGAGTTCCAGGACAGCCAGGCTACACAGAAAAACCCTGTCTCAAAAAAAAAACAAAAAAACAGGATGATCCTGACCTAGAACTCACAATATAGCCTAGGCTGGCCTTGATCTAGAGGCAATCCTCCTATATCAGCCCCCTACATGCTGAGATAACACATATACCCAGCACCCATACCTGGCTTTATTTGCCAATTATATATTCTTCTAGACAGTTGGAAAAGACAAGTAATATTTGATTGGTCACCATTACCTAACTCATTTATAATTAAGAGAACAGGTAAACATTCCAGGGCACATAAATTAATTTTTGTTTTTTTTTTGTTTTTTTTTTTTTGTTATTTTTGAGATCAGATCTTTGCTTAGTGGCTAGGCTGGCCTTGAACCATGGCATCCTCCTGCCTCTGACTCTACAGTGCTGAGATTACTTCACTCATCTGGAGTTACATGGATTTGTTACTGTTGGGTTTTTAGTTTGTTTGTTTTCTAGTTTTGAGAGGGTCTCACATAACCCAGGCTGGCCTTGAACTCACTGATCCTTCTCTTACTGCCTACTGAATGCTGGAATTATAGTTAGGCATTTATATTTTTCAAGTGACTAGAAGTACACAGACTATAGACAGTGGCTAGTTTAGGAGAAAGAGATGAGGAGGAGGGTTGAGAGGGGCACATGCAATTAAACTGTTCATTTGTACTCTTCATGTTTGTGTGTGTGTGTGATGTGCATGTGTGTTTGGTGCCTAAGTATGTGACGCCTGTGCAATGTGTATGATGCATAGGCATGTACTGCATGTGTGTGTTTGAGATGTGCATTGTGGTATGGTCCTAAGTATGTGACTGGCCTGTGCATTGTATGTGCATAGATGTACTGCATGTGTGTGTGTTGTGATGTGTGAGAGAGAGTCTTATGCACAATAACATACCATAGGTTATAGTGTACGGCTGGGCGGTGGTGGTGCACGCCTTTAATCCCAGCACTTGGGAGGCAGAGGCAGGTGGATTTCTGAGTTCGAGGCCAGCCTGGTCTACAGAGTGAGTTCCAGGACAGCCTTGGCTACACAGAGAAACCCTGTCTCGAAAAACAATAAACAAAACAAAACAAAAAAAAAGAGGATATGTGTACAGGTCAGAGGACACCCTCAGGTGTTGGTCCTCACCCTCTACCTTATTTTGAGACAGGATATGTCTGTTCATCACTGTGTACACCAGGCTGGTTAGCCTGTGGGCTTCCAGAGAGTTACAGATGTGTACTTTTGCACCTCACTTTACATGGGTCCCGGGGAATCAAACTCAGCAAGCACCTCACCTTCTGAGCCACCCTCCCAGCCCTGACTAAAATTTACTTATTTATTTGTACTGATTTTAAATTTCATTTATTTATTTATTTTTGAGACAAGGTCTCACTCTGTAACCCAGGCTGGCCTCAGACTCATAGTGACTGTTTTGCTTCAGCAGGAGGGATTATAGACTATATTTAAATTTTTAAGCAAATGCATATAGACATATAATAATGTATAACAAAACCAGTAGTTTCTGGGACTAACGGCTAAAGGAGGTTATTTCTAGGCTACTGGAATTCCTCTGGTGAGGTTAATGGGTCCCAGGAACTGGGCTGTAACTACTCACTACTCTTGTACAGCTGTATGGCTATCTGTATCTTGCCCAATATCTGCTCCCAAATTAATTTTAGTCAACTGTAGATTTAATCAATTGTAGATTATCATGGCCTAAGACTGGGCACTTTGTCAAACAGCACCCCTCACTCGACACCCCTGGTGTGTGTGTGTGTGTGTGTGTAGGAAGAATTATAGATGAGATGAAAGGTAACATTGTTTTTACTCAAAACTAATAAATGCCAAGGCAGGATCCTTATGAACTAACAGCTTCTGTGACATCCACGCACACATTTCTCATTCTGTTCATCTTTCCGGGGGGAATGACTTATAAGGCATAAAGCGTGACCGTGGGTTTATCCTGAATATTCACAGGTGCCCAGGGGCATCCACTCCACTGTGGACTTCGATGAGCTGGTAACGCTGGAAGCTCATGACCCGCCGTGATGCAGACTTCACGGTCTCTGTGCTCTGGTCTATATGAAAAGCATTATGGTTTATTTCTAAAAGATTCCACCACCATTTAAAAAATTAAGAGAAAAGGTGAGATATTGGAAATTTCCATTTTTAAATAGCTTTTCAAAAACATTTCAGAAAATACTCAGGTACTCAATGTTGAGTACAAAATGGTCCGGTTTCTCGAGATTAGAAAGGTTTAAGTTAAAACTGTCAAACTTTGTAACCAAGAGGTCTGCCAAGTTTTGATTATGGCTCTTTACTACGTACTGGTTGTACCTAGAACAGGTTTCGTTTCCTGTACTCACTCTGAGTTCTTTTCGAGGTGCCTTCAATGCCCAATGTCTGCAAACCCCTGGAAACTCCAAATGTTCAAGTTCAAATGGTTTCTCTTTTCCCTTCCCAGTGGGTTGATGCTTTTGCCACTCCTCCCAGAATCCTCCTAAAGATGCACTATGGGAAACATAATTTAATCGCTACAGTGCGGAGCGCACGGCGGGGCGGGTGAGGAAAATCTACCACACTCCCCAGCATTCTCTGAGAGGTTGCTGATGCACTCTGGGAATTGTAGTTCAATTTTCAGGCAGGGAGCTGTGACCTTGGGTTACAAAGTTAACCTCGGTTGTCAAAACTTATAGTGAAAACCACCACAACCAAATAGCTTTCACAGTTTCCAGATCTTCTGGTCTAGAAGTCCTATTTAGATGTTGCTTAGCTGAATTGGTGAGCTCCAGGCTCAGTGGGAGACCCTGCCTCAATAAACAGAGGAGAAAGCCATAGCGGAAGACATTCCATGTCAACTTCACTCTCTACATCTACACACTTGAATGTGCACCCCATGGACACACATGAACCGTGTACATGAACCTACATATACATATGACCATGCAAAAAAAAAAAAAAAACAAACCTTTTTTTTTCTTTCTTTTCTTTCTTTCTTTTTTTTTTTTAAGTCTAGGAGTTCCAGGCCCGCCTTTAATCCCAGGAGGCAGAGGTAGAGCCCACTGTATTTGAGGTCAGCCTAGTGTACATAATAGGGTACAGGTTATCCAGGGGTGCATACTGAGACTTTGTCTTAAATAAATGAGAGGACTGTGTTTAGGTATATAGAAGCTTTAGGAAAAATTCCTACCTTGATTAATCTGTCAGATCAATCAACATCTAAAGTTGACAAGTCTCCAGTAAAGCTACTTGGTCTGCCCTCTTCTTACTATGGAAGTTGCTTGCCTCTATGAGAAGTCAGTGCTGTAAGCCACTCATTCAAATATGTTTATCATTAGCCTGCAAGTGTGTCTGTGTACCATGTATACACGGTTCCTATATAACAAGCCAGAAGAGGGTGTCAAATCCCCTGAAACCGGACTTAAAGATAATTATTAGCTTCCAAATGTGAGTATTGGTAATCACACTCAGATTCTCTGGAAGAGAAGCCAGTGCTCTTAACCACTGAGCCATTTCCTTAGCTCCTCAAAATATAATTAATGAGCACAAAATATTTTTGCATCTATTAAAGGTACAGAATACATAAAAACATGTATCCATATGTAAACCAAATTCTATGGGAGGAAACAAAATAAATAAATGTACACATGGTTGTAAGTGCTGAGGCAGAAATTAAAGCATGTTAAGAGAAGGAATGAGTTTGCTAATTATGTAGGATGGATAGCCTCATTGTTAAGGCAAGATTTGAGTAAAGAGCTTGATGGAGCTACAGGAATAGCCAACTTAGGATTTATGGGGAGAGACTTGTAGATAGAATAAAATGAGCTCATGAAAAGGCCCTGGGATGGAAATGTGCCTGGTAGGCTTAAAGAAAGGCTAGGACTGGGGCTGGAGAAATGGCACAATGGTTTAGAGCCCTGATTATTCCTCCAGAGGACCTGGGTTCAATTCCCAGCTCCAATATGACAGCTTACAACTTTCTGGAATTCTAGTTCCAAGGAATCTGAGGTCCTCTTCTGACCTCGGTGGGCACTGCTCAGATGTGATACACAGTACACATGCAGACAAAACACCTATAACACACAAAAATAAAAGGTAAAATAAAGAAAGCTAGGACAGATCATTAGAGATGAGGTCAAATGATAGACAGGCATTAGATCACATGGAGCCCCAAGAATACTATGTTCTTATAAAGCCATTATAAGGTTCTGACTTTATTCCAAGAGGGGTAGAATGTCACCAAAGGGCTTAAGCAGAATAAGAGGACATTTAAAAGAACCACTGTAGGGGACAAGGTTACTAAATCCTGCATATAGTTAACATATTATTATTAGAAAGATTATTAGAAAAAGGAGAGCAGACCTAGTTAACTGGGCTGGTCAATTTGTTTTTAATGTGTGTGTGTGTGTGTGTGTGGTGTGGTGAGAGAGAGAGAGAGAGAGAGAAGAGATTAAGAGAGTTCTCTCTCTCTTTGTAAATTCTTTCTCAATCCTCTCTCTCTCTCTCTCTCTCTCTCTCTCCTTCTCTCTCTCTGTGTGTGTGTGTTGTTGTGTGTGTGTGTGTGTGTGTGTGTGTCATTGGACAACCTTGGGCATCATTCCTCAGGCACTGTCCACATGGGTTTTGAGACAAGATCTCTCAGCACACATACACACACAGAGAGACACACCACACACAATTGGCACCAATAAAGCTTTCCATTTACATTACTTCATTTTATGCTCCAATACACTCAGACCCCTAAGGCACACAGAGGCAAGATCTTGACCCTTATTCTGACAAACAAGGAAACTGAGGCAGTTGAAGAAGCCTCCCAAGGCTGTGCAGCTAATGAAGCCCATGTGTTCTGCCCTCTCCAATGGACTACACTGTCTTTAAAGCCACAACCAGCAGGAGCTGCTCTCTCTGCTGTGCCTTTTGTCCTCAGGGAAAAGGGCCAAGAGGTATTAGAGGCAGAGCTACAACCTTCCTTCTCCCCTGCAGCTGGGGTATTATTCTCCAAACAAAGAGAAGCCTAGAAGTAATTCATCAAAATTCACAGAAGTCTATGATCCAGTTTTTATTCTCAAATGGAAAAAAAAAAATCCTGGACTGTGCAGACTCAAGGGAAACCATAGAGAGGGAGATGCTGGGACCATTTCCCACCAAGTCAGGACTGAAGGGCCAGCAGGCTTAACCTGTCCAGACACACAGCAGGTGTCCCAGGGCCAATTATGTAGTATTTTGTGCTCAGCTTACTTATCAGATCCCACCACCAAGCAAACAGTAGCCAGGCCAGCACCATCCCAGCCAAAGCAAACATCCCGCCCTGCTGGAGGTTTAGCATGCTGTCCTATCATGACTTCTTTCCAGCACTCATTACTGTGAATTTGTGACTACAGAGGGAATGGGAGCCCAGAGAGAACAATTTAACATAAGGCTCCCTGCCCTGAACATGCGATAAGAGCCAGGATGAATCAGCTTGATTTAGGACTCAGGGAAGCACCAGCGGAAGTTTTAATCCCTGCCAAGGGCACCTGCAGACAGGTATACGTCCCCCACATGGGTGTTAATCATTCATGGCATAAATCAGACTTTCCACTGCCAAGCATGGGTTTTACATCTAAGGAAATAAGGTTAGCTCCTTTCTGGGGGTCCCTTGTATAATCTCCCTTAATTTTCCCATCTGGAAGTATTTCCATCCAGAAAGGTCCCTTGAAGAGTCTCCATAGCCACAATCCCCCCACTTTTAAAAAAAATGCCAGGAAAAAGCCTGCCAAGGGCTCCCAGCCCTCCTATTAAACCCCTAACTCCCATTTGGTTTCTGGGGCCCTTCCTGAGGTCAGGAGACTGCTCAGGTGATTAGGAGAAACAAAACCTCAATCCAAGGGCTACCTCTGCCATTTGTGGCCTTGAGCACTACAATATGAGCCTCTCAGAGCTTGTCACAGGTGGCATCTGCCCTCCCTTGGCTAGTCTTCAGAGATAAAGTCCCCCAGAGTTTTCATACTGCGCCAGGCAGGAGAGTTGGCAGCAGGGAAGGTGGCCTTCCTTGGTGATCAGACCTGGCCCCATTTTAGTGATACGGCTGTGGCGATACCCTCCATTCCAGGGACACACCATCATGTCAGCCCTATGCTACTCCAATCCTATCACTTAGCTGGGACATTATATGCACCAGAGGTGGCACCTTCAGGGGTGTGTGGTGATCCATCGATGCAAGGCTATATAGTGGTCTGCTCATGTGATGAACTGTGTTACAGAGTACGGTGTGCTCTGGGCTCTGCTGTGTACCCTTCGTTTCATCAACCTCCTGGGCACTGCTGCATGCTGGTATCTATGGGAGTTAGGGGAGCTGAGGTTGGAGCTGGCTCAGACTCCCAGCCATCTTCCAACAACAGCATTAACTAATTGCAACCCAGGCTGCTCATCAGCAGCTGTAGATGAAACGTCAGACCTGAGGCTGAGGTGGCCAAGCTATGACCATGCCTGTCCTTGGACTAGAGGAGAGATGGAACAGGAGACTCAACTCTGACTGAGTGCCAGAATTACTGGGCCATTCCCCAGAATTTCGATCACACAGGCCTGGAGTGTGTCCTGGGTGTCTGAACGGCCTCAGAGTGGAACACATAACTTTCCTAAGCTAGAACGTACCTCAGCTTCCTTCCTGTCCTAGAGTTGGGTTAGGCCAGGCCAGAGTACATGACAAAGAGCCAGTGAGATGGTGCCACTGGAAGGGGAGCTTGCTGGGGAGCCTGAGGGCCCAAATTCCCTCTTCAGTGTCTTCATGGTGAAAGGAGAGAGCTGATGTCCATAAATCGTCTTCTGACCTCCTAATGCCCAACGTGGCCTGCAGGCACACAGGCACGGAGTGCACACACAGCACACGCATGCAAGCTAAATAAATTAATTAACTAATTACTTAATCAATTAAGAATATGTTAAAAATAAAGAACAATCTACTAAATTCCACAATAGGGCTCACACACAGCGCTAGCCCCTCGGATTACAGGCATAAGCCACATTGTTCTATCTGCTTACTCCCCATGTTCAGTGGACTTTGCTGATCACCGATTCTGCTCACTCACACAACAGGGGCAGAGGCACGATCCTTACTGTGGCCAGGCTCCACAGTCCAGTTCTGGCTGGCTGCAGCTGCCTCTTTGCTGTGCCCTCACCAACCTCACCCCTCAGCCCCTGTGCACCGAAATGCTTTAAAACATTGTAGTCATCACTTCACCCAGAGGATCTCTCAGAAGTTCCTTCTTGCAGCTATTTTATCAGCCAAACTTTGGGCAGATGAACTACGCACCATCAATTCCAGTGCTCGCAGTTTTGTGTGTCACAGATGTAAGGATTCTGTAAGGACTCAAACTTAAGCCTGTAAGTCTAGGGTGGAACTCAAGCCTGAATGTTTAAAAAGTTTTATTTTAAAGTGTGTGTGTAAAGTGGAAGCATCAGTGAAAACCATAGGATGGTTTTCACCTTCTGCCTCAGAGCCTGGGGAGTAAATTCTGCCTGGCAGGGAGGGTTCAGGATGAGTCGATTGCTGGCCAGCTTCCCCTGAGCACCAGCCAGCCCTGGAAATGTTCCTCAAGCTAACCAACCCTATCTCTTCAGGCCTGGGAAGCGACTGACTTTCTCATGGGAGTCCAAGCCTGAATGCAGGTAGAATGATTGACATGAAGATAAAGACCCTACCCCTCACTAATGGATATGACATAAGCCAGTTGGGAGTGATTGGGGAATTTGAGGCCAGAGGAGGACGGTGATACTTCTTTGAGGATGATGTCAGAGGACAGGCAGGGTTGTTGGGAGATCATGATAGAGCTATTGGCAAAGCTAGGGAGCTGAGGGCAGGATGGAGGTTTCGGATCACTGCAGGTTTGTGAGATTAGTGCAATACACCATCATAGTGTACGGGTAGGGAAAGTTTCAGGCAGTGACTCAGGAGGATGATAGTCCATTATAACTATCCATCTGTCTACCACTTTAGCCTTATCCTAGCCGAGAAGCCCAGGAATGTTGTGGCAGGCCAGGCAGGGCTTCAGAGCCTCAGATAAGACTGTAGCACGCAGAAAACTTTGATGGTCAGGGTCCCAACCCTTGTGGCCTGGGTGACCTATAGGCAGAACCTGCTGTTGCCTTGTCTCTAGGGAGCTATGTACCCTGTAGTCTGAGTATCTCACAGAACAAGAGAATACTGAGAAGCTCCCCAGAGCCCTGTAGCCATCAGTACATGGGCTCTCATCCCACTCAAATTGCATGAGGCTCTACAGAATTAAGACTGAAACTCCCATCCATATAGGGAGAGCATAACTGCCCAGTAGTCTTGTCTCAGTGACTCTCCCAGCACTCCTCACTCTGGCTCTGTGATGCAGGTAGGTGAACAGAAGAGGGAAGGAGGGAGCAGAGTCAGCAGCTGCCTGTGTTGGGGTCCCAACCCAGCTATAGTTGGGTGGGGCCAAGGAAGGAGAGAAGTGCCTAGAGATGATGACACTTGAATAAAGATACACTCCAATGCTCCTGGTGTGTCTATTCCAAAAGTATAAGGACTTGTGACCCAGGGAGAGGACAAGGAGGCGACACAGTGACATGGACTTCTCATTTTGTTTGTTTGTTTGGTTGATTTTCTTCTCTTTAGGCATCTTGAAGCTAGGCAGGTCTGCAACACTCTTCTTAGCCATCGCCTGGTTTATATGGTTAGGAGCCAGAAGTACAGGGCAGACTGGGCTTGCCTTTCCATGGCTGGTTTCCTGAGCTGCCACTGGTGTTAAGTGCCAGAGCTCTGCAACAGCCAGGGCCTGTTTCTTGGCTCCTTTCTGTGCTCCTGGTGCAGAGCCAGTGCTTACTAAACAGCCCCTCCTATTGTATGTGCTACAGCCAGAACCCATGCTCACTTCTTGGGCTACAGTCACTCTTTCTGCCTCCCTGTGGATTAATGATTGAGTCCCAACAGGGAAGGGGGCCACTCATGGTCCTCTTAGTCCTACCATTCACAAAGTCCCTAGTAAAGCTAGTAGTATGAGGTAAAAACCAAACGCAGCCTTTACAACTTGATTCTCAAAGACTCCCCATGATTCCACAGGATGTAAATACAGATTCACACAAATCTGTATTTACTCAGGTCCCTGGAGATAACACAGAACTTGCCAGAGTCCCTTGTGATTGGTATCTATGTCCCTGGAAAGCCTTGATGTCTCCATTTCCTAGAACTTGCTGGGGTCTGTTGACTTTTTAAATGTGTGGTACAGCCTGACATACAGGGTGTGAAATAGTCACCCAGGCAGGACAGGAAGCCAGGAAGAGAGGAACACAGCCTGCCAGGAACCCAGGGCCACTTAGGATCCTGCTACATGCCACTGGCAGTCAACCTACCTGATATCTCTCTGTGAATGCTGGACCTTTGGTGTGGACCGGGGCTGGACCACAGTGAACCTTTCCCCAACAGTTCCCCACATGGGAAGAAGGAATGAATACTTTGAAAGGATGCACTAGTACCCATCCTAAGATCAGTGGGCAGGAACAATGAGAGTGTTTGAGTCCAAATGTGGAGATAAAAGTCTTCTCTGGAAAGCGGCATGGCCAGTGACCCTGGTCCAACCCCAGATGCAATTCAGCCTCTATCATTCCTTCCTCAGGAGGAGAGTAACGTGGGTAGTGCTTTCTCAGATCTTGCAAAGGTATTTCTGGAGGTCAGAAAGATGGCTCAGCAACTAAAGGCATTTGTTGTCAATCCTGATGGCCTGAGATTGAGCCCCAGGGCCCACACAGAAGGAAGAGGCCTGATTCTCGCTTGTCCTCTGATCTCCACAGGTATGTTGTGGCATACTTACCCCCCCCACACACCATGTGCCCTCTTCCGGATAACATAAGAGTATTATATTTATTTGTTTATTATTTGTTTCTTTATTATTTTTTTATTTTGATTTTTGAGATAAGGTTTCTTTTTGTAGCCCTGGCTATCCTGAAACACACTGTAGACAAGGCTGGCCTCAAACACACAAAGATCTGCCTGCCCCTGCCTCCTGAGTGCTGGAACTAAAGGTGTGCACCACCACTTCCCAGCTAATAGTATTTTATTTTTTTAAAAAGAAAAACATGGTGGCTGAACATGGTGGCTGTTTTGTTTTGTTTTTGTTTTTTTAGAGTGAGTTCTAGAAATCAGATCAAGAAACTGAGATACTGAATAACTGGTGGTAAATTTTCTCTGCCTTTATAGAATTTACATCCAAAGCTTTCACTAGCAAAGACTCACAGGATAAGAACTCGTTCCACACACACAGTAAATGTGGGCTTAGCTCTGTGGTCTGCTTTGGAGACACAAGCAGAGGCTGGACATGTGCTGGCATGGTTACGCTTGCTTAGGCTTGCTTCTTTCACTCCAGTGATGCTTTAAGATTCATATGATAGCTGTTGTCCTCACATCCCATATCCTGGAAGATATAGAGAGCAAAGCCAAGTCAGCCTGGAGACTGGAGCAGCACTTCCCAGGCACGTCCAGTTACAGCTAACTCCAAGGCCTGTTCTCATGCGAATACCAGCTTGCCTGCAGCCCCATCTTCTGGAGGCATGTTCTCAGTTGAGGTTCCTTCCTTTCAGATGGCTTTAGCTTGTGTCAAGTTCACATAAAACTATCCAACACAGGGCTCACAACCATCTGTAACTCCAGTTCTAGGGGATCCAACACTATCTTTCAGCACCAGGTACACATATGGTGTGCATACATTCATGTGAGCAAATCATTTATGAACATAAAACAATATGGTAAACACATCTTTAAAAAACATCAACAACATGCATGGCTACTTATTTAATTGGAGAGTCCTCTCAAATCATCCCTCAGCATCCCACATTCTCACTTCTGGTCACATCAAGCTGGCCGTCATCTGAGATTGACCTGTCAGATAAATAAAGACTCATATAGACAGACTGCACCGTCCGTCCCACATAAAATGTTCTCTTTCAGTACCACTATAAGGAAATGTCCAGGAGCCCCCAGCATCCTTGCCTCCAACTCAGCACTTCAGCCACTTGGTTCTATTAAGTAGGTCATTAAGGTGGCCCCTCCTCTCTCCTACCCTTTCTCATACAGAACACAAACCTGGGGCATGTGGGCCTCATCCTCTCCCCTTGACTCCTGTTTGGCCAGTATCCTTTCACCTCTATGCAGTTGAATGAGTCCATAAACAAATACCTATGTTGGATGGTCATGTGGGTGGCCTGTCCTTTTCCTTATCTTGGGGTTCATTCAGATGGAAGGGAGCCCTAGGCCAGCTATCTGTTTACTCTGAATTCCCTGTCCATTGTACATGGGATTGATCTGGGTTTTTTTTTTCCCCCTCCAATCTCTCTATTAGTTCAGCTTCAGAAAATCTCTTATCACCTCCAGATGTTAGGCTACTCTCTGACATCAAATCTGCCTGGCCATTTTACATTTGTCATTAATTGATTTTGCCCTCCCACTTGGGAAGCACAAATTGGCTCTGCCCGTTAGCAGTAATACTTCCCTGAAAGGGGTCATAAATCATACCTCATGTCTAGCTCTTGCTCACAGTGAAGCAGTATCTACACAAGGAGATACTGGGCTAGGGCTAGTGTGTTGGGGATGGGGAGGATGCAATAGTCCACACACTAAAGGCTGACAGACCCAACATATAGAGGATGCTCACTTTGGGTATGTAGGTGGAATAGAGGGAAGGAAAGAAGAAGGAAGGGACAGAAGGTTGTGTGGCTTTCCCTGGAGAGATGTAAAAAGATTTCTGTTCACTCCAGATAGGCCATGGATTATACAGACTTAAGAAACCATCCCACCGAAGGCCAGCTTGGTGAGCCAATGAGCTTCCTGGGGAGTATACATGACTCAAAGGTAGATGAATCTCTCTAAAAAGCTCACCCCAGCATGGGTGACAACCTACAAGGTGCATCCCTGGAGCTCTCTGCCCAACTGGAAGGCAGCTCTGAGGAAGAATCTTCTCTTTCTAGAAAGTATTTACTGCCTATCTAACCTGTGGGAGCAGCTTTGTGACTCTAAGTTTCTGAGCTTCCTGAACCTTGTGAGGGAATGAGAAAGAAGGGATGGGGTGGGGTCTCTTCAATAGGACAGAGTGCTTTAAGGACCCCATGAGATGTTTTCACTCACATTTCACCTTTGTCTTTTGTTTGTTGATTGGTTGGCTTTTCAAGACGGGTTTATTTGTGCAGCCCTGGCCATTCTGGAACTCACTCTGTAGACCAGGGTGTCCTCAAACTCAGAGATACACTTGTCTCTGCCTCCCAAGGCTAGGATTAAAGGCATGTGCCACAAACATTAGGCTCACATATGTATTCCAATACCTGTGGATGTTATGGGCTAAATCTTAGACTCTGTTTTCAGAAAATCTGCTAGGTGTGGTAGCACCTGCTTTTAATCCCACTACTAAGGAGGCAGAGCCAGATGGATCTCTGTGAGTTTGAGGCCAGCCTGGTCTATGCTGTGAGTTCCAAGCCAACTAAGGTCATATACAACACTGTCTTAAAACAACAACAATGGGTTTCAAGAAGTTCCCTAACCACATAGATGTGTTCTTGAGAAAGTCTCCATCCACATTTTGGATGCATCAAAAAGCCAGAACCAGCAAATGCCAAGGGCCAGCCTCAGTTTGGAGAGGGTTTCTGAGGAAGGGGTGTTTGGGACAACAAAAAGATTACTTGAAGCCAAATGTGGGTACAAGCTGACAGCCTGTGTTCTGATCGAGACAGCTTTCTGAAGATCACCAGACAGTTCACTGTCACAGACCAAAGCCCAGTCTTTTATTTACATATCAGGTCAGTCATTCACTCCGGGTTCCTTCTGATTATCCCATGAATCTGCATTTTGATATTAGTACCTTAACTCCTAGGAAAAGACAGCAATCACATTTTGTTAACAGTGCAAGTGAACTCAGAGACTCCCTGCCTTTGTAAACACAGACAATAAGCTAGCTGGTGGGATTTGTCTCTGAGTTCACCATTCCCACCACACCTGGGTCTAAATTTACTCTGTCCTAGTCCTAGGTTGACCTTGATGCAGAAATCTGCCTGCCTTTGTTTCTGCTTGCCTTTGTATCTTTCTGATAAGCTGGCTCATAATACATCTGCTCTGTTCTTTTAGGTCCATGAAGTTTCTCATATGATTCATATTGCATCCTTATATTTTGCATAATTGAGAAATTATATATTTTTGAACTCATGATTTTAGAGTTCTTTCCCACAGCCTTAAGGGCTTTTCTGAAGGTCATAGTGTTTACCAATTTTGCTAAGGACATAGACACACTCTTACCTCCCGGACTTGTACTGCTTCTAATTATCATGGAGTCATTAACTTTGGCAGGGGGAGTATTTCCCAAAAGGGGAATATACAGTAAATTATGTACATTATTATACAAACAAGCCCTATGCCCACAGCAACTGTCAACACTCGTGGAGGACCACACCCTGCTGGCTCTGTTCCAGGGGTGAGAACTGTGTCATGGCCTTCCACATGGCCATGCAGGACTCAGCAAGCAGAGAGATTTCAGAAAAGATGGCTCCTCAGTTCTCCTCACACTGCCTCCCAAATGGACCATATCTTTTTTCACTTTTAATGCCAAGTAACTGTGCTCCTGCCTCATCTCACCCTAGTTGTCTTATGTTTTATGTTGGGCTTTGTAGCAGAGGAGAAACCCTTTCTCTCTCTCTCTCTCTCTCTCTCTCTCTCTCTCTCTCTCTCTCTGATATATTTGAAAGACATAAACATTCTTCTCTTTGCTTTGGTTTACTGAAAGGCCCATTTGTCTTAGTTATTTTTTCTGTTATTGTTAAGAGATCCCATGACCAAGGAAACTTACAGAAGAAAGAGTTTACTAGCCCTTTGCTTACAGTTTCAGAGGGTGAGTTCATGCCCATCATGACAGGGACATGGTGGCAGGCAGACATAGCACTTGTAGCAGTAGCTGAGAACTTACATTTTTTTAAAAGATTTATTTTTATTTATTTTAGATGCATACATACTCTGTCTGCATGTACACATGCATGCCAGAAGAGTGCATCAGATTGCATTGTAGATGGTCATGAGCCACCATGTGATTGCTGGGAATTGAACTCAGGACCTCTGGAAGAGCCAGTGCTCTTAACTGCTGGGCCATTTCTCCAGCTCTAAGAACTTATATCTTGATCCACAAGCATGGAGCAGAGAGAGTGCTAACTGGACCTGACATACATACATATATATACATATACATATACAATACATACATATATATATGTAATATATATCTGTTTCTCTTATATATGTATATGTATATTATTTGAAGCCTCAAAGTCCACCCCAGTGATACACCCTCTCTAACGAAGCCACACCTATTAATCCTTCCTAAATATTTCCACTGATTAGGGACTAACCATTCACATATATGATGTATGGGGGGCATTTCCATTCAAGCCACCATATTCCTCTACCCCTGCATGTGTATACTCTCATCTCCACCTTATTACAAAAATAGTGGTGGTTGTTTGTTCTGACAGGATAGCCATAGCATCTGCACACCAAGCTTCTAAGTGGTACCTATACCTGTGATGTCCACACCCCCTTTGATGGTAGAAGCTTAGTTCCAGATTCTTGTCTGTTTAGTTACTTGACCCAAAAATGTTCATCTGCTGCTGGACACCTGTGACCTGACCATGTAAATGTTCTTATGAACACTCTGCCTTTCTATAGAGCCAGGATCAGAGCCAGGAAACACAAAGAGAGGAAGGCAGAGAGTGGCATCCAGATGCCATCCAGATGCCAAGGAGTGGTCCTGGTGCTCATCTTTGTCACATTTCTTTTGTATGAAATTTCAGAATAGGGAAATCTAATAGAGATAGGAAACAGGTTCCTGTAGGCTGAGGGACCAGGCTTGTGTGAAAGAGGAGTAAAAGCTAATGAGAACAGAGTTCCTCTTTGAAGCAATAATTGGTAACAGTGCTCTTATAACTCTGTGGATACAGTACAAATCAGTGTCGACTGTCAACTTGGCAGGATCTAGGAGACAAAACTCTTTGTGTGTTACAAACCTCCTCCAGGGAGTTTCTAGATTTAATTTGTTGAAGTGGGAAGATCCTTGCTAAATGTGACAGGACCACCTGATAGCTGGAATCCCAGAGTAAAAAAGGAAGGCAAGCTGACCACAGGACTCATCTCTCTTTGCTTCCTGACTTCCAACATAATGTGTCAGATGCCTCTTACTCCTGTAGCCATGCCTCCTCTCCTGCCATGATGAACATGATATACCCCCACACTGTGAACTAAAATAGACCCTTCTTCCCTAAGTTGCTTTTGTCAGGTATTCTCTCAGCAATGAGAAAATTAACTACTACACTGTGTGTGTGCATGTGTGTGTTGTGGGGGTGGTGGGTGGTGACTACTTTCAAGGTGAATGTGCAGGAAAAAATTCATGAAATATACTGCCAACAACAGATGATGGACAAGGAAGATGTGGTATCTATACACCATGGAATACTGCTTGTCCATTAAAAAAAATGTAAAATCAAGATATTGGTAGGAAAATGCACAGATTTGGAGATTATGATGTTACACTCCAAAGTGATCCAGACTCAAAGTGACAAGTATTGCCAAATTTAAGTGTGTGTGTGTGTGTGTGTGTGTGTGTATTTCTATAAAGAAGTAGAAAGTGGGCCTTGAAGAAGTAAGGCTGGAGAAGGGTAATGGAATGCATTGACATAAAAACAGAAGGTGGTAGTATATCAGATAAAGAAGGCAGTGGGTGTACAGATGGGTGTGCATGTGCTGGTTAGTTTTAACCATCAACTTGACACAGTCTAGTATTCCCTGGGAAGAGAGTCTTCATGAGGAATTCTCTATAGGGACATGTCTGTTGGGGATTTTTCTTGATTGTTGATTTGTGTAGGAAGACCCAGCCCATTGTGGGCAGCACCATTCCCTAGGCAGGGGTCCTGAATGTATGGGTGGAGAAACTGAGTAGTTCAAAAGCAAGCAAGCAAGGATCCATAAATACCCCCTTATTTTCTCTCTGCTCTTGACTGGCTGCTTGAGTTCATGCCTTGAATTCCCCCCCAAAGACCTGGAATAATAAGTAAAATAGATTCCCTCAGAATAAACAACTCATAAGTTGCCTTCTGTCAAGATATTTTATTACAGCAACAGAAATGAAATTAAAACAATGGGGGAGGCAGTAATGGAGAGAGATGAGTAAGAATAAAGTATGATGACATCTACAGATGAAACTGCCATAATTAAGCGTATTACTTTAGAGGTCAACTTAAAGATTTAATGGAAATAAATGCACTTATTAAAACAATTACATGTACCCACCAAAGCAAACTTACCACTGGGAAGATAAGTAGGCATATAGAAGTATGGGGATGTGAGGGTTTTTTTTTTTTTTTTCTCTCAAGGCAGGGTTTCTCTGTGTAGCCAAGGCTGTCCTGGAACTCACTCTGTAGACAGGCTGGCCTCGAACTCAGAAATCTGCCTGCCTCTGCCTCCCAAGTGCTGGGATTAAAGGCCTGTGCCACCACCACCCGGCTATTTTTCTTTTTTAAAGTTTGTTTCCTTTGTTTTTTTACTTTAGGTGTGTGTGTGCTTTGCCTGGGGGTATTTATCTGTGCACTCAAGGCATCTAGCACCTCAGGAGGCCAGAAGAGTGTGTTGGAATCCCTGGGACTGCAGTTACAGGGTGGTGAGCTGCCGTGGGAGTGCTGGGAACCAAACCCAGGCTCTGTGAGGAGCAGCCAGGGCTCTTAACCACCGAGCCAGAAGGTTTCTATTTTTCAAACTGTTTGTCTTAGGCAATAAAATTTATTTATGTATAATATAAATAGATATATCTGAGGAGATGGCTCAGCAGTTAAGAGTACTTCCTGTTCTACCAGAGGACCTGAGGGTTAGTTCCCAGCATCCAAGTCAGGCACCTTACAAACAAGCTGTCCAAGAGCTGGCATTGTGCTAAGTATCTCAGACACCAAACATACAGGCTGGCGATGTAGTTTAGTTGGTAGAATGCACACCTAGCACTCACCAAGCCCTAGGTTAGACCCCAGCACCCTATAAACAAGCATAGAGTACCCACATGTAATCCCATCCCCAAAGAAGTGGAGAACGAGAGGATCGCCAGCTCAAGGCCAGGCTCAGCTAAATGCCAAGTTTCAGGTCATCCTGGGCTAGATGAGATTTCGTCTCAAAAGGAAAAGGGGGGCTAGAGAGGTGTTTCAGTGGTCAAAACTTAAGCACCCACATTTGTTAGCTCACAACTGCATGTAATTCCAATTCCAGGACATTTGACATCCTCTTGGACTCTATGGGTACCCACTCACACATAGCATACATCCACACTCACAAACACACACATATATAAAAATAAATATTAAAAAATAGATAAACAATAAGCCTGAGAAGATGGCTCAGTAGTTAAGAGCACACACTATATGCTCTTCCAGAGGACTCAGGTTCGATTCCCAGCACCTACATACCAGCTCAAAACCACCTGCAACTCTAGTTCCAAGGGATCTGACACCCTCTTCTGGCCTGCACATGGTGCGCAGACATACATGTAGGCAAAACACCCATATAAACAAAATAAAGCTAAATAAATACTTTTAAATAAATAAAATGGGAGTTGGTCATGGTGTCACATGCATTTAATCTTGGCACTCAGAAGACAGTGGATCTATGTGGATTTAAAGTCAGCCTGGTCTACATACCATACTCCAGGCCAGCCAGGTCTACTTTGAGTCTTTGTTTTAAAACCAAAACCCAAACCAAAATAAGACAGACAGACAAGTCTGGAGAGAAGGATCAGCTAGCTCTTAAAGACTAAGCTAACAACTGAAAAGAAAAAGTAAATCAGTAATTGCACACATGTACAACATGTTAGGTGAATTATTATATAATGTCAATAAAGTAGTCACATCTACCAAAAATCAACTGAGGCACTGTGGGTCTTCCTGTGGAAAAGGAGGCACTAACAGTACCATGTGGGTGGAGGCTCATGTCTGGTTTCTGTCTTCTCCACACTTTCATCTCCTGAGTTCAGCATCCTCCAGACAACCTGCTCAAGGGTTTCAAGCAAAACCAACCATTGGCTGAAATGATAGCCGATGGTAACTAGGGTTGCCCGTGTATCAGTAGCACCAATTGATAATGCTGCTAAGCAAGGCTGTCATCTGCCTGTTTACTTTGCTTTGATTTGTTTTACTCCGGTTTACTCAGCCCCAGGTTCCCCCAATAGGCAGGTCAATCCTCCCTATTCCCTTCTGTAAGCAAGGCCAATCCACACCCTTGTAAGACTTCCCTCCCAGCCTCCTGTGTTTGAGCTGGGAGTCTTCCCAAGTGAGGAATCTGAAGTTGTCAAGATCCCTTCAGTCCCAGCAGAGTGGGCTCCTGATCAGATTCTCTCCCAGACACTCTGCCTCACTTGGAAGCAGAAGATAAGACCAGATGAGCTCAGGAGAAGCCAGTAGGTGTCCCTGAGGGGCCCATGCATTTGCTGCCTTGCTGCTCTGCATGGAAAAACAAGGCTGGGTGGGGGATGGCAGGCCTGTTTGCACACCGCACTGTTCAAACAGACTCCCCTGCCGCAGACACCTGTGTGGTGGAGGACAGGGCAGGCAGTGGCAGGGGCTCTTACCTCTTCCAGCTCTCCCCACAGCCACCCTGACAGCCGCTGCAGGGTCCTGGCCACATCATGCCCCGTGCTGGGGTCTGCAGCTGCTGGGGTGGCCAAGTATTGCCCCTGCTTCTGGCCTATGTCTGTTACCTGCTGCTTGGGGCCACCATCTTCAGCTGCTGGAGAAGCAGGCAGAGGCTCAATCCAGGGACCAGTTCCAGCTGGAAAAGCTACGCTTCTTAGAGAACTACACCTGTCTGGACCAGCAGGCCCTGGAGCAGTTTGTACAGGTGAGGGAGACGAAAGGATGGGACAGGAAGAGTGGGGAGGTGATGGAGGGGCTGATGACAGGTGCAGAGCCACCACCCAGAGGTTGGTTCTCAGTTTGGAAGCAGAGTGTGGAGGAGCCTGGAGCCTGGAGAGATCTAGTTCAGGGCCCTGATTCTCATGTCTGTTATATGACCTGGATCCAGTCACTTCACCTAAATGTCCCCATCAGTAAGGAGAAAAAAATATATGATATCTTGGGGGTTGGGGAGGTGGTTCAGTCAAGTGTCTGCCAAACAAATATGAGGACCCAGATCCCCCGTTAAAAAGCCAGGGGTGGGCGGGTAAGATGGCTCAGCGAGTAAAGGCACTTGGCACTGAGCCGAGCCTGATGACTGACGTTCATTCCTGGAGCTCACATGGGGAAAGGAGAGAACCACTCCTGGAAGTTGTTCTCTGAGCTTGACATGCATACAGTGGTGCATGCATTTCCACACACATATAAACACACCCACACCCCACACACACTGCTATGTACTAATTAAAATGTAATTAAAAAATGAAAGCCAGGCACAGCGGCTTGTAATCCCAGCACTGGAGAGTCCTAGACAGGCAGATCCCTTGGGCAATGTGACCAGCCAGCCTTGCCAAATGGTCAAGCCTCAGGCCAACAAGAGAGCCTGTCTCAGAAAACAAAACAAAACAAAAAAGATGGAAGCTAGGCAGACAACTTAGTAGGAAAAAGTATTTTGTAAGCATAGGGACCTGGGTTTGAATCCCTAGTCCCCATGTATAACTCTGGGTATGGCTGCAAGTGCCTGTGACCGCAGCATTGGGTTGGTGGGTTGGGGAGACAGGTGGATCTTGAGAGCTCGCTGGCTAGGCCAGACCAGTCCTAACCAAAAGGGCAAGCTTCTTGTTCAGTGAGGGACCCTGTCTCAAGGCAAAAACCAAACAAGGCTGATGGCTCTGAGGAATGACACCTGCGGTTGAGTTCTGGCCACCTGCACATAATACATGTACACAACTCTCTGCTCATGAGCAAATGCATATAGACACACATGTATCCACACAGAAAGTGCACCTGCAGTCGACACACATGAGATGTCAGTCAGCAACACTCTAGAGATGTCCTCTCTCACACTCCCCCGCTTCTCAGGACTGCTGCTCAGGCTGCCTCCCAGCTTATGTCCTAGGGTGGAGTCACACACAAAGGTTAGAACCAGCTGGACTGGTGGACAATGGCTGGGCGGTGTGGATGAGTGCTGCCAGGACTGGATCCCTAGGTAATCTTACTTTCTGCCTGGGTTCCTCCTGTCTCCCTCTCTTCTAGAAACAAAGCAAAACTAGGTATTTTGGGCAAAGGTGGGAACACTGAGAAGATGGACAGACAGGTGGAACAGGTACTATTAGTGAGCTAAACAGCAGGTACTAACAGCAGGCTAAGCACAGTTGGCCCAGTGAGAATGTGTGTTCATGGGTAGGGACAGGGATCTGGGCCATCGTGATTCAGCACCTGGGGCTGAGCGCCCTGCAGATGCTTTCTTTCCAGTTGCTTCCTGCAACCACTGTCTTCATCTTGCAGGTGAGAGATGCAGGGTGTGGCCAAGGCTGCACAGTCACTGGCTAAGGCAGAACTCACACCCATGCTTCTCCTGGGGAACTCCCTTAATGAATGATCTGAACTAGCTCACCTGCTGAGGACAGGGTACTGCTGAAAGTGAGAATTTTTAAGGTGGAGTCTGTGGTCTTCCCTCACCAGCAGCAATGCCTGACAGCATGTCAGGAAAGCAACCATCAGCGTCCACCCAGACCTGCTGACTCAGGCGCTTCGTGTGAGCTCACCAGGTGGTGCTGAGGACCTAGGACTTCTCTTGGTTCTGAGAGCAACAGGCCTACTAGATGAGGTGTGAACAGAGGGGACTGTTGTTCTGTGTGTGGATATACTCGGAATATAGAGTTACTTAGGGATGATTTTCACCTCTAGTCCCCACAACATCCCAGATGTAAGGCTGAGTCAGGAATGCTCCCAAACCTCCTGCTGCCCTGGGCTGGTGGTGGAGTCGGGAATTAGGAGTGGGCATACAGGTGGCAAGGCTTAAACTAGCTCTGTAATCAAGGGGCAAGGATGGACCAGGTCTGGCTGCATCCTAAGGGGCCAGTGCTTAGTCAAGGACTCACTAGGAAAGATGAAACAGACACACCCCTGAAAGTCCTCAGTTGCAGGACAAACCCTCGCCTCCCAGGGCAAGTGGAGCCTGGAAATCAGATTTGGGGGACTCCAGTTCCTGGGGAACTCACACGCTGAGTCACGCACAGTGCTGAGTGTAGCGTTCAAACTTGACCCCGTGAAGAAGGAAGCTTGCACATCAACCCCTTTCTCCATTACCATTGGATTCCCTGAGGCCACTCACCCACACTCAGAGCCATCAGAGGAGTCAGAACCCCTTCTCCACATGTTGGAAGGCTCAGAGATGCACTGAGGACAGCCAGGGTCCTAGGCAAATGCTGTGCCCAAGGGTGAGAGTCTCCGTGGAGGGAATATACTCTAGAATGTCTGCCCCAGCTCCCTGGGTGTGTGGGAAAGACAAAGTACTCATTGTAAGAGGTTAGTTAGTTCCTGTCCAAGTGAGGGCCAAAAGGCCTCTACCCAGCCGGGGAACATCAGTTCCCACAGGAAAGAAAGGCAGGCATACTTTCCAATGGCTTCCCCGCCTTTGGGACACCGCCAGATATCAAGGCTGAGCTGCCACAACCCTAAGACAAGTTCCCAGCTAAAGGAAGAAGGCTAGAGTTTGGGGGGAGAGAACCCTGCCCATTCCCCATGAGAGATTAAGGGCACAAGTTCGAGCCTGTTAAGGCTTCTGTTCTAGAAATACAAAGCGCACACACACACACACACACACACACACACACACTGTGGACTCTCTGATGGGATTTCTCCAGCAGGCATGGATTGCACTCACTAGAAAGTGCCAGAGAATGAGGTTGCCAGCACCCACACACACCCCATGTCCAGGAAAGCTCTTGTTCCCATTACCAGCCCCAGACCCTACTTTGGGCAGCAAACACTCCCATAAGCATTCAACATAAAACCTGTCTTTTCCTATACTCCCCCCCCTCTGTCTCTGTCTCTATCTCTGTCTCTGTCTCTCTCTCTTTGTGATATTTTCCTAGCTATCAAGAGCATCTCCACACCACCTCCTTAGTGTTAGTATTCTGTCTAAACTCCACCTCCACAGTTACCTGGCAACAGCCAGGTAGGCCTGCTCACTATAAAAGGGGCTGCTTACCCCTCCCTCTCTCTCTTGCTCTCTCTTGACCTCTTACCCTCATGATCTCTTGATCTCTTGCCTGTAGCTTCTCTCTCCCCCTCCCCACTTCCCCCTCTCTCCACGAGGTCATGGCCGACCTCTACTCCTCTACCTCTCTGCTCTTTCTCTCTTCCCTCTTTCCCCCACCATCTTCTCCCCCACCTTTGCTTTCTATTCTAAATAAACCCCCCTTCCCGTGGAACCATCTGGTCTGGTGTTGTCTGCCTAAGCTGCTGCGCTGAAATCTAACACTTAGGCCCTGGCTTTCCACTGGCTCATTAGAGCACACACTTCGGTCAACCGCTAGCCACTTAGTAAGTGGCCAGAGCCTCAAAGTCTTCGTGTCCATTTCTGTGAAACAGGAATGATGCTATCTAAGAGACAGGGGAGCATTCTCCTGAGAGCTTGGTGACAGGCTGCACTCAGTAACTGCTGCTCCTACTGACCCTGCTACTTCCACAGGTCATCCTGGAAGCCTGGGTGAAGGGTGTGAACCCCAAAGGCAACTCCACCAACCCCAGCAACTGGGACTTTGGGAGCAGCTTCTTCTTTGCAGGCACAGTGGTCACCACCATAGGTAAAGGGAGAGGAGCGAGGGGCCACCCTAGGCCCTGCCCAGCTTGGGATCCATTCTAAATGCCAACACTGGGACGAGGATGTGGCTTATCCCGGAGGTGGCACACAAGGCACAGATGGGGAAGTGGGTAGGGGAGATCCATGAAAAAGGAAGGCAGCCAGGCTGGCTGCAGCTGTAGTTGCCCGGACTCACTTCCCTGGGTCACACTGAGGTTAGACAGCCATGCCTCAGCTCTGCTGCTTAAAGGCAGGAATGGGAGCCTCTCCTATCGACTTCGCCTGACCAGTCGATAGCTGGGCCTGGTGTTAACATTTCATACCTGGCCACAGGACGAGCTCACACCTGGGATTAGGGTTCTCTCAGGGGGGAGAGATAGAGGCAGGAGGGTGTTTGTGCACAGAAACTGTTCCTTAAGGCAGCAGTTGATAGCTCAGTGTCCTGAAAAGAGGGGCTACCAACAGAACTTTACTCACTCCTGGTGAACCCCCAGGCCTCTCTTACACAGACCTCTCTTTCATTCAATGAAGTCCAAATCCAATTTCATCCATCTTCCTTGGCAAGCCAGGCAGGGTGACAGAGGAAGGGTGGGATACAGACTTGGATCTGTCCCAGGCTTGGCTTTTTGAGCTTCCAATCCACCAAAGAGGGATTAAATTGTTATACAGGGCAAAGTGGGTAATTAGATAGAAATAACATGAGGCATCTCAGGGAATCATGCCTGCCAGGGAGGCAAAGAGTGGCAGTCAGGAGGGCTCCATAGCTGGAGATAAGCTTTCTGTAAGTAGAGACTCTTTTATCAGAGAATAGGGTGAGTGTCCATGGAAACAGGGAACTCTCCTCTTCCCACAGAGGTGATGGAGACAAACCTCTGCTAGAACTGGTGGTTGGGGTGGGAGCCAGGTCTGGGCTCTCTCTTCTCTGGATCTGCACATTCCTTTGCCCTGTAGGTTATGGAAACCTGGCACCCAGCACAGAGGCAGGGCAGGTCTTCTGTGTCTTCTATGCCCTGATGGGCATCCCACTCAATGTGGTCTTCCTCAACCATCTGGGCACAGGGCTGCGTGCCCACCTGACCACATTGGACAGGTGGGAGGACCACCCCAGGCATTCTCAGGTAAGCCACCATCCTCCCTCCCCTCCAGACCCTCAGAGTCCTCCCTCCACTCCAGGTCCCTGGGGACAGATGGTTGAGAATTGGGAGCTGGGCTTGGGTACACAGACACATGACAGATTCAGTATGGGAAGAGAGATAAGTAGAAGGGTCATACAGACCGGCAGGGCATGGTCTCAAAGGGCTCTATAGCACCTTGACTATGGAGTAAAGGGCTGAGGGCCAGGCGCTGGGTATGACTGAGAGGATTGTCCCTGTGTACTAGACAGCTCTGTGCTGCATCCTTCTTGGATGGAGAAGCTGAACATTACGTATCTCTCAATGGTCGTCATGGGTATTCAACATTCTTTCATGTGGAACAAAACAGTCTCCAGTATACCCCGAATGCCCCACAGAGGGATCTGGGACAGTTTGGCAGGTGACAGTAGTCTAATCCCAGGCCTGAGTAGACCCCAGGGAGCCTGCTCAAGTGTGATTCTCAAGTTTAAAAGGGTCTTTGACTCCTTCCTTGACCCACTAACACATTCTCCTGTCCATGAAAGCTTGGCACAGACAAGTCCCATGCCCATGAGTGCAGTCCCACCCAAAAGTCTGCAGCAGGGATGGGTGGGGGTGGAGCTTAGACATTGCCCTGCCCACACCCAACTTTTCCCAGACCTCCCCCATATACTTTCAGAACCTTCTAAGCGGGCAGTCTCAAGGGCAGACTCTTCCCCTCCCAGCTCCTGCAGGTCCTGGGCCTGGCTCTGTTCCTGACCTTGGGGACCCTGGTCATTCTCATCTTTCCACCCATGTTCTTCAGTCACGTGGAAGGCTGGAGCTTCCGTGAGGGCTTCTACTTTGCTTTCATCACCCTCAGCACCATTGGCTTCGGGGACTATGTTGTCGGTGAGAATGGGATAATCAGGTTATCTTGGTGGGCACTCACTAGGATGATGAACATGGAGGTACCAGCTGTGTGAGGTTGGTTACTTCTGTAGCCGCTGTGAACTCTTGGTGGCCTCCTCAGAAGTCTCTGGTATAGTAGCTGTCACTGCTTCCTCCATTAGTAGTCCTTGGTATAAGGACCAGGGAGAGCACATTCCTATGGAGGCTGGGGGTGGCAGTGCCCTCAGACACAAGCCATCACTTTCCCCGGCAGGCACAGATCCCAGCAAGCATTACATCGCTGTGTATCGGAGCTTGGCAGCGATATGGATCCTCCTAGGACTGGCGTGGCTGGCGGTGGTCCTCAGCCTGGGATCCCTGCTTCTGCACAGATGCTCCCGGCTCTGGCAGCTCATCAGAGGCCTGGACCTTAAGGATGGAGCAACCCCTGACTCTGAGCCCAGATCACAGAAAATCCCCATCTCTGCATGAGACCCAAGTGTCCTGACCTCCCCAAACCCAAGACATTCCCTGCCCTTCCCCCTTTCTTTTCAACCCACACACTACCCAGCAACTCTCCAGAGAGAGAAAGGAGACAGATGTACCTACAAAGTAACTGAGGGGAGATGAGGAGGCAAAAATCAAAGATCTGCATGGATGGAGATGTGAAGGCTGCCCTTGGAGCTTCCCCCTGTCTCCCAAAGAGAACCTGGAGAAGTTAAACCTGACATGGATCATGATGGCCAAGTCACTACTGCCATCTTAACATAGTCACGGGAGCCCTGCAAGCAGAGGTGGACTCGATTTTTATATTATTTACTACGTACACGATAGGCTCTTAACAGGCCCCTAGTATGTTGCAGGCACTGTGCCTGGCTCTAGGGCTTTGACAGTGTTGCTTTCTGCCTTCATTTGTTGTCAGTCTTGAAGGAGCCCCAAGGCAGCATCCTCACCCTTGATGGGAATATACCTAGGGCAAATGAAAGTTCAGGGCAGTGACTGGAGGAGGGGAGGTGGACACACACCTGGGGACACCTTTGGTGCATACAGAAAGCCGTCCTCAGGAGTCTCACAGCTAAGGAACAAGAAGGCTGCCAGTCAGAATTCCCCAACTCTCCTTGCCCACAAGTGGAGAGGAATCCTAGAACAACGGGGCGGGGGGGGGGGGGGCGGCGGGGAGGGGACCCCCTCCAGGGGTCCCACCACTCTCCTGAACATGACCTCCCCTGACCCTCAGAGCACATTTAGACCTCTTTACCCTCCCCACTTGAGCAGCTGGGGGATGGGTAGCAGATCCCAAGAGCTTCATAGCCTGTGAGCTCCCTGGTGGCATGGACTCCCACGGGAACACTCTTCATTCGAGCCTGGTCCTTCTGCCAGATTGTAACACTGTGGGCCAGAAGGGAGGAGAGGTTTGGCCCAGACTCACAGGATTAGGAACTGATTTTTGTTTGAACTTCCTTCACCTCTCCAGTGGCAGGGGGGTTCCCAAGTTCTGTGTCCTCTTTATAGCACTACAGGTGGGGTGGGACTGTGAACCCAGAGGTTGAAGGGAGTCCCAGGGAAGGACCCACATTGACAGAGGGTTCCCAGCACCCAAGTCTTACTGCCACCCAGGAAAGGGTTGAACTCTGACGTCTCCAACACCTCTACACAAGCTGGACCCTACTTCTGTTCTGGGTGGATGGAGATGCAGGGACTTCCCTCCAAAGCAGCAAGGAAAGTTCGATCGGGTTCTCTAGACCCGCTAACCTCCCAACCCCGGACAGCACAGACAAACCATACCCAACTGGCCCTTATTTTATTTCTTTTAGTACACTAGCTGTAGGGAGACCTAGGGTGATACAAGCAAGCACTTGGAGGAAACCTCTGGCCTCTCAGCTTAGGTAGCAGTCCTGTGATAATAAACTTGGCTGCTGTTTCTTCTCTGCAGTGGATTGCAGGCGTCTCTCCTGCTGCCTGGAAGGGCTGGGTGGGGTGGGGGATGGGGAGAAGGAGGTCTCTGGGCCCTTCTCTCTCATGGCTGTGGCTGCCACCCAGCGGCCCTCTCCTTTCCTCTGATGTGGAGGTGGGCATGCCACGCTCTTCTAGAAGCATCTTTATTTTTTGTTGTCTCAGGGATTGGATCCTTGAGGGTGCGGGGCAGGACCATCCATCCCCAGTACTCCTGAACAGGGAAACGAAAGAGAAAGGCGTTTTGCTTAGAGAAGGGCCTTTCCTGACCCTTTCTGCCCAGCCTGGCTCCTGTACACCACAGTTCTCCAGAGCTCTGGCCTGTCTAGTTAGGTTAGCGCGCACGAAGGCTCCTTCCATTCCATCACCTGTGAACTGCGATCTCCCACGGTGCCTTGGCAGGCTAGGGACTGCGGCATGCGGGGCACCAGGCTCCTGCTGCTCTCCGTCCTGGCTTACTTGGTGCTGGGACTGAAGTGTTCTGAGCGCTGGAGGGTCGCTTGTCCGGGGACCCCAGGAGCAGCTTCTAGCGGACAAGTGGAGCTGCTACAGGACTACATGTGTCTGGATGGCTCTACGCTAGACCTGCTGATCCGGGTTAGGGACCAGCCTGGAGAAAAAGTGGATTGGGCAGTGGCTCACGGGATGCATGGTAGGGATGAAGGACACTCTGGCACGGGATCCTGGGAGCTGTTATCCCATGGAGAGGTGGAGGGCACAGGTCTGGGAACAGCAGGTCTGTGCGGTTAGGGGGTGGGTGGCCATGAGTTGGGCTAGACAGCAATGGAAAAGGCCTCTATCCTTAAGGAAATGGGAGGGCATGGCTAGCCTTGTAAGAACACAGCCATCCTAAATTTGGAAATAAAGAATACAGAAGGTGAGCTTCCCTGGGTCACAAGGCTTGGCTCTAAGGAGGGGCAGGACCCAGGGCCCGAACAGAATCCTTGGCACTTGGGAAAGGGCTCATCCAATAGGGGTGAGTAAAGTAGAGTCAAATTGTGGTTGCCCCGATGGGGACAAAGGAAAGAGGAGCTGCGAGTGAGGGGACCTGAGCTGGATCAGAGGATCCAGTTTTCCTAGAGGACATCCTGCCCCACCTGCAGTGAGGACCAGGATGAAATGAGTGGGCAAAAGGTGCATAGATCACTGAGCCAGAGGCTCCTCAGCTGATGAGGATGCTAAAGGGTAGGGAAGCAGAAGGTGGCTCATCTTGGCAGGGCTTCCCATGGAGGTTTCTTCCATTCTGGCCTGCAAGGAACATGGGGCCAAGCAGCTGAGCAAGTCAGTGTTTGCATTAATAATCACACAGAGCACAGGGACAGAGCTTAGATCCACATGCCTGGGTGAAGAATCTTCACACTCCTGTGCCCCACCTCTCTAGGCTGAAGCTAGATACCAGAATGGAAGAGGAAATTGTTGGGGGTGGGACAGGAGGTCAGCTCAGTGGAGATAGACTTCCGAACTCAAGGATAGACCAATTGGGCAGGATCCGGAGCTAGACAGGGCAGGGGCTGTGTCTACTCACAACCAACACAATCAGTAAACACTTCTGTGGCAGCCCTTCCCTCGCTCAGCCTCCAGTTCCTTCCCAGGAGTCTCACTAGCAGAGATCATCCCCATTTGGAGATGATCCAAGGCTCAGAGAGGGTTAGTGTGAATGCAAGTCTGCACAGCCAAGAGCTGAGGCCACTGACCGCCCAGAGGCTGCTTCTGTGCGCACCTATGCATGTGGTTGTTTCCCAGAATGCCCAGGTATGCTCCACTGATTTAACCTTCTCAAAAAGGATGAGCCATCGTTAATATTAATATTTTACAGATAAGGAAGCCTTGATGGCCTGTGTCAGAGTTAATTCCATCCTCTGTCCCACTGAAGGCTAAGGTCCTGTCTTTGTCTTCGTCAGTGACACCCAGCCTATTGCTTCCTGCAAGACTGGGAATAAACTGGGCAGCAAATGAGTAGAGATAGCCCATAACCCTTCCTGACCCAGCTCTAGGATGGAGTGGAAGAGGCTATCCTCATGATCCCTGCCTCTGGGGAGCCCTAGGTTGGTAGGATGGGTAGACTCCTTGCCAGGCTTGGAGTCAAGAATGAGGTGCTGTGTGTTTTTCTGGGGGCACATGAATACCAGTTCTTTACCCAGTTAGGGCACCAATGAATTACCAAAGGAACAAGCTAACCCAGGTCTATCTGGATGAGCCAGTGAGTTTGTTGGAGTTACTAAGAGAAGCATGGGGAAGCCCATCCCAGTAGGGGTAATAACGCACAGAAGCTGAATCTATGGAGCACACTACACAACTTGCAGGCAACCACGCTGAAGAGTCCCTTCTCCTCAGCAAACTGTTATGATGCATATAACACAGAGGAAGGCCATTATGAATCCTGTAGCCTTCTGAGCCTTAGAGCCTTGTAAGTGAATGAAGAAATGAAGATGAGTGCATGCGGCTCCTAGATATGATTGAGGGGAAGGTTTATTGTAAGTATGATGGAGAGAGTAAACAGAGGAAGGCATTTGGAAGAGTCCAGACTGAACTGGACAATGAGGGGACTATGGAGAGGGAAGGGAGGAGGAGAGGGGAATAGGAACCAAGAGCAGTAGTCAAAAGACCAAGAGGCTGGTAGCCAAAATGGCTGGGTTATACAGGGAAGAAAAGCTGGGGGAAAGGCCCACGAGAGTTTAAGGTAGGGGCAGAGTATGCCAACCAGGACATCTTCATAACCGGGGCTGGTGATACTGAGAGGCTGGCAGACAGTGTCCACTTTGATATGTTGATAGGCACCTCAATTGGTCTGAGTTTGAGCACTCACAGTAAGTCCTTTGAGCGTCTCTTCCTCACTCCAAAAGGAAGCATCTCACTTTGTAGAAATTGTCTAATATAATGTGAAGTCTGCCAGAGTATGAGTGTAGGCATGAGTATAGATGTGGGTATGTGATGTCTTGGGATGCAGGAGCCAAGCCCCCCTCCCAAGATCCTGTTGGTCACTTCAGCTTCTTCTCAGGGCATCATCGGAGTATACAGATGGGACTAGTCTTCTAGGAAATACCACCAGCTTGGGGAGCTGGAGTTTGTGGACTCTTTCTTCTTGTTCATGTCTATCATCACCATTATCAGTAATGGCTGGGACAGTCTGGTGGGGCTGGGAAGTGGCTTCTCCCTGAGAGTCAATGGACCCTCCCTGAGAGGCAGTGGAGCTGGTGGCACTTGAGGGATCTGATCCAGGGTGTCACACCTATAATGCAGTCAGTACTACAGCACAATCTCCACCCTCCTATAAGGAGCCCCCCCCCCGCCTCAGGATCCATAGACTTGGTTTCTGCATTTCTCCGGGCACCAGGGGGACTGGGCACACTTTCAAGTTTGGGAGCTGCTTCCCTATGGGACTTTAGTCATTCCACCCAGCACCTCCTACAGTCCCTCCTAGTCCACCTTCACCTGTCCTCCCTGTCACCGTTCTCCAGATCAATCTCCTGTCCAGAGCCAAGCTGAAGTGGGACTCATCAGAAAAGGGTCCCTGGGAACTGTTGCGTGGAAACAATGTGGAACAGAAAACACTGGGTTCCTGCAGTTCTGAATCTCACGAAATAATGTCTGTCAGGGCCCTAACGCCCTTTCTCTTGGCATCCCCTGCATGACCCAGAACTTACCACCAGGTGGCAGGCTCACACCAACTATGATTCAATTTCTGCTTGCAGTTTCCAACTCCTCTGACAAGCGCATCCTTACGTTGTCCAACCAAGAGTGAGTAGGTGAATTACACTGCACAGAGTCCTCTGTGTGGTTTTAATTTGGACACTACTAGGAGGGAGCTCTGACGACTCCAGGGAGCATGGGCAATCTTTGAGACAAGTATGTGTTTCCATGGACCTCCCAGAAACTCTGGAAGAACAATTCTGGTGTTTCTATATCTCTATTTAAATATTTATTCTATTTATTTAATGTGTGTGTGTGTACGTCCAATATTGTTTATTTTCCCCCAGTAGCCATCCACCTTGTTTTGTTGAGACAGGGTCTCTCACTGTGACCCAGGACTCACCAAACTGGCGGAACTAACTGGCTGGAGAAGCCCCCCAGGGATTTTCCTATCTCTGCCCCCTCCACCCCAGTACTGAGATTACAGACACATAGCACTACACCCTGCTTTTTATGTGAACATTGCCTGGGGTCAGTACACGAGTCATCTTGCTTCTGGAGGGGGCACTTTCCTGCCTAGGCTTATTTCTTTGTTTTTGTTTTTGTTTGAGACAGAGTATTATGTAGCTCTAACTGTCCTGGAACCCATTCTGTAGACCATGCTGGCCTTGAACTCACAGAGATCTGCCTGCATCTGCCTCCTGGGCACTGGGATTGAAGGCATGTGCCACTATGCCAGGCTTAGAGACCTTGTTTTAAGGCAAACAAAATAAAACAAAAAGTGAGAGGAGATGATGGGAGCTCCAGAGAAGGAGGCCTTGAAGAGGTTCTCGGGACAGATGCCGGTATGGGGCATCTTTCTAGCACCCATCGGTCCATACACACAGCCCTTGCACACATTGCCGGCTCAGGGATTCACATTCTCATAGACAGCATGTCCCCACTGTGGCTTCCTTACAGCTGTGCCAAGTGAATGTCTGCACCCCATTCTAAGTCCAAGGAAACAGGCTCAAAAATATCACAGCCCCACAGCTATGCAGGGGACAGGGCACAAGAAGGGCAGCCGGGAGTGAAGAGAGCTCAGAGTCATTGCTCAGCTGCCCACTTCACCGCTGGGGAGTAGAATCTGGGGACTTGGGTGGCATGGGCAGGGAAAGGGCTAGAGCCAGGGGAAGAATCCCCTTCAATACTCTCCTCCCACCCCCACCCCTGCAAGGCTACCCGTCTCTTCTGCGTATTCTTTGCTCTCCTTGGAATTCCGTTCAACCTCGTGGTGCTCAACCACCTGGGCCACCTCATGAAGCATGCGGTGCACAGATGTGCCCACCGGCTGGAGGACAGCTGGCAGATAAGGGGAGTGGTCGGGAACTGGGATGAGTCATTTCTAGAAGGAGGAACTGTGGTGGAAATGGGGTGCAGATCTAGAAGGGATGAGATGGGGAAAATGAGGGGATTGGTAGAATTAGGGGAACAAAGTCCAGAATAGGGTTTTTGATTGTTAAGACGCCCATCATGGGGATGAGAATGATGGCCGGCATCAAAGCCGCCATAGGCTCTTGGCAGGAAATGTGGGGAAACACCAAAACTGGAGAGATGGGAATAGGGTACCCCTTCTCAATCCTCCACCCAGAGCCACAGGCCAGTGCTGTGCACTGCAGGACCCATCGCGGGCACAGTGGCTAACAGGCTCCTCTGAGCTACTCTCAGGTCTCCTGCTCTTCCTGTTGCTACCTGTGCTTCTCTTCTCCTACATGGAGGGCTGGAGCTCGTGGAGAGCTTCTAATCACTTTCATCACACTGAGCACGGTGGGCTTCGGGGACTATGTGATCGGTGAGAGGCTTGGGGCTGGCACGGTTGGGACTCAGCTGCCTGCACCTTCTGGGGCTTGGTATCCACCTCAGGTGTCTGGTTGGTATCCCATGGGGGTGACTTGGTGAACTTGGCACACAGCTTGCCACCTAAGCAGGCTCTACCCTTTCCCAGTGTGGTGGACTAACATCCTTCCCTCTGCAGACCAGCATAGAGTTGTCCTCCAAGGCTAAGAGCTTACCTGTAGCCCTAGAGGGACATGATGTCCAGTCTCGGTCCTATCTGATCTCTTCCCACATGGAGGGCTGCATCCCATCCCTCAGCTCCAGGCGAGGACCCAGTCAAATCAGTTTAAAGGGACCCAGGACACCTCAGTCTCTCCTGGGCCTGGGAGAAACAAGAGCCAAGATATGAGTCTGTCAAGAAGGCCGGTGGCTAATTGTAGCTAGCCCTAGCATCTCTCTCCCCTGCTGGTCCTGAAGATCCCCTAAGGGTGAAGGTCACAGGCTCCTCCAACACCAGGCTGGCACTGGGATCCCACATCCTCCAGTAGACCCTGGAGTGAAGAGTCTGTCATGAAAATTTTCTCCTGGGGCTAGCAGCAGGGAGACAGGGTTAGGCAACACCTATCCCCCTTTTATTTCTGAGGTTCCAAAGACAAAAACAAATGTTTGACTTCTTCAAAACGCCCCTGGGAATTGTGCATCTATTGGGCTTATTTGCAGAACATCGGTGAGGGGTTACAGTCAGGAAGGAGTATGGGTGATCTCAAAGCACTGTACTGGAAGATTTTCACCCATTATGGATGATTACTCCCCCATGACTACATAGATGGAGCCCATCTCCTAGTCCTTCCCAACCTATATATTATATACCACACACCACACGCCACACGCCACACACTCAGGTGAGAGCCCAGTGAGTCTCCTCACCCCCATCTTCTATGAGGGAGTATCAGCAATCCACAAGCTCAGCTGTGATGATCTCTGGCAAGTGGTCCAGCTTATACGATGAAGATATTAGCAGTTTGACTTGGATGGTTGTCCTGTACAACAGGGCCCTCCTGTGATTTTTCAGTGGACAGTTGAGGCTCTGCCAGGATGGCAAGCCACTCACTTAATCTACAACCCAGAGTGAGTGTGTCATCCCATGTTCACAAGGAGAAAGCTGAATTCAGAGAGCCAACTGTATCTTCCTGAAATAGCACAGTGATATACAAACTTCCAATCTGTTTGATTCCAAGACTTAAGCTGTTTCTGGAACCCTCTCTGCACCTTAGGATCCCTAACTGAAAGGATCTAGCTTGGGGCTTGCTGAGAACCCACCACTGCCTTCTGGTCTCAGGGTTCAAGGTCCCCTGCCTCAGGCCTTTCCTTCCCTGAAAGGAGGGTCTCATGACTGGGGGCTCTGTATCCCAGTCTAGCCAGCATGGAGGACCAGGCTTGCCCCCTCCAGCCTTCCAGTTCAGGAGACACTCCTGGAGGCTGTTTTCACATCTCTTTTTCTTTCCCACTGCTATTTCCTGTCAGGCCAGGACTGTCGCATAAGACTTCACAGGTTGGGCACCGCACAGCCTTAAATGGATTCCACATCCTCTGCTCCTGTCCCTTTGGCACTTAAGATCATATATCATGTTTAGCGCCTTTGAAAGACTTCAGCGTTTCCCCATAATCTTAGGATGGACCTCAAATTCTACAACTAAAGCCAGGTGTGGTTCACCCCGGCCATCCCAGCATTTTTCTAAGAAAATAGAAGGAAGGGGATCTTGAGTTCAAAGACAGTCTGGTCTATATATATAACATAAGATCCTGTCTTAAAGAGACAGACAGAGAGAGAGAGAGAGAGAGAGAGAGAGAGAGAGAGAGAGAGAGAGAGAGAGAATGTCTCAATTAGGCAATATTCTGTAGACATCAGCATTCTGGAAATGGAATAAATGTCAGCCACCCTCTAGGGAGCAGCAGAGACATGGTGCCATCGCCTGTGACCATAGGAGTGAGGGGCAACAAAGGCTCCTCTGCTCACGAAGCCACTCTGTGGAAAGCGGGACAAACTGCTCCCTGTCCTGAGCCTAGTCTGAAGTTCTGGATGCCAGAGGGGCTGCTGGGAAAGCAGCGAGGCCCACCGTGGTCCTCTTTATCTGTCCAGCACTGCTGCAGAGGACACTACAGAGAACCCCATGCTGCTTCATCTGCAAGGCTCCTGCTTATGTACATGGAGAGACTGAGGCCTGGAGAATGGCAGAGTAAGGCCCCAACAGGCAAGTCAGGGCAAATCTAGGGTGGATCCCCAAATCGTAAGTGTTCTGGAAATTTCCACACCTCTTTCCCAAACCTCAGCTCTCTTGTTTGTTTAGAGATGATCCCCTACATACACACACACACACACACACACACACACACACACACACACACACACACAAGAAAGAGAGAGAGAGAGAGAGAGAGAGAGAGAGAGAGAGTGAGTCATGGAGCATCATTGTCCCTGTCTAGAGTCAATAGCCAGGGTCATCCTAGACCCCAGCTACCAGTTCCTCCTGCGGTCTGCAATTGCTTTAGCTGCTCAGTGGAGTGCCTTGCCAGCTGCCAACCCTCCTGCCAAAAAATGAAATCAAGGGGAGAAAGCACCTCCCCCGCTCCTGTGGCCAGGAGCTGGAGCTGCTGCCTGGGTTGAGCGCTAGTTCTGCTGATCACATTTGGTACCGCAGAGGAATCAGCTAGCCACATAACCCTATCAGTTTAAGGCAGGAGGCCAGCCAGGGCCAGGGACCCTGGCCAGGTCTGATGCAGGGCCAGCAGGATAGGTTGGGTTGGAGGATGGTCAAGACAGGAAAGGCTGTGGGAACCTAAGAAGCAGATCCCACCTTGCACAGGATCTTAATTGTTGAAGGAGGTGGGTCAGGCTCCCGGAAGCATATAGAGAAAAAAAGAAACATGTTATAGAGCGGGACTATCAGAGGAGTCAGCTAAGTCTCAGGGCAATCCCTTCTGTTTCACTTCTGGGCCATTTCTGAACCAGTATGTCAGGGCATCATGGGTAAGTACTCAATAAGCAGCTCCAGACCTTGGGAGTGTGCAGCACCCAGTGGGTTTTTTGTTTTGTTTTGTTTTGTTTGTTTGTTTGTTTTTTTAGCATATATGATCCCAGAGATAGTCATGGGAAAGGGTTCTTTTGTCACAAGGAAGAAGACAGAGCAAAGACACTCAGGCTTCAAGAGTGTGGCAGGGTGTTCTCTGAGAAGGGTGTTTGAGCCAAAATTCAAGGATGATGGGAAAGATCACATTCCCAGAGCAACTGTGGGAGCTGAGGGAATTGTGGATGCAAGGATCCAGAGAGAAGGATCAAAAAACAGGGAAAGAGAAACTGGAGAATTGATAGAGTCTGGAAGCCTGGATGTAAGGTGGTTTCTAAATCCAAGAGGGGAGACTCTCCTTTGTCATGGGTGCAGGGTACTCAGATGGCAGTCATTGCTGCTAGGAATGGAGGCAGGACACGTCTTTACCAGCTCCATGGCTCTTCCTAAACTCCCTGGCTACCGCTACCCGTCCCATTTCAGTCAGAACAAACCCAGAACATATAGAGTGGCGATGTAGCTAAGTGAGTAGAGGGCTCCCTTAGCATGCTTCAGGCTCTGGGGTTGATTGCCAGCATCATATAACTGGGTGTGGTGGCACACACCTATAATCCCAGCATTCAGAAGGTGGAGGCAAGGAGGATCAGAGATTCAACATCATCTTCAGCTACCTAACAAGTCCGAGGACAGATTGGGCTAGGTTAGACCCTGCCTCAAAAGTAATCAAATGGTTAGAGAAATGCTCCGTGGTTAAGATCACTTGCTGCACTTGTGGAGGACCTAAATTTAGTTACCTGCACTTAGCTGGTGGCTCACAATTATCAGTTCCAGGGATCTGATGCCCTCTTCTGACCTCCAAGAGTACCAGGCACACACACACGGTGCACAGTCATACCGCTGTCAAAAACACTCAAGGCTCCCAGCTTCTGTCTGACCAACCACAGGTCATCCTCCTCTGACCTCACCTTTCCCCAGGCATGGATCCTTCTCGAGAGTACCCACTGTGGTACAAGAGTACTGTGTCCCTGCGGATCCTCTCTGGGATGGCCTGCCTGGTCTGATCATCAAACTAATCCTGTTCCAATTGTCGATACTGGGGAATGTGGGCACCTGCTCACACTGCTCACTGCTCACACGCTCACACTGCTCACACTGCTCACACTGCTCACACTGCTCACACTCACACTGTCACATGTCACACTGCTCACACTGCTCACACTGCTCACACTGCTCCAAGAGGAACTTGAAGGCCAGAAAGCAGAGGCCAGGCCAAGAAGGGAAACATGGAGTTCTGTGTGTAGGCTGCTGCTATGAGGGGTCTGAGGGAGTCACACAGCATCTTGAAACTTCTGTTCAGGTTTCTGATCTGGGAAAAGGACAACTAGCTGTATTTCACAGTCGCAGGGTCTTCCTTCCCACAGTTCTGATTTTAAGCCATGTTTACCATCCTTCCTTCCAGCTAGGTTCAGTGAGATGATCACTCAAGTCCATCCATACCATGCAACTTTCGAGATGTGACTTTGAAAATAAATAACTCCCCCTCTTTCCTTACTTTATTCTCTTCTACAATGTTGACACGGTCCTTCTGCAGTGTTGATGTGGTCCTTCTGCAATGTTGACCTGCTGGCTGAAACTGTAGCAACCATATTGCACGAGGTAGAGATCATGGCGACTGAAATTGGTTGCACAGTAACAAAAGAAGCTTGGACTCCTGATCATCACGATGCCTTTGTAACAGACAGGAACTAAGCACCACTTGACTTGATTCATGTGAAAGCCATAAACTTCGTATTTGAAACTATTGTTTGGGTGTCTACGACAGAATGAAATCTAAATTCACAATTTTATATACATACCCCAAAACAGACTACAATGGAGGCTGTCACCTACACAGAGAGGCAATGCCTGCCTCGGCAGAGCTTGCCCAGGTTTGGTGGAGGGATTGACAGAAGGGACTAGAGATTCCTGAGCCCTCCACCCTCAGACAGTACAGGGGAAGTCACAGGGCTTTTTGATGATTCCCAGGGCCAATCCAGAAAACAGGTATAGCAAGAACCTGGATAACTACTGGATCCTTAAGCCACAGAGAAGCATGGGTGGACCTATGACCTGTCCCTGCCTCCGCTCCGTTCTTTGCCTTGGAAGGCTCAGTTTAAACAGTCCAACTGTCTGCACTGTGTTCTCCCCATGTCTGCAGTTTTCCTGCCTCTCCTCTGACCCTGCAACTACAGCAGCACAGAGTGGGTCTCTGCAATCCGACCATGCATATGCACACTCCCCAGGCCTAGATAGCACCCTGGGTTTACCTGAGCTATTGGGGTTCTTGGCCCTAGTGGGCACCTGTGACTCTTTCTTCCCTCACTCGATAGGGATTCTACCCTCTGCATACTAACTCCTCAGACCTAGGGCCTCCTGGAACTGGATCAGTGACAGCCTTTTGGCCAAGAAAGCCTGGAAGGCTGTTACACCATCCTGTTTGCGCCATCTGATCCACTCCTAGGTGGGCCAAGGCCAGGCAGGTCCAGAGCCAGACCAGAGTAAAGGCCATGGTCCAGGCCCTCTTCCAGAGACCTTGGGTCTGAATAGAGGAAGCAAGGATGATGCAGAGGTGTGCTCTCCACAAATAGGACCTGGCAATTCAATGCTCAGGAGTCTCTAGTTGGCCTCTGTTTCTTTGTCCTCTGGCCTGATCCACTTGGAAAAGCCTTTTTCCTTTCCCATTCCACCCCCTACCAGAACCCTGGTGCTCAGAATTACTTGCTTCCAGCAGAAGACAACTTAATAGGGAGGGTGTCCAAGGGAAGGCTGATGATTGGCCAGATTCTTAGACTTGTGCACCAATGGGAAGAATTGTTGATGTTCTGCCCTCCAAATCTGCCTAAATAACAGCCAGCACAGTAGGCCACGCCTGCATTCCCAGCATTGGGGAAGGTGGAGGCAGAAGGATCAGCAGTTCCAGGTTATCCTCAGCTACACTCTAAGTTTGAGGCTAGTCTGTCTCAAAAACCAGAAGAAAAGAAATCACCATTGGGAAGGGTGCGCAGAAGGAGGCAGGGAAGTAAGGAGAGGCTAAGCAGAGAGGCTGAGTCTGACTTGCTGCCTGCAGGAGAGCCAGCATCATCCTGCCTTCCTGGCAGGCTCAGATGTGGCCACCCTCTGGTCACAGACAGAAAGGATGCTCTGAAGCAGGTCTTTGGGGCCATGCAAGCGTGCAGCCCACCTTCCTGGGTAGGAGCTTTGATTCTGCCCTGTCAGGCTCTGCTACCCCAGGCAAGCTCTGGAGTGATCATCAGTTTTCCTCTGCAACACAGATAAGATCTCCCAGGATTGATGACTAAGGCTTGCAAAGAACTGTAAGCAATTCGTCAGCCCCTGCAAGCACGCATGCTTCCCAGCCAGGTCAGTGGACCAGGGCAGGAGGAAGCACTGCTCTGTAGGCCCCGGCTGACGTGGCACCTCTGCTGACCTCTTCGCAGTAGCCAGGGTTGATCTGGGCTCTGCCCCTGGGGGCTCCCTGCTGACACTATCACATCCTGGCCAGGATGAGGGACTCTGGACATATGTGACTCATGGGGGAGCATTCAGGCAGAGTCCAAGAAATGTGGGCCAAGTGTGCAGATGTGCCCCAGGGACTGGCCACAGCTGCTCCAAGATGCTTCCTGCAGCCAGAGCTTGCTCTTCTGTTCCTCCAGCACTTGCTGTCCTGACTACATGGCTTCTGACATGACCCAAGCACAGGGACGCTTCCCTTTAAGACACGTTTATCATCATTCACATCTTGTTTTGCTCAGGTTTGGTTTTGAGTTTTTGAAATCAGGTCTCTCGGGATCCAGGCTGGTCTTGAACAGACTGTATAGTTAAGGATGGTTCTGAACTCCTAATTTTCCTGTCTCTACCTCCCCAGTATTAGGATTAAAAATGTGCACGTGATCTGGAGCACTGGTTTAGTTTCCGAAATTATCCCAGAGGGACAATAGTTGCTAAGGCCATCAAGAACATGTTACTGGGCAAAATGGCACACAACTTTAATCCAACATTTGGGAGGCAGAGATAGGCAGATCTACATGAATCTGAGGCCAGCCTGATCTACATATTCAGGCCAGCCAGAGAGATACAAAGTATGACACTGTCTTTTTTTTTTTTTTTTAGTCAGTAAGATGGCTCAGTGAGTAAAAGCACCTGGGCCACCAGCCTGACGACCTCAGCTGAGCCCCTAGGCCCTGCATGGTGGAAGGAGAGACCCAGCTCCTGTAAATAATCTTCTGACTTCCACATTCATGCCATGGGACATAAGCACTGCTCCCAAATACAAATAATCGATAAATAAATTCTAGCCAAGTCAGGCGTGGTGGTGTAGATCTGTAAGCTACTTAGGAGGCTGAGGCAGAATGACTGCAAGTTCAAAGCCAGCCTGGGCTAGAGTTCAAGGACAGCTAAGGCAATTTGGCAAGAGCCTGTCCTAAAGTTAAAAGTGAGATGAGGGCTGGGGTTGTAGCTCGGCGGCAGAGTGCTTGCCCAGCATGTTCAAAGTCCTGGGTTCAGAAGGCAACAGCAAATATAAAATAGTCCTTTCAGGTAGTCCAGAGAGACAGACGTCCTTCATGTCCTACAATGTCAATCATCTGTCCACCAATGAGAGAGGAGGTGGCTCCAAAGTCTTTGACTTCATATCTGTCTCCTCACTCCAAGGAGTTTCCCACCTTACCCAGCCAATTAACAATCAACCAGCACCCCACCCCACCGCCTCTCTCTCTCTGAAAGGAAGAAGCCTTGGCCATGTTCACCAGGCCTTAAGTTCATTGGGCCTCAGCCCCCTCAGTCCCCCTGAGCCCCTGGTCGCCTTCTCAGGCTCTTCAGGCTGCCAGAGAAAGGTATCCAACGATGCCAGGAGCCAGCCACAGAAGTACTTGATCGACCCCACAGAAGCTTGTGATCTCCTAAGACTGAGCCAACTTTATGAGACTCCCATCCCTGGGCCCTTATCTCACCAGATCCCCACCCTGGGCTCCAGGCCAGGAGTTCCATGTCCTGAAGTAGGCCTGCTGACCTCCACCCTCATCAGGCCACCCACAGGGCTGTTTCCCACCCACCCACACTGCTCCAGCCTCCCTCCCTGCACTTGTCTCCTGCCTTCCTTCACCGTTGGCTGGACAAATTTCTGTCTGAGTAAAATCTTTCCTGGAGCCACAGAGACATCCCCAGACTGAATCTCTATATCTTACTCTATACCTGGGGCCTGGTGCTGATGTCCAATCAGAGTGGAACCTGTCCCTTTCCTACGCCACAAACAAATTGGCCCTAGCATGAAGACTAGTGCTTCTCAACTTTCCTAATGCTACGACCTTTTGATACAGTTCCTCATGTTGCCCTCATACCCCAAAATTACTTTTGTTGTTACTCCATAACTATAATGTTGCTACTGTTATGAATCATAATGTAAGTATCTGATATGCAGGGTATCTGATGTGCGACCTCTGTGAAAGGGTCACTTGACCCCTAAAGGGGTCACAATCCACAGGTTGAGAACCACTGATGAAGACACCTGTGTCCCCATACAACCCTCTGACCCATTTGTATAGGAGTCCTTTCTTTGACAGGTGTATCTGCTCTAGAGCTGCCACCAACCTGTTGGTCACTTGTTCACCAGTATGGTTATTGACTAGACTGTGGCAAGTACCATGAAGCTCATGGTCAGGGCCCTATCTGTAATTGTCAGTACCCACTGTGGTCTCAGAATCTATCCCCTGTAGACAAGAGGAGATCCATATATCCATTCATCCCCCTCCCTGAAGACTCTGCTTTGAACAGGGCCTGCTCACCTGGCTTAAGGACATAGTGTCTATATGGGTGGTCCTTCCCCTAGTGAGGTGCCTGGGTAAAGCTGGGTCTTCTCTTATCCCTCGACCTTGGCTTAGACTGTCCACTATTGCCATTGCTGGAAGCTGCACCATCCTCAGAGCTGACACTCCCCAACACACTGGACATTACCTCTGCATTATGTGTCCTTAGTACAGCCTGGGGAAAGGATCAGTTGCTCCCTGCAAGGTCCTGCCAGGTCCATTACCTAGAGCATCAGGCTCCTGCAGCATCAGGAACAGAGACTCAAGCAGTGGACAGTGACATGTAATTACCCTGACCCCGGGGCCACTCCAGTGATGGAAAGGTCAGCAAGATAATAGAAACCCTGTTAGACTACAAGGTGCCCATGAAATAACTCAACTGTTGACAGTGACAAGAGGGAAAGAAAAGGTTTCCTGAAATTTCTAGTCTTACAACTCCCACTGTCATGGAAAGGCCTAGAAGTTCAGAGAGTGATCTTCCTGCCTCCTAGCAGGAAACCACTCAAGTCAAAGGCCTTTGGAGCAGGAGGAAATTTGTAAGTTGTGTCTCCCAATTCTACCTGGGTTCTCTTCCAGTATCGTATCATTCCAGTCTGTGTACCCCTGGGCCAGTCGCCTGTCCTTGGGGTGACCAACTCATCCCATGGTTCTTGGCATCATTCTGGAAAAGCACCACACCCAAGGTTCCCCTTAGCCCTAGGAACAGTAGAACAAATGGCCTGGCCTTCCCCCACTCAGCTGCCCCATGCAAAGAGGAAGTCTGTCCATAGGTCCTCACGGGGGCAAGGGTTTCATTCCAGGTGGGCACGGAAGGGGACTTGGAGGCTCCTAGATCATGGGAGTTCTAGATCCAGCACCAAGAACTTTCTGTAACACCTGTCTCCTCTGCATTCCCCAATCAGCTAAGAACAGGAAGGATCTAGCCACAGGCATCTTATCTGGGACTGACTGTAAGAAACACAGAATTAAAGAAGACTTAGAAAGACACACAGAACAGTGGCAAGCAGCTGCTCCTGTAAGCAAACCAAGTCAGCTACAGAGGACATTTTTGAAAGGCTGGGCAAAGCATGTCTCCTGAGGCAGCCTCCGAGGGACAAGGAGCAGCATCTTCTCAGGGAGGACAGGTGCACTAACTCCCAGCTCTGTGGCCTAGAGGTCCGCAAAGCGCATGAAGATGGTGGATGCATGGTGGGCTCTGCCGACGTCAGCCACGATCTCCCTCACTGTTCATACAAGATGTGGGAGGTGTGAGAGCAGAGACGATGCCTGCCTAGGTGTGGGAGGGGCCTCAAGGCCACTGAGGAGAAAGGGGTGTCTGGGAAAGCAGAGGCACAGAGGGAGGGGCGATCAAGAGGGAAGAGGCATGGGCAAGAAAAAGATGTTGGGGGAGGGGAAAGGAGAGGAGAAGGAATGAACAGAAGGAGCAGAAAGTAGGGAGGGAAGAAATGAGAAGGGAAGAGAGAGTAGAGAGTGGAAAGAAGTCCAAGACAGGAGAAAAGGTGACAAGAGGAAGTTCATCAGAAGCCAGGTGGGGTGGTGCATGCCTGTCAGCCCAGCACTGAGAATCTGGAGATAGGAGGATGAGAATTTTGAGGTCATCCTTGGCTACAGTGAGTTGGAGGCCAGCCTGGGCTACCTGAGACCCTGTTTCAAAAATAGAAAGCTGAAAGGAAGGAAAGGGGACAGAATAGAGGGAAGAAGGGAAAGAGGGAGGGAGGGTGGAAAAGAGAAAGGGAGGGCTGGAGGTTTGACCCAGAGGTTGAAAACTTGCCCAGTAAACACAAGGCGATAACTTCCAACTTCAACATGGCAAAAACTGAAAAATAAACATAATAATCTCCTTCCTCCAGCTAACGCTGAGGGAGAGCCAGAGCCTCTCTTGTCCTAGAGGTTACAGAGGTCGGGGAATGCTGGGTCCCACCCAGAGCAGAGGGTGAGGGAGGCTTCTCAGGGCTGAGGTTTTAGGCCAGGAGCCAGAGTGTTAAAAGAAGGAGGCCTTGGGGTGGGTGAGGAGCCAGCCCAGGGCCAGGTACTGCCAGCTAGCCTAGAGGGAGGAGGCCATCAGTTAATACCACACTGCACAAATATTGTTGTTTTGACTGCTCGTGGGATTGTGTTATTTTCCCAGGAACCACAAGCGTGATGTGTGAGCTCATTTCAGAGCAGGGCCCACAAGAAGAACAGTAGCTTCTGGCTTTGTCATTCCTCTTCCTGGACAGGCACATGTGTACTTGAATATGGGGGCGGGAGTGCACAAACACATGCACAAACACACACACACACACACACACACACACACACACACACACTCCTACAAAGAACCCAGAGCTCTCATTCTGTTTGCAGCTCACTGGCTTCTCTGGAGATAGCTTATTTAAGTTTTCAGTACCATAGATACCCTACTCCCACACACAATAGCTACCTCACAGGGCTGAGAGGAAGGGATGGTAAGAGTGGCCCAGAGTGGGCTGGGGACATAACATGGTGGAAGAGTTAACCAGCTTTACACAAAGCCCTGGATTTGATCCCCAGCACCACATAAATGAAGCATGGTGGCACACACTTGTAATATCTGTTATCAGGGGGTTGAGGCAGGAGGATCAGTTTTCTTTTTTTTTTTTTTTTTGGTTTTTCGAGACAAGGTTTCTCTGTGTAGCCCTGGCTGTCCTGGAACTCACTCTGTAGACCAGGCTGGCCTCGAACTCAGAAATCCGCCTGCCTCTGCCTCCCAAGTGCTGGGATTAAAGGCGTGCGCCACCACCGCCAGGCGAGGATCAGTTTTCAAAACTAGCCTTGGCTATATTACAGTTTGAGGGTAGCCTGGGCTAGTTGAGAGCCTATTTTAAAGAAAGAAGACAAACAGAAAAAGCTGACCAATTGTAAATTTCATCACTATGTGTAATGGTCCATTTTAACAGGCAACTTTATTGGATTAAGACATATCTAGTGGGCTGAAGAGATGGCCCAGTGGCTAAGAGGACCCAAGTTCTGTTCCTAGCACTCATGTTGAGCAGCTCACAACGACCAGTAACTACAGCTTCAGGGAGACGGGACGCCCTCTTCTGGATTCTGAAGGCATGACATTCATGGACACATACCCACATAGACACCAACTTATTTGTAGAATAAAAAATAAATAATTTTTTTTATTAAAAAATAAAATTAAATTAAAAAATAAAATTAAATTAAAAAATAAAAAAATTTTTAAAAAGAAATGATTTGGAGAGGGGGTGAATAAAACATTCCAATGGGGATGATTGTGGGCATTCCCAGAAACAATTAGATCCTGGGGGCTCCAGCCTGATGAAAAGGTCACCCCTTGGTGAAGTTATGTGGTGTTATTGGCAGGTAGTGATTGGCAGGGGGCGGGGCCTTCTTGGAGGAAGGAAGTCACTGGGGACATAATTCTTGCCCTGATACCTACAGTATTTCCCTCTCTCTGCTTCCTGTCTGAATCGACTCCCTGCTACTCTCCCAACTGCCATGATGCTCTTCCTAAGAGCATGGGCTGAGGGACCAGGTCTGGTCCCACTGAAACCCTGAGCCCAGATAAACCCTTACTCCTCCCTTAGTTTGTCTCCAGCAGGTATTTGGTCCCAATGAAAGCTCGCATGCTACATGATAAAGGAAAAAGAACCAGTGTTTTACCAGTTCAGTCAGGTGTGTGAACAACCTTTGAAAATTGTTTTTAAAGGGAGATCTAATTCCTTTTTTTTTGGACTTTAGTTCTTCCAGCCTTGTTAGGATATGGTTTATGGTTGATACTGTAACAGTGATCTTGGATCAGGAGGCAAACGTTCTACATTAGTGATCAAGCCAGCCGGGGTGTCTTACATGTTTACATTGACAAACCACTCTGAATAGCTTTCCCAAGTTCACTGGGCAGACTCAGCCCTGGGAAGTGCTGGGACCTTAGCACTTAGCCAATGGCTCCATGGCCAAAGGCAATGTAGAAGAGGGTGAGTCACAGAAGGCTTGAGAAGGCCTGGAGAATCTGAAAACAACCAATAGACTAATCACTGTCTTTCTTCTTTTTGCTTTTGTTTGTTTTCTTTCCTTCTTTCTTTCTTTTTTTTTTTTTTTTTTTTTTTGTTTGTTTGTTTGTTTGTTTGTTTTTTGAGACAGGGTTTCTCTGTGTAGCCCTAGCTGTCCTGGAACTCACTCTGTAGACCAGGCTGACCTCCAATTCAGAAATCTGCCTGCCTCTGCATCCCAAATGCTGGGATTAAAGGCGTGTGCCACCACTACCCGGCTTGTTTGTTTTCTAAGACAAAAATCTCACTATGTAGCTCTGGCTGGCCTGGAACTTGCTGTACATAAACAGTCTTGACTCAAAGTCACAGAAATCCTCCAGCCTCTGCCTTTTGAGTGCTGGGATTAAAGGTGAGCACCGCAGCACCCTCCCCTCACCTTCTAGGCCACAGCTGTGAGAACATGAGGTAAATCCCTCTTCTTTCCTTCCTCTCTTCCTCCTTCTTTCCTTCTTCTCTCCTTCCCTCCTCTCTCCTTCTTCTCTCCCTCCCCCGCTCCTTCCCTCCCTCTTATCCCACTCTTCCTTCCATGAGAACATGTCTTCTCTGTGACACAGCCATGACTAGAGAAATCTAGTTACTTACAGATGGCAGACGTTGTTCTGAGTTTGGGGAGGGCTGGACCATTTGCCTGAGTTCCTGGAGATGCTCAGGTAGATAGTGGCCTGTTGCCCTGAGGTGTTGGTAGATTGGGGCTGGAGGTTCCAGTCTTCTGACTCAGTGCTCACACTTAACCTTGGGGACTGAGTAAACACCCAAGAATCCTGACAGTTACAGATAAAAGGTCTCCGAAGGCAGGGACTGGGGCTTCGTGTGGGGCTGAGGAGGCTGGAACTCCAGTTCTGGAGTCAGATATAGCACCTAGGTACCTCTCTGCTCAGCTTTGGTCATTATCTGCCAATGTTCCTGTATCCAGTTAAATCTGATGTGTCTCCACTTTTCATTTCTGACACTAGTTTTTCCTCTGAGTCCTCCCACCTAAACTGTTGGGTTTATTCCCTCTGTGTCCTGTCATGGCTCGTAATGGCTGCTTGAGCTTCAGTCATTTGTGTCTGTACTCAGTAAGAGAAGAAGAAGAGAATATGTGTCACCTTCCACATCCCCTTTTAGATTCTTATATTTTAGTGATGGAGCAAAATCACACTGGAATGCCTCACTGCAAGGGGAACTGGGAAATGTAGTCTTAGAGTTACTTGACAAAGTAACCAGTTATAAAAGACTGAAAAGTGGAAGACATGGGAAATACTAGAAGTTTCTACCATGATGTCCAGAAACATCAACAGACCCAGCCCAGGCCTCTGTCCTGGAACCAGCAACGACTGTGTACGTGGTTGACCAGACTGCTCCACTTATAGGGCTAAAAACAGAGTTGATGTACTGTGTGCCTAGCATGTGTCAAGCCCGGGTTTCATCCCCAGTATCACATAAACCAGGCATGGTGGTACATGCCTGTAATATTAGCACTCAAGAGGTGAAGGCAAGGGGATCAGAAGTTCAAAGTCATCCTATGAGACCTTGTCTGGGGAGGGGTGGATGTACACAGATTGGTGCTATGATGTGATAGGGTCCTAATCAAATGCTCCACGAAGAAGCCGGGCACCAAGTCTCACACTGTGGTCCTGGCCCTGTGGAAGTGCAGAGTGGGACATACATAGATAGATGGTAGATAAGCTGGGCTGGGGACAGGGCTCAGTGGGTGGGTGCTTATTGTGAAAATGTGAAGAACTAAGTTCGATCCCCAGAACCCACATGAATAGCCTGTGTGGTGGCAGCACAAGTTTGCAATCATAGTGCTGAGGAAGCGGGGACAGGAAGCTCCCTGAGGCTCCCTGGTCAGCCAGTGTAGCTTAATAGGCAACTTCCTGAGATTAGTAAGGATCCCTCCTCAAAACCCAAAGAGGGTGCTGGGAAGAACACTCAGTCGTTAAGAGCACTGGGTCCTCTTGTGGAGGACCTAGGTTCTGCTCACAACACAAACAGGACAGCTCACAGCTGTCTGTAACTTCAGTTCCAGGTGATCCAATGCCCTCTTCTGGCCTATGCTGTCACTGCATGCACGTGGTGGTGCACACACACACACACACACACACACACACACACACACACATACGCAAGAACATTAAAAAAAAATCTTTAAAAAGGACACAGGTGCCGGGTGGTGGTGGCGCACGCCTTTAATCCCAGCACTTGGGAGGCAGAGGAAGGCTGATTTCTGAGTTCGAGGCTAGCCTGGTCTACAGAGTGAGTTCCAGGACAGCCAGGGCTATACAGAGAAACCCTGTCTCGAAAAACCAAAAAAAAAAAAAAAAAAAAAAAAGGACACAGGCACAAAGGATGGCTCCTGAATAATGACACTTGTGGTTGTTCACGTGTACAAGCATCCACAGGCCCATATCCACCCACATAGTATTAGTCAGAATTTATAGAGTGAATGCATAAATATCCACATAGACACATGTATCCACATATATATGGATATCCATGCACACACACACACACACACACACACACACACACAAACACACCACAAAGAGCCCAGCATACACACAGGAAGGAATTCAGTTGTTGATTGGGATGATTGGAGGGAGGCAATAGCTGAAGGACTTGGTGTGCTGGAGGTGATGAGGATATTCTAGAATGGACTATGGTGATGGTCACACTTGTCCATGAATAGACTAAAAGCCACTGGACTGTGCCATTATGATGATTTATAGTGTGGTACATGGATTATATCTCACAATTGTCCTCAGATCTTTCTAGAAGCCAGAATGTACAACCTACCTCTGTCATCTCAGTCCCTGGCACGCAATGGCCTCCTTGGACATCTGCTTGGCCTCTTCCTCTCTGCTTTCATCCTGGGTGGTTCATTACTAGTTCCTACTAACAGGCGTCTGTGATTTCTTCCCTGTCCTATTGCCACCAAACCAGCCCAAACAGCCACTTTTTCCACCTCAAAAATACCTGATGTCCCTTACTATCCTTATATCCTTTTTCCTCCCAGGAGCTGGGGGTGCTGCGGAGGTCTGAGGGGATGGCTCAGGAGATAAAGGACTTACTGTGCAGGCATAGGACCTGAGTTCAGTCTCTAGAATGCATATGAAAGCTGTTTGCAGTGGCCTGTGTTTGAAAGCCCTGGGCTGAGGAGGTAGATCCTGTCTAGCCCACATGTCAAGTTCTAGGCCAGTCAGAGACATCTTCTCAAAAAAAAAAAAGAAAAAGTGGCCAGCTCCTGAAGAATGACAGCTGAGGTTGTCCTCTAAAAACACATATGCACGTGTACACATGTATACATGGAAAACGTCAGACTGGATCTTTCCAGTCGATCACCTCAGTGATTTCTCACTGCTTTTAACACATGAACAAAGCCTAAAAGTTGGCTTTTTGGGTTCCCCAAAGCTGCCAGTGGCCCCCCTCCACAGCCAGCTGTCTTTTTCATCTCTGTCCCATCCTGCCTGTCTCCCTGAGCTATTGTCCTGTAAGGACTTCCGTATTGCCACAAACAAGCCCTCATCTCTGTACTGAGCAGTCTGGAGGTCCCAGCTCCCAGCTGTCACTACCCTTCTGGTATGATGTTGGTCCCAGGCACCTCCTTGGAGGATCCTCTCAATGGTTCTACGTATCCTAACCTTTCTTCAAGACACTGTTGCTCCATGTTAGTGATTACATGCTTAACATGTAGATTTCCACTCAACTGAACTCAGCAAATATTTACAGAAGAATGAGCATACGGAATGACAGGCTTGCTGGGTAGTGGCCTCGCACACCTTTAATCCCAGCACCCAGGAGGCAAAGACAGGTGGATCTCTGAGTTTGAGGCTAGCCTGATCTACAGAGCAAGTTCTGGAACAGCCAGGGAAACACAAAGAAACGCTGTTTCAAAACAAATAAACAAGACAAAAGCAAAGCAAAAAACAAAACAACAACAACAAAGCCCAGAATGCCAGACTCTCCACTGCATGCAATCATTTCCTTCTGGTCCTAGACCCTAACCCACAGGGCCTCTAGTTGCCTCTGCTGTCTCCTAAAGGGAAGGGACACACTGGTAGCAGTGTCCTAAATAATGGGGACTGTGATAGCAATGAGCTGTGTCTCTCTGCTATCCATCTCCTTTCCCAGAACCTGTACATGTGTTCTTTTACCTCATAATCAAACTTTGTGAGGAGTACATTGTAGAAGGACTTGAGTCTGGCCTCGCCATTTACTGGCCCCCTCCTCACCACAGATTTATCAAGTCTCTCTTTGTGACAGGCCTGGCCTATGTCTGAAGAGTCACAGAGGCCTGTTCATGTGTTGGCACAACCTAGGACACAGAATGGGTTCCAAGGATCCAAACCTGTTCCCGTACTTGGATTTAAATGTTCCATACAGGCTCATGTGTTTGAACTCTACATTCCTGGCTGGTGGCACTGTCATAGAACATTATGGAACCTTTCAGACACAGGGCCTAGCTGATGTAGGCTACTTGGGTAGGGATTTTATAGTGTAATACTAACCCTGGGGAGATGTGAACAAGCCAATCTCAAGCCAAAGTAAGGACATGACCAAAGTCCAACTTAGTGAACCAGTGAGTTTTATTGGGGTTCCTTATAGGAGTATGAGAGAGGGAGTTGGTTACTTACAAGAGCAGAGATCACTCAAAGGCAACTGCAATAGAAAGCCCAGCTCAGCATGGAGGTGTCCACTAAGGGAAGCTGGAACTCTCTGTGTGACTTTCTAACCACTCAACAGGCCAGTGTGTGTCTTTGAGGCAGCTTGTCCCATCTTAGCCTCTTCCAAATTTGTTTGTCTTGGAGGATGAAATGCCTGTATGCCAGTAATTCCTCCTGAACTGGACTGGATGAAACTAGTTAGGTATAAGACAGCTGCCAAGCTTACCCCAGAGAACATCTAATAAGTCCATCTTTGTGCTGAATGATATATCCTTTAGTGCCATAACAGTAGACAGTTGCCATGGCAACATCTAACAGGAGCCATAAAAACAGTGCAAAGAAGTGAGGATAAGATTCCTGGAAAACATTCCATTTTCAGAAAATGCATAAATATTCTTCCTTTTCTTTTTTAGTCTACCCCTTTCTTCACTTAAAAAAAAAGAGTACTTTTTTTGTCATATGTATGGGTGTTTGTCTGCATGTCTGTATGTGTACTGTATAGGTGCAGTTCTTGTGGAGGCCAGAAGAGGGCATTAGATCTCCTGGAACTGGAGTTACAGGTGGTTGTAAGTAAGCTGCCATGTGGGTGCTGGGAAGCAGAGGAGGTCCCTGTGACAGTAGGAAGCCCCATCTCCTCAGCCTCTTTCTCATGTTGTTATCACCATGTATCTGCAGACTCCTGAGCTGCAAAGATCGAGAGGTGAATTTCTCATTACTCTATCAGCTCATCTCTCACGAAAGCTATTCTTGGCCAAGAGTAAAAATCTCCTCCGCTGGTCAGTCTGTGCTTTGTCCTGATAGTGGTCCCACAATTCTAACAGGAAATAAAGAACCATCTCAGGGGCAAAAACTAGTAGTGCGTTTGGTCTCTTTTTTTCTCCTAGCCCAGAAAAAGTAGTTTTCAAGCCAAGCAAGTGATTCGGGTAGGAGGAAGAAAGAGTTTATTCATTGTAATGGTTAACTTGAGTGTCAATTTGATGGGGTTTAGAATCGACATGGGAGCAAATCTCTAGACACGTCTGTAAGGGAGTTACTAGATTAGGTTAATTGAGATGAGGAGACCCACCCTAAATGGAGGGCGCCATCCCATGGGCCTGGGACCTTGACTGAATAAGGAGAAAGTGAGATGATAACCAGCATTAATCTCTCTCTGCTTCTTGACTGTATCCACAATGTGAGCAGCCACTTCCTGCTGCCTACTATGTCTTCCCTGTCATGGTGGACTGTGTTCCAGAGGACTGTGAGCCAGAGGAAACCTTTCTTTCTTACGTGGCTTCTGTCAGGATTTTGTCTCTCCAATGGGGCAAGCGACTAATACGATCATGTAACAAAATACTGTAACATTTAGTGAAGTAAAATCGCATTTTATTTTGTCCAGGAATTTGAACTTTAGTCAGACCTCAGTGGGGTCATGTTTTTGTCTCCTGACGTCAGCAGGATTTCTGAAAAGCTCAGCTTACGGTCATCTGAACACTCACTCCTTTGTTTTTCGATGGTGGCTGTTGACTGGGACCTTAGCATATGTCTGCCTGGCTTCCTCCCGTGCCTGAGGCCTCCTTACAACATGGTGGCTGTTCCTCAAGGGTGAGTGTTGAGAGAAAGACACAGTCCTGTTGCATAAGACCAAGACTGGGGTCACTCAGTGACACCTTCTCATCCTCTCCCTCTGGCCCATCTAGGCTGATGAGGGGAGGAAATGGTCATCTCTACATGGAAGGTTCTAGAAAAGTGTCTGCTGAAAAAAAGTTCACTAGAAAGAAAACATCTTGTTTAACATTTTATTTTTAATGTGTCTCTCATGGGTGCCCTCATCCTATTTGTTCCCAGCCTGCACATATCTGAGTGGGTCGGCATCTCACATTTACTCAGGCTGACAGTCATGCTGACCTGATAGGTAGAGATGCCATGACAAGGAGGAAGGAGAAAGAATCAAGGGGAGATAGAAGCACAGTACTGAGAAAGGACGGCATGTGCTGGCCACAGAAGGTACTGACAGAGGACAGAGGAATGGAGGGAGGGACAGGAGCCAGCTGGACTTCACATGGAGTCTGTGGCAAGTCTTAAAGAGCCAAAGCAAGGAAAAAGGTAAGATTTGTTCTGTACAAAGATGACGTTTTGTTAAATGAAGATTCGAGAAGCATTTGGGAGAAAGAAAAAAAACAACCCACCTGTGTGACTGAGGATGGAAAAGCCAGAAGTTGGGGCAGCTGCCTTGGTTCCTAGGGCTCCTTTCCCCCAGGGTTTATGTACATTTGGACCAGGCAAGTCCCTGTAAGACACAGCTAGGAGCCATCCCAGCCCCACATGCAAGCCTACAGCCTTGTCAAGATCTCCTAAACTTGTAGATAGACAAAAGACAGGTAAATGTCTTTAATCCCAGCACTTAGGAGACAGAGACAGTCACAGGCGAGCCTGGTCTACAAAGTGAATTCCAGGACAGCCAGAGATACATAGTGAGACCATCTGGGAAACCACCACCACCACCACCAACAGAAAATGACAACAAAAACAGCTGAATTCTAATCCCAGAACTCGTGAGGCAGAGACAGGAGGATCTCTCTGAGTTCAAGGCTGTCCTTGTCTACAAAGCAAGTTCCAGGACAGCCAAGGCTACACAGAGAAATCCCAGGCAGAGGAGAGTGTCAAACAAACAAACAAAACAAAACCAATCAAATAAAAAAAAAACAAAAACAAAAACAAAACAAAAGGTCTTTTAAGCTGTCTGGGGCCTTATGATGAGTCTAAGTCATGAGCAAACTTCCTGGTGACAAAGGCTAGTGATCTTCAACAAAAGGGCTTCTCTCTCAGTCAGCAAGCCAGAGACCCAGTAGGCTAGGGAATGAAGAAGCCTTGAAGACAGGAGACAAACCCAGTCCTTTGCCTCAGCCCTCCCACACCTGCCCTCCACTCGGCCTTTAATGATTTCAGCAGAAATACCAGAGGCAGTGGGAGTGTGCACTCTAGGACCAAAGCTGAGGCTGTCCTGGGCCCCTTGATCTGTGTATCCCAGACGACACCACTGTGCCCAGGCAGCAAGGACACAGAATAAATAAGTCCCCCTAAAGGGCTGAAGTAGTGGTGGAGGATTGTAGTTCCAGCAGTCAGGAGCTAAAGGTGGAGGGATCAGCCACAGTTTAAGGTCCTGTTGGGCTACGTAATGAGCAGGAGGCCAGCCTGGACTATGTGAGATTTTGTCTCAAAAGGCGGAAAGAAAAGAAATAGAGAAAAGATGAGGCCCAATGAGTAGCTGCTTGACTCAGAGAATGTAAGGAATATGTTATTTTATACTAATATTATTTTGAGGGCTGGGGATGCAGCTCAGTTGGTAGAGGACTTTCCTAGAAGGCTGGAAGCACCGAGCTCCAGCTTCAGTGCTCCTAAGCTGGGTGTGGAGGTGCACACTTGTGGTCCCAGTGCTGGGAGGTAGAGGCAGGAGGATCAGAAGTTCAAGTCCAGCCTGAGATACACAAGACTCTGTCTCAAATAATAATAGTACTAATGATAACAATAAAAACAATAGCAATAATAAGGACACTGGTAGGAGCTAGATAGACACTGGTAACTAAAAGCATGTGCTGCTCTCGCAAAGGATCCAAGCTCTAGTCCCATACAATGAGCATCTCACAACTGACTGGAACTCCAGTTCCAAGGGATCTGACACCTCGGGCTTCCCCAGGCACCTGCACTCCTGAGTATGTGACCACACATGCATATACATAATTAAACAGAAAGAAAAACCTTAAACAGTCATAATATGTACTACTGTGTTAAAAATCATGTGAGATTTTACTAGAATGCAAAATGAATCTGAGGGCTTCGGTGGACAAGGACCTGAGCTCACGCTCTCAGGGGTCCTGGGTTAGTTGTGTGGAGCCACGTCCCTTCTGGAATGTGGTCTGGCCTCTTTGATGTTGGTGGAAAACTTGGAGAAACACCACAGAATTCCCCGGGGTGGCTCTGCACGTTGCCGCTGGGTGTCAGTGAGCTGTAGGCTACATACAAGCTTGCACCTTGATGTGTTCCAGGTATAGCAGACTGCAGATGCTGTCTGGCAGATGTAACTGCTCTAGAAGGCTCTTCCCCAGAAGCCTTCTGTTTTGCCTCCCTCTGGTTGCAGAACCTTCCCTATCACCTTCCGTTCCCACTGGGCCAGAACCATCCCCTCTGGACTTCGGTCAGCAGTCAGCAGGAGAGGGCATTGAAGTGGGTAGCCAAACCTTGTCCTGACCAGTCTATTTTGGCTCTGGCTGTTTCCTGCAGTGCCCAAGTCTACCACTTTTGCCTTTTGCCCCTTGTCAATGAGTACCAGGAGTTCTAGATTAGAACAAGAGAGCCAAGGGCTGCCTGAGTAGCTCACATGTGGAATGGGGGGGGGGGGTGTTGAGGCAAGGGGTACAGCCTAGTGGGATCTGACTAAGGAAAAGAGATAGGAAAGAGGAATATGCGTGTGAGAAAAAGAGAAAACCACGGACTGTTATTCCTTCCTGATGTGAAGACAAAGCAGTTTCCAGTCAGTAGATCCAGCAGCCCTGCAGAAGCTCCATGTTCCCTCTGATATAATGGGGCTTGGGACAGAATATGAGACCTGACTCATGCCCCAGGAAATTCAGTATAAAGGATACACAGTTTACTTTCAGGGAGCCCCAATCTAACGGAGACGTGGCCTGTTCTCAGGGACATCAATCAGACAGGATGGCCCTGGTCCTCAGGAGCCCCTATTCTGAGGAAATAGTCTCCTTGGGCCTCTGCAAAGGCTCCTGCTTACTCGCTCCAGAACTTTTGCATCTGCTCTGGATTCCTGTAAACAGAAGGTGGGGAATCCCAGCAGCCAAGTGCTTTTTAATCACCTCTTTTATTGTCTTTCTGTAGATGACTCATCCATAGGAAAATCACAGCTCTGGAGTGAGCCCAGTGAGCCCGAGATGCAAACGGAGAGGGACAGTAATAAGTGAAGATTATTGACACAGTCTGGGCGGCTGCTGGACCTTGTTCAATTGGTCCACCGCAGCCGCTGGCACCATTGCCAGAAGCAAAGAGGTGAGCTGCGATTCGAGGACATCCAGTCCGCAAAAAGCCCCACGGCAAGACTGTCTCTAGATTCAGCAGGAGCTGTGCACAGTCACAAAAATCCAGCGATGAGGCCTGGGGGAGTGGCTGCCGGTCAAGCCACCCGTGGGACCATACGCACCGCACCGACAGAGAGACTCCTGCAATGTCCCTGTGGGTTCCAGATTCAGCACTCGGCAGCCATACCTGCCCCCTTCCAAGCCCTGCCATCACATTCCAGTCTGAGGTGGAATACTTGTGAATGTTTTTGTGGTCTCACCTGAACCTTGGAGCCTCAAAAGCAGTGTTGCCTTAAACAGAGTAGACCTGGCTCTGGAGAAATAAGAGGGGTTTGGGGGTGTCCCTAATTGGTAGAATGTTTGCCTTGAATGCATGGGACCATGGGTTTGATCCCCAGCATGACGTTAAAAGTGGCATTGTGGTAAATTATCTGTGAGCCCAGAACTGAGGAGATGAAGGTAGAAGATTCAGACCTTAAGGTTATTCTTGACAGTAGCCTTTGTGTGAAACATGTGACCCTGATGTGGGCAGTGGGGACAAGAGGAGAGGAAAGAACAGAGAAAGACAGAGTCCAAACCTCCAATTTTCTTAGCAGCAAGTGGAGGGTGGGATGGGAGGGGGGACAACATACAGGGGACTCCAGACCTGTACCATTCCCCAGGAGTGTGAGAGCAGGGCACTTCTCTAAAATGAGAGGGACCTTTGAACTTACCTGGAAACAAAGCTCTGGGCAGGGAGGGGTTGTCTAAGGTCTTGAAGCCGCTCAGAAGCAGAGCTGGGGGTTGTCACAGGATTCCCTTGACTCCCTCCCTTTGCTTGACCCTCCACCCTTGCCCCTGACCCTGGCTTTGGGCCAGGCTAAAACCCATAAGGAGACATGCTGTTCTGAACTTCTTTAGTGGGGTGGGGCGTGGAGGGGTGGAGCAGGGTGGCCATGGCAGTGGCTGACCGGATCCGCCCAGAGTGGGCATATTTCATCACCAGAAGGCCTGGCCAGGGATGACAACTGCTGCAGCCCAAGGGAAGGTGTACTTTGCAAACCTTGAACTAGATTCCCATCCTGGCTCTTAATAAGTCTCTAGGACACTCTGTCCTGCTGTCCTGGAAGGACTAAAGCTACCTCTTTCCCACTGAAGCAGCCTGTGATTATTCAGAGTTGGTGTTCAGGCCTAAGAAATCCTGATTGGGGGGGATTCCACCCAGATGTTCCCACTTGGGACAGTATTTGTCAGTGATCTGAAAAATTATCACTAAGGTTATCTAGCTGGTCATTAAGTCCCCTGTTATCCAGTGAGGTTTCCACTATTACTGCTGTTGTTTTACAGGATTGAGACAATGGGGCCTGAGAAGGATAATGACCTGCCCAAGTGTTACCAGTGTCACAGTTAGCACCTGATGGAACTGAGATTATTCTCCCAGATGTTGTCATATCCCTCAGCCACCAGGGAAACAAATACTTAGATACTGGACATAAGAACCAGACACTGTGGATAAATTATAGTGACTGTAAGTGCCAGGGTTGGAGATAAGACTCTTTACTTGGCCATAGCAGAAATGTCTGCTTGGAATCTTGCCCTGTAGGGAAGGGATAGGACTAACATTGGACAAGACAGGCATCTGCTGGGTGCCAGCCTTGGGCTAGCTACTTGCAAAAAGAAAATACTGGCACCTGGGAGAATACAGAAACAGCTTTTGCTGAGTGTTACCAGGCTCCCTTGGATTTAACCCAATATGTCCTTAGGGCCCCTCATGAAGAAATTAACACCCTCTCCTGGGTTGCTGAATGATGCCGGTCAGAGAAGCTTAACTAGCCTTTTTTTAAAGATTTATTTATTTTTTTATTTTAAAGAGTACACTGCAGCTGCCTTCAGATACCCACCAGAAGAGGCATCAGATCCCATAACAGATGGTTGTGAGCCACCATGTGGTTGCTGGGAATTGAACTCAGGACCTCTGGCAGAGCAGTCAGTGCTCTTAACCCCTGAGCCATCTCTCCAGCCCAGCTTAGCTAGCTTGATGGAAGACTGTCCATACAACACATGGCGACTGAGTTAGCATCCTTCAATATTCCCAGAACAGTCCATAAAACAAAAAGAGAAAGTGTAACTCATTCAAGGTCATCTAAGAATTTAAAATTCAAGACAGGAAACTGATCTTTTGTTTCTAGCATGATCCTGCCTCCTTTATATTGACCTCCCAGCACATTAGTTAGTATGTGTGACTATAATGAAATACTTGATGCAGATAAGCTTACAAAGAAGAAAGGTTTAGTCTGGTTCACAACCTCAGAGGTTTGGTTGTGACTTGCCTGATGCTTTGGGCCTGTGTCAGCACAATGTTTCATGACAGAACACCTGCCAGAGGAAGCTTAAATTTTCTACCACCTCTCATTAGCACCCTGGGGATGAAGCCTTTAACACTTATGTATTTGGGGAATGCTTCAGATCCAAGCCATAGCACCAAGAAGATGAGTTGCTAAAACCATTGCTAACCTGCTTTTCCAAGTATTTGGCTTGTGAATGTTGATGCACTTTGGATAGCCTTTGCACTGTAGTATGAACTAGTGGCCAGCATGCTTAGCAAAAACTCAATAAAGAACAGGGCACTGAGGGAAATGTAGAAGTGGAAGGGGAACTTGGGGTCAAGAAGGAATCACTGGGGAATATATTGGGCTTAGGGCCAAGAGCAGGCATTTAAAAAATATATAGGCAATGGAGAGACAAGACCATTTGAAAGCAGGTAGAGAACTCAGGGGAACAGTGAGGTCCAATAAAAACTTTATCAGACTTTCTCCCCCCTGAGGTGAACAGTTCGACCTGGGGTTACTGCAGAAACCTGCCCCAGGGGAAGGTGCTCTGAGCTGTACTGGTTGCTTCGAAAACATGAGGACCTGTTTTCGAGGTCCTCCGGGAAAATCTCCGGGACCAATGTAAAAAAGCTGAGCACTGTAGCACACAGCAGACATCCTAGCACTGAAGTAGAGACAGACGGATCCTTGAGGCTCCATGGCCAGGCCACTGAGAGAGCTTGACTCAAAACACAGGCGTGGAATGGAACCGGAGTTGTTCTCTGACCTCAGCGAGGGGGCAGTGTACACACACATACACACACACTCACACACAAGAGTAAAAAAATAAAGACACGAGAGAAGCCTCACTGAGCATCTGGGCTCAAGCTTTTGAGATTCCATAGCTAGCAGTAGGAATTCCTGATCCCTGTGAAAGTGTTCTGGCCTCATCCCCAAGGTAATTGAACTTGTGTCTTTTTGTTTTCATTAATTTTTGTTGACGTCACCCACTTGTCTTTCTATCCACCTGTAACATGGAGCCAAGGGCACGAAGCCAGAGAAAACAAACCAACAAACTATAAAGAAGAGACGTTTAAAGCTGTATTGTTTTATTCCCTGAGTGAACTCTCTTTCCCTCCTTCCTTCCTTCTGTTTTTTTTTTTTTCTTCTGTTTTCTTGAGAAAGGCACAGTTTTCCCACCTTGACCTTCTAAGTACTGAAATCACAGGCATGAACCACCACCAGCCTTGAACACCCAGGGAAAGACAGGTCTGTGGAGGGAGACAGGTCCAGTTACAAGCTCATTTGCATGAATTAATCCTTAGACTTATTTACATTGAAACCTGGTCCAAATATTCATAATTCTAGAGGACAGGCATCCCTCCAGCTTCCAGATACACCACAGAGCTCTCCCTAAGATGGGGTTGGTGCTGGGAAGTATGAATTCTCCATGTGTTCCACTCCATCCCCTGGGCCTCTCTCCACACAGCTGCCTTTGTTGTAGGCTCAAAAGCAGAGTCCTCAATCTGAACAATAGTCTCAAAAGGACCCTGCATGCATAGTTTCTATCTGCATCTGATCCACTTAAGGCTGTTCAGCCATTACCACAAAAGCTCCTTGTGGCCCCATTGACACCATGCTCCTATAGGTTTCCCTGCACAGTTAAGGACTTAGACTGTTATTAATAGTAGCTGGCTGCTTGGGAGACTGGGAATTTCACAGGGTTCGGATCTGCTTGGGCAACACAGATCCCCCTCTTCTGAAAACAGACAAACAGTACCTGCCACTCACTCAGGGCTGGCACTTTTTTCATTCCTTCCTGTGTTATCTAACTTTCATAGCACATCCCCTCAGATGTTCCAAGATCCTCATTTACAGACAGGGAAACTGAGACACAGGGATATAAGCTGATTTGCATAAGGCTATCTGGCACGACAGTTAACAAGCCATCAGTCTCCCCATTCCCCAATTCTGTAAAGTCCAAAGACAGACAGGCTCAGCCTACAGTAGTAGTCAGTGTTACTTACTGCAAAAGGCCCAACCTGTTAATGACCCCATGTCACTTTTGTGCCATTGAATGCTGCCTTTCAGAAGAGTTTTAAGATCTCTAAGGCCTCTACTGAAAGCAATCATTTTTCATTGCAGGTGCACATGGGGTCACTATGGAAATCATCAGTATAGCACTACAGAGAGAAGAAGTGAAGGAGCCAAGGAATGAAATAGAAAAAGGCCCTTAGGTGTTCCTCAGACTAGACACAACCTTAGTTATATTCTATGACCTGGGACCCTCAGTCTCCTCACCCGATCCCAGGCTGAGGTTTGAAAGATGCACACACACACAGAGACACACACCCACCACCCTGCTTGCCAGCTAGTTCCTTCTCTAAGGATTAATATATGCAAATAAGCTGGAAGTTTCCTCAAACCTGTTTTTCCATGGGTAACCGAAAAGCTTGTCTTGTCTCCATGTCTACCGAATTCTGTGAACCTACCCTGTGCCAAGCTTCAGAAAGGGATCAGGAGGGGATCAGGCCCAGGGTCTGTCCTCTCTGCTCAGCCCTGTGGGCAAGGGTCACTACTAGCCTGTGTAAATCAGGTCCTACTGCTCTGTGTCCTCATAGAGGAGAGAGAGGCACACCCTCATGAGAAAGTGAGGAGTTCCTGAAGGGGCCCGAGGAGTTTCAAAGAAGCTACAGGTGGGGCACTGTGGTAGAGTGTCTGCCTAGCTTGCACTCAGCCCTGGGTTCCACCCCTAGCTCGAGAAAAAAGGCTCCAGAGGGTGGGGGTGAGGGCATTTAGTGCCTTGGTAGGCACACACCCCAGAGGTAAGAAAGGAAAAGTGAGTATGGGGGCCAGTGGTATCCGCTGGGATGTTTCCACATACCCTGAGATGGGTGAGAGACTGAGACCGGCTTGTACATTCTCAGGCTGGGCAGCTGGGCTCCCAGCCAGGAAAAAAAAATGCTTCTTTGAGAACAAGAGGGTGGAGAGAGAGAGAGAGAGAGAGAGAGAGAGAGAGAGAGAGAGAGAGAAAAAGAAGAAGGAGGAGGAAGAGGAGGGGGGAGGAGGGGGAGAGAGACAGAGACATAGAGAGAAACAGAAACACAGAGAGAGACAGAGTCAGAGGAAAATAGATGATGAAGAAAACCCAAGGACGAAGAACCAGGGTTTGGTGGATCCTCCTAACCTCAGCCTTCCAAGAGCTGGGATTACAGATATGGGAAACAAGACCTTTATGCTGTAATAAATAAAAAACTGGGGAATCCAGGCCAGCCCGAGCTGCCTAGGAGCCGTTCAGACAGGAACAGGCTGGAGAGTAGGAGGTGGGGATTGAGAGCTGAGGGTAGGGGCCATGGGGCTGACAGGCAGAAGCCTTTTGGATGAGAGAGAGCTGATAACATTTAGATAGCTCTTTGCAGAGTGTCCCAGGGTTTCTCTCTCTCTCTCTCTCTCTCTCTCTCTCTCTCTCTCTCTTCTCTCTCTTTCTCTCTCTCTCTCCAGTTCAATTCTTTGCCATGCTGGAGCACCCCTATTGATATCTCCAGAGAGGTGGCCTTTTAGCTCCTTGTTTGGCTTTCTGTGAAGCAACAGGCAAGAGCTCCGCCATGAGTTCTCCCCCAAACCTCACTCACTACACAGACCTGAGTTCCAGATAAAAACCAAAGCAATTCCTTAGAGTGCCCAGCTCTTCCCTACCCTACTAAGTCTGAGACAATGTCATGCCACCCACTGGTGACACCTGGCCAGTGTCCTAGTTCCTGCCTTTCCAGTGTGGTGCCATCTGCCCAGTTCACACAGATGCCCGCTTCCTTCTCTGGGCTTCCGGGAGTGACTCAGGTAGGTATTGTGTTCTTGTTTATCTCCCCGTCACATCTTTCTCCCACGGATGGTAAGTGCCACGAATCTCAGATCCTGAAGGAGCCAGACCTGAACCTGGCCACAGCAGGTGCTTTGATGGCTGTGACATTAAAGGAGACCTTTGACTCCTTACTAGTCTTTTAGTCAGCCTGGCTCAGCCCAGGCCTTGTGAGGAGTTTGACCGTCAAGTGCCTACTGAGTTTCTGTTTCTCAGAATCAAAGCTTCCTGTCGGCCATGAGTTTCATGACCCACCTTGGTTTTCTTGATCTCTAATACTGGCATGCTGTGGTCCTGCCCTCCAGAGTCCTGAGCCTAAGCAGGGACCAAAAGCACGTGGGACACGGCTCTCCTCTGCTTATCTCCTGGATCATTACCCCTTTACCTGTGAATGGAGACCCTCCCAATACCAAAGGCTGTAGATTGATCCCTGTCCTGTGTGAATTTGATTTGAGCTGCATCACAGTGCATCTTCAATGGAATGTGATTTCTTTAATTCAACATGGTTTTGAGTCATGTAATTATCACATGTAATAATTACTCTTTTCTTTCTTTCCTTTGTTTTTGGTTTGTGTGGTGGTGGTGATGTTTGGGGTGGGGAGTATTTGTTTTAGAGACAGGGCTTCACTGTGTAGCCCAGGCTAGCCTGGAACTCAGGATCCTCCTAACCTCAGCCTCCCAAGAGCTGGGATTACAGATATGGGAAACAAGATCTTTATGCTGTAATAAATAAAAAACTGGGGAATCCAGGCCAGCCCAAGCTGCCTAGGAAGACCTTGTCTCAAGAAGAAGAAGGAGGAGGAGAAGGGGAAGAAGAAGAAGGAGGAGGAGGAGGAGGAGAAGGGGAAGAAGAAGGAGGAGGAAGAAGAGGAGGAGGAAGAGGGGAGGAGAAGGAGGAGAGGGAGGAGAGGGAGGGGAGGGGGACAAGGAGGGGCAGGGGAAGGAGGAGTAGGAGATTAGGGAAAGTGAAGCAGATTTAAATATACAAGTTCACAGAAAGGATAGAGAACAGGCAAAAATGTGTGATGTGCTGATTTGGTAAAAGTCTGTGATTTTTAAAACCCCTGATCTTGAGAGGTTCCTGTCCTCTTTTTTCCCATAGGCTGAGACTTTAGAGAGTCACAATCTTGGTTTTTTTCTGGAAAGCCCTCTTCCCAAGTTCTCTATCCTATTGGTTCAAGATGCAAAGCCTTGTCTAATGAAGAGTCCAGGTCTTGAGATTGCCTCCCTTTCTGACCTTGGGCTCAGTTGTGTATCAGACTGTCTGTATCTTCTCAGCTTTCAGAGTTCTGAGACAAGCATGCTCCAGCCACCAGCTTGGTGAGAGAGGCTTAGTATCCTCTGCTTACTTGTGACTGTTCAATAAGCTCTAAGAGCACTTCCTACTGAAAATGGAGCATCATGATTGGTCTCTTACACAGGCAGATATCATCATGTCTTGGTTCTATCCATCTTTCTTCCCATTGTTGTGTAATAAGATTATGTCTCCATTCTCATTGGGATGTTTGTTTCCAGCATCTCCCTCCTAAACCTGTGTTCTCAAGAGCTTGTGAATGAACATGATCAGCTGTCTGAATGAAAGAATGAAAGCAGCTTAGGAGTCACCATGTCTTGAACATTCAAGTACTCACCTTCAGAAAAGTTACCAGATGCTTCCCCCAAATGGCGGCACACTTTTAAGTTCCATTTAATTAAATAACTTAATTCATTCATCTTGTGTGTATATATCATACTTCTAGAGTTGACTCTACCCTTCCACCATTTGGGTCTTGGGAATCAAAGGCAGAATGTCAGGCTTCGCAGCAAGCACTTTTACCTGCTGAGCCATCTTGCCAGTCTACAGCACAGGCAGGACTTTGTGCATACCAACATGTATATTGTCCCATGCACACATGGAAAATAGACTGGTAATAGTGTTGAGTCAGGAGTTGGAAAGTTAAAGGGCAAGCTGGGGGAAACAGAAACATCAACAATCTATGCCTTTGGAACGGGGAGCATTTTAAAGATTTTATTATTTTTAATTATGTGCATGCGGGTGCAGGTGCTTGAGGATGCCAGAAGAGGGCGTCAGATCCTCTAGAGCTGGAATTACAAGTGGTTGAGAGCTGCCCAACTTCGGTGCTGAATCCGAACTCAGATCCTCTGCAAGGGCAGCAAGCATTCTTGACCTCAGGGCCATCGCTCCAGCCTCTGAATGGAGGCATTTTGAAGTACTTAGTGGTATTGTTGCTCAGTTACAGGGGAAGTGGGGGGGCATCTCCGCAGGTGCTTCTGCCCTCTCTGCTTTCATTAAACCCACCAAGATAGTTGCCAGACTGCCTACGAAGCCTGAAGCTCAAACCCTTGGACCCCCACACTGTTGTCTGGAAAAATCAACAAGTAAGGGGGAAACAGAGAGCTCCTTCGAGGGGAGTCCAGCTTGGGCGGGGGGAGGTTAATAAAACAGCGGGGCTGAGAGAGTAAACACCGTGTAACCACATCCATAAATTCCAAGCGACTGTGAAGCTAAGGTGTGGTCTGGGCTCTGACAATCTGGAAAGACTTGCTGGTTGGGAAACCTCGGAAGACGAGAGGATAAGGCAGGAGAAGAGGTAGTGATGAGGACCTGTGGGTGCTATGACCATTCTCCTTCCTTCCAGAACATTTCGCCACCCTCCTTCCTGCCCCCATCCCCACTACACACACTAAGCTGTAAGAGTACTAGTTTAGTCAGGCAGTGGTGGCATACTCCTTTAATCCCAGCACTTGGGAGGCAGAGGCAGGCAGATTTCTGAGTTCGAGGCCAGCCTTGTCTACAGAGTGAGTTCCAGGACAGCTAGGGCTACACAGAGAAACCCTGTCTCGAAAAACAAAACAAAAAAGTAAGAGAGTACTGGTTTATTCTTATTCATGACTATCTCCCTCACCTACCCACTGGGTTTCCAGCCCTGGCCCATCCCACAACCCAGAGGTACCTGTTTCCCCAACTGGAACCAGCAAGATGCAACTGATGCACTGGCCTGGAGGGGCCAGCACTACTGGATCATCTGCTTCTCTCAACCACAGTCTTGTGGATGTGATAGTAGCAAGCACAGGACCATTGCTGTATCCTGGTGAGAACTGCTACTCAGGGTCATCCCAACAGGCACATTCACTTCCTTCCTTCATTTATCCATCCATCCATCCATCCATCCATCCATTCACTCATTTTGATAATGATGATGTAACTGAGAATGACTTTGAATTCTGTTCCTCCTGAGTGCTAGGATTATAGGCATGCACCATCATGCATACATATATATATTTAATACTAGTGTAGTATATAGTATAGTGTAATCTAAGCATTTGGGAAGTAGAGGCAGGCAATCAGAGTTCAAGCGTAGCCTGAGTTATATAGCAGGTCCCAGATTAACCTCAGAAGGCTAGTGAGAGTCTCAAAACTGGGGGGGGGGGAGGGCTGGTCCTGGGGGGGCGGTCCTGGGGGTGATGAGGGGAAGTTCAGTAGCAAGGGTGGGTGGAGCCTGGGAAGGAGCCCAGGCAGAAAGGCTGCAGAGGTGGGGGCAGAGGGCAGATGAGTCTCTGTTGGCATCTGTTCCATGGACCACATGATTCTTGCAGTCATCAGTGCCTGGACCCCACCTGACCAGCTCTAAGTAAATGATTAAGAATTGAGGATGGCAGTAAAGAATGATTATTGCTGAAGCCTAGGGACAGAACATGGTGTACATGTATAAGAAGGACAGACAGACAGACAGACAGACAGACACAGGCACGAGGAAGATAATGGTTCAGTGGGGAAATTATTTGTAAGCTTTCAGATCCCCAGCACCCGTGTAAAAACTAGATATAGCTGAGCATCTGTGATCTCTGCTCTCCTACCAGAAGGTAGGAGGTAGGCATACATATAGGCTAATTGTACAATGAAAATAAATAAATCTTTAAAAATAAAAACCAACAAGGAGTATAGCAGAATGTCATTAGAAGTTATTTTATTGCTTTTTTTTTTTTTTTTTCATAGCAGTAGTACTAGGTTTTACTCTAGGTTCCTGGGTTATCTACTCTTAGGTTCTTGGTCATCCAAGTAGCATCAAGGATGGGTTCCATTTGATATGATAGGTCTTAACTCAAACAGGCTTTGTGCCACCATTGCCCTAGTGTGTTTAGCAGGCAGGACATCATCGTAGGTCAGAGGGTTTGTAGCTGGGTTGGTGCTTACTTTCTCCTTGGGTAGTGTGCAGAGTACATTCTGGTTCGGCTAACATTAGCGCATAAGAGTGAAGGCTCTGGGTGGGCACCAGCTTGATCTCTCTGTGTTTAATGAGTTGTGTAGATGTGGTCTTCAGCAATAGATTCTTGCTGTCAATTTTCGAAGAGCAACATATAGCCTTGGCAACAGCCAGGGTTGTTTGGGGGTTCCCGTGGAACCCTTTGGGTCAACAATTAAATCTGACAGAAGCCATTCCAAGTACTGGAAGCTCCATTTGGTGACAAGAGATGTTCAGCTGGAGCTCTGTCTTCCCTGTATTTGGCAATTTCATTTATTGCACCTTCATATATGTATATATCTTAGGAAGCCTCTACTGTATCAGGTTTCCAAATAACCCCTTAATTTTAGCCGTCCTTCCCTGTAGCACTTCTCTTATTCACCTCTTCCCTTCCCTGTTTGATCCTCCCATTCCAGCCAGGCCCTGTAATGCTCATCATAACTATCTATTTTATTTTCCCATCCTGGGGAGATCTATCCCTGTCACCTGGTCCCTCTCTATAGCTAATCAGTGGTTCCATGGGTTGTAGCTGGGTCTCATTGGCCTTACAGCTAGCATCAGCATCCACATATAAGTGAACACACACCACATTTGTCTTTCTGGGCCCAGGTTATCTCACTTGGGATGGTCTTTTTTTCTAGTTCCATCCATTTACCTGCAAATTTCATATTTTCATTTGTTTTAAACAGTCTAGTAACGTTTCTTTGTGTGAATATACTACATTTTTTTTTTTTTTATCCGTTCATTTGTCGATGAACATCTGGATCAAAACACTACTTTTGAAGGTAGGGCACATGCCCAGAAGTAGATGGCCAAGAACAAAAAATGAGCTCAAAACCATCTTTGGTAGTTCTGTGTCTGAGAATGTTGTCAGCCCCCCCCTTCTTTCCTTTTAAATCTTATAGGCCCTTTGCATATATATTATGGCTTCTGGTGTTGTGTTTGTATATAACTCCTGTGAGTGTGTCTCTGTGTGTCTCTGTGTCTATGTTTCTTGTGCTTTTTCTTTGGCCTTTTTCCTTCTGTTTGTTTTGTTCTATTTCAACTGGTTTTTAAAATCATATTACTACTACATTATATAGTATTATATTACAATCCCTTGGATACCTGTTATTTTTCTTTTCTTTTTTGTGTTTGTTTTTGGGTTCATTTGTGTAGCTCTGACTGTCCTGGAACTTATTCTGTGGACCTTTGAACTCAGAGATCTGCTTCCCAAGTGTTGTAATTAAAGGCTTGCACCCCATGCCTCGCTTCCTGTTTTCTAAGGAGAGACAGAAAAGAGGTCAGTCTGGATGGGGGGAGGTGGGGAAGAACCAGAAGGAGTTGGGGGAGAGAAAACCATAATTAGGACAGAAAACACTATTTTCAATTAAAAAATATTTTAAACAAAAATAAAGAGATAAATAAATACATAAATGAGTACATAACTCAATAAAAACTAACAAGTTGGAAGGTGAACACTAACATGTAGTACAACCAATTTAAGCTTATCCCCAACTAGCTTACAAATAAGTGAGACTCAGACTATGATTATTTTATTTGGCTTTGACAGTTACTGGGGGTAACCCCTAATGTACTTTTCTAACTGCTCACCTGGCTACCTCCCCAGCAGTGTACCCCAAATACTTGGTATTTCTCCTGGCCATGTGTTCATGGTCCATCCCCTCTCATGATGGCTTCCTCCTCTCCTTTTGTCCCTCTTCCTCTTCCTCCTCTTCTTCCTCTCCCTCCTCCTCCTCCTCTTCCTCCTCTTCCTCCTCCTCCACATCTCTCTCCTCTCTCTTCTCTACACCCAACCAGGTAACTCAAAACCCACCTACCTTTAATCCTTCTAGTAATTGGCTGTGGACAATTTTGTTTAACCAATAGTTTTAAATCAAGGAACAAGGTCTGCACAACAAAAGCTTTTAACTGTGAGAATTCATTCAAAGGCCTAGAACTTCCAGGTACAGAATTAGCATTACAATACATAGCAACAGACCAAACCTCAACCCTAACACTCAAGGTTGTTCCTCTGATCTCTATCTGTGCTCCCTGGCGTGTACTTGTATACACGTGTGCTCACACAGACATCACACACACACACACACACACACACACACACACACACACCACATTAAAAGTAAGTGTAGACTCTGCTTTAAACCAGACAGTGGGTAGTTATCCCACACACAGCTCCGTTCCACTTCACAGATGCCAGGAAGAAGCTGCCCAGGCCAGGCTGGCAAAGCCCACTCTGGAGTCTGCTCTGAATCATTCCAGGCAATGGAAAAGTGAGATGCCTCAGGAGGAATCCACCTTCATCCGGTCCAGGTTGGTTGGCTCAGGCCTAGGACTTGACTGACTCCTTTCCGAGCATCAGACTCCTGAGTGTACAGTTGCCTCACTCCATCCCTTTCCACGACCAACCCACTCACAACCTAGCACTTTGTCATTTCCCATCAGAGGCTCCTCCAAGGGCCTCTGCTCTCCCAAGCCACCTCACAGTCTCGTCTTAAGAACCACTGAACCATAAAGGCCAAGAACATTACAGACACATGGAAAACAGTGAGTCAGCCACACCGGAAGCAAACACACAAACAGGACCAATGTCCAAGACCCATGCTCCCCTCAGTGTCCTGAGACAAATTTATCCTACAGACCTTATATGTGCAAAATGGCACCTCTAGGCTGTTTACAGAAGCCTTGAAAATATCAGATAATAGTTGGAGACAACCTAAATGCCCACCAGTAGGGCACTGGTTTGAAATGATGATGTATCTAAATAACAGGACACTATACAGGATACTATAAAAGGATGGGGCTGTGCTGGTTAGCTTTTGTCTTTTGTGGGTTTTGTTTTGTTTGTCAATTTGATACAAGGTAGAGTCATCTAGGAAGAAAGAGTGTCAGTTGAGGAATTGCCACCATCAGATTGGCCTGTAGGCAAATCTGTGGGGACTTTTTCTTGTGGGAGGACCCGGCCCACTGTGGGCAGTGCCACCCCTGGACAGCTGGTACTGGGGTGTTGTGCTGGTTGTTTTTGTCAGTTTGACACAAACCTAGACATATCTGGGAAGAGGATAGTCTCAATTGAGAAAATGCCTCTGTAACCCTGGCCTGTGGGCAAGCCAGTGGGGATTTTCTTGATTAATATTGATGTGGAAGGCCCCACCAACTGTGGGTGTTGCTATCCCTAGGCAAGTGGTTCTTGATGGTAATAAGAAAACAGGCTGAGCAAGCCACAGGGTGCAAGCCTGTAGGCAGCACTCCCCCATGGCTTCTGCTTTAGTTTCTGCCCCCAGGTTCCTCCCTGAGTTCCTGTCCTGACTTCCCTTCAAGCAGTACATTGACATAAACCTGTCCTCCCTGGGTTGCTTTTGGTCATGGTGTTTATCACTGCCTCGGAAAAGCAAACAAGGGTAGGGAGAAATCTTTATGTACTGACAGAACAACCTTTAAGGTGAAAATGGTGCTAGGCGTGCTGACTGGGGAGAACCCTGTCCCCAGGGAGAGGTAAACAACATCAGCCATCCCTTACAAAGTTCTAAAGATAAAGTCCAAATTCACCAGAGTTCACTCCTGGGAACTGGGTGAGGGATGACTGACAGGTTCCTGAGGGACCCCGTAGCAGCAGCATAGGAAAGCCAGCAAGGATGGAGCCCCTCTCCTGTTAGCAGCCTCCACAGTCTAGACTCCCCAGCCTCTCCTTATGTGAGAGAGTGCTAACTGTCCACAGACCCAATTGTGATGACTCCTCTCAAGTAGGCACAGCTGATCTGTTGAAAGTGACAGCCATTTTGTTCCTAGGACCATGTACTACACTGGTGGAAGTTGAATCTCAGTGCTTGACAGACTGAGATGGAAGAGTCACTGGACTTGTGTGGGACTGCGTAAGGGTATCCTGGTTCTTGGCTGGGCATGGACCTGGAACCCCGAGACTCCAAGGGAGAAAAGGCAGGAGTTCGGCCATGCCCCCAGAACTCAGGGTCCTGAAAAGCAGTCTAATCTCCATAGACCTACACTGTTCAATCACGAAGGCCATTACAGCCTCTCCCAAAGTGCACAGGTAGAGGGTGTAACTACAGGCCTCAGGCCCTAAGAGATTTACATACTAATGAAGGTCAGAGGGCAGAGCCAATTAAGCATTACCCCCAGAACCTCCCCCTTTCTCCTTCCCTACTTAACCCAGGCCTGCCCTGAGTTTGGGGGGGGGTACATCCAGATCCATCTACCATCTGCCATGACAATAAACCCTTTTGGAACCAAGGACTTCTCGTATCATTGGGGCCTGCTGGGCCTGCGGCCACCGAAGCCTCCAGCCACTGGAACCTGGGACCTTCCTCTGGTATGTGAGACAGGCTGCCTGGAGGCCTCCAGGCAGCCTCCACCACGCAGGTCCTGGGCCTCTGTCACGTGGGCCTGGGGCCTGCTGCTGCTGCTGCGCCTGCCAGTTTTTCCCACATAATGGCGCCCCACGTTGGGCGCCATTATGTGGGAAAACGCGGCACAGCGGTGGAGTCCCGGGCCCTGCGAGGTGGAGGCTGCCTGGAGGCCTCCAGGCAGCCTATGTCTCGTACAGGAGGAAGGTCTCAGGTTCCAGTGGCTGGAGGCTTCAGTGGCGGCAGACCCGGCAGGCCCCAATGATATGAGGAAGTCCTTGGTTCCAAAAGGGTTTATTGTCATGGCAGATGGTAGATGGATCTGGATGTACCCCCACCCCCCAAACTCAGGGCAGGCCTGAATTAAATAGGGAGGGAGAAGTAGGAAGGGTCTGGGGAGGAATGCTTAATTGGCTCTGCCCTCTGACCTTCATTAGTATGTAAATCCCTAGGGCCTGAGGCCTGTAGTTACACCCTCTACCTGTGCACTTTGGGAGAGGCTGTAATGGCCTTCGTGATTGAACAGTGTAGGTCTATGGAGATTAGACTGCTTTTCAGGACCCTGAGTTCTGGGGGCATGGCCAAACTCCTGCCTTTTCTCCCTTGGAGTCTCGGGGTTCCAGGCCCATGCCCAGCCAAGAACCAGGATACCCTTATGCAGTCCCACAGACTTGAGGTCACATACACACACTTTAAAAAAAATTATGTGTGAGAGTATACTGTGGATCTCTTCAGACACACCAGAAGAGGGCATCGGATCCCATTACAGATGGTTGTGAGCCATCATGTGGTTGCTGAGAATGAACTCAAGACCTCAGGAAGAGCAGTCAGTGCTCTTAACCACTGAGCTATCTCTCCAGATCCCACATATACTTTTTAAAGCATGCCCTAAGGGCTGGGCAATGGTGGTGCACACTTTTAATTCCAGCACTGTGGAGGCAGAGACAGGCTAATCTCAGAGTTCAAGGGCAGCCTCGTCTATAGAGAGAATTCCAGGACATCCAGGGCCACACAGAGAAACCTGTATCAAGACACACACACACACACACACACACACACACACACACACACACATTTCACTTGTTTACAGCAGCATTAAACTTTACAGGGATAAAAAGGTGGAAGTGACTTGAGCCTCCATGGACAGATGGGTCGATAAACAAAACATGGTATGACCCATGCAATGGGGTGACACTCAGCCACGACAAAGACTTGCTTTCTGATTCTTGCCACATGTGGCTGAACCTTGCAAACACCGTTGGGTGAAGGGAACCAACCAGAAGATGACAAATGCAGGATGATTCCACTCAGAAGAAATGCTGGACATTACCAAGAGCCCAGAAACAGAAAGTGGATTAGAGGTTATGGGGGAGGGTGTGGATTGTTGCAGCATGGCTGGAGTTTCTGTTTAGGGTGATGAAAAGTTTTGGACATACATCCTGGTGATGGGTGGGTGGTAGTAAAAATGAAATGACCTTTGCCTCAAGCACACGTAAAGGTCAACCAAATGAGCCACAAATAGGACATTTCTATCATACTCTCCCCACAAAGGGTAGAGAATGTTGTAGGAGATGGGGCAGAAATATTCTAAGAGCCAGAGTTTGGGAAGAACCAGGAAGAAATGTTGTCTTTAGGAGATCAAGGCAATCAACACTTCAGATGATGGGGTGAAGAGTGGCTATGATATCCCACGGATCTGCTTACAGCCGATGGCTATGGGAGGGATGAGAGTCAATTTTGTTAAGAGTTTTCATCCTGCTGGGTGGTAAGGGGACACGCCTTTAATCCCAGCACTAGAAAAGCAGATGCAGGTGTATTTCTGTGAATTCAAGGCCAGCCTGGTCTACAGAGGGAGTTCTAGGACAGCCAGGGCTACATGTCGAAACCTATCTCCAAATAGGGAAATGTTTTGATCTCTAGTAAGTCCCCACACTCATAAATATGGGCAGCATGGATTGGAATCAGTGGGTTTATAATTATGATTAATAATAACAATAAGAAGAACAAGAAGTTTGGAGAGCATTGGATCTTGGAGAAGTTAGCAATAAAGACCTGGGTGTTGACCTTGGGCTTCCACATTTACATGCACACATGAATTCATTTGGGCATACATGCACATACATAAACACATACATACACATACATATCCATACACACACATAGACATGCAAAATTATGGCTTAGTTGAAGAATGTAGCTCAGAGGCACACACACACACACACACACCACCACCACCACACACCACACACACACAATGGCCCTGAAGAAGGAAATAGAGGTTCATCCAATTTAAGAGGGCCTCTTGGAAAAAAAGACACTTGAAATGTCTGAGGAAATGTGACCCTAAGAAGCAAGATGGCGGTGGGGAAGGAGTGGCCAGGGGGATCCCCAAGAATGAGTTAGTGGTCTTTCTTGGAAGACAGCCTTCATGAGGTTAGGGGACAGGGAGGTGAAAAAAGACCTCAGGCTCATTGGCTCATGATAGAAAAGCACTGCAGGTACCAGAATAGTAGAACACACCTACAATACCAGCACCCAAGACACTGAGGCAGGAGGATCAGGAGTTCAAAGTCATCCTTGACTACATAACAAGTTTTGAAGCCAGCCTGGTCTACATGAAATTGTCTCAGAGAAACAAACAAAAAAATATTAAAAATGAATGCTTCAAGCACAAGACTATATACATTTGGGCTAGGTACTGTTCACTGTATTTTATAGGTGGGTAAACTGAGTCTCTGTAAGTGGTAGGGCTTTTCTCAAGATGGTATATCTCACAGATGATGTGGTGTGGATTCTTCTTTATTTTATTTAATTCATGTGTATGTGAATGTGTGCACATGAGTGCACTGTCCAAAGAAGCCAAAGAGGGCAGAGAATCCCCAGGAGCTGGAGTTAGAGGCAGAATCATCTTCCCTCTGTGTGTGTGAGTGCTGGGAATCAAATTCTCGTCTTCTGGGAGGGCAGGAAGCACTCTTGACCACTGAACTATTTCCCCTGTCCATTTTGTTGTCAACTAACAAACACTTGCATATTTTTGTAGCTTGAAACTGATACTTTCATATATGTGTGTATTAGGGAATGATCAGATGGAGACGGGACCACAAATCAAGAAGTAGCAAAAGGCAAGCAAGCAAATAAAAGCAGAAAGCTCCAAACAATCTGGTTTAGTCCAGACTACTAGATACTCTTATCACTTTGACCGCATTCCTGATAAAAAGCAACTTCAGGGAGAGAGGGTCTGTTCATATCACCGTGTGGATTGGTGGTGAATACAGACTGTCATAGTCACACCTTTCCCTTTCCCAGATGTGTCTTGTTGGTATTTTTTCAAGACAGCATTTTTCTGTGTAGCCCTGGCTGTCCTGAAACTCACTCTGTAGACTAGACTGGCTTGAACTCACAGAGATCCATCTGCCTTTGCCTCTTGAGTCTTTTCTTCTCATTGTCAGGGCTGTGGCTAGAGAGGCCATGGGTCCCAGGGGAAAAACCCACTGCTATCACTCTGCTAAATAGACCTTTTATTAAGCCGAGTCTAAACAACTTATTGTTACACCCATAGATTAGTACGTCTCTCTGTCCTTGTCTGCGAAGCTCCCTTTGAGTAACACAGTAACCCACAATTGGTCAAGATGCTGAGAATAAGACCACAGAATGCTCATCTCTAAAGCAGACATGTACTTCACACACCACCCTCCGATGCTGAGGAGCCATTGAGTAAGAGTGGGTGGAAAGAGTGTGGTGATTCTGCAGTGAGTGACTGCAAGAAAACAGTAGTTTCTGGACACAGCAGGGCAATTACACATATGAATTCACAACACTTTTGAAGGCATTCACAATACCTGCACACACTCAAGCCAGACAAAATCCTAGCATGGAGCGGGGAGATGGGCACGAAGTCCCACCTCTATCCCAGGAAGCTATTGATCGTTGCTAGGAGAGGGAGAGTCAGTTTTCTTTAAGGGTGTGGCTCCTGTCCAGTTGACCACTCTCCAGCAAAGGCCACGAAACCAACCATATATGGACAGCAGAAACTAGACTTAATAGGGTTTTTTGCTTTTTGGTCCTGGTACTTGACAATGCACACATGCCAAGTTCCTACTCTACCGTGTGCCGCATCCCAACACTAATCATATCTTCACAACCAAAACTTTCTGTACTTTTTCTTCTAGTTTTCTGAGACATAGCTCTAGTTGAAGAAATCAGGCCAAAAGTCACATGACCTAGGCATGGTGACAGACACACGTTTGTCATCTCAGCTCTCGGGAGGTGGAGGCTGGAGAATTTCTAATTTTAGGCCAACTTGGGCTACAAAGCAAAACCCTGTTTCGAAAACAGCACCACCACCACTAACAACAAAGCCCCAGCGCCAGTAAAAACAACTCTTACCAAAAGAGCCGAGCAATAGCTCGTGCTTGAGGCAGGATGCAAATTAGCACAGCCGTGATGGAGACTGCATAGGGATGACTCAGTGCAGAAGCTCTGTTTTCCCCTCCTGTTCTCAAAGCAATGGTTCTCAGCCCCGGCGGCACAATTATGATCCGAAGTGCTTCTAACGAACCCATCCCAGCAGCCCTCCTTGGCGTCTTCTCTCTCATAGCCTGGCTGAGGCTTGGAGCCCTGTAGGTACTGAGGTGGAGCCTGGATTGCACCGTGGAAGACGGTCCTGCTTTTGAGACTCAGGTGTAAAATTGATATAGAAGAGATACTGTGACTATCTGAGGGCAGCTGAGAAGTGAGGCCTTGAGGATGCAGGAGTCCCCTGCACTAGCAGTAGTGGGAAGTACCCTGCAGAAGCAGTAGTGCCAGATGTTGGAGGACCCTGCTTGGAAGCAGCAGGCAGAAGAGGGGGAGTCTGACTAGGCTAAGCAAACAAACACAAAGAGGACACAAAGAGCTAAGGCCTTCCCCATCAGAGAACAGCTTTGCTCACAAGGGAAGTGGGCAGGTTAGAGAGGAGTATGAGGTTGGTATTGGAGGTATGGGTATGAATCCAGTTTCAGATATATATACATTAAAATGGCGCGCACACACACACACAAATGCACGCACACACGATTCTCCTTACTGGCAGATTCTGTACTTAGAAATCTGTACTGGGTAGAGTTTTCTTGGGACCCCAAACTCAGTGTTCCTATCTCTTAGCAGCCATGCCTGGAAATGTACAAGCTGTGAAAAATCAGAGTTGCCCAGAGCACAGGTTTTCCCTGCTGAGGTGAGGCAGCCACAGTCTCCCTTCTTATTTCAGCCCTCATGCCACCAACAAGGGACCTTTTTAAAATCCAGTTCATGAAGAGTGTGTGCGTGTGCGTGTGCGTGTGGTGTGTGTGTGTGAGTGTGTGTGTGAGTGTGCGTGTGGTCATTTTGAAACTTAAAATAGACTTTGGGAGCCAGACTGAGGAGCTGTCTGGCCTTTCTGAGTACAGGGAGACTGTGATATACCCTGCAGGAAAACATTTGAGCTGGACTCAACTTTACTCAGGATCCAACCAGGAGTTCAAGGTGATGTAGCAAAAAGATATGTTAAAAAGGTATCTTAAAGTAGAAACACATGATGAGGTTATATGTCCGTCAGTTGAAGAAAATATTGTGACCAGTGACTCACAAGAACCTGGTCTGGTGTTTTTCCCAGGAACACAGTTTGGTATTTGCTAATTCGGGATAGTTCTGTGGTTAAGAGCACTGGCTGCTCTTGCAAAGGATCCAGGTTTAAATCCCAGCATGAATGTGGTAGCCTTCACTGGCACTGCATGCATGTGGTGCACATACATATATGCAGGTAGGACATTCTTAAACATGAATAAACTAGAAAAAAACCATTTTTATTATGTATAGATACTTGCTTGTTTATGAACATATAACCTCATCATGTGTTTCTATTTTAAGCACCAAGTATAATAACAATTCCCAGGACCCACAAGACAGAAGAAGAGAACTGACTCGGACTCCTCAAAGTTGTCCTATGACCTCCATACACTTGTTGTGGAACAAGCAAACACACACACACACACACACACACACACACACACAGAAGAGAGAGAGAGAGAAGAGAAGAGAGAGAGAGAGAATAATGTAAAAATATAAAATAGAGATGTAAAAAGCTGGGTGTGGTGCTGTACACCTGTCATTTCAGTATATCAGAGACTGAGAAAGGATGGGCATGAGTTCAAGGCCAGGCTGGACTATATAGTGAGACCCTGTCTCAAAAATTAAAAAGTGAAAGAATGAGTGGATAGATGGATGGATGGATGGATGAATGATGAGTGAGTGAATGAAATGAACCCAAGTGCTTTGCCGAGTGTCTTGAAGTCTCGGCAGTAGTGAAGCAGTGACTGCTCCAGCCTGGGCACTTGCAAGGGGTGGCTCTGTTGCCATGACACGTGCTTATTTACAGTCCAACTCCCACATTTTAACCCCTTCTTCCCCAGGGCAATGACTGCTGCAATCTGTGCTGCAGCCAGGGAGGGGCCACACCTGAGCAAACACCAGACACAGGCTCAGCTGGAATGAAGGCTGGCCAGGAGGCCTTTATGACTTGTGCCTTATCTTCTGTGGCAGTTACCAAAGCACTGCCCTGCTGTCTGTTTATACAGAGACTATCAAACAACAGGGCCTCGTGCCCTGCTTGCTCAGACCCTGGGAACTGTTCAGACAGGGCTTCTGACTACAGTAACTTGCTTCCTGCTTCCCTGGCTGCTTCCCCATTGTCTGGTGGGCTTCTGCTTTGTTTGGAAATGGGGACCCAGGACACAGGATTAGAAATCATAATCCTCAACTTACAGAGTTATGGCAAGTGTGGGGTCAACTGCAATTTGATAACCTATGTGTTTATTCTGGGCCTAGGATGAGTAAGGTCTGACAATGAGAAATGAACAGGCAGTCATTCAGCTGCAACTTTGTCTGGAATCTTCAATCAGATAAAGACTCAAGGAAAGAAAGGGTTGTGGTGCTGACAACTCACAAGAAGCTTAGCATCCTTCATTTGGTTTGGTTTTGGTTTTCTGAGATTGTAACAGACCCCCAGACCTTCATAGGCCCCTAGACCTTAGCATAACTGACTCCATGATGGAAGTGCCATTCAGGCCATAAAACTCAGCCCATTGTAGACAGCACCACCTGCTGAAATGAAAGCAAAGACTTAATCCATTAAGGTCCACAGTTAGGGGAAAGTCTCTAAATGTACTAATCTTGCTTTTTGGCTTCCACAGTTCTGTTTCTGGCTGACTGTTCTTGTCAGCTGAAGTATGTCAAGCCAGAACATCGTGCGTGTGTATGTGTGTGTGTGTGCATGTGTGTGCGTGTGCACGCACCCTGAGATAGGCTTAGAACTACATTGGGATCCTGAACACCCATTGTAGTTGCCAGCCAGGTAACAGAGACTTTCTATTGATTTAAACCCATGTCCAAGTAGTCTTTGTTGAATATCCCTCAACAGAGTCAGGAACTCACAGAGTCCGGAACTCACATAGTCCAGGCTAGCCTTGAACTTGATGTATAGGTAAGGCTGACATGGGACTCTTGACTTTCCTATCTCTACCTCTCAAATGACAGGATGACAGGCATGTGTTACCATAGCCAGCCCTCTATTGTTTTTTTTTACTCTCTCTCTTTTTAATGTAATTAATATTTATTAAGCCTCAATTGTATGCCAGATGCAGTGTTAATGGCTGGGTATACTTTAGAGAGTAAAGCAAACAAGACGCTAAAACCAGGCAAGGTGGTGCTTGTCTGTGATCCTAGTTTGGGAAGACTGGGAAAGGAGAATCATTATTTGGGGCCAGCCTGGATTACATTGGGAGATTTTATCAGAAAGTAACAACAACCAGGAGCCAGAGACATAGCTATTCAAGCACAAGGACTGTGTTGATCCCCAGAACCCATATAAAAGCACTGAGCATGGGGTGATTGCTTGAGATTCCAGCACTGAGACAAAGACAAGTCCCTAGGACAGCCAGCCTAGTCTCTGTAACCAGTGAGTTTCAGGCCAATGGGAAAGCTTGTCTCAAAGTAAGTGGATACACACACACACACACACACACACACACACACACACACCACATAAACACCTGCACACATTTGAACACATACACATATTAAAAAATAATACATTAAATAATAAAATAAACTTTAATAAGCAGCCAAAGAGGAAGGAGACATGCTTTTTGTTCTCATGTGTTCTCATGGTAGCATCTACTATAGAACACAGGTATGAAGCCTGTAACCAGCAACTTCATGTAACAGAAGAGATGGGAACCGCCACAGACAGGGGACAGGGACTGTCTTATGGACGCAACACTAAAGCTCAGCCAGGAGGAGTAGAGGTCAGAGCATTCCAGGCAAGAGGACTCCTGAGGTCCCTACCACTTTGGAAGTGTGAAGACTGACTTAAAGTGAGCCCTAGACTTCCAACTTGAAGAATATTCTTCTTCTCTTCTACATCACGATCATATCTTCCTTAGCTTCTTTGACCAAATCACATCACCACTATCACCCCCACATCATTACTCCATCACCACACAATCACCACACGATTACCACCCCATCATCACAATCACCGCACCACAACTACCATCACCATCACCACCACTACAACCACTACCACCACTCTATTGCCACTGCTACCATTGCTGTCATCACCGTTACCATTATTGCCACCATCATTACCAAATCACAACCATAATCACCATCACCACCACCATCATCACCATTACCATTATCACCATGACCACCATTATTGTCACCACCACTATCACCATCTCTGTCACAGGCTGACTCGTCTCCTCAGATGTTAAAATCCTAACTCCCAGTACCTCAGACTATGACCTTGGGAACAAAGTCCTTGTGTATAATCAAGTTGAGATGAGGCTACATATATGAATCTCAATCCAACAAGGTCAGTGTCTTTATTTAAAAGGGGAAGTTTACATATTGAGAAAGACATGTAAACACAAAAGCAGAGATCTGTGATGAGTCTACAAGCCAAAGAATTACAAAGGTTGTCAGGGTCAAGAGAGACATGCAACAGAGTCTCTCTTATAGCTCTCAGAAGGAACGAACCAACTTTGCTGACACCTTGACCTTAGCCTTCAACACTGAGAGATAATGATTTTCTACCCAGTTTTCTATGCTGTGTCATGACATCTTTAGAAAAGGAGTTCAATCTTCATTATCACTATATTCTTCACCATCATTATAATCTTCACTACTGACATTGTTGTCATCTATCTACCTATCATCTGTCTAGCTATCATCTAGCTATCTATTATTTATTCAACATCTATCAACCAATCATTTATCATCTATCAATCATCTATCTATATGTCAATCATCTATGTCTATCATCATCTCTCTATTACCTATCTAACATTTATCTATCATCTATTATTTATCTAACATTTATCTATCTATATATCTTCTACCTCTACCTATCTACATATCTATCATCTATCTATATATTGCTTATTTCCATCTTTCTATCATATATATCTCTATTATCTATCTATTGTCTATCATCTATCTTCTGTCTATCTAACATCTATCTCTCTATCTATCTATCTATCTATCTATCTATCTATCTATCTATGTATCATCTATCTAATGATTAGCTGTTCTTGTTTTTCTACTATGATGGAGCAATAGCCTCAGTCACACTCCCATTCTCAGGGATGCTCAGGAGCCTGTAGGGATCATGGACTGGGTCAGTACTATGCATGCAGTCCCATCCAGAATCTGAATCCACACTTAATGTGCTTCTGGCCATACAGAGAAGGTATTTGCTGGCCCGATGCCAGCAACCTTCAGTGGAAGTGTCAATCACCTTTAGATGCGTTACTCAGGTAGCTTACAATGGATTTTATTGCTAGAGCTAACCAAGGACATTAGTCAGGTACATAGTAACCATGACTCAGAGGAATAAATCTGAGTTGTGCGCAGGTATTTAGAACATCTGGCTGAAAAAGCTCAGGACTGTTTGAATTTGCACAAACAGTAAGGGGACATGGCTCTTACCTTTCCCATGGTGCCAGGCACCATGCTGACATAAAACCAGCCCCCTCTGTTTTTGCTCATTTAGATGAACTCTTTCCAACATAAGCAGAGCCCTGAACTTGTTTTTCAGTGTGCAGACCCATGGCCTTGTGCATGTTGGGGAAGTGCCGCTGCCCCTAAGCTATATCCCTGGTGACTGCTTGTCCAAATGTATTTGTCTGTCTTCTACTCCTTCCTGCCTCTACCCTAAGAGACTTTTCTTGTGGAAAGAGCAAATGATAAACAGCTTCAAAAACCCAAACAATTAGGATTGGAACCTTCAACTGTATTCTCATTCTGATTATTGGTGTGCTGTATGTGTGAATGTGTACATGTATGTTGTGTATACATGTGCGTGTGTGCACATGTGCATTCAAGTGTAGACACACGTGTATGTATATGTGTATGTGGAGCTCAGTGGTCAATGTCAGGTGTTCACTAAATTCCCATCCTACATTTTGAGACAGGGTCTCTCACTGAACCAGTAGCTCAACAATTTGTCGAGGATGTATGGCCAATGACCTTGAGGAATCAGCCTGTTTGTGTGCCTCCAGCCCTGGGGTCATGGATCCTGGCAGCTGCAACCAACTTTTATGTTAGTGCTGGAGAATCTGAACTCAGGTCAAAGAGCGCCTTTTCAACTGAGTCTTTCCCCTGCCCAGCCACAGTATTAGATTTTTATGGTTCAACTATTATTGCAGCACGCACAGTTGCTGGCAGACTAGAGAAGTATTTTGGAGCCTGTCATTTTTTTTTTTTTTTCTGGTAAAGCCTATAACCGTTCAAACTCCATTGTCATAGAAAAAGCTATCTAGTTTGCAGCTTCATGTTTATAATTTTGACAAAATTTTACGCTTGCATTTTAAAATGAAGATTGTTTAAAATGTGCGGCGGTTTGCAGAGCCTGTAGGTACTTGCAAAGACCGCAGCTGTCTGCAGAGCTCTTTGAGGTTTGTGGATGCTGTTATTGCTTGTAAAAGCTGTCGAAGTTGGCTGCTGTGCCTGTTAAATGACGGGCACTGGGTTCCAATGTGGTTTGTTGCCCAAAAGTTCATACATTAGAAGCTCAGTTGTCAGCATGGGGATATGACAGGTGATGGAACCTTTAAAAGGCGGGGCCTGGCGGGAGGTGTTAGATCTTTGTAGGGTTGCCCTTGCCTTGCGGGGTGGGGGTGGGGGTGGGGAGTGGGTAGGGTTTACTTCACTCTGTTGCTGTGTTAAAATGTCCTGACATAAAGCAGCTTAGGGAAGAAATGGTTTGTTTGGTTCACAATTCCAGGTGACAAGCATCCTGTGGGGATGCCAGGGTAGGAACTTAAACCATTACATAAAATTACATCAACAGCAGAAAGAGTATTCATATGTGGATCATTGATTGCTTCCTTCCTTGCTTTCTCTTAGATTTCTTTCCTCTTATAATGTTCAGGACCCCCTACCAAAGGAATGATGCTGGGTCTTCTCATGTCAATTAACCATCAAGACAATCTCCCCTCAGATATGCTTACAGGACAACCTAATATAGATAATTTCTCAGTAAGACTCTCTTCCCAGATGATTGATTCTAGGTTGTGTCACTCTGATGGTTAAAGCTCCCACAGTTTGAAGGGTTTAGTACTATCTTACGGAATGAGTTAGTGCTCATGAGAAAGGGTGTCTATAGAAAAGCTATCCTGCCCCTTCTCCCAGCATCTGGCCTCAACACATGCTATCCCTCTTCCCTTCTTTCCTTTCCCCCTCTTTCCCCATCCCCCACTACTACAAGCTCCACCATGCTGGGACCTAGCAGGGATGCTATATGGTCTTGGACTATGGACCTCCAAAAGAGTGAGCTAAACAAAACTGTTTCCAAACAACCTTGCTTTGCTTAGGGTGTTTTGTTACCCTAAGAAGTCACACTTTGCTTCTAGCTGTTTTTTTTTTTTTTTTTTTTTTCTTCCCTGAGCTGACAATAGGTGTGTCTTTATGTCAGTGAAGTATATGTGCAAATTGTACCAAAAGATTTGAAAGACACAGAAGTATAAACAAAGGCTCTGAGCCGGGTGTGGTGGCTTATGCACATCTTTAATCCCAGCACTCCAGAGGCAGAGGCAGGCAGATCTCTGTGAGTTCAAGGCCAGCCTGTTTGAGGCTGTTACACAGAGAAACCCTGACTCAAACAAAACAAAACATATCAAAACAGAAGAGAAAGACTCTTGCTGAGAAAAATTTGGGGCTTGGGGGCTTGGAAATTGGTGTGCACACCTGGGCCCCCCTGAGAACAGACCTAGAGGGCATTTATGACAAGGGAAGATGTTAGCTTCTCAAGAATCTACTTAACAGGCTCCTCTCACTGACACTGCACACATTTGAATTAGGACAACTGTTTGCTGTATCTTGATCCATGACCACAGCTTTCAAGATAAACTCTAAATAAGAGCAATCAATGAAGGAGGACAACTTAGAACAAAAGATGATAACACAAATATATAAAAGTGTCATAATGAAGCCCATTGTTATGTATGTGGGCATTTTTGGAAAGTAGAAGCAGAGGGATCAGAAGCTCAAGGTCATGCCTCAGCTCCACCGTGAGTTTGAGGCTAGCCTGGACTACATGAAACTCTGTAGAAAGAGAGGAAGGAAGGAAGGAGGGAGGGAAAGAGAGAGGGGGAGGAAAAGGAAAGAAGGGAGGGGGAAAAGAAAAGAAAAAGTTGGCACAACCCTGCCCCTTTCCCTGATTCTCAGGTCTCTAATTACAGACCTGTGTGCTCTACTCCCAGTGGATCCACTTTGTCTCAGGAATTCCTACCTAACCCTCAAGATGAAACGGGATTTGAAAGCTGGCTGCAAGTTTTTAGCCAGCGAACAGCCTACAGTGGAAGGGACATCTTGAAATAGGACCCTTGGGCATAGCTATGCAATCACCTAAAAGCTCATCCGTGAGTATTGAGATACGGGGTGCAGTGTCCTGCAGCAGGGGTGAACCCAGCTGCTCTCCCTGGAAGGCTTGTCTTTAGGCACACCCTGCTCTTTGGTCACAGCTGCAGTCCAACCCAGTCCCTGTAAATCAAATCCTTTTTTCCAGTAAATTACATGCCCGCTGTGGAGCAAGGACATGCCCAGAATGAGAAGTGGATCTAACCTCCGCTTGAGTTGAAAGACAACTCAATTAGTTCAAGCCAGTGACTCTTGCCTCACCAAAAGGTCCTGTTGCAGCCGCTCAGTCTCTCTACCCATTCCTGTTTGTTTTCTTAAACTTCAGCTTAGGCTGTGACTCAGTGCATGTAATTGATGGCTGTTGCCAGTCCACCATCCAGAGAGCTCCATCCTTCCCTCCCCAGTTCCTGTTGCTCTACTGGATCCGCTTGCATCCTTCTCTGGGGAAAACTGTTTTATCCTCTCCAGGAGCTGTGAAGAAAAAGACCCTAACATCTTGATTTTTCTAGACCAAGAATAAGGCAAGGTGATTCTCTGGAGAGAAGACAATTTCCACCTAGTGCCTGACCCTTTGCCACCCACCCACCCACCCCACCCCAAATCTGTCTTTTTAGATTCTTGCTTTCTGTGCTTGTTCCTCCCAGGTGAGCTAAGAGCTAGTCACACTTAAAAAGCAAAGCAAAACAAAACAAAACAAAAAAACCTTTAATAGGAGAGATGGCTCAGCAGTTAAGAATTCTTACCGCTTCTGCACAATACCCGAGATTTCCAACACTCACATGGTGGTGATGGCAGTGCACAGCCATCTTTAACTCCAGTTGCAAGGAATCTGACTCTCTCTTCTGACCTCCATGAGTACACACATGTGCACACACATACAGGCAAAGCACTCAGACACCTAAACTAAGCAAAACAACAAGTTGTTAAGCCCCTCAGTCATCCGAAGCCAATTAAATCCACCAGATCCCTATCCTCATGGGGCCTGGTAATGACTGTGGAGAGCAGCCTTGGGAGCAGTGAACATAGCCTGTTGCCTGTATGCATTTCCCTAAAATACCTTGGGTACAGTTTTCTGGTGGATTTTCATACCCCAATGCCTGAGCTCCAGACAGTGGCCAGGATTCTCAATGATGAAGTCATCATGTCAGTTTGCACCAATTACAGAATAAGGAATGTGTGTTTGAGGCCTGCCCTGCTCTGAATAGAGTCATGTGCAAGTTCCCTGGCTACCAGAAGGTCCATATCTCAAAGTGGAGCTTCACCCAATTTAATGCAGATAAATCTGAAGGGGTGGTAGTTGCAAAGTGGCTCATCTCTGATGGCTATTGAGTCAAACCTAGCCACATTCAACATAGCTCCCCTAGGCAAGTGGAGGGCCTTGTCTAGGCCTTGCCTAGGAAACACTTGAGAATTTCCACTGTGTTGCAGAGTTCCCACATTTCACCCAACATGCTCAGCAATACCTTTCACATCAAGTCAGCAAGCATAAATCCAAGTGTGGCACATGCTGGTGGTCCCAGCACTTGTGGCCAGGGAACCAGGAGTTCAAGACCATCCTCAGCTACACAGTAAATCTGAGGTCAGCCTGGTCTAAATGAAACCATGTCTTTCAAGGGAAACACAGGAAGATCAAAGGTGCTCTAGGCCTTGGGGTCCCAGGCCTGTCATCCCAGCACTCAAGAGGCTACAGCAGGAGGATTAGGAGTTTGAGGCCAGCCTGGATGTGTCTACAGAAAAACAAAAGATAGGAATGCAGCTCAGAGGTAGAGTGCTTGCCACAACTGTCTCCCAGCTACCCCCCACAATTCCCAGGTGAATCTCTTATTATTGGCCTCCCATGCTATGCTTTCTTACATACCAAGTGCTGGGATCATACACCATTTATATGGTGCTAGGGACCGAGCCCAAGGCTGCATGGCTCCTAGGCAAGCACTGTACTAATTGAGGTGCTCCAGCCTTGCTCTATCTGTGTGTGTATAAACACATGCACACACACACACACACATGCACACACACACACACAGGCAGCATGGCACGTGTTGGGAGACCAGGGATAATTTTCAGGGGTCTGCTCACTGCTTCCACCATGTTGGTTCCAGGAATCAAACTCATGTCTTCCAGCTTGGCATTGAGTGCCTTTACTCCCTGAGCCTCTCTCTGGCCCTTTAAGTCTTTTTTTTTTTTGACATGTAAGCCATAACTACTCATTAAAAGATCACTAGTACTTAAGTACTGTATACCGGTTGCATGTTATTTCCTAATTTGCACCCTGCCTACTTATCCAGCCAAGACAAATTCTGTCTCTTTCTTGGCTTCTAGACTATTCTAACTCCAAAAGGACCCTAACTCTCACCTTCTGCTGACAGTGAAAGTCTATGATGGTTTAGGGTTTTTTTTTTTTTTTTTTTGTTGTTGTTTATATATTATTATTATTATATTTTGTCAACTTAAAACAAGCTAGAATCATGTGGGAAGAAGGAACCTCAATTGTGAAAATGTCCCTATGAGGTTAGCCTGTAGGCAAGCTACAGGGATTTTCCTGATTGATGTGGAAGAGCCCGTCCCATTGTGCACTGTGTCATCCCTGGGCAGGTGGTCCTGAGGTGTGCAAGAAAACAAACTGAATGAGCCATGAGAACTACGTACCTAGCCCTGTTTTAATATATGCTGCTAATAGGAGGCATATGCCAAGGGATATGAGGGATACAAGGAGCATAGTCATAAACCAGGTGTGACACTGCACACCTTTAATCCCAGCACTCGAGGTGGGCAGATTTCTGTGAGTTGCGGCTAGCCTGGTCTACAGCATGGGTTCCAGGACAGCCAGGGCTACACAGAGAAACCCTGTTTCAAACAAACATATAAACAAAACAAAGAGCACAGTCTGATGGTGAAGACAGAGGGAAGCTCAAAGCTGTGGTAGTTCACAGGGGTAAATGATGAGGCTATGCGACTTGGGGGAGTCTGGGAAAGCTTCTCTGGGGACATGCATGATATACCAACATAGGAAGGAACTGGGAGACATTATGAGACAGATTGATCTTGGGGTGGTGTGGAGTGGTACTCACTCATTAACTTCAGCATCTGTGTCCAGAGCCCGTGAAAATGTTCACTATTTTCAAGGGGAGAAGAATCTTCAGGTAGAAGAAAATGTTTCAATGTGTAAGTTTCCAGTGCAGATCTTGTTACTGAACCAGACTCATTCTTATCCCCCACTCCACAGTGAACTGACCCCTAAAGCCAGCAGTGTGGGGAAAGAGAATTTATATACTATTCATGGAGGACCAAGCATCAGGAAGGGAGCCCCAGACTCAATTCTATTGCCCCAGGATGGGGGTCCAGGGATGCCTAGGTGCCTAGGGGATGAAAAACAAGGGTTAGAAACATGCTCAGAAGTAAGGGAGGGGAAGGTACCCTCTGCCTGCACTTGTACCAAAGACTTCCTGGTTTCCAACTAAACCAAGTTAGACAAGGGCAGTTTTAGACCTGCGGGTAGGGCTGGGCCCCGTGACATCCAAAGCTCATCTGTTTGAGCCATAGAAGATTATTTCCAATTCATTCCTGCCCCGCTCCCTTCCCAACCCCCAACCCCACATAGAAAAATCTACCTAGGTGGTAGCTTTTTAGAACACTTAGGTGGTTGGACCTCAGAGATTCTGCCTATAGTACAGCAGGCCTGGCTCCACTCAGCCTTCCTCAGCCTTACAACGTCAGTGGTCATTGGTTTCAACACTCTGTGTGGAGGCCAGACATCAACCTCAGGGGTCATTCCTCAGGTGCCTTGTTTTCTAGACGATGTCTTTCACTGGCCTGCGGCTTGCCAGTAGAGCTAAGCTGGCTGGTCACTGAGCCTCAGGGGAGTCACCTGTCTCTGCCTCCTTAGTACTGAGATTACGAAAGCTCACGTCACCAAGTCTGCCTGATATTTTTTATGTGGGTTTTGGGGATTAAATTTATATCCTAATGGTTGCATGACACTCTACTGGCTGAGTCAGTACCTGAGTCCAGACCTTTGCATTGTAACTAGGAAGGCAGGATAGCTAAAGTGTCTGAAGAGGGTGAAGTTAATGTCATCATGGGGACATTCATGCTACCATATTCTAAGAAGCATCCTTAATATAGAAGGGACTTGTTTAGGCAAAAGTGTATGGGGCCTATCAAAATTCTCTCTCTCTCTCTCTCTCTCTCTCTCTTTCTCTCTTTGTGTGTGTGTGTGGGGGGGAGTGGTAGAGATGGCTTAGGGAGTAAAGGCACTCGCCACACAAGCCTGATGACCTGAGTTCGATCCCTAGAACCTACATAAGGGAGGAAGGAGAGAACAAAGTCTATGAAGCTATCTTCTGACCTCTCCATATCACACATGTGCTATGGAGACACAGACACACATACCAAGTAAAATAAAACCAAGAGCTTGGGAGACACTGGTCTTCCTGTTCATCCATGGAGAACTTGCTAATCTCCCAAGTGGCCTTGGTGGCCTCAGGTCCTTTGTTGTGATCCTCAAGGTTCTCCTATAGTGGGGGCCTCCTTGTAAGTTCTGGCAGTGGAAGCCACCTCCGCTCAAAGGCTTTCACGTGTCCCAGGACTCCAGGGCCAAAGTCCTGTGCATGCCAAGTTCTGTTTGTTGCCTGGCTTCTTCATGGATGTTGGCAGAGGAGGCAGAAATTCCAGGAATATAAATTCCTCCTTCCTCTTGGCACCCCTTCATCCTCCTCCTCTCCTACCCCGTCCTCAAACAGTTCTCAGGCCTTTGCCCATTTGGGAAACAAGTGGCCAATTGTCTCTGGGATCATCATATCTCTAGGGAAAGGCTGCACTAGGGCCAGATAAAACTGCCGTAGGCTTTGAATGTGGGATTCAACGAGGATTGTTGGGTAAAGCCAGGGGACCAGCAGGGCAGGGGAGGCAGGTTGAGAGGGAAGACACAGATATGAGGAGAGGGATTCCTAGAGAGGGAGAGGCATATGGACATTGTCATGGAACTCCAGAAGGCAACTCATGCTGTGTTCTGCAGCACAGCATGAAGGAATGAGGCATAGAAAACAAGAAGGCCCCAAATCACAAACCTGTAGTTTTTCTAGGAGCCTCTCATTCCTCTGGTTTCCTTCACCTCTCTAATGAACTGTTGTCACCCATTCCAAAGAACTGTCACTCCCTGGGTGAATACCTAAAAAGCCACAGTAATCTGGGTCAGTGATCAGGACATTTGCCTGCTTAAAATCCTCCAGGCAGAATATCTTGGTCTTCCTAAGTGTTCCCCATCTTGCAGTCTTTGTGAACCCTACAGATTTCTGCCTGTTATGATGGCTTTAAGGATGTAAAATGAAACACATCAGTGTTATTAAGACAACCAATTATATTAAGACACTGCTAGCACAAATTTCCAGGCTGGCCCTAGGGATGTAGCTCAGTTGGTAGAGCGCTTGCCTAGTCTGCAGGAAGCACTGGGCTGGATCCTCGGCACTGCATAAACTAGGTGTGCCTGTTGGTGCACACCTGTAATCTCAGCACTCAAGTGGAGGCTGAAGAATTGGAAGTTGAAAGTTATCCTCAGCAACATAGTGTGCTGAGGCCAGCCTGGGATACATGAAACCCTGTCTCAGAACATATTTTATATATGGTTAAGTTGGTAAAAACACCTGCCTAGCACACGAAAGGCTCAGGGTAAATCATTAGTCCTAACAAATCATTAGTCCATCATCCTTTTTTTTTCAAAAAGATGTGTTTGTTTTTATTTTATGTGTATGAATGTTTGTCTATATATATTTATGTGTACCACATGTCTGATACCCTGAAGCTTGAGTTATAGGCTGTTGGAAGCTGCCTTATGTGTGTGTGCCAGAAACTCAACTCAAGTGGTCTACAAGAGCAGCCAGTGTTCTTAACCACTAAGCTATCTCCCCAGACCCATTGTTTCTGGTTTCTGAGACAGGGTGTTGGTCACAAGTGGGCTAGCCTGGAGAATGCTATGCAGCAACAGAGACAAGGAAAATGGACGTCAGACAAGGTACAATGTGAAAACCAATTCTCAAAAGTTGTCCTCTCCTGGGTGTGGTGGTGCACACCTTTAATCTTCGCACCAGAGAGGCAGAGGCAAATGGATCTTTATGAGGCTAGCCTGGTTACATGTGAGATGTTATTTCAATAAAAATTAATAAAAAAGTATTTCTTTGACCTCCACACTTGCACCATGGTATGTGTGCACCACACATATATAAAACAAATAAAAAAATTTGAAATACACGAGGCACTGTAAACAGTTGCTCCCAAAGAGCGGTTGTCCCTACAGAGTATGTTCTTGCTCTCAGCATATCGATTCTCACTGATGGCTGCCAGCAAAGAGACTGAATTGACAGGGGCCAGCAAGGACAGGCTGTCTTCAAGAGATGGTTCAAGTTACATAAGAGGCTGCTCACAACAGGGCTGGAACCCAAAAGAGAAGGTCCCAAAAGTTGCCTTCTCACCTGGCACTGAGTTGGGGAGGGACAGGCCAGTGGGTTGAGGGAAACAGGAAGCTTCAGGGAGCTGAGAGACCACAGGGGAGGGCAGTAGGGGCTGTGAAAACTCGGCTGAATGCTTAACATAAGAAGAGCCCAGGGTTTCCGGCTCAGTAAAAATAACCTTTAGCAAGCTATTTCCTCCCTCTAAACTTCAGTTTCCCTTATCTGTAAAGGAGGCTAACGCTCCCTCCTGGTGTCACCCTCATCATTAAATGAGATAATATTAGTAATGAGTAAATGTTTCATTTGTCTGATCTTGTGTCCTGTTTATTAAATATCTAACTAGAGTGAACCTTATGAAAACATCTTATTGGAGCTGGAGGGTGGTTCTGTGGTTGAGAATTCTCCTGAAGGGGACTGGAGTTTGGTTTCTAGCACTACTGTCAGGCAGCTCACAACCACCCTTAACTCTAGCTCCAAGGAATCTGACATCCTCTTCAGGTCTCCAAGGGCACCCACATTCATGTGGCATGCATATACAAACATATACGCACAAATAAAAATAAAACAAATCTAAATACATAAAATACCGTATGACAGGAACAAACAAATTTGTGTTCGTTTAAATTTACTCCAGTATTCACCGTTTTCTCACATTCCTTTTCTTCACATTCCACCCTCCTCCCTGCCAAAGGTCTCTATAGAATCTTCCAATCAGAAGCAATCTTGCAAGAGGTCAAAGGGGAAAAAAGAGAATAGGAATCTTGTGGACTTTAGAAATGATGTAAAATTCTAATGTGTGTGCTCACAGGTACTTCCCACTCCAGAAGTGGCCATAAGTAATAAAAGTACTCATGAAAACAAACAAAGATCAGCATAAAACTTACAATGTCTTACTTATTATTGTAATAATAGGTTATTAATTATTGTAATTATTAGGTTGAAAAGAGTTTAGGTGGAAGGCAACGCTTTAATGCAAAGAAATGAACTCTTAAATGGTGGGATTCAGGAACGGATGACCTTTGGGGAGAAAGGCTTTGGTATGCTACAGGAATAGCTTCCGATGTGGCTTCTGAATTAATTGGTTTGGGGTGGGGGTGGGTGGCTTATAAACTGAGCAGCCTTTCTTGTCAGTGGAAATTGTAGATGAAACTCTTATATTTTTTTCTTTAAGGGAAAGACTTTAAAGATCTGGAGATGGCTATTGCAAAAAGCTAATGTTGTTTGGGTTGGGGATCGGGTTCAAATTCTAAGACCTCCCATATAAAAGCTAGTGGGCTTACAGGAGGCAAGACTGGATTCTTGTGGAAAGCTGGCTCAGGACTAGCCAAATTGCCAAGCTCTGGGTTCAGAGGTAGAGAGACCTTGCCTCAATAATCAAAATGAAGAGCAATTTAGAAGACAACCAATGTCAGTCTCTGACCTCCACACCCACATGCATACACATACATGCCAACACATATGTGAATGTACTTATACATAGGAATGCAGACCACACACACATACACATTAAAAGGGGTGGGGGGATGGATCCTTTGAAATGACAGTGAAGACCTATGGTAAATATTCAAGCACAAATCCTTCTGGATAGGTGCTTGGCTCTTAGCCTGTAATAGTTTGACTGGTTCTCAGAGCAAAGGGCATGCAGTTTTACTGCTAAGAGTAGCAGAAACTCTGCCAAGGCAACATTTTTTTAAAAAGACTTATTATTTTATTTATCTGAGTACACTGTTGTTTTCTTCAGATACACCAGAAGAGGCCATTGGATCCCATTACAGGTAGTTGTGGGCCACCATGTGATTTTTGGGAATTGAACTTGGACCTCTGTAAGAGCAGACAGTGCTCTCAACCGCTGAGCCATCTCTCCAGCCCTCAAGGCAACGTTTACTTCATTTAATCATTTCCCTTTAGCCACAACCGATCTTCTCAATGCCCGTCTGATTTTTGTAACTTCCAGTATCTTACATTCAACTTGTAACATCTATTCTTCCTGGCACTTGAAAAGTTGTGGTCATTGACCAGGAATGTAGAAAGTGGACATCTTTGTCTTGCTCCCAGCTTTATTGGAAACGCTTTGAGGTTTTTCATTTTAGCAGGATACTGGCTGTGGACTTGTTGCCTATTGTCTTTTTTTATGTTGATGTATGTCCCCTTCCCCTTTCCCTAGATTCTTTAGGACTTTATCACAAAGGGACTGTGGATTTTGTCAAAGGCCTTTTTTGAACAAGGCATGAGAGGCATAATAAGAGGATCATGTGGCTCCTGTCTTTGAGTCTGTTTATGTGGTGCGTCACATTTACTGATTTACATATATTAAGCTATCTCGCTGGGTGGTGGTGGTGGCGCATGTCTTTAATCCCAGCACTTGGGAGGCAGAGGCAGGCAGATTTCTGAGTTCGAGGCCAGCCTGGTCTACAGAGTGAGTTCCAGGACAGCCAGGGCTACACAGAGAAACCCTGTCTCGAAAAAACCAAAAAAAAAAAAAAAAAAGCTATCTCTTTGATGTGTTCTTGAATTCATTCCATAGGTACTTTAGAAATTTTGCTTTTCTGTTCTTTGGAGAGATTAGCCAATAATTTTCTTCTCAGTTTTTGTTTGTTTGTTTGATCTTTGTCTGGTTTTTGGTATAAGAGTAATAATGGCCTCATAAAAAGAGTTTGAAGTGTTCCTTTCTTTCCTATTTTATGAAATAGTTTGAGGAGGATTGGTGTTAGTTCTTCAAAATATTTTTTAAAATTTTTATATGTATGGATGTTTTGTATGTATATGGATATGTATCTGTGCAACATGTGCACACAGTATCCTCAGAAGTCAGAAGAGGTTATTGGATCCCTTGGAATTGGAGTTAGAGATGGTTGAGAGTCATTAACCATGTGGGTGCTGGGATTCAGACAGGGGTCCTTTGGAAGAAAAATCAGTGTTCCTAACCACTGAGCCAACTCTCTAGCCCCCACTTCTTTGAAGATCTTCAGATTATAAAACACATATAACATGGGCTTGGCAGATGGCTCTGTGAGTAAAAGCACTTACAACTCAAACATGAAGACCTGCATTCAGATCACCAGAATCTGCATAAAACCCTGGGCACAGTGGCATGTGGCTGTAAGCACAGGACAAGGTGGGAGGAGGGTGTAGGAAGATCCTCAGGAGCTTGCCGATCCATCTGGTCTAGTTGGTGAAGGACAATGAGAGGCCTTTGTCTCAAAAATATGGCAGAGAACAGTAGAGAAAGACATCACATGTTGACCTCTGGCGTCCATATGAACACAGGTGTATGTTTATGAACATGTACACAAACATCCACACAACACACACACACCACACACACACACACAAGCACCACTGCCACCAGAATAGCTTCTCTGTGTTTTGTGATGCACAAGAGCATTAGATCTTTAGAATTCTGTCATCTTGTAAAAGAAGCCTTACCCTCACTCATATTGACCATGTGGCTGTGTCTGCCTTCTTTCTTCCCAGTCCCAGGCAACTACTGTTCATTTTACCTTCAAAGAGCCTGGCTACTTTGAAACAAACAAACAAACAAACAAACAAACAACAAACAAAACAAAACACTTCATAGGAGTGAAATCCTGCAGTGTTTCTTTTTATATTTGCTTATTTCAGTTGATACAGAGTTAGTTATCAAAGTTCAAATAGGTTGTAGTAAGTGCCAGGATCTCCTTGTTTTGAAAGCTGAGTAGTAATTATGCGTGCATAGTATTTTTGTTACTATATTGTTTGTTTTTGGAGACAAGATTTCCCTACAGAGCCAAGCTGGCCTCAAACTTGCCATCCTCCTGCCTCAACCTTCCCAGTAGTGAGATTATAGGATTTCATCCCATGTGTGGTCCTACTTTTGTTTCATTTGTCTTTGAGGCAGGATCTCTATAGCCCAGATAAGCTGGGAACTCCTAGAGACAAGGGTGACCTCAACTTTGTGGTCATTCACTTGCTTCTGCTTCCCAAGTGCCATTGTTGATTCTTTCTTTTGATAACGGTGTAGAAGTGGCAATGTGTTTAGTAAAATCTACATTTCCAGTTTAGATCCACAGTCCTTTCCCCAGTACTGACTTTCAGCTAGGCACAGCTCCCTGTAGACACTGAGTTCCCACAAGAAGCTACAGATCCGCCGGGCGGTGGTGGCGCACGCCTTTAATCCCAGCACTTGGGAGGCAGAGGCAGGCGGATTTCTGAGTTCGAGGCCAGCCTGGTCTACAGAGTGAGTTCCAGGACAGCCAGGGCTACACAGAGAAACCCTGTCTCAAAAAAAAACAAAAAAAAAAAAAAAAAAAAAAAAAAAAAGAAGCTACAGATCCACCCCACTGCTCAGGACTGCAATCCTTCATCCTGGTTCTCCACAGGCTAGGGGCTGTAAGTGCGTTTTCAGATGTCTTCAGGCCATAGTGGGTTCTCCCCAATGGGTTGTGTAAGTGAAGGGGCATGGGAAGGGCGCTAATGAAGGATTAGCTAGTGTTTGTTTTACCAAGAGGATAATCCAGTTGCCTATTTGCAATGAGGAAGAAACAAAACTGGGTGTGGATTCTTTGGTGGCCAGAGCCTGCCATGACCTTGGGCTGTACAAGCTGCTCACTCTGCCAAGTCCTCCAAGAGGGACTCAGGCACATCCTGTGGTAGGATTGTTGTCAACTCAACTCTATTCTCAACACCCCTTAAACTGCCTTTTAGGAGACAGTATTCCGAAATGTCCATTAGTATAGTTAGTAAGGGCCAGAAAGATGGCTCAGCTGATAAAAGTGCTTGCTATGAAGCCTGAAGACCTGAGTTCAGTCTGTGGAATCTACATGATGGGAAGACAGAACTAACTCAGGAGAGAATTAGCATGTGAAGGCTACAGAAACTCTGCTTCGTGTTACTCATCCATCTTGCTACCTAACAGCTATTTGTCTCTGACTCAGGTTCCCTGAAGCTCTGATTCCTTGATGCTGTCCCAGAAATGTACAGCCCGTGACCATCTGCTTGTTATGGTGTGACTGATTACTACTGATTTTGGCTTCTGAAACCTGCCTTTGCAGATACTCAAGGTCTTCTTGAAGTTGTTGTCTTTAAAAACATATCCCTTGCCCCTTCTTATGGCACATCTCTGATTTGTCTTAGAGAATGTGGCCCTGAAGGCAGTTTTAATCAATTTGGCTAATTATAATCTAAATTGAGTCTGGAGGTCTTCTCCTGGTGGGCTTGAACTCTGTAACAAGCATGTCTGCACATACAATATACATACATACATACATACATACATACATACATATGTACATATGTACACACACATACACATATATACATAAACAAATAAAAGTAATAAAACTTAAACAAAAGTTTATCATTCTACCCCCAAGTACAGACTTTTCATTTTCCTGTTCTTGAAGCTCATTTTATTTAGACATATTGATATTGACAAAAGTCCCTACTGGGTGCCTTACCATTTAAAGGATAGACACAGTTCATGTAAGCAATGTTCATGCAGCTGTCTGCTCCGGATCTCCTGGGGAAAGAGTGATACAAATATGAGACCAGGGAGAGGGGAAATAGAGAAGGGATACATTCTAGTTGGAGGGAGACAAATAAGAGAGGAGAGGCAGGAGAAGAGAGAGCTAAGAAAAGGAGTATGGAGAGATACAGAAAGGTCAGGGTTGATGCTACAGAGAAAGATGGACAGACAGCATCCTGGACACAGCACAGGGAGAGCCAGAAAGAAAAAAGCAACGGGAGACAAAGGCATAGAAGAGAAGGACAGAGAAACTAAAAATAAAGACATTTTGAATAATGGAGCTGGAGAGATAGATTTCAGTTGGAGAAACGCTTGTGCACGAGCATAAGGCCCTGAGCTCAAGCCCAGGTCCCATGTTTAAGTGAGAAGCAGGAGGCGGTAGGATATTGAATTCCAGTGCCAAGGAGTCTGGAGAGGATGATCTCTGGGGCCTGTTGGCCAGCCAGTCTAACCTAATCTTCCAGCTTCAGGTCAGTGAGAGTCTGTCTCGAAGAGTGAAGCTGGGGCCTAGAAAGATGGTTCCCAGGTTGAGAGTGCTGGCTGCTCTTGTGGAGGAACTGAATTCAGTTTGCAGCATCTCCACAGACGCTTACAACTGCCTGTTCCAGGGGATCCAGTGCCCTTTCTGGCCTCCGTGAGCTCCGCACGAACGTGCCGCAGATAAATTAACAAAGGCCTGCACTGACATACAAATAAAAATAAACAAAATAAATAAAGAGTACCTAAAGAGTGACACTTGAAGCTGACCTTTGACCTCCATGCATGTATATACAGAGAGAGAGAGAGAGAGAGAGAGAGAGAGAGAGAGAGAGAGAGAGAGATCAATTCATCTGAGTGTATGCTGCAGTGTTTTTGTGAGGCAGTGAAGTGGAAACGAAGAGAGAGGCCCCCTTCCTTCCCAGGAAGAGAGCTCAGCTGCCAGGGAAGTGAAATGGTAGAGAATTTTCAGGAGAATCTGGTGACCTCCCAACCTGTGCTTTCCACATGTTGATTGAAGTGCTCACATCCCATGCGTCCCCCTCCCCCAACTTTATAACAAGGAGGGTGAGCTCCAGCCATGGAAAGGGATCTGGCATACTTGGGACAGAAGTCTGGCCTCCATAGCCAGTTGGAGGCTGTGAGACTGGGTTCAGAGCACATCAGGATATTGAGAGATGGGTGTTAGAGGAAGATAGAGAAAAGAAATTTCTTTAGGGAAGGTGACATGCAGGCCTGCTCCTGAGCAGTGAAGCCTCTGGAGACGCCTCATCCTGAAGCCTGGTCCAGGTGACCCTTGGCTGGAAGCACCCTGAGGAAGCAGGCACTGTAGGTTTCTGGACTCAAAATTATGAGGCCTGAGTTTTCTTCCTAAAAATATGTATTTATTTGCTTATTCGGTGTGTGTGTGTAGTGTGTATGTGTGTGTGTGTCCACAGAGGTCAGAAGAGGACATTGGATACCCTGGAACTGAGTTACAGGCTGTTGTGAACTGCCATGTGGTGCTAAAAACTGAGACTCTGTCCTCTGTAATAGCTGTCAGTCTCTTAACTGACAAGTCATCTCTCCTGCCCTGGAAACCTGGGTTTTCTTGGTTTCCTGCTCAGACTTCTCTCTCAGGGCATGTTCACAATCTTCAAACAAGATCTACAAACAACCATCGAAGAGTAAAGATGGTGGCCACATCTTTAATTCCAGCACTTGGAAAGCAGAGGTAGGTGGATCTTTGTGAGTTCAAAGCCAGCTTGGTCTTCATATCGAGTTCCTGGATAGTCAGAGCTACATAGTGAGATCCTGTCTAAATGACTGATTGGTCAGCAGTGCTCATCCTTAGCGCTGCAGTTGCAGTCATAATTGGAGATCCACAGATAACCTTCTTGCAACTCTTGGCCTGTAAAGATTAATCACCCACAAAAGAAAAGGCCATGGTGATGGGGTAATGCTAGGGACTCTGGCCTCTGTTGCATCTGCCTCCACAGAGGTCAGGGGAAGTCTATGGTTCCGGCACATAAGCAGCACCCTTGACTTGAGCTAGTGGAGGCTGCCCAAATGACTGTCAGGGATTCCACTTCTTTCCTGGGACATGGATCTAATGACAAACTCTGATTATGATACAAAAACATGTAGTCTGCCCAGGGTTTATACATGCTCAGAAAAGCAAGCAAAGTGAGAAATAATCCAGATGTGGTCTGACAGATTTACTCACATCTTCTACTTATTATCAAGTATTTATTTATTTTTTATTTTTATTTTTTGATTTTTTGAGACAGGGATTCTCTGTATAGCTCTGGCTGTCCTGAAACTCACTCTGTAGACCAGGCTGGCCTTGAACTCGGAAATCTGCCTGCCTCTGCCTCTCTAAGTGCTGGGATAAAAGGCATGTACCACCACTGCCCAGCTGTGAGGGGCATTTTTGAGAGAAGGTTTTACTGTGTAGCCTGGCGGGCCTGCAACTCTCTATGTAGATAAGGTTGGCCTCATATCACCTGCCTCTCTTGTTGGGACTAAATGTACACACTACCACCACACCTGGCCTGAGTGTTTATTGCTATTAACAGGCATGTGGACAGATGCATCATTGAGCAGAAAGCATTTCTAGTCTCTCCAGTTGATATTCCAGCTGGGGTGGGTAAGGGGAAGTGGTGTTGTAATTTTAAGTAGGCTTGGGAGTAAGAAAAAGGTCCTTGTAGTGTGGGTGTGTCTGCCTGTTGTCTCTCTCAGATGAGTTGAGAACACAGATGACCTGGGATGAGTTCTTCACCCATTTGTGTTTGGGATTATTCCCAGTAATCCTAATTCAGATCGAATCCCCTTACTCGGGGCAGATAGGTAAGTGTGTGAGCCCCAGGAATAGTTGGGGAAACATCTGGATGTGATAGTAACACTGGCAATGTATTTCTGACCTCAGCAGTAAGGTGCACGGCCGTTTTAGCTAATTATATCAATTTCTTTTTTTTTTTTTTTTTTTTGGTTTTTTTGAGACAGGGTTTCTCTCTGTAGCTTGAGCTGTTCTGGAACTCACTCTGTAGACCAGGCTGGCCTCGAACTCAGAAATCTGCCTGCCTCTGCCTCCCAAGTGCTGGGATTAAGGGCGTGCGCCACCACCGCCCGGCCCTATATCAATTTCTAATAAGCAACTGGAGTCCCGCAGACCGCAAATCCCGCGACAGTGCGGGTCGTGGAAGTCTGGTGGAGCCACGCAGCCCTTGGCCTGGAGTGTGGAGAACCGGGTGCTTGGTGTAATGACTTCAGGCGCGATGGGCGGGGCCAGGGGCTGGTTTCGAGGTAAACCCCACCCCTTTCAGGGTCTGGCGCGGGCGGGCTGAGCGCTGCTTAAAGAGCCGTGCGGAGGCGCGCTGGGCGTACAGTCGCGCGCACAGAGGCGGCACACGTGTCTCCCGGTGTGGGTCCTGAGTTTCACCCTACCCTTCAGGATCCAGAGATTGGGGTGGCCTCTAAACCCCTTTTGGCGTGCGCTCACCCTGGCCTGTGTGAACGTGATCCACGCAGTTCCCCGCGCTCAGGGAGCCAACTTGGCCAAGCAACTGTCCCGGGAGCGGCGCGCGGGGGGTACCGGGCACTGCGCATGCGGAGCTCCAAATTCAAACAGCTGTGTCCAGGGCTGCTGGACGGGTGAACCCGGAGCTGCTGGAATTAGGGGACTCTTTCTCCAGGAGGTGGCCATTCCAGAGCCATGGTGGACCGGGGTCCCTTACTCACCTCGGCCATCATATTCTACCTGGCCATTGGGGCGGCGATCTTCGAAGTGCTGGAGGAGCCACACTGGAAGGAGGCCAAGAAAAACTACTATACACAGAAACTGCATCTACTCAAGGAGTTTCCGTGCCTGAGTCAGGAGGGCTTGGACAAGATCTTACAGGTGAGCCGTCGGTCGCCTGAATCCTCCACATGCATTTGAAGCTGTTGAGGCTATAGCGGTGTTGAAGGGTCGACTCCCTCCTTCAATTTCAGACGACCCCTCCCCCCTCAGTCCCAACCAGAGGTCCCCGAGTGGCGGGAGAAAACGTCCCATCAGGTGTCAGGTCGCAAAGACTTGTGTCTTTCGTCTAGGGGCAGGGAGATTCCCCCACGCGCGCAGACTTGATCAGAACCTAGTAAGTTCCGAGAGAATTTGGGGTTGACTCCAGGATGAACTGGGCCCCGCGGTGGCTCAGTGTGGGTGTGCGGGTGCCTCCCTCTTTGGAGGGAGGCTGTGGGGCGGATAAAGGAGTTTATCTTTCCTTGGAGACGCTCCCGGAGTCCGGGAGCAGAGCCGGGTGCCACCCCTAGCGTCTCCACCTCCCGCTCCGGGCCGTTGCCGCACCCGCTCGACCTTTCTTAACTTGAATACAGCAGAGGGCCCCTAGACCTGCTGTAAGCAAAAGCACACCCGCCGCCGTCGCTGCACATTGAGTGGGGCAGGGGCTCGGGCGTGTCCTACGTTCCCCGGAGGAAGGTCTGTGGCTGGTATGCTCGGGACGCTCCCTGGCGTCCGTGAAGTCTTACCAAGCTGAGACATCCCTCAAGGACTCGGAATTAGGCTTTGCCAAAGCAGCAGGTTGCACAGACAGACACCCAAATCCAGGTAGTGCCCTTTTAGGGAGCGAGGATAGCGTGGGTGAGGGGAAGTTTTCCTGATGTTGGCGTGTGGAGACTCTTATCTGAGAATGCACACACCCAGTAGACCATTGACCTCACCATGGTAAACTTGGCTGACCATACCAACTGGAACCTTGAGCCAACTTGAGGTCAGAGGTTCCTCTCTGTTTCTAGAGGGCTCAGCCCCAACCATCCGTCCATCCCTGTATTCCTGTCCTTCTAGCAATAACGGTAGGATTAAACTGGAGCAGGGGTGTATTGTCCAAATCATTATATATCTGACCAGGTACATTTAATGGACACCAGCCCCCGCTTCTTTCCACCTGTCTTGTGTCTCTCACTTTCCAGCCTCAGTTACCTGGTTTGTCAAATGGGAACAAACCCGTCTTCATCCTTGTCCTGCTCTGGACTATTGTAACATTGAAAACTGAGAAAACGGAAACACATCTTACTGATACTACCTCCTAATCTCAGATGGACATTCACAGAGACATTTTAGGTGCCTGAGGGATCATGGGCTCTGCAGAGAATTGTCCCCAGGAGGCCTGTGGGACAGGTTTACACCACTAGGTGTGTTGTTGCATTTGAGTAGATCTGTCCTCCATGTTTAGTGGTTGGGGCCTTGGGGGTTACATGATAGCAATACTGGAGGTGAGTTTCAAAAGATTCGTGGCTGGTCTAGCTGTTCTTCCAGGGGGCTCTGGAAAGATCCACATACCTGCTGCTGGTTGTCTGCTGCATCTGGCTGTGCTGAGGAGAAAGAGGGTGGTCAGTTTGTGGTTGCCCTGACTATATCTCTGGAGGAGAGTTTGTGTAGTTTGCCCTGGGGGCTTTGCTTAGGGGAGGGGCAGAAGAGGATGATAAGGCTCCAGCTGCCCTCAAAGTCTCCCCTCCCCGCTGCTCCTCTACCATGGCAGGGGAAGGAAGGAAAGAATTCAAGGCTAAATGTGGGAAAATAAACTTCAAAACACAAGGAGAAGGGAAGGGGGGGCTGTGTTCAGGGGTTACGCAGCCGGGTGCATCTGGTGGGGTGGTAGCTTTACAGGCCAGGCAGTTTCCGTAGGGTGTTTGAAAAAACAAAATGCCCTTAACAAAATGCCCTTTATTTTAAGGTCTTGTCTGTCAGCAGTACCTCCACCCCCAAAGTGGACAGGTAACTTTTAGAAAAAAGAATTTGAGCAACATCAGGTCAATGTGATTTGGAGAAGATTCCAGATGCTTGCTTGAATGAACAAGGACAGTCTGTCACACACATACCCTCCCCAATAAAAAAAGAACAACCTTGTCAACTGGGCAAATTCCCTCTTTTCAAAGGAAAAACCCAAGAAATGAAAATGGACCAATGAAAGCGTTTGCCAGCCTCAGCTTAATCTGCAAAAATCTGCCTCTCTCGGCTTTCTGATCTGTGACTTGGGGCGCTGCCTCAGGCCTCAGGAAATTGGTTTAAGGAAAAAATGAAAACTCCAAAATCTTCCTTCTCATTTGGCTGCCTGGGTATTTTCCACCTGAGGTTCTGGGTTTTAGCCCTGGTCATCACAAAGCCCCTTAGTTGAAAATTCCTGGGGTGGGAGCTGGAGGGGAGCTATGATTGGGTGGGGGTTGGGTTTACTGCTGCAACCCCTGGACTGTATAGTCAAAAGCAGAAAAAAGGGACGTAGTCTAGCCCTTCCCTCCCCTGCTTATGCTGTGGTTGAGCTGTGCCACACTCAGGCTGCCTTTCAAATGCTTTGCATCCATCTACTAGGGACCTCACGGGTGTCCTCCCTGCCTTCAAAACTATCTGAACTCCGACTCAAATAGTAAACTGTACCTTATTATTGTAATGGTTGTTTTTTAAAGGCGGAATCTCAAGTAGCTCTGGCTGGGCTGGAACTCACTATGTAGCTGAGGACGACTTTGAATTCCCAATCCTTCAACCTTCACCACTGTGAATACAGTGCTGGGCATAGAACCCAGGGCATTTGTGTATGCTAGGCAAACAATACCCACTGAGACACATCTTTAGCTCTTATCTCAGTTGTTTTTAAAGAATCTGTTTATTTGTTTGTTTGTGGAATCAGGGTCTCACTATGTAGCTCTGTTTGCCCAGGGATCAGTGTGTAGACTAGGCTGGCTACGAACTCACAGAGATCCATAGGCTTCCTCCCAAGTTCTAGAATTAAAGATGCATATGCTCAGCTGATTTTAGTGATTGAGACAGGGTCTTGGTATGTAGTGCAGGCTGCCTTTGAACTCAGAAGCACTCTGCCTCAGCCCCTGGATGCTGAAATTATAGACATGTGCTTCAGTGTTTGGCATCACCAGATTTTTGGTGGCTGGTTATCCTAACTGTTTAAGTATTCCCCCCCTCCCTTTTAAAAACACAGCAAGTGAGATTAGCATTTATAGTGCATCTACTGTATTGGGCACTGTGGTTAAAATTACCCTCATTCTGTGGGGAGGCATAAGCTGTTATTGCTCCCTGGCTGGGGCATTTCCTCATCAAACCAGTTAACTTACCTTAGCCTCAATGTCCTCATCTGCAAAATGAGCAGTTTGGTAAGGTTCCAGGAAAGAGGGCATGAATAGAAGCAGCAGGCAGGCTCTTGCCGCTAGCATTTATTGAGTTTTATGGAGTGCTCTCTGAGGACGGCATCCTGCCAAGTACTTTACCTGCTTGTTTCAGGTGCTTTATGGTGACCTCATGCATTAAGATAAGGCAACTGACACCCAGGGAAGTTAAAGTGGCCACAAGGACAACAGACAGCTTCAGCCTTAGGGGTGTCCCCCAAGCAGTATCCACCTTTGCCAGCCCACCGCAGGAGAATTGCTGTCTCTAAGTGAGCTGAGTTAATTGGTTCAGCTTGACTTTGGACTGCTGGGAAATTCTATTTTTTGTTTCCCCTGGAACAGGCACACAGTCTTCTCTGGTATGGCTGCCCGGCTGACCCGGCACTGTCTCTGTCACTGAAGCTGTGCTTCAGTGCACCCTTCAGTCCTGCACGGCTGTTTTTGGAAGTCCCTTTTTCTTCTCCCTCCCCCAAAGCTGAGGACTGAATTGAATTGCCAGGCTGACAACTCATCTAAGTTTTTTAGGGAGAAGGTTAAACAAATGGTATAGACAGAGTTATGCATTCATGCAGCGGTGTCTTAATATGGGATCAAGTCTAGCTAGGAAGGCTCTCCGGAGTTGAAGTCAGAGTAAAGAATGGACTGGGGGAGAGAGAGAGCCCTAACTTTGTGGGGTGGCCTCCTCTCTTAGCCTAGGAAGGGTCAACAGGCTTCTTGCTAGGATTCCATGTCCCACAGTCTTCTGGGACTGGGATAGAGTAGCAGGTCTTGTTTTCTGCTCTGGTACCCCAAAGTGAGCCCTGGGTTTCCCTAGCTGATATGGCTGACCCATTCTGAAAACCGCTTGGATCCTGATGACCGCTTTTCCACCCACACTCTAAAGTTTGCTTTTTGTTTTTTTGTTTGTTCCGGCAATGGAATGGAAGCCTCCTGTGAGTTAGCAAGTGCTCCCCACTGAGCTACACGTCCCCCCAAGCTTCTTCCCACATTCTAGGGGTGTTCAGGTATACCCCCTTTCATGGTTAAACCCTTACATACATCCCAGTTTTGAAATTTTTTTTTTTTTTGGTTTTTTTTCAAGACAAGGTTTCTCTGTGTAGCCCTGGCTGTCCTGGAACTCACTCTATAGACCAGGCTGGCCTCGAACTCAGAAATCCGCCTGCCTCTGTCTCCCAAGTGCTGGGATTAAAGACGTGGGCCACCACCACCCGGCCAGTTTTGAAATTCTGACACCTGTTCTAACACCAATCCTCCTCCAAATTTTTGAAAACAAAACTGTGGACTGTTTAATAACTGCAGACCAAAATGTTTAAAACAAGAATATTGAAAGATTTAGAGAAAAACTTCTCTGAGCCCAGTTCAGGGAAACAGAGGGTTAATATATTTCAAACCTCGGTGGGCACTGTAAGGCTCACTGGTCTCCTTACCCACCTTTGGTAGAAGAGTCACTAAGTCTTTTAAGCCTTCATTTAGCCCAGCGTGAATTCTCACAGTCTAGAATTGCAGAGTTGGAAGGTGGGTAAATTTGTTTTTTGAGAGGAAGAAGTAGAAAGACAACTCTCTCCCTTTCTCTTTCTCCCTCCCTCCTTCCCTCCCTCCCTCCCTCCCTCCCTCCCTCCCTCCCTCCCTCTCTCCCTCTCTCCCTCCCTCCCTCCCTTCTTCCTTTTGTTGCTTGCATGCTTGCTTGCTTGCTTGTTCTTTGAAACAGGGTTTCCCGGTGTAGTTCTGGCTGTGCTGGAACTCACTCTGTAGACCAGACTGGCCTGAACTGGGAGATCGACTTGCTTCTGTCTCCTAAGTGCTGGGACTAAAGGTGTGTGCCACCACCCACCACTCGGCCGAGCCATTAGAAAGGACAGCCATTTCTAATGGCTCTGCTTTTTTAAGTTACACTTAAGTTGAAGGCTGAAAAACCAAGCAAACAAGAAAATCCCTGAAAGCACCAACAGCACCTCAGAAACGTCTGTCTTAGGTAACTTGTACCAGTGAAGAGTTTTACCAGTTAAAGTGAATTTTTATTAAGTTCTCTTGGGAGTTTTAATGCAGCCATTAGCATGGTTAGATGACACAGTCATGGAGAACCATCCCAGGGGAGAAATTGGCATGCACTGAAAGGTTGAAAGTTTCCAGGAGGTGGCCTGCCTGAGGTGTTGATTGTCACCTCTAAGTATTTTCCTGGGGTTTTGCCCTCTTTATAGACTGGTGTTTAAAAGAAACTCAGTTCCTTGATTTTGTACATCATGCTTGGCTGACTCTGACCTGGGGCCAAAGGCTTTCATCTTGAACTTGGCGGTTTGCTGTTAAATTGGTCTCAGCCTGTATTCTGTGAGTTTGTGTTTAGAGGGAGGGGGTGTATAGGAGGGGAGGAAAATGCAAAGTTTGGGGAGCAGAAGATCTTGGCTTCTGAGAAAGAACTCTTAGGAGAGTCTTTATATTGGGGTGATGTAAGATGGTAGGCCAGAACTGGGGTGAAGCAGGGATGCTCCAGAGAGGAGTGAGGTGGATAACCATCAGGAAGCGTGGGGCAACAATGTCTTCCGTTGAGTCCCTATGACTTGCCTGTGACCACTCCACCCTGCCCCTGCTCAGCCCTTCATGGGGTCTGAAGTGATTTGGGTTTTCACACATTCGGAGTATCTGTAGCCACATGACCAACGTAAGGACAGGGCCCGAGTCACACCATGAAATGCTTGTTTCATGTACAACACACACACACACACACACACACACACACACACACCCTGAGAGTGATTTTATGGACTGTAATGCACCTGTGTTGTGGTTCAACATGTGAGGTCAAGTATAGAGTTTCCCACTTGGAACCTCCCTTTAGGACTTTCTCAGAGAGGTTTGACTTTTGGAATGTTTTAGATTTTTCGAGAAAGGCTGGCCATCCTATTCAGGAATGGATGGAGTGTTCCATGCACAGACATAGTGACCTTCTAAACAGTTAATGTAAAGACTCAAAAAGACTTGTAAGGGTGGTGGTGCATGCCTTTAATCCCCACACTCAGGAAGCAGAGGCAGGAGGGTCTCTGAGTTTGAGGCCAGTCTGGTCTACAGAGTGAGTTCCAGGGCTTGTGTAGCCAAGGCTACACAAAGAAACTGTCTCAAAAACAAATAAAACAAAACAAACCTTGTGCATTATTTTGTGTGTGTGGCTGGCCTGAAAGCACACACATTATGGCCACATGGTTGAGGTCAGAGGACACAAGCTGACTCTGTTCTTCTACCATGTGAGTCTCAGGGATCAAACTCAGGTTGTCAGGCTTGGCATCAAGTGTCTTTACCTACTGAGCCATTTTGCTGGGTCAAGAAGACCCTTGTAGAGCATTTAATGTTAGGGCTAGCTTAGTGCACAAGGCCTCATGTATGCTAGACACATATACCATACCAGTGAGCTGCTTTCTCAGACCTGAATTTATGTAGCCTTGGCTCTCCTGGAACTTGTAGGACTCTATGAACCAAGCTGGCCACAAATCAATCAATCAGTCATATCTCTCTCTTCTCTCTCTCTCTCTCTCTCTCTCTCTCTCTCTCTCTCTCTCTCTTTTCTCTCTGTCTCTCTCTCTCCCTCTCAGAAATGACTTATTTTATGTATATAAGTACACCATTGCTCTCTTCAGACACACCAGAAGAGGGCGTCGGACCCCATTGCAGATGGCTGTGAGCCACCATGTGGTTGCTGGGAATTGAACTCAGGACCACTTAACCACTGAGCCATCTCTCCAGCCCATCTTTTTTTTTTTTTTTTTTTTAATTATAAAAAAAAAATATGGGGTCTGGAGAGATGGTTCAGTGGTTAAGAGCAAGTCTTGCTTTTGTAGAGGACCCAAGTTCAGCTCCCAGCACTGGCTTCATGGCACTTACACTTTTTTCTACTAGCCTCCAAGGATACCTGCACTCATGTGATGTGCACCTACCTCCCTAAACACGCGCATACACACGTAATTAAAAAATGAAAAGTAAATCTTAAAAAAAAGTCAAATGTACTGTCTTCAGCAGAATTGTACATCATTCAGTGATAACTAGGTTCACACTGTTGTGACTCAGATCTGTGTTGATAACCCTTTCTTTTTGTAGAACTGAAACTTCCCACTAATCAGCACATCTGCCCACCTTTTCCACCCAGCCACTAGTAGCCACCATCATGCTTTCTGTTTATGAATTTGCTGCCCTCAAATATGTTGGGTAGATTAAATCATGCAGTGTTTGCCTTTTGATGTGTAACATGGCACAGCCATTGGAAAACAGTATGGAGGTTCTTTAAACAGTTAAAAATAGTCCCGCCATATAATGTGCTCACGGCGCTTCTGGGTCTATATCAACCCAATTTGTTTGCATTCTATTTTTGCCGTGATGAGTATGGAACCCCAGGCTGGCATATGCTAAGCAAATGCACACTTGCCGAGCCACATCCCAACTGTCAACTGAATATTGGATTTTATTGTCATTTATGTGTATGGGCATTTTAACTGCATGTATATCTGTGCATCATGTGTGCATAGTGAATGAGGAAGGCAGCAGAGGGCCTTGGATCCCATAACTGGAGTTACAGATGGTTGTGGGGTACTATGTGGCTGCTGGGACTTAAACCCCAGTCCTTCTGGAAGAGCAGCCAGTGCATTCAACCGTCGAGCCAACTCTCTAGCCCTTCTACGGAATGTTTTAAAGAACTTCATGAAACGGGGTGGGGGAACATAGGCTGGATCTTCCCCTTCCAAAGCCCCCAGAGAGGTATAATTTAGTATGATGGCGCTTGAGGTGCAGCCATAGGCCAGAGAGGTGAGGGTTAGATGACAGAGCCTTGTGAGTGTAGCCAAGGAATTTGAACTCCATCAAATGTTTGCCATTTTCAAGGAGGGGAAGTGGATAGCATTACAGAAAGTTCCCTCCTTCACAGTCATTTACAACTTGCAAACAGTGGAATATTCTGACTGAAATTAAATTTCCGTAGGCTGAGCCACTCACTTTGTGAGTGCTCTGATAAGGACGCCTCCCCCTTCCTTTTAGCTTCTGATGAAATGGAGTGTGGCTTTTCCAGAAAGCTCAGTCTTCAGTTCCTTCTAGGTGCCTCTTTCTCTGTGCAGGTCCTGGTCTGGGACACACACAGACACTCCACTCCAGGCTCCCTTTCCCAGTTGTCTGTCCTTTGTGTCCTTTTGTGGAAAAGGATGGAATACCAAAGCTCTTCTTGAAGCCTTTTGTGAGGCTTAACCCCAATCGCCAAGTAACCAGAAACCCTAATGGGGCAGAGAGGGGGGCCTTCTCTTGCTGGCCAGCTTTTCTGTGCAGGAAGCCTCAAAAAAAAAAAAAAAAAAAGAAAAAGAAAAAAAAAACAACCAACCAACCAAAAAAACCTCGAAAAACTGGAGGGTCTTGAGCCCTTGAGCTCAGTCTTGCTGGGGAGAGGAAATTGCTCTGGGGTGGCGGAGTGAGGGAAATGCAGGCTGACGTGCTGAATGATGAGTGGCAGATGGCGGAGGCCGGAGGGGAGGACACGGTTGCAAGACCTTGGAGGTTTCAGTTGCCATTTTCAGAAGTCTGTTAAAAAAAACAAAAAACAAAACAAAAAAAACCCCAACCCTTTCTCTGGGGGAATCAGGCTCTAAATAACACCCAGCCTCTATCCTCAGGGGAACCTGGTCTGCAGGAGGAAGAACAAGGAGCCACCAGGAGGTTGGTGTTAGTGAGTTGAGTTTACCTGGAATATCCAGTTGTGCATCATGGACACATGGGTTTCTCTTCTCTGATTTAAGGAAGAAAGGGTGGTGAGTGAGTGTGGCTAGCAGGCCTGTGAGCATTCTGTAGGCTCCTGCTTGCTCTGCTAGACATGGGACTGGCACATTTTCTGTATCTCTAGAACTATGTGCTAGGACTTACTATTGGTCTCCTTGCCTGAATCTACTCAGCAAAGTAAAGGTCTGAGGCTCACTCTTCGGTCAGCTAAGCCTTCGACTTGCTCATGAGTAGAGCTAGTGACTGGAGCACACAGGCATGGGCAAGGAGGAGACTGTTACTAAGAATTTCCTTGGCCGAGAGCTGGGAGAACCACTGGCATGTAGTGTCTCACTGAACCTCTCCGCAGCAGGCAGCGTCATCATCACCTCACAGAAAAGCAGTGGTAGAATAGGCCACTGTGGTGGTCTTCACTGTCAAGTTGGCTGGCTTTGGAATTGCCATGGAAACACACCTCTGGGTATATCTAAGAGTGTTTCCAGAAAGGTTCAGCTGATCTGGGAAGACACCTATGAATATAGGCAACATCTTCACATTGGGGTCCAGACTGAAGAAAAAGGCAAAAGCGGGTTGAACCCCAGCATTCATTTCTGACAAAGGACACAATATGAACAGCACACTTCTGCTGTCATGACTCCCCTGATATGTACCCTCAGAGTAAGCTCAAATAGACCCCTTTAAAAATTATTTCTATCTGTTATACCTATACAAATTTTTATATGTATGAATGGTTTGCCTGAATGTATGTATGTGCACCATGTGCATGTCTGGTGCCCTGCCTACAGAAGTCAGAAGAGGGCTTCAGATCTAGAGCTGCACTTCCTTATAGATAGCTTGAGCCACCATGTCAGTTCTTGCAATTGAACCTAGGGTCTCTGCAAAAGCAACAGGTGCTCTCACTGAGCCATCTCTCCAGCCATGAAGAACTCTCCCTTTCTTAAGTTTTTGTTAGGTATTTTGTAACAGCAGTGAGAAAGGTGAAATGGTACAGGAATTGGGAGAGGGGGTGCTTTTCTGTAATAAACCTGGCCACGTGACCTGTAGGTCTTCGGAAACCGGTATGCATGAGGAATGTAGAAGAGTTTGGAACTACAGAATAGAGAAGCCCCAGGATTCTTGCTGTAAGCAGGAGCTTAGTGGGCTGTCTTGGTAGAGTTTGGGAGATCAGAATGCCCATGTCTTCTATGCCATGATGTGCTATATTATGCTGTTGACCTGCGAGGGCCAGAATAAGCCCTTTTTCCTAAAGTTGTCATCAGGTATTTAATTACAGCAACAAGAAAAGTAACCATTACAACCACAGAGGTTGCAGCATGTCTGAGGTCATGCTATTAGGAGACTGATGAAGGCTGGCACCCAGTCCTCATGCTTGGAACCACTTTGCTGTGCATTCTGCTGTGTTGATGGTTGAAGAAGCAAGAGGGGAGGCTGAGAAATGGAAACATTCCACATAAGCCTGGTGTCTCAGAACCTGTTGATGCGTAGTGCTAAGCATTCAGGTGGTGATGGGTGTGACTGTGATCAAGTTGTTTCCTCCATGGGATGCAAGAGTGGTACTCCACTGTATCCATGCTTACCACATACAACAGAGGATCTAAGTATGAGCTGCTCTCCGTACCCTCTTTCTCTGGGCATCTTGTCCCTGACTGATCCACAGGCCTCACCATGCATTGTGTTCTTAATTGGTGGCAAGGAGGAGGATGAAACCCAGCAAGTCCTTCTTCATGCTGCCCACCATTTTCTATTCCTTCCAAATCAACTCAGTTCACTCCCTGATGGTTATAATCAATGCTTGAAAAATGTGTCTTCTCCTTTCCAGTCTCAAGCCTTGATTAAATCTTTCCTCCTGGAGAAGCCTGGGTCCAGGTAGCCTCAGGACCATCTTCCTTAGGTGGGGGCTGTTCAGGGTTGGCGGCCACATTAGGCCTTCCCTAGAGGGAAGACAGTACCAGCGCTTTTGGCTCTCTTGGTGGCCAGGGCTCTTTGGTTAGCTTTGCAATATGCATTCTTTTTTTCTCCTACCCATCTAAATATTTAGGCTTCCTGCTGAAATATTTAGGCAGGACTGTGTACTTCTGACTGTTGTCACCCACTCCCCCATGCCCTACTGTCATCTGACTGCAGCTGTTTAACCAAGTCTTTCTTCCTACAAAGGGGGATGCTTGTCCCAAGTCTGCGAGAACTTATGCAGGATAGTTGATGGAAGGACCAGCTTGACTCTCTCCTGTAGCTTGGAGACTGGTCCTGTAGGCCACCAGGAATCTTATCAGCCTCTTCTGGGGGACTGCACACCTCAGGGCTCCTCTACTTGTCTGAATCGACCTATACTTGGGGATGGGAAAAGGAAACCCTTGTTTGAGCCACTGTGAAGACAAAACCTGATCATAAGTATAGTCCCAGTCTTACTCTATACCCTAGTTTGTTCTGTGTGACTCTGACCAGGTTTATCACCTCATGTTCCTCCATCTATGAAGAGGGATTGGAGTAACCTTTAAGTTAGACCATAAGGGCCCAACAATGGTTTCATCTCCCTGTACCCCAGTACCTGTGTGATAAGGGCCCAGTTCTCAAGATGTCCAGTGGGAAGGTAAGCACTTGCTTCATGTTGGGTTATGCCCAGGCTCTCAGTGGCACGCACCTTCTCATGAAAGTCTGAGGAAGAGGCCAGGCCTTCGAAAGATCAAAGTGAGGTGATTTTAGCCAGGTCTCTCACAGGCTTTGAAAGAAGTGATCAATGTGTTTATGATAGTGAGATGGCCCAGCAGGTTAAGGTGCTTACTCTCAAGCCTGATAAAACCTGGAGAGAACTGACTCCTGAAAGTTGTCCTCTGACCTCTACATTTGTGCCATGACTGGAACACACCCATACACAATAAAAAATTTTAAATGCAATAAAAAAGAGTTTATTCCTGTGCTGGATAGTTTTATGTTAACTTGACATGAACTAGAGTCATTTGGGAAAAGGGAACAGCAACTGAAAAAAAAAATGCCCCCACTAGATGACCTGGGGCAAGCCTTTGGTGCATTGTCTTGATTGATGGTTGATGTGGGAGGGCCCAACTCACTGTGCGTGATGTCACTCCTGGGCTGGTCCTGTGTGCTAGAAAGCTAGGTGAGCAAGCTAGTAAGTGGCACTCTCCATGGCCTCTGCATCAGTTCTTGCCTCCAGGTTCCTGCCCTGCCTTCAATGATGGATGGTGATATGTAAGTATAAGCCAAGTAACCTGCCCTTCCCAAATTGCTTTTGGTTGTGGTATTTTATCACAGCAATATAAACCCTAGGACAATTGCTAACCCCACCCACCCCACTTGCCCCTTCAAACTTGCTCACCCTAGCTCCACCCTGCCATGCTTTGTTTTGTCAATGTTTCCCCAGGCTCTTCCTGGGATGCTGGATGCCCAGGTTGTGGTTGCCAAGTCCTGGTCTTCAGGTCTCTGCTGGGTCCTGGGGTTGGAACGAGAAGCTGTGGTTTCTCCTTTCAAGGAACTCTGAACGTACAAATATTCAGGTCTTCTTGCATCAGATAAGAAGCACGTGCTGAGCCTGCAGAGTCACTAAGCACGAACACTCATTACACGTGTGTCTAGATCTTTTCGAGGATGTTGTACCTAGTCATGATCCTTCCTGCAACTTCAGGAATGCCTTTGGGCTGTGTTCTAGGGAAACTCGGAAGGTGAATGTAATGTGGATGGGCTGGGGTGGCCACCTGTATGTGTGCATGCCCCTGCCCTTGTTTAATCTTCAGAGCCTTGCAAGGAGGAGCTCTGAGGCCAGGACTGTTTGCAGGAGAGGAGGCGCCTCTCTGGCTGATAGGGCCTGTGGTGTGACAGATCTAGATAGACCACAGCCACATTGGGTCTTTCCACCCCTTGACCTACCACACAGGGAGGGAGCAGAAATGTTTGCAGGGTGTTTCCTATAGCACCTAGGTGACTCCACCCAGTCTTCTAAAAAGCTTGCAGATGCTGGCTTTGTACCCACTCTAACCTTCCTCCAACTTGCCTTTTCCAAGGGTCTACAGAACCATTCATTTGTCACCTTTATTCTGCTTCTGCCATGGGCCTGACACAGGGAGGGACCCTCTCCATCCTCTTCCCCCATAGACAAATGCATGCCATCCCATTTATTGGATTGGAAACCAGGGTCAGCTAAGGGAGTGACTAAGCTGGTGGCAGAACTGTCTTGCAGGGGTGTCTAACCTGTTGGCATTGCATGACATGATATGCGAATATATTGGGCCAAATACGTAGCTCTCCTGGGATGCATGTGACCTGTGGGCTGCAGGTTGGATGCTTCTAGTAGAGAGGCAAATTCAGGTTAATGGAGCAGAACTGCTTGCAGGTCTGGCTGTGGTCCTTTCTTCATAGAGAGAATTCTTAGCCCATTTCTTTTTTTTCTTTTTTGGTTTTTTCGAGACAGGGTTTCTCTGTGTCGCCCTGGCTGTCCTGGAACTCACTCTGTAGACCAGGTTGGTCTTGAACTCAGAAATCCGCCTGCCTCTGCCTCCCAAATGCTGGGATTAAAGGCGTGTGCCACCACTTCCCGCTAGCCCATTTCTAAATACATGTATGTTTGATATGCTTGTGTGTCCGTGCACGTTGGTATGTATGAGTGTGCGTGTGCCAAGGTGCAGCATGGGGGTTAATCCTTTCCTTTCATCTTGTTAGAGAGAAGTCTTGTTCACTCCCTCGTACAACAGGCCGGTTGGACGGGGAACTTCTAGGAATTCTCCTGTCTCTGTCTCCCATCTCACTACCACCTCAGGTCACCCTGTGAGTGTGACTTGGTTTCTGGGATCAGAACTCTGTAGTTCTCCACATCTTTATAACATTGCATTTAAGTCATAAAGGTATTGATTGTATTTTGGAGTGCCCAGCCTGCTTCTGTTTCACTTCTTATCCTAATCTGCCCATCATGGCCCTCCCTGAGGGGGCTAGCTTCCCTGCTGATGAGCTTTGGCCGGAGAAAAGGTAAATGTTAGTAGTGTGGAAGCTCTCAGGGGCTCAGGAAGAGTGTTTCTCTGGGCTAGAGCCTTTAGCAGCAGGGCTCTGACTGAGACCCCCTCCCACCCTCCGCCCCACACCCCCCAGGACTTTCTCCAGCTGTGGACTCAGCTACCTGAGAATCTGCATCCAGAGAGCTGTTGGTTGGCTAATGTCTCCTGCCCATCCTGGAGGTTGCAAGAGGTGGTTTACATTGAGGGCACATCTCCTGGCAACAAAGCTTTAAAAAATGTAATGCTGTAAGAGCTTAGTCTTTATTTAAGCAGCCTCCTGGAGCCAAGGCCCAGCCCTTTAGAGAAACTTACACAACTTTGTCTAAGACATCTGTGCTTACCAGGGTGTGGGGAAGTGCAATGAAGAGCAATTACAGCTGGGGGGCAAGCAATTAAGGAAGGGAAGGCTTTGGGGGAAAGTGGCCTCAGAGGGCAGGTCAGTCAGTCAAAGGTGTTACCGCACCTGTCAGTGGCTCTCCTGGTCACCACCCAAGGCTTCTGGCAACCAATCTCTCTTACAGTGGCCTGGTGGGGTGGGAATGGGGAGGTGATCTGTTAATCTTGAGATCTTAGGATTCTTTCTGCTGATTGTACTGGGCCTTGCAGACAGGGGACTTGAGGTCAACCTTCCATGGGAGGAGGGGTATTCTACAGCCCTACTTGCCTGTAGCACACACTTTGACAAAGACCTTTGAGGTTTATGTTGTCTTGATTCCTTTTTGAGATAGGGTCTCACTATGGTAGCCATGGGTGGCTTGAACTCACCATGAAGATCTGACTGGCCTGGAACTCATTGATCCTTCTGCTTCTGCCTCTGGAAGTTGGAATTAAAGGCATGTGCCACCATGTCTGGTGACTTTGAGATCCACTGTTATAGATGACTTGACAAAGGGCACAAAGAGGCACACAGCAAGCAGCAATGAATGAATGGTATGAGATAAGGATTCTTGCACACAGTTGAATAGCGTAGCCAGGATTACCCAGGTAAGTATCTGCTTGCACCCAGGCAAGTCTGGAGCCAGAGGACTGCAGAGCTGCTCTTTTTAGAGATTTGCTAGGCCACAAAAAACCTTTTTTGAGTTTTCTCTCTCTCTCTTTCTTTTTTAAATAGAGTCTCAGGTGGCTCAGGCTGACTTTGTACTTGCCATATAACTAAAGATGACC